>CM035846.1:237039750-238239750 GCA_020510985.1 Pholidichthys leucotaenia
GAAATAATCGATGATTTACTGGACCGTGGCATAATCAGGCCATGCAACAGTACCTACTCAGCTCCCTTATGGCCTGTCCTAAAGCCCAATGGTAAGTGGAGACTCACCATTGATTACAGGAAATTGAACGCTCAAGTTCCTCTCTCTAGGTGGCCTATGACTCAACTGGAGCAAGAACTCCCTAGAGTCAAAGATGCCAAATACTTCTCAACACTGGACATTGCTTCTGGTTTTTGGACTATTCCTGTCCAAGCTGAAGACCAACACAAACTGGCCTTCACGTTCGCGAATCGCCAATACACATTCACCCGATGCCCTTTCGGTTATGCCAACTCTCCTGCAGAGTTCAACATTTTCTTGAACAAAGCATGTCCAGACGCCCGAGACAGAGGTAACCTCATCTATGTTGACGACATTCTCATTCGGAGTCCAACTCTGGACACCCACCTCACTGAAATTGACCATGTCCTTGGCCAGCTCACGCGAGCTGGAGCCAAAATTTCTCTCTCCAAATGCCAATGGTGCAAAACCAAAGTCAACTATGTCGGTCTCTTGGTAGGATCCAAAGGGGTACTACCACAAACGGCACGAATTCAAGGTGTGTTAAACATTAAAGCCCCGACCAACATCTCCGAACTCCGGAGCTTCCTAGGGGTATGCAATTACTCACGTCAGTTCATGGAGGGTTATGCAGACTTGGCAAAACCCCTTACAGACCTCCTACAAAAGGACATCCCTTTCATTTGGTCTGAGGCTCAAGAACAGGCTATGCTAGCGTTGAAGCAAAAGTTATGCACAGCACCATGTTTGGCCTATCCCAACTGCGACCAGCCATTCTTCTTACAAGTGCGATTCTCTGCCAACTGCTTAAGTGCTGGATTATACCAAATCTACGACCACGACAAACGAGTCGTGGCCTATGCCAGCAAAACCCTCTCTGGTCCGGAACTGAAATACTCGGACTGTGAAAAAGCCCTTCTGGCCACTGTATGGGCAGTCAAACATTTCTCCAACTATGTAGGAGGCCAGAGAATCACAGTTGAGACTCACCACCAACCAGTGGTCTTCCTTAACAGTCAACGCATCAGAGAAGGTGTTGTAACAAATGCCAGAATAGCCTCCTGGTTGATGGCTCTACAAAGCTTTGATGTGGAGGTCCGCTATGCACAAAAGTTGAGAAGCCCTCTCGGCACAGACTTGGCTGCCTGCCAACAGTGCTCTGAGGACACTCCAGGACCATCCATTCATGCAGAGCCACCTACATTCACTGAAGACCCAAACCATCACTACTTTGACCAGAACATCTGTCAAGATATGGTCACCGCCTATGTCGATGGTTGTTCTTTTCACCATGAAACTCACATTCGTGCTGGTGTGGGTGTGGCATGGCTGAACAATCAGCCTTGTGAACCCCACAACTATCAACTGGGTTCCCAATCATCTCAATATGCGGAAATCGCAGGCGTGCTCATTACACTGCAACTTGCTGTAGACCATGGCATTCGCACATTGGTCATCTGCACTGACTCCAACTATGCATGTCTCAGTTTCACTTGTCATTTAGCACTCTGGAAGACCAAAGGTTTTGTAACCGCAAACCACAAACTGGTTAAACATCAAGACCTTTTCAAGGCATGTGATCACCTGGTCACCTCCAACAACCTCCAGGTGTACTGGAAAAAGGTCAGAGGTCACTCGCGCACACCAGGTCAGGACAAAGAATGGAATGACCTTGTGGACTCACTTGCAAAACAAGGAGCTATACAAGGCACACCCTGGTCCTTTGATTCTGCTCAGGTGCCGACTTCACAGTCCCACCCACCCACCCCTACAGTCTGCGCAGTCACTAGGGCCCAGACTAACAGGGCCCAAGACATGACACAAACCACAGGCCCCCTTGCGGTTGACCCTGTTTTCACTGATGCTGACCTTATCTCTCTTCAAAACCTTGACCCTGTGGTCCATAAAATGATACAATACATCTCAGATCCTGCACTTAATGCACCATCCGACTCGGATCTCGCTGACACTCCAGACTTGAAGCCACTTTTTGCCGCACGATCATCCTTGCAGCTGCGAAATGGCATTCTAGTTCATGTTTCCGATGAACTCCCTACGCCTGCGCTTGTGGTCCCTCGTAACCAGAGGGGGGTGATGATTGTTCATGCCCATGATCTCCCAACTGCAGGACACAAAGGCGTCAAAGCAACGTACAACGCGCTCAAACAAGTGGCATATTGGCCATACATGCGAAAGGATGTAGCCGACTACATAAAGGGATGTCTCGTATGTTGCCAGTTTCAACCAACCAACCCGATGCATCGAGCACCCCTACAGAAAAGAGGCATTTCATTCCCATGGTCTGACCTCCAAATTGACTGGGTAGGTCCCCTTCCACGGTCAGCCAGAGGAAACAAATACTTCCTCACAGTCACATGTGCTTTCACCAAATGGGTCGAGTGCCTGCCTGCTCCTAATGACACGGCAGAAACCACGGCCTACTTGTTGATGAACCACGTATTCTCTAGGTTTGGTCTGCCAAGCCGAATCAACTCCGACCGCGGCACTCATTTCATCGCCGAAGTCATGCGACAACTGTGGGAAACCTTGGGAGTTAAAGCTAACTTCCATATTAGCCACCACCCACAATCCTCCGGACAGGTTGAAAGAACCCACCGAACTGTGATCAACATACTGAAGAAGTATGTTTCACCACACCAAAAAGACTGGGATGTAAAGCTCCCGCTGGTCTTAATGGCCATCCGAGCCACACCCCATGAAGCTACGGGGGTGTCACCTTTTGAAATGATGACAGGCCGGCAAATGACTTTGCCCCTGCATTTACTCTACCAACCTGGAGAAGCCAGTGTTGCTACAGCTTACACTACTCACCAGTACATGACTGACCTGACCAAACATCTCCGACAGACTTTTGCCTTTGCCCAAAAACATTTGGACCGATCAGCTGAAGGACGCAAAGCCTACTACGATCAGAAAGCCTCACATGACGAACTCCAAGTGGGAGACAAGGTTTTCTATTATGCTTTCATTCCTCAGACAGGACAGACCAACGCACGAGCAGGAAAACTCGCTCGGAAGTTCCTCCCCAGGTGGACAGGTCCACACACGATCACAGATAAACTCTCTCCGGTCGTTTACCAAATCAAAATAAGCAAAGGTCGCCAGGACCCCATCTCCAAATGGGTCCATCATAATCAAATCAAAGCTTACAAAAACCCCATGGGACTTGTCGGGGACAACACTGTTCCATTAAGTCAGTAAAACAAACCTAAATCTTGTTTGCGCCCGATAGATAACTGTTAGCTGACGATCAGCCTCAGACATTCTCGGTCGCATTTCTCTTCCTCAATCAGGTAACTGCATTAAACCTTCAAAAGGAGAAAGTTAACCCAAACTAACTGACTTCCTTAAAATCTAACCTTAAAAGACCCCGCAAAATTTCATTCAGTATCATCAAGTTACTATTTTCAAAGTAGTACAAACAAAATCAACAACATCACTAGCTTAAGGCAATAATCACAAAACCCTCTAAAGGTGATAAACACTAATAGCTTAGAGCTCAGCCTCTAACAAAGTTGTTCCACCTCTAAGAATAACTTTCACCTACCACTCAGGTACCTCAAGAAAAGGAAAACTGACAAGAAGCTCAAGATTAAAATGACTCACTTCTATTTGTTGACCAGGACGATGGCCCTCCTGTTTTTCAGTTTAGCTCTCTACCTAGCACTCTCACCTACCTTCGCCCAGTTAGAACTGGACAGAACCCAAACAAGAAGTCAACAATCCTTAGGTAGATTCTCAACCACGGCCTCATCATTAGGGCCCCTTGCTACCCTTAGCACGTCTACTGTTAAATCAGTCAACACCGCTACACTGAAATGCCAGACAGTTGAACCACCAACTGTTACCAAAACTTTGCAAGATACTGTGTTGGTTTTGAATGTTTGCTCCAAAGCCTCATTCAAACTCAACAAGGTCTTGGACTTGTCACTCTTCATGTTAGAGGGTGACCTTGCTCACCCACATCTAATGTCTGTGTTTCTTCGAAAGGTAGCTAAAAATATTAGACTTTCAGCTAACACTTTGACAACGAGTCTGCCTTCACCGCTTCTTGCCCCTGTTTCAGATGTCACAAAGTTATTCCTCATTGCCACTCAAAGAACAATGATGACTCCCCATGCTCGCTCAGTCTTCCAGAACAAAGGTCTCAAGCACCCTCTGAGTAAGACCTCTGTGGAACCATGGTTTAGTCCAAATAAACCAATTCAATTCGAACCTCCTTGAATTAACTCAATATTGCTTAACCTAAACATCTACCTCAGATAAGCAATACATTTTTGTTTTGCATTCTTTGTTGTGACTTTTATTTCTCTTTATTTTTAGAATTTTTAAAAGTTATATGCATGCTTATATACAAACCTATATTTTTTATATATAGCTCTTGCACTCCATTTTGATTTTTGTACCCATTCAAACTATTTTTTTTTTTTTTACAACTATGATAGCTATTTCATTGTAGACCAAGATTCCTACCTCAGGTATGTAAGACTACGCACTTATTTTTGTAGCTAGAATTTTTGAGTCATTTCAAGACCTATGCCTTAGCTTACTACTCCAAGTCAATTTTATAATCTACATTTGTCCATATTCAAATTAATTTTTGAAATTCATGGAAGTCCTTCCAGTAAACCAAAGTCAAAGATCTGTACTTAGTAATAGATACTGTTTGCATGCTAGTGTGTATGGACATCACACAAACCTTTTAACCCAGTATTTAGGTCAAGTGTTGCCAAGGAGACGAAGCTGCCATGGATGTGTACCGACGCTGACCGATGCTCACCATCGCTACAAAGGGGGGAACTGTAGCATCATCGTCCTCCTCAAAACCAAGACAAGATCACTTCTCTCCAGTTTACAGGAATTTCAATTTATTCATTACACAGGAATATCACCTTTCTGCCTTCTCAGGAATATCACTGGCTTTTTGCTGACTCATGCAGGCTTCTTCCAGACCTGACCAAAGATGCTTGCTTTCCCAGGACCCCAATGTAAACAATTGCAGCTTGCAGAGATTGTAAGGATCAGAGTTTGCTTTTAAAGGCTCAAAGGAACATAAAACTCAGGAGACCAGACCTCTCAACATGAACACTGCATTTGATAACGTACCTTTTCACAGGAAACCAATGTTTTTAAAAGAGTCATAAACCACTTAATCTGACGGTTTTATAGCCTATGCTGTCCAGGCCTTCGCCAGATACTAAGGAAATCATCTACAGCTCAACAGTACCTCCTAGCGGATACCTACGGAATGTGTTTTCAGTACGTAGGATGACTTTTAATTTGTTCTAAATATTAAGTTTCTTTCAGCTTATCCTGGATCCTAAGGACACTGAAAATCATCCCCCTTATCACCAACCATGGTTTGCTGCATGTTCTGCTGTTCTAATCTTGATCTAAATGTGAATGCATGTATTATAATTATGTATAAGAAATGTTATATTCATGAGTGTTATTGGAGTAATGGTATAAATGCATGATCACCATATATTAGCCAAGTCATTTAATTTAGTTAGATTTTATATTGAGCATTTATCTTATAAGAACTGACTGTTGATTTTTCCCTCTGAAAATTCATGGGATGGTGTCTCCATTTGGTTGGCTGCTCTCAAACAAAGAAATGTTTTCACATTGGATAACAGCCATTTCAAACTGATTCTGAAAGAGTAGATTGGTCGTTTGACGACTGACCTCATCAGTTTTACGACCCGGCGAGGTAACTTTAAAAGACAGAAGTTAGATTTGAGTACACAGAGGAAAAACAGGGTTAACAGTTGAGTCACAGCACAGTTAAGAGTTTAAAAAAAAAGTCAGAGATCAGACAACAGGCAGGAAGATTAGCTAGAAATAGAATTAAGAATTAGAAACACAGAAAGAAGAAAGAGATTTTGAGAAAGATTAGGAACTAAATTCAGATTAAAGAAGCAGAATAGTAATCTAGACCTCAGAAGAAGATCTTATTCCACCGTTTCAAGGCCCTGTGAAGTTTTATTTTATTCTGTGTGTTTGTCAAATCTTTTCTTATATTCTGGAAACTGAGGAGAAACCATTTTTCTTTAGAGCTCGTCCCTTTTTAGAGAATCAAATTCTCAAACTTTTTCCTTCACCTCAGAAGCCATTCTTATCCTAGTAAATGTTTTTCTAACATTTTTTTAATGACTTTTCACGCCATTAAAGTGGACCTTTAATTTGCCTAGTTAAAGAGAACAGAGACTGAGAAGATTTTTCTTCAGTTTTCGGGTCGATCCCACTACAAGAGACCCCAAATTTGGACTCTTTTTCAAAGGACTTTTCACGCCGCTCTGTGACAGACCACCCACTGCTGCCATTGTCTGGAGAGCCCCCAGCTGAGTTATCACCTCCAAGGCTGTGAGGAGGCATCTTGCAGCAGCTTCCTCCGACGTCCTAACTTCAAAACCCAGCGGTACCGACCCGCGGAACTTGGACCAACGGCCGTGTGTGAGTGAGACTCTTATTTCTCCTATTTCCTGGGTTAAAACGTGATGTCCTAACAATTAAATTACAATTGAATATGGCCCGTATTTCAGGGCTCAATTAGTCTCTCAGCCGCAGGATAGAGCTGTAAACTGAAGCAAAAACTCTTAGTCATTTTAAGTAACTGCCCTTAAAATTTTGTAGATTAATTCAGGAGTCATTTTTAGATAATTAGCTTATGAATTTTCCCCATAAAATTGCGTTGTTTTGTTAAAACATTCCAGCCTCACTTACTGTTGAAACATAAGTCTAGTTTCTCCTTGGTTCTGCAGAGGTGTAATGCTGGATTTTATGTTCAGGAACTCAATATCAGTTGATGTGATATTTTACGCTGTCATCATCTGAATCTGTTTATTCATCATTTGAACGCCATGTCATGTAACCTGAATGATTTTAATAAACGAGTGAATAAGAGCAGTTGAAGCATTTTCCTTTCGCATATACAGGTTTCCTAATCACGGCAGGACAAAAACTCACTGAAACTTTGAGACTGATTCATTAAGTAATTTAAGGTACAAAATTAATTAAAATTAAAGTTAATCTTATTGTCCGTTAGGACTGGTGCCCCTTTTACGAGTGCTTTTATTTAATTTAGCGGGTGTAGAAGTGACGGTTCAACTCCGCCCCTTTTACACCCACTATTAAATAAAATAAATAATTCCTGTACCTTATGACAAATAATTTTATAGGCTCTTCATCCTACACCTGTGTCCACTTCCTCACAGTCCGTGTGTAAACAGGCTGCCTTTGCACAAGAGGAACATACTTGGGGGTTAACAGAACCAGGTTGTGTTCAGATCTGTTGGGGGGGGGCGGAGGGAGTAGAGCTGTGGCACTGTATGCATATCTGGCATTAGCATATAATAGACCCATGTTTTATTTTCTCTGGTGGGACAGTCAACAAACTAGTGGAAGTTTGGTAATGCTTTGTCCAGTGAGACATGGTTAAAATCACCCATGATGGCCATAAATGCATCAGGGTGCTGAGCCGATAAAGTGGCAGCAGTGGAGCTGATGATGTCACAGGCCACCACTGCATCAACTGATGGAGGAAGGCAAACAGCAATCACAATGGCCAATGGCACATGTGAGCTCTTGTGGCAGATAATAAGTTCGCATACTCACAGCAAGCAGTTCAATGTCCGGGTTGCAGAGACGTTCCTTCACATGTGTCCGGGATTGCACCATCTCTTATTCACAAAAAGTGCAATCCCTCCTCCCTTCTTTCTGCTGCTCCTTATAACGTCCGTGTCCGACCAAACAGTCTTAAAGCCGGTTATCACTACGTTGTTGTGTGGAATGTGTGAGAGAAGTCACATTTCTGAAAAACACATGATACTACACTCCTGGTAATCCCTCTGTGTCCTGACCAGCACTGTGATCTCATCCACCTTATTGCCCAGAGACCTCATGTTCCCCGTGATGAACATCGGTACTGCCGGTTTATGTTTTCTTCTCCTCCTCCTCACCTTGGCTCCAACTCTGCCAAAGGTCAAAGGAATGGTTCTGAGAATAAGCTGAATGTAAAATCTTTTTCTCTCAGCAGACTCTTTAGACCTTCAAGATTCTTTTTTTTTCTTTTCTTTTCTTGTACTGTATATAAATAATATTTATAGGCTTATCTTGCTATATAATGACTTTAATATTATCAAATAGAATCAGGAAATTGCTGCTTCTGAGGAGCGCTCAGCACAGGCCTGATATCTGCATCTGAAAGAGAACAGTGTGTGTGTGTGCGCGCATGCATGCACTCCATTTGTCAAATGCATACCCCAAAAATGAGGGTAGGGGGCCACATCAAGGCCCATCCCGGAACTGCAGACAAGCAAGCCAGCACCTTCATCTCCCAGGGCAGCCTGCCATCCCCTCAGAGCACAAATGACCCGAGGCCACACAACCCCAAGACAGCCAGGGTCCCGCCCTAGGAGGGAGGGCAGAACGATTCATTAATTGTTGCTTGAACAATTAAACTTGTCTGAGGCATGGAAACTACACGGTTCTTATAGGGTAACTACAAAGTACTTACATGGTAAGAACAAGGCGCATATATGAGAAGTATATGGTACGTGAATGGTAGCGACAGGGCAGTTTTATGGTTAAAAAGGGGGTGAATTTACGCTGTACTTTACACTGTAACTGCACTGTTTTACACCACTACTTGCACCGATAGTACACAGTAATTTCATAGCTGTGTTACTATTATTTCATAAAATCCTTTTCATGTTTACCTGTTTGACACTTGGTAAGCACATAACATGATTCAAAAGTGAAGAGATGAGCCACTAGATGTCTCTGTTAGACCTTAAAAATACCCGAAGCTGCTGCTCCGCCATCACAAGTCTGTGCCTATGAAGGCCACATCACTAAAAATGATCAACTTACTCTATGCACATACCAAGTCATTCTCCCAAGATAGTGCATCTATGGCTCTTTATCCACCATATAGGCAACTCCACTAACATTAGACTCAGAGTGCATATTTATCACCAGAAACATGCATATTCATGGGCAGGTTGATGGAGCTCGTGGAGGGATGTGTATGAGTGCCGGAGCAGAAGGCGAATGTTAATTCAATTATATGGCAGCTGTTCCTTGGTGCCCATGGCCACTGTGTTTGCACTAGAACAGAAATCTTGTATTAGGTCCCCCGCCATAAAAGACCGTTGCCAGGCATGTGAATGGGGACTGCCTGTATCCAAAAGCCATCAACAGTATTTTAAAGGGCTTTTAATGCTTGTTTTTGGCTTGAATCAGAATTTTTTTATAAGGCTGCAAATAAAGATTTGAGGGATTTTTGTTTTGTTGTTGTTGTTTTGGCTTACTGGTGATTTACAGAGCCATTGTTGGTTTACTTGTTCTCTTAAATCTACAAGAAAGTGAAATGTGCAAATGAGTTTCTTTGCTTTAAATTCAGCCAAAGGTGGGACAGAGTGTGCATGTTTGTGTCCATACATTCATTCACATTAACAATAATCAGAAGACTTGCATGCTGCCCCTCTTGTCTCAGGTGGAGGCAAAGTTCCAGTGACGCTTGATTGGACAAAATTGGAGGACTCTGGGGGTGAGAAGTAGCTGTGTGCAAAGGCATCCACCCGCCATCTCTTCATTAAGCAACTTTCTGTAATTTAATCACACAAACCATTGGCAGGAGTTGCTGCTCTGATGTTACCTGGACCTGTTTGCATTCCTTCATCAAAAGAAAAACAACCACACCTGCACATTAGTTATGTATGATGCACACATGTAAATGTGGAGCCACACAGAGTAAACACAACTTAAACTGCATGATGAATATATATGAATTCTGTCTGATTTATGCAAAACAGGCAAATGTCAAAGAAATTTAGTCCTTAAAATAATCATTCAAGGAACTCAAAAATTACCACACGGTTGCTGTATTTTTATTTATTTATTTGCATAGCAAGCTACAGTCTTTGTACTGAAATCTGTGAAATGCTGTTTTTCAGGGGACTAGTTTCAGACACTTGTTAACCATGGCCAAGTGTAACTTGCTGATGACCCAGAAATTGCAATAATTTCAGTTCCAAACTTGAGAAAATTACGTACTTGTCAAGTGGTCACACACTTCTTGCCATTTTGTGAATGTTTTAGATTTATTCAAGAGGACTTAAAAAGATCATTAATAGTCTGGAATTTAATTTCCTTATACTTGCAGATACCATTCAAAGTGACAAATTACAAAACCCAACAATATTTAAAAAAAAATACAATATTTAATTTCATATCTCACAAGGAAGAAAAGGCCTCAATTCAAAAAATCAAATAAATTTTAATTGGGGAGTTTTTGTTCAGGAGGGAACCACCATGCTCCACTCCTTTGCTTTTTTCACATTTGTATATTTGTTGTATTTTTGTTTCTGGTTATTTGATAGTCTATGGTATTTTAGATTCTTTGTGTCCTGTTATGATAATCTCTGGTTGGGTTCCTTATATTGTGTAGTGTAATTTATTTTCCAGTTTATTGCCATCTTTAGAGTTGGCAGTTTATAAATTTCCTTTCTGCCTTGTGTTATGTCCATAACTGATGGTAAAGGAGCACATGGTTGTTTATAGTTTTACGGAGCTTTATTACATGAATAGTCAATGTATATAAAGAGGCTTACAGCATCCGCCCTGCTGACCAGGTGGCTCCCCGACGAAAGAGGCAGAGCCTCTTCTGCCCACACCTTTATACCAGGGGCGGCGTCACCACCGGAAACCGGCAGTAGCCACCTCGATCTAACTCATGACCAACCCGGCCACCATCTTACTGATACAGCCGGTTTACATACACAACATCTCCCCCCTTCAAAAAATGCCAAGTATACAGATAGACCCCCCCCCCCAAAAAAAATTGCATCCCGACTCACGCACTAAAATACAATAATCACAAAACACATAAACGCTCTATCCATGCACACAACTAACTGGGGGGCCGGGTAGACTACTGGCACCCCCACATGGCTAGGTGGATTATTCTGCCGCCGAACACAGAACTGAGCTGTGTACCTAATAGAATAAAACAAAATAAAACCAAAATAACCCCAGAACAGCTCCACATATATCACACAAACATAAGACAGACTAGCTACTGGCATCCCCCCCCACCCCCAACACCCTCACACACTGGCCACTATAAAACCGTTGGGTATGTAAACAAATTAACAGGGTCAAATGTACCTCACCACCCCAAAGCGGGCACACAACCAACATCCTAATAAAATTTCTATTCACAAAAAACAGCACATAATTTACTCAAATGAATTTACACAGATGATGTAATGGTCTGCTCTGGCTGCTCATTCCCCTCAGCTGCGCACACACCTGTTCCTCATCACGGCCTGGGCTATTTACACTACGCTGCCCTGGGATCCATGTGGAGTTGTCTGTCAACCTTCATGAGACCCACTCACACCTTCTTCATTGTCCCAGAGTTCCTAGCCTCAGCCTGCCTTCGTCCGCGCTTTCAACCTTCTGCCAGCCGGCGTCAGGAAGAAAACCTCCATTATCCAAGTAAGCCATCACTCATTCTCCCTAATCCACTGTCAGTCCCCTGTGCACAGGCGGAGCTCCGTGGCGGCGGACCTCTCTCCTCCCTGGCGGCGGACCGAGCCACACAACTCCACTTGACACATATTCACCCTCTACAAGCAGCAGCCGGAGCAGTAGACGCTGTCCTCCTGGCCATAGCCGCCAAGCTGAACCTGAGCGTCACCACATCTCTGCAAACAGTAAGCCCAGGATTAAACTGCACATCTCCACCTGTATTGCCACTAACTGTCCTGCCTCTGTTTGTCCATAGGGTTGCCAGGTCGTACGACGTTCTGCTCTCCCCCAGCTGCTGCAGGATCACACATCCACACATTCACATCCACACATTATTGTTAATAAATATAATTGTATCTATTTCGGTGTCCGAGTCTGTTCACTGGGTCTACAACCTTGTCAGATGAGCCCCACTGGTCAAAATCACACAAATCAATACCATAATTACCGTAGAAAATGTACCATACAAAGAGGTCAAAATTTCCAAATACCCATAATTTCTCATAATTTTACACACTTACATTTTTTGAATTTCAGCAGGGTACCAACCAGTAACAGACATACATAAACCAGAAAATAAAACAACCGGACTGAGCAGAAAAGACACAGACAAATAAAATAAAATAATTCTCTCAGTCCTCCGGTGGGTCTTTTCCCTGACGCCTCCGTCTCTTGACCTCCGGGCTCCCCCCGCGTCGTCCCGTCTCCTCCACCTTGCGCAGCTCATTCGGGTACCTACAGGTCTGGTCAGACAAGCACAGAAACCCGTCGCTCTGTATGGCCTCCACTCAAAGCCGCCTCCTCCCGTCGCGCTGCTCTCGTGAACCTTTTTCTCCTCTCATCCGGGCCTCAAGCCTCGGTCACACCAGATCGCTGACCTGCAGGGAGGCCCGTGACTTTTTCCTCCGATGACGATGGGTCTGACTGGTCTCCACCAACGGTCCGGTCGACTCTTGGGCCCAGTCCGTGTTATCCATGGTTGACCGATCTCCCGAGCGATGAAACAAACTGCTCACTCGTCCTACTCTTCCTGGATCCAGCGTGGGCACCTCGTCCTTACAGGCTGCCTATGAGGTCCCGTCGTGCCAGTCCGCGCCCCCAGTTTGGGCATCAGACAGACCGGCATCGGGTCCTACCCACGGCATCCTTGCGTAGTGCCGAATGTGCTCTCCTTCTTGACACATGTCCAACCAGTCCAATTCCCTCATCTCCACGCCGTCCGTCGGCGAAGTCGGCCGGTTCCACAGTCCGCAGCATTCACGGTCATCATGTTCAACACTGAGATGACAGCACCAGTGTCAATCAACAGCGGAACCATGACAAGCATGACCTCACAACCGATCCTCCCCGTGGTCACTGGGGAGACCGTATGCACGATGGTGGGAGACTTCTTTGCAGCACCTGGCTATCTCCTATGGCTCCTGCGTACGAAGTTGTCGCACGTCCTGGCAAAGTGGTCATGCAGACCGCACTTGCCACACCGCTTTCCTGTCGCTGGGCACACACTGGCTTTATAGCGATGAACAGGGGACCCACACCCATAACAACGGGGCGTGCCAGGGTCAGACCGTATCTTCACTACTGTGGCATATGAGTCACCTCCAGCATCACTGTCGTTAGGGTCCCAATTCGGTGCCTTCGTGCGAGCATCATCTTTGCTCCAAAGAGCCTCGTCAGGCAGGCCCCTCGTGATGATCTCAACTCAAAACGCTGGGCGAGCTCAACAGCCGTGGTCAACGTCAACTCTCCTGGGAACTTCAACAACCTGGAACGGAGCGCTTCACTGTGAACATGTTCCGCTAGTTGGTCCCAAATAATTTCTTCATCTAGGTGTCCAAACTCACATCCCCTCGCCAGCCTGCGGAGCCCGGCCATGAACATTGATACCGGCTCCCCCAGATGCTGGCAGTGCTGTCGAAAATGGATGCGTCAGACCGTGATGCTATCACCAGCGTGAAAATGGCACGCCATTAATTCCACCACGCCGTCAAAACTGTCGGCCCCACCCAAACTGTCCAACACCTTCTGCCCCTCGGTGCCCAATATACGGATTAACACTGCCCTCACATGGAGCCTCTCACGCTCACCGAGGTCCAAGACCACGAGGTAGTTGGTAAAAGACGAGAACCAGTGAGGCCATGGCACAGGCGGTGTGCCCGGGGCCTCCAGAAATGGCCAAAGTTCAGCACAAACGATATCCATTCCCGCTTTTATCTCATTGCCAAATGTTATGTCCATAACTGATGGTAAATGAGCACATGATTGTGTATAGTTTTAGGGAGCTTTATTACATGAATAGTCAATGTATATAAAGAGGCTTACCGCATCCGCCCTGCTGACCAGGTGGCTCTCCGACGAAAGAGCCTCTTCCGCCCACACCTTTATACCAGGGGCGGTGTCACCACCGGAAACCGGCAGTAGCCACCCCAGTCTAACTTATGACCAACCCGGCCGCCATCTTACTGATACAGCCGGTTTACATACACAACACCTTGCCTTCCAGTTTTTTCCTCAGGTCTATTTTGTCTTTGTTCTCATTTGGTAATTGTGCTTTTGACCCTGTGCTCCTCCACTCTCTTTCTTTCTCTGGGGTTGCAGTTGTCAGTGGCACTTGCGGGTTTTGCTCTGATAGTGGGTGGTGCTCCTGTCAAGCTGTCAGTCCCATCTCCTCTCCTCTCATGACTCACAGCTGATTCAAATTGTGTAATCACTCTTACCTACTGCCCTATTTAAGCCCGCAGCGCTGATCATTCGGCGCTGCGGTCTTCTCACTTATCAGATGTGTGTTCCAGGTCTGCCCTTTAAAACTGTAAGTACCACTCCTCCCTGACAGGAGTCCCCTGTCAATTTATTTTTTCCCTGGTGGTTTGTGTGGCCCTGACGAGGATTCCCCATCTTCCCGCATCCCCGCATAACTTAGCCTCCACTATTCTGGGTAACGCACCTCCACTCCAGCCAATATTCTCCCTGAGCCCTCTGACTCTTTGTTATTGCATTCTTGTTTATTTTTGTAGTCCCAGCCCCCCGTTATTTTGTGTGTTTGGACTTTGTGTTCACCTTTAATAAATTTGTAACTCAAAGTCCTGTACATAGTGTCCTTAATCAGCCCTTGACAGGGCAGTTCATGACAGTTTTGGGCTTTTTTAAAAATGAAAACCAATTATTTGTATTTTTCGGTTAATCAGTTAATTGATTTCTTTTGGCTCTAAAATAAAAATAAAATATGTTGCTGAAACTGTGAAGCAACAGTTTATCTGCCCCTTTTGGTGGCTAAGACAAACCTAACCAGAACTAACAGCATGCTCCTGCCACTTGAGCATGCACGGCCGCAACATACAACGTGCAAAATAGACATTACATATCAAGCTGTTTAATAAAAATGAAGCCCTTGCTGCTCACTGGAAAGCGCACAGAGCTGTATTTAGAGTGACTGATGGAGAGCCCAGAATCAAAGGGCCCTGTGGCACGAGCTGCTAGTGTGTCTGGGAATTGGCCCAACTCTTAAAGAGCCAGGCTTCCCTCATCTTGACTGGGCACCGACCCCCCCAAATAGGAAGAAGCCATTTCTGCTGGCAGCCAAGTGATTTCTTTTCTGGAAGCCTGTCAGGTGAAGAGTGGCGGCTGCCAACTGTATCCCCCTCAGGTGGGCACCAGGGGCAGGACCGACCTTCATCATGGAGGCAGAATTGTGGCACACAGCAGATGATGCGAGTTGCAGAGGGCACCGGGTTCCTTGATGTCTCCTGACATTGATCTGCTGTGAAAGACTCCATGGCAGTAATGGAGGAGAAAATATCAGTTCCAGTAGTCAGCAACTTATTCAGAATAGCACCAAAAGGAAGATCTGAACAAAGCATATATTATTGTTGCATAAATGTTTTCTCTGGCCTCTGCTGGCCCAAAAAATGAATGATTGAAAGAAAGAATGAATGAACAGCCATGTTGACTTCTAATGACTTCAATAACAATAAATCATAATCACCACATTTTTTTGGCTGAAATAATAATAAAAACAAAATCAAATTTATAATATTGTAGAAAAATTAAGTTTTTAATTATTTTAATTTGTTAAAATGTTTTCAGCTGTTATAAAATGGCTTCCATGGTGTAGATTTATAGCAAAGCCTGTTTGCTTTTCATCAGTTTGGGGTTTTAGAGTCTCCACTGTAGTTGCAGTTCACAGCTACTCTCTCAGGTAATCATTTTAGGAGCTTTTTTTTATTAGCCTTGACAGCACTGTAAAAATGAAGAATCTTGTTTTCTGACTTTCCCAGCTTGAGTTTGTGCTGTGTAGAATTGACATGGGATACATGAACAGAACATGTCAGATACATGACACAGATACATGACACAGATACATGACACAACATCTTGTAGTGTCTCCTCATAACCCTGTACTGTCAGACCATTGTCTGTTAACCTTTGATTTTACTATTTCTGACTATTTGGCTCCTAAAGAAAAATATTATCACAGTAGATGCCTCTCAGATGATGCTGTTTCCAAATTTATGCAGATTGTTTCCTCTATGCCATGTGTCAACACAACGGAAATAAGCTATAGACAGCTTGCTCCTTCTGTAATTGATAACATGGTGGATAGTGTTTCAGCTTCTCTGCATCAGGCTCTAGACTTGGTGGCCCCCTTAAAAAAGAAAAAGTCTAATCAGAGATTTTTAACTCCTTGGTTCAACACAGAAACTCGTAGCTTAAAACAGAAGACTCGTCAATTAGAAAGAAAATGGCGCTCTACTAATTTAGATGAAATCTATTTAGCTTGGAGAAATCATCTTTTAATTTATAAAAAATCTCTTAGAAAAGCTAGAACGAGTTTTTACTCTGCATTAATAGAAGAGAACAAGAATAATCCCAGGTTTCTTTTCAGTACTGTAGCCAGGTTGACAAAGAGTCAGGACTCTGTCAATCCTAGCATCCCCTTAGAGCTTACTAGTCAGGACTTTATGAACTTTTTCAATAATAAAATTTCATCCATCAGAGATAAAATCAATCAGATTCTTCCCACAGTTAACTTAAATACTGTAACTACTACAACTCCTTCTATTGATGTCTGTCTTGATGAGTTTACTCCAATCGACCTTTGTGAGCTAGACAAAATAGTTTCCTCATCCAAACCTTCAACTTGTCTTTTAGACCCTATTCCTACCAGGTTATTTAAAGAAGTCTTCCCACTTATTGGTAGCTTTATTCTTCATATAATCAATTCTTCATTAACTTTAGGCCATGTACCGCAGGCTTTTAAAACGGCTGTAATTAAACCCTTACTCAAAAAGCCAACGCTAGATCCAGGAGCTTTAGCTAACTATAGACCAATCTCTAATCTCCCTTTCATTTCAAAAATCTTAGAAAGAGTTGTTGCTACACAATTATTTGACCACCTGCAGGGAAATGGTTTATTTGAGGAGTTTCAATCTGGGTTTAGAATCCATCATAGCACTGAAACAGCCTTAGCGAAGGTCACTAACGACCTCCTCATTGCATCTGATAATGGACTAGTTTCTGTACTTGTCCTTTTAGATCTTAGTGCAGCTTTTGATACTATTGATCATAATATTCTACTTGATAGATTAGAACACTATGTTGGACTTAATGGAACTTCATTGCAGTGGTTTAGATCTTATTTATCTGATAGGTTCCAGTTTGTTCATGTAAATGATGAGTTTTCTCTCAGCTCAAAGCTTAGTCATGGAGTTCCACAGGGATCTGTGCTTGGCCCTACTCTTTTTAGTTTATATATGCTTCCGTTAGGCAACATTATTAGAAAGCACTGTATACATTTTCACTGTTATGCAGATGACACACAATTATACCTGTCAATGAAGCCAGATGATACTAATCAATTAGCCAAGTTAGAAGCCTGTCTTAAGGAAATCAAAGTTTGGATGACTTGTAATTTCCTGCTATTAAATTCAGATAAGACTGAAGTCATTCTTGTTGGTCCAAAAAACCTTAGAAATTCCTTTCCAAATCAAACTTTCAGTTTGGATGCAGTTACTCTTTCTCTTAATAGCTCTGTGAGGAACCTTGGAGTTATTTTTGATCAGGATTTGTCCTTCAATTCACATATTAAATTTGTTTCTAAGACTGCCTTCTATCATTTGCGTAATATTGCCAAGATTAGGAGCATCTTGTCTCAGAGTGATGCTGAGAAGCTGATCCACGCTTTTGTTAGCTCGAGATTAGATTATTGTAATTCTTTATTATCAGGCTGTCCTAAAACATCTTTAAAAAGTCTTCAGCTGATCCAAAATGCTGCAGCAAGAGTTTTAACAGGTACTAGAAAGAGAGATCATATCTCTCCGGTTCTGGCCTCCCTTCATTGGCTTCCCATAGAGTTTAGAATTAAGTTTAAAATCCTTCTTCTTACTTACAAAGCTCTAAACAATCAGGCTCCTTTTTATTTAAAAGATCTGATACTACCGTATCATCCTAACAGAGCACTACGCTCCCAAAATGCAGGTTTACTTGTAATACCTAGAATCTCCAAAAGTACAATGGGAGGCAGAGCCTTCAGTTATCAAGCTCCTCTCCTGTGGAATCAGCTGCCAATCTGGATTCGGGAGTCAGACTCGATCTCTGTTTTTAAGAATAGGGCTAAAACCTACCTTTTTGATATAGCCTACAATTAGGGAGGGATCATGTGTTTCTGAACCCTCCCTTAGTTATGCTGCTAATAGGTTTAGTCAGCCGGGGGACCTCCAGTAATGCACTGGGCCTCACTCCTTTCCTCACTCTCTATGAAATATTTTTTTTTTGCTGGTCATTAACATTTGTTTGTTCTCTCCCATAGATTGAGTCCCCATCGTGCTGTTTGCTCTCTACATGTCTGTTCTTTTCTTCTTCTCTGTCCCCTCACCCCCCAGCCAGTTGCAGCAGATGACTGCCCCTCCCTGAGCCTGGTTCTGCTGGAGGTTTCTTCCTGTTAAAAGGGAGTTTTTCCTCTCCACCGTCGCCAAGTGCTTGCTCACAGGGGATCGCCTGATTGCTGGGGTCTTTCTGCAACTGTGGGGGTCCTCCCTACAGTTGATAGTGCTATGAGATGACTGTTGTTGTGAAATGGCGCTATATAAATAAAGTTGAATTGAATTGAATTGAATTGAATTGAACATGCTGCTCTATAATGATTGGTCCTGTTAAACAGACAGCAGTTTCAGAGTTATTTTAATTTTTGAGGCTTCAGCTTGTTCAGTTGGTGTGCATGTCTAGCATGTAATTGAACAACATTTAAAAAATGCTAACTAAATAGGTAAATATTCAATTCAATTCAACATTATTTATATTGCGCCATTTCACAACAACAGTCATCTCATAGCACTTTCAACTGTAGGGGAAACCCTCATAATTGCAAAAAGACCCCAGCAATCAGGCGATCCCCTGTGAGCAAGCACTTGGCGACGGTAGAGAGGAAAAACTCCCTTTTAATAGGAAGAAACCTCCAGCAGAACCAGGCTCAGGGAGGGGCAGTCATCTGCTGAGACTGGCTGGGGGGTGAGGGGATAGAGAAGATGAAAAGAACAGACATGTAGAGAGCAAACAGCACGATGGGGACTCACTCTATGGGAGAGAACAAAGAGATGTTAATGACCAGCAAAAATATTTCATTGAGAGTGAAGAAAGGACTGAAGCCCAGTGCATTATTGGACGTCCCCCGGCTGTCTAAATCTATTAGCAGCATAACTAAGGGAGGGTTCAGAGTCACATGATCTCTCCCTAATTATAGGCTATATCAAAAAGGAAGGTTTTAACCCTATTCTTAAAAACAGAGATCGAGTCTGACTCCCGAATCCAGATTGACAGCTGGTTCCACAGGAGAGGAGCTTGATAACTGAAGGCTCTGCCTCCCATTGTACTTTTGGAGATTCTAGGTATTACAAGTAATCCTGCATTTTGGGAGCATAGTGCTCTGTTAGGATAATAGGGTAGTATCAGATCTTTTAAATAAAAAGGGGCCTGATTATTTAGATCTTTGCAAGTGAGAAGAACGATTTTAAACTTAATTCTAAACTCTATAGGAAGCCAATGAAGGGAGGCCAGAACCAGAGAGATATGAGCTCTCTTTCTAGTACCTGTTAAAACTCTTGCTGCAGCATTTTGGATCAGCTGAAGACTTTTAAAAGATGTTTTAGGACAACCCGATAATAAAGAGTTACAATAATCTAATAATAATCTAATCTAGAGCTAACAAAAGCGTGGATCACTTTCTCAGCATCACTCTGAGACAAGATGCTCCTAATCTTGGCAATATTATACAAATGATAGAAGGCAGTCTTATAAACAAATTCAATATGTGAATTGAAAAACAGATCTTGATAAAAAATAACTCCAAGGTTCCTCACAGAGCTATTTGGAGAAAGAGTAACCACATCCAAGCTAAGAGTTTGATTTGGAAAAATATTTCTGAGGTTTTTTGGACCAACTAGAATGACTTCAGTCTTATCTGAATTTAATAGCAGGAGATTACAAGTCATCCAAGCTTTGATTGACAGGCTTCTAACTTGGCTAATTGATTACTATCATCTGGCTTCATTGACAGGTATAGTTGTGTGTCATCTGCATAATAATGAAAATGTATACAGTGCTTTCTAATAATGTTGCCTAGTGGAAGCATATATAAACTAAAAGAATAGAGTCTAGCACAGATCCCTGTGGAACTCCATGACTGAGCTTTGAGTTGGAAGAAAACTCATTACGGACATGAAAAAACTGGAACCTATCAGATAAATAAGATCTAAACCACTGCAACGAAGTTCCATTAAGTCCAACATAGTGTTCTAATCTATCAAGTAGAATATTATGATCGATAGTATCAAAAGCTGCACTAAGGTCTAAAAGAACAAGTACCGAAACAAGTCCATTATCAGATGTAATAAGGACGTCATTAGTGACCTTCACTAAGGCTGTTTCAGTACTATGATGGATTCTAAATCCAGATTGAAACTCTTCAAATAAACCATTTCCCTGCAAGTGGTCAAATAATTCCGTAGCAACAACTCTTTCTAAGATTTTTGAAATGAAAGGCAGATTAGACATTGGTCTATAGTTAGCTAAAACTCCTGGATCCAGCGTTGGCTTTTTGAGTAAGGGTTTAATTACAGCAGTTTTAAAAGCCTCTGGTACATGGACTAATGTTAATGAAGAATTGATTATTTGAAGAATAAAGCTACCAATAAATGGGAAGACTTCTTTAATAAACCTGATAGGAATAGGGTCTAAAAGACAAGTTGAAGACCTGGATGAGGAAATTATTTTATCTAACTCTAAAAGGTCAGTTGGAGTAAACTCATCCAAACAGATACCATTTGAGTTGTAGTAGTTACTGTATTTAAGTTAGCGGTGGGAAGAATCTGACTGATTTTATCTCTGATTGATGAAATTTTATTGTTGAAAAAGTTGATAAAGTCCTGACTAATAAGCTCTAAGGGAATGCTAGGATAGACAGAGTCCTGACTCTTTGTCAGCCTGGCTACAGTGCTGAAAAGAAACCTGGGATTATTCTTGTTCTCTTCTATTAATGCAGAATAATAACTTGTTCTAGCTTTTCTAAGGGATTTTTTTTATAAATTAAAAATTGATTTCTTCAAGCTAAATAGATTTCATCTAATTTAGCGGAGCGCCATTTTCTTTCTAACTGACAAGTCTTCTGTTTTAAGCTACGAGTTTCTGTGTTGAACCAAGGAGTTACAAATCTCTGATTAGACTTTTTCTTTTTTAAAGGGGGCACCATGTCTAGAGTCTGATGCAGAGAAGCTGTAACACTATCTACCATGCTATCAATTACAGAAGGAGCAAGCTCTCCATAGCTTATTTCCATTGTGTTGACACATGGCATAGAGGAAGCAATCTGCATAAATTTGGTAACAACATCATCTGAGAGGCATCTACTGTAGTAATATTTTTCTTTAGTAGCCAAACATGCAGTCTGACTCTGGGCTGTTGATTTTTTTTTTTTTTTAGATTTAGATTGTCTTTTCTTGCTTTTGATGAATGAGATTCCAACAGCTATTCTCTTTTAGCTTTTTTTTTGGTCTTACATCTGCTGCTGTCTGACTTTTTCTCTCAGAACTCAGGGCTTAGGAAAAGTCAGAATTTTTGAAAAGTACTGGTTACACATTATTCACCAGTTAACATTTTTAATTAATTATGATGATTAATTATGATTATAATTTTATGGATCACAATTACATGCGATTATTTGCATTTGCCCTTGTATGATCTTGTCTTTCCATCCTTATGGCCGCTGCCACAGTTCGCAAAGTCAGGAAGTACTGTAGCATGCGGTGGCTTGTAGCACGCGGTGGCTTGTAGCACGCAGTGGCTTGCAGCCCGCGGTGGAGGCCTCCATGAGTAGAAATGGGAATAAAGAAGGGAGTATTCTAAACAGCAGGCCCAACTTCTATGAAGTGACGGATGATCCTCCTAACAAGAGCAAAGTACCCAAGCACACACCACCAGCAAAGCACATGGCTGACGCGGATACCCTCCAGATGGTTGGCTGACCCTCACGGGCTGACTAGCACCACAAACCTTACTTCCTTTTTTTAATGGCTGAAGAAAAAAGCTTCAGAAGAGAAGAAAACCACTACAAATCTCTTGAGACATGCAGCTACTCCAAAGGCATTGTTAACATTTTGGGTTCTCTTCAAAAAACATGACGTGACTTATGCAACTTTGGTTTCATAGTTATTCTTTTACTGTATTTTCTCAACCTTATACTTTAACAGTTATATGACAACCTACAACTTAATTTATGGCTAAATTAAACCAGGATTGAACAGTAATTTCTCTTATTTACAGCTGAACCAGACGTTTACATGCACTGTATGAATTAAATCAGACTAAACTTTTCCAGTTTTAGGTGAGTTAGGATTACCAAAATTATTTCAATTTGCGAAATGATTTTAACATTCATCAATCAATTTTCTGCTACTTTTCCGGAGGTCCAGGTCGCAGAGGCAGCAGCTCAAGCAGAGAAGCCCAGTCTTCCCTCTTCCCAGTCACCTGCTCCAGCTCTTCGGAGAGAGGATACCGAGACATTCCCAGGCCAGCTGGGAGACATAGTCCCTCCAGCGTGTCCTGGGTCTGCCCGGGGTCTCCTCCCAGCGGGACGTGCCCTAAACACCTCAAGTGGGAGGCATCCAGGAGGCATCCTAATCAGATGCCCAAACCACCTCAACTGGCTCCTTTTGATGTGGAGGAGCAGCAGTTCTACTCTGAGCCTCTCCCAGATGACTGAGTTCCTCACCCTATCGCTATGGGTGAGTCCAGCAATCCTACAGAAAGAGCTCATTTAGTTAATTAGTTTATTTATTTTTTTATTTTTTGTCAGGGACAATGTACAGAAAAAACATTAAACACAGGGTAAAGCTGCTCTGTACCATATTATAGCATTCTCACTAATTTCCATCTGTAGTCCCCTGGGGCAGGTAGGAAGATATTAAAAGAAAAACAGCACATATAGAAAGCAATTCAGGTCGGGTTTCAGAAACTGCTGACCCTGAAACAAGCAGGGAGTAAGTTTAAAGGTGAAAAGATAAGAGAGACGGCACACATAAAAACAGTTTTTGAGTACAATTTCAAATCCCATTTAAGGGACAGAGTCATTGCTGGCAGGCTTGATTACTTAAAATCCATTTTTTAGTTTCTGTGGAAAAGTCTCTGTAATTTGTTCTGGTCTTCAAAGCAGTGGGGAGCTTGTTCCATTCCATTATAGCTTTGTATGAGAAGGTTGATTGTCCAAAAGCAGTTTTACGCAGGGGGATGCAACAATTCCACCAAGAGGACATCCTTGTTATTTTGGCATTTTGTTCAGAAGTCAGGTACACAAAAGTCTTAAGGGGCAGGGTGTGGAACCATGGATGATTTTAAAGGCCATTTTAAAGACCACTTTCAGCCACTTGTATCTATGATCTCATTCTTTTGGTCATTATCCTCTGGTCCTCTGATCAGCTTTTATTAGAGGTACCTTGGACTTATTTTAAAACACATGGTGCTCGAACTTTTCAAGCTGTAGCACCAAAGTTGTGGACCTCTCTACCCCCTTCAGTCTGTTTGACTGACTCTGAGGTTATTTTTAGGAAGCAAATTAAAACACTTTTTAGATAGGTCTATAGGTAGGGGGAAGGTGGTTGCTATTTGTTGGTTTATTTGTTTTATATTACTATATTTATTTGTTGTAATCTATTCTTTTGTTTTTATTTTATCACTGTAAATTTTACTCTTAATTTGTGCATCTCTGTCATTTAACCAATTGTTTCTGTGTTTTATTTCATGTAAAGCACTTTGTGACTTTTGTCTGTGAAAAGTGCTAAACAAATAAAGTTATTATTAACAGACCGATACAATGTCCGCATCACTGCAAATGCTGCTCCGATCCCTCCGTCAGTCTCTCGCTCCATTCTCCCCTCACTTGTGAATAAGATCCTACGATACTTAAACTCCTCCACTTGGGGCAGGAGCTTGTCCCCAACCTGGAGAGGACAATCCACCCTTTTCCGGCTGAGGGCCATGGACTCGGACTTGGAGGTGCTGATTCTCATCCCAGCTTCTTCACACTCAGTAGCAAACCATCCCAGTAAGACCTGTAGGTCATTGCTCGATGAAGCCAACAGGAAAACATCATCAGCAAACAGCAGAGATGAGATCCTATGGTCACCAAACATGACACCCTCTGTTCCTTGGCTGCACCTAGAAATCCTGTCCATAAAAATTATAAACAGGATAGTGACAAAGGGCAGCCCTGGCGGAGTCCAACTCTCACTGGAAATGAGTTCGATTGGGTGTTGGCAATACGAACAAAACTCTTGCAACAGTCATATAGAGACCGGATAGCTCCTAACAAGACCAATACCCCATACTCCCGCAGCACACTCCACAAGAGACCATGAAGGAGGCAGTTGAATGCTTTCGCCAAGTCCACAAAACACGTGAATTGGTTAGGCAAACTCCCACGAACCCTCAAGGATTCTCGAGAGGGTAAAGAGTTGGTCCAATGTGCCACAGCCAGACTGAAGACCACATTGCTCCTCCTGAATCTGAGGTTCGACCAACAGTTGGACTCTCCTCTCCAGTATCCTGGCATAGACCTTCCCAGGGAGTCTGAGGAGTGTGATCCCCTAATGTTGGAACACACCCTCCGGTCCCTCTTCTTAAAAAGAGGAACCACCACCCCAGTTTGCTATTCCTTAGTATTTGGTAGCATTGCCTTTAAACTGTATGACTTGGGTCAAATCTTTTGGGTATCCTCCCACAAGCTTCTCACAATAGTTTGTTGGAATTTTGGCCCATTCGTCCTGACAGAACTGGTGTAACTGTGTCAGGTTCAAAGGCCGCCTTACTTGCACATGTCTTTTCAGCTCTTCCCACAAATTTCCTATGGGATTGAGATTAGGATTTTGTGACGGCCACTCCAAAACTGTCATGGGGGGGCATGATTAGGATCAAGCGCCATCCTTTGTGTGATGTTGAATTTTTTATTGTTCCTGTTTTGGTTAAGTTCTCCATATCCTAGTTCAGGGGTGTCCAATCATGTGCCATAGAGAGCCTAGATCCTGCAGGCTTTATGTCCAACCAGTGTCTTCAACAGCAGATTTCACTGATTTTTTTTCCCCACTGATTGTTGATAAGTGAAAACACCTGCTGAAGAGACTGGGTAGAAGAGAAAACCTGCAGGGTCGTGGCCCTCCATGGCACATGATTGGACATCCCTGTCTTAGTTATTATGAAAGTAACTTACGACACATTCCTGCCTTGTCTTAGCTCTGTTTTATTTCTGAAGTAAGGGATAAGGACATGTACTTATACAGTTCTTTTTCTAGTCTCAAAGAACTTCACTAGTACTAACTAACTAACCCTATAGTCTAAGGGCCTATAGGAGACAGATACCTAGGGACAATTTAGAATGACAAATTAACATGCATGTCTTTGGATTGTGGGAGGAAACCCACATAGCACAGGAAGAACATGCAACCGCCACACAGAAAGGTTGCCAGCCCAGGGATTTGTTCCTGGAACCTTCTACCTGTTAGGCAACAGCACTAACCACTGTATTTCCTGTTTTGGTTTTGTCTAGTTTTATTATGGTAGTTTCCCTTCCTGTTAGTAGCGGTGATTCACAGGTTACTCTTTGTTATGTAACCTGTTTAGTCTGTCCCAGCTGTTCCTTATGTCTCACTAGTTTGTGTATAAGTGGATGTTTCCTCATGTCTCTTGTGATCTCCTGGTTAGTTGTTGGTGTTATTATTTTCTTGCTTTCAGTTTATTCAGTTAATGTTATCCAGTCCTCGTGCTGTGCCTTTTGTTATAATAAACCTTTGTCAACTGAATTCCGTCTGAATTTGGGTCTTCCCTCCTACCTATCCACCCCCGCTGTGACAAAAACATTGAATTTATTGTCTTTAAGCCACTCTTGTAACTGATTTGGTGGTATGCTAAGGGTCATTGTCCATTTGGAAGACACATTTATGCCCAAGCTTTAACTTCCTGGCTGATGTCTTGGGATGTTGCTTCAGTATTTCCACATGATGTTCTTTCCTCATGATGCCATCTATTCTTTGAAGAGCACCAGTCCCGTCCTGCAGTGAAACACCCCCACAACAAGATCCTGCTACCCCCATACTGCACAATTGGGATAGTGGTTCACAGGCTTGCAAGCTTTCCCCCTTTTTTCTCCAAATGTAGTGATGATCATTATGGCCAAACAGTTCAATTTTAGTTTCATCAGACCACAGGACATGTCTCCAGAAATTAAGGTCTTTGTCCCTGTGTGCATTTGCAAGGTGCAATCTGGCTTTTTAGGATTCCAAGCAGCTATGCTGCAGGAAACCTATTGTTTTTGTTTGTTTTGATTCTTCTTTTTCCTCTTCTTATTTTTCTCTGCTAAAAGTGCAAGGGGAGCAAAAATAATAATATGTGGAAACTTGAAATTTTACAGTCTGATCAGAAACTCCCCCCACTACTTGGAGACAAAAAAAAATAAATAAATCAATTTATGAAATGTCTGTCAGCCAATTTGCCTCGTCAGTGGAATAATTTGTTAGTGTCTGAGAAAGTCAATGTGTGACTGAACGCAGTAGTGTGGTGTAGGGGTTAAGAGACTTGTCTGTCATGCAGGAGCACTGGTTTCAAATCCTTCTGTTAACACGTCATTCCTCTAAAGCAGGCCTGTTCAATTGGCAGCCCAGAACCAACCTCTGAGTGGCCCTGGCCCAGTCTGTGGTCCAACCAGAGAAGCAAAGGCCAGCATGTTTTTCAGAAATCCATTAATTACTACAGACCATTAATGCAACACTCTGTGTAGCCTAGCAGCCCACAATGCAGTGCATTTGCTTTGAAGTGTGGACTCTATGACTGTGGCTAACGGTGCTAGTGGCAAGATACCAAGCCTAAAACATGTCATTGTCAAAACTGAAGCGTAAAATTGACGATGAAAATCATCAGTTTAACCCTGCCTGGACAGTTTTTGTTCATCAGCTTCAAACGCCAAACCACTGTGTTTAATCTGCCACGAGTGTATCAGGGCACTAAAAAAACACAATGTCTGGAGGCACAACACTGAGAAACACCCAGCTTTCCGAACAAACTTTCCCAAAGGATTTCAGGAGAGAGTGGTAACAAAACAAACCACAATAGTGGATGTGCAATGTTTCTTAATGTTATCAATCTTTTCTTGGGGGGTTTGTGCACTGAAGTGTTTGACAGTTCTTTTTTTATTCAGTTAAATGCACTTTGTGATGTGCTAAGGTCAGTTATGACCAGGATGTAACATATTTTATTTCAAAAGGGAAAAAAATGTGACCCTGTAGAGAGAAATGAGCAGGCGAAACGACGAGCTGGATCAGCACAGACTTTATTCCTCTCTAACATCGAGTTGACAAGAATAGCTCCCAGGCCGCAGGGTATCTCTCTTATATACCTTTAATGCCTTGCCTAGCAGCCTGGGGGCTCACACCTCAATACACATAACAGACAAAGCCTGTAGAGTGCATTAACATAACAGTTCGCTGGTTGTAGGCAAAGCCTGCCTGGCGCATCAACATAACAGTCAGCCAGCATCTCCATCTCTGCTGTCCTGTCTGGACCCCCCATTGGCTTCTCTTCTCCTGGGCCATCATCTTTGGGTGGAGAATGTAATGCCTAAGTCCCCACAACCCGTGCTTGCAAAATGTGTCACTTTGAGGAAATTATCAAAACTGAGGTAAAGTTTTGTCATGAATTGCCCCTCGGTGCAGAGAGGAAGACCCACACGCTGAACTGTGAGTTTGTAAGATTTATTGGAAACAACAAAACTCAAAATCCAAAACAGTGCTCCAACACAAAATTCAAACAAGCGAGCAAATTTACAGATTTAGCACACCAGAATGAGGGCTGTGTTCTGGTGGAGACGAGGAAAGAGAAAATCAAGACTGCACTGGATGATGGCGTCGTGGAGCAGATGATGCAGGAGCAGGTGTGGGCGCACTGGAGGCAAAGCAGGGCGTCTGCCGTGGAGCACGCTTCCACGTCGTCTTTGGGCTTGCTGGAGGTGGCCCCCACGTCAGCCTGGGGAAAGACTGCTGCAGGACAGAGATCGTAGCCAGCAGCTCCATGAACTGGGGGAACCTCCACAACCCAGGGTGCGCCTTGACAATAGCAGTCGCCGAATCCACCTTCTCCCATATTTTCTTTGGGCTGCGGGAGGCGAGGCCTTCATCCACAAAGCCCTGGATGAATTCGGCGGCCCATTCTTCTTCCGGGCTCGAGGATCCAGCTGCCGATCTCCCTTTGATTGCTGGAGGTCGGCGTACTGGGGACATAATGAGCTCCACAAACAGGTGAGTGAAACAGAAAACAAAAACCCACAAACCACAACAGCTGGGTCTCTTACTGGCCGCAGTCTTCTGTCATGAATTGCCCCTTGGGGCAGAGAGGAAGACCCATGCGCTGAACTGTGAGTTTGTGAGATTTATTGGAAACAACAAAACACAAAATCCAAAAACAGTGCTCCAACACCAAATTCAAACAAGTGAGCAAACTTACGGATTTAGCGCACCAGAACGAGGGCTGCATTCTGGTGGAGACGAGGAAAAAGAAAATCAAGACTGCGGCAACGAGAAATGAAAATAACCGCCCTTAAATAGGGTCAGAAACAAATCACACAAGTAATGACAGGTGTGGGTCACATGAGCAGGCAGAAGGTAACAATGATTCATAATTTGGACCAGCTGGGAGCAATGAGAGAGAGTGACTGGAGCTGACAGATGACAAGGGCAATGCCCACACGGAGCGCAAACCCTGAAACGCCACTGATAGCTGTCAACCCAGAGGAAGAACACAACAGTAAAGAATAAAATATCAACAAATGTAGACTGCGATACAAATACAAATTATTACAAAATAAGAGTGTAACAAAAGTATGACATAAACAGGAAAATAGAAAACAGTACAAGAATTACAGAACCCAAAAGGCACAAAATGCAACACGTACAGTATATGGATATAGAGAAAAAGCCATGAGAATGAGCATGGCGGAAACCTCCAGTGCTCAGCTCATGACACGCTTTTTTTCCCCATATTCTGTATTGAAAGACCTTCAAAGTGATATTTAATTTGTAGGAAGTGTGCAAAAACAGATCTGGAAAAAGCTGAATGTTTATATTTTGGATAGGTTTAAAACTCGCATTCGATTGGTCGGGAGTTATGTCCTCTGCCAAAACATACTGTATGTATTTTTAGAAAGTACGATTTCTAAGCTTTACAATGATACCAGGCACTCATTGGGGTTTTCCAGGGACTTGCCGCTAAAAAACAAAGAGAGTCATGATTTATGACTTCTTGTGTCAGTAATGACACGGTGCGCATTCCGACTCATTCTGCCAGCATGGGTCACAAATGTTAATGCTACTAACAGTGCATATTGAGTTTTTGTGCACTTTGAGATATGCCTGAGTAAGATGTGACAAAAATGGTTATTTACAGAATTTTATTTTTTTCATTCTATTTACTTAATTGTTGTTCAAGAGGAAAAATATTTTTACTACTTTAATTTCTGCTCAACCCCAGTACTGTTATCGCGTTTTTGCCCACCTCCACCCCCTGGTGGGACCAGTGATGGATCCACTTCAGTTTGCCTACGAGCATGGCATCGGGGTAGAGGATGCAACGATCTTCCTCCTACATTGTTCCCTGTCCCACCTGGAGAAGCCTGGGAGCACTGTGAGGATCATGTTCTTCGATTTCTCCAGTGCTTTCAGCACCATCCAACCAGTGATCCTGAGGGATAAGCTGCTGTGCGCAGGGATGGACCAGCACCTGTCATCATGGATCCTGGACTACCTCACAAACTGACCACAATTTGTGAGAACCCAGGACTGTGTGTCCAATACCATCATCTGCAGCATGGGGTTCTGGCTCCCTTCCTGTTCACCCTCTACACTGCTGACTTTTCACACAACACACCACACTGCCATCTACAGAAGTTCTCTGACGACTCTGCGATCGTTGGCTTCATCTCTGATGGGGATGATGCGGTGTACAGAGGACTTATCCAGGATTTTGTGGACTGGTGCCTACGGAACTGCCTCCAGATCAATGCGAGGAAAACTAAGGAACTGGTGGTGGACTGCCGCAGGCAAGGACAATTCCCCACAGCACCAGTAAACATCTAGGGAACAGACATTGAGATGGTGACATCTTACAAGTACCTGGATGTTCACCTGAAGAATAAACTGGACTGGTCACACAACGCCAATGCACTCTACAAGAAGGGGCAGGGCAGGCTGTTCCTCCTGAGGAGACTCGGGTCTTTTGGAGTGCAAGGGGCACTCCTGAATACCTTCTACGATTCGATGGTGGCATCAGCCATCTCATTTGGAGTGGTCTGCTGGGGCAGCGGCATCATGGGAGCTGACAGGAAGAGACTGAACATGCTGATCAAAAAGGCCAGCTCTGTTCTGGGGCGACGCCTCAACCCAGTGGTGGAGATAGGAGAGAGGAGGATGGTGGCTAAGATGTCATCTCTGCTGGAGTCTGAGTCCCACCCCATGCAGGACACGCTGAAAGCACTGAGGAGCTCATTTAGTGATAGGCTGTGCCATCCTAGGTGCACAACAGAGAGGATCTGCAGGTCCTTCCTACCTATGGGTGTCAGACTTTATAACCTAACTAGGGCTGCTTGTAGAGGTCGTATTAAATGTACTAAACGTAACAACGTTGTACAGTAGAGATCATCCCCTCCAATACACAACTAAGACAATAACAATCATTACTGAGGGTGGCAACAACACTGTTGATTCAAATGCGAAATATACTGTCTGGGCACATATTCATATTCTGCAGGGTAATTTAACAAACCATAATGCTGTTTATTCCAGCTAGCTGCAGTGCTCCTGTACTGTGTATATATCTGTGTACATACGTATATTTATTTACTGCTTTGGCTAACCAGTTCTTATTATGTTATTAACTATTGCTCTGAGTGCTGCTATCCCTTTGCTGCTGTAAACCTGGAATCTCTCCATTGTGGGACTAATAAAGGTTTATCTTATCTTATGCACTTTTGATGTGCCTTTGTCATGTGCCAAGTGTACATTTAAAACCAAGACAATGAATAAAAAGTACGTATTTTTCGTCATATTGATCTGTGTTGGTTTGAAATTTATTATATTCAACAGATCGCTGAACGTGTGGCCCAGTTACATGTCTTGATTTCCAATTGTGGTCCAACTGATTTTGTAATTGAATGGCCTTGCTCTAAAGTGTTCTGTGCATTTGAAAGCAGCATGAAATTTTACCTGCTGGATTACTGCTGCTGCAAATCCTTTCAGTTAAATATGTATCATTTGAGACTGTTAGAGTGCAAGCTAAAGCAGTTATGTTGTGGTTACGGTGAGAGCTGAGCATGCAGGAGGTCCTGAGTTTGAATCTCTCCTGAGAGGTCTTGTTATTCTAAAACAAAACTAAAGTGTTGCTTTTAAAGCAGCACTATGCTGGATTTTTACCTCAAGATAATGCTTGCAAAATTATTTTGATGGTACGCCAACATTTGACCATGTAAATTTCACTTCATCTGTAGCCTGAGTGGACCCACGTTGCCTTCAACAGGTCTTTTAGTGGTGTGATTACTAAGCAGAGAGTAGGTATGGCCTTGGTCCCAGCATCAAATCACAGGGCACAACTCTAGCCAACAACAACAAAAAGCACTGTGGGTGGTTTATGGGACTGGGGTCATGGTGGCTGTGGTTGTGGCCTTTTTGGTGTTCCTACAAGAAAGTTACATAGTGCTGCTTTAAAAACCAACATGTGCACTTGGGTAATAATGTGTCCATAAGCTTTTAAATGCTGTACTACTGCTGCTGGGAATCCTTTCAGCTGAACATTTATCATTTGAGGAAGTTAGAGTGAATGCTAAAGCAATTGTGTAGTGTTGTGGTCATGCTGAGTGTTTGGAAAACAGGAGGTTCTGGGTTTGAATCGTGCCCAAGAGGTCTTGATTTTCTAAACAATAAATGAAGTACAACATTGCTCTTCTGTACATTGTAAAGCAGCAGTATGTTAGATTTTCATCTCAAGATAATGTTTGCAAAATTATTTTGATGGTAAACCAAGATTTGACTAAGTGAATGTCATTTCATCCATAGTTCTAGGGTCAGAGCTTTAGGGGTGCTGAGCACCCAATGAACTCCACCACACACACACACACACACACACACACACACACACACACACACACACACACACACACACACACACTTTTTTGTTAGAGTTATCATCTTTCATACAGTACATCTCCTCCCTGGCTAGTTAGTGAGCATGGCACGCGATGATACATAAAACAGTGACAGCTTGGATTTAATATTTTGCTTATACCAAAACAACAGCTTCTTTCTCTCAAATTCAAACGCCACACAGTGGTTGATGACAACGCACCCATTAAAGAAAAAACGTCTGCTACTAGCTGTCTTAGCCAGGGCAGGACTGGGACAAAAGAAAAAAAAAATTGGCCCTGGCATTTTTGGTCCAATTTGTGAAGTAGCACCTCTCACGCATCACCACCCTGGGGACACTTATTTAGTTTAGGGATTTCCAAGCCCGGTGGCCCATGCATATATAAGAGAAAATGTTTGGCTGTGAGATTCTTTCACTGGGAGATGGGAGCTTACCTGTTGGCTTCTATCAAGTAGCTCCCAGTCTATGCGTTCCACTGACCAGCCCTCTCGGTCCTTCGCTGGGAGTTTCCTTGGGACTTCCAAGCTCCCGTTATTAGGCAGTTCAATTTTATTTTGTAAAAACGCAAAAACAACAAAAATATCCTAAAGGCTGGGGAGAAGGGAAAACAGCATAGTGTCCATTCCAAATTGGTGTCCCTGCTCTGTCTGCCTGCTCTCTTCCCTCATTGAGTGATTGACCAACTTAACTGTTTTCAGCCGGGTCCAGGAAGCCCCCGCCCACTTAAACCTGACAGCCATTTAGCCATTCAAACTCTGCCTTAAAGACCTTGGCATGGTGGCAACATATTTTTCCGGGGGGGGGGGGGCACAGAAAACACATGACACTATTGTAACCGGAATATGTTAATTTATACAATTTATTTATTTTAAAATTTGCACAGTAACTTTGCATATGGAACTTACCATTTGAATTATTGTTCAACCAAGGCTTGAATATTGGAATATGGGGCCAGTTGGGGTCCCACCCAGACATCTTGTGTTTGGACTTTTTACTGGTGTCGTCCATCTCTTCTTCCTCTGCTCTCACCTCTCCTGGACCCTCTGCCTGAACACTTTCCTCTCCTTGGCTCCTGTCTTCTGTCTCATCTTTCCCTCTCTGAGCCCTGTCTAATTCAGGCTCTCTCTCTGTCTATGGTGGTATACAAACAGGTTAGAAAATACCAAGTGTCACGTTTTGTCCTGCAGGATTTTTTTTGTCATGGTTTACATAAATGACAAAAATAGATGTATTTTTATTCTAGTGTTTATTTGTTTCCATTGAAAAAGAGTAGGAAAGAGAAGGGTGGATAAAAGCATTCATAACAGTAATTTACTCATAGTACTTAAATTATATGATCAGAGGTGGGTATAGTAGACAGAAATCCTACTCATGTAAAAGGAGTGCTATGAAATTAATAATTAAAAGTAGACAACCAAAAAATTCTAGTTAATACAAACAGCACCCACTTAAAAACTTAAATAATGACGTCAGTCTTGAAGGTTTGAGGTTTTCCTCCAAAATGTATTGATTTATTCATTTTATTTTGTATACGTTAGTCTCTAACTGTCTGTGGTTTCAAAATACAACAGTGCCTTCGCTGTCTATGTCACAAATCTGCACCTGTCATGTGATGAGGCCATAAACCATAAAAAATGCCCAGTTGTACTAAGTATGAGCCTGAAGCTGGGGAGGGTACCACAGTTGTGGAAAACATTTTGTGTGGTACGTGTACCAAAGACTTCCCACCCCAAAGATCTGAACAGCTACAGACCAGTGGCCCTGACGTCTCACATGATGAAGACCCTGGAGAGACTGCTCCTTGCTCACCTCCACCCCCTGGTGGGACCAGCGATGGTTCCACTCCAGTTTGCCTACCAGCATGGCATTGGGGTGGAGGATGCAGTGATCTTCCTCCTTCACCGTTCTCTGTCTCACCTGGAGAAGCCCGGGAATGCGGTGAGGATCATGTTCTTTGACTTCTCCAGTGCTTTCAACACCATTCAACCGATGATCCTGAAGGACAAGCTGCTGTGTGCAGGGGTGGACCAGCACCTGTCTTCATGGATCCTGGACTACCTCACTAACTGGCCACAGTTTGTGAGAACCCGAGATTGTGTGTCTGACACGATCATCGGTAGCACGGGGGCCCCCCAGGGAACGGTTTTGGCTCCCTTCCTGTTCACCCTTTATATTGCAGACTTCTCACACAACACAACACACTGCCATCTACAGAAGTTCTCCGACGACTCTGTGATCGTCGGCCTCATCTCCAATGGAGATGAAGCTGAGTACAGAGGACTTATCCAGGACTTCGTGGACTGGTGCCATCGGAACTGCCTCCAGATCAACGCGAGGAAAACTAAGGAGCTGGTGGTGGACTGCCGCAGGGAAGGACAACCCCCCACAGCACCAGTAAACATACAGGGAAGCGACATTGAGATGGTGACATCATACAAGTACCTTGGTGTTCATCTGTACAATAAACTAGACTGGTCACACAATACCGACGCACTCTACAAGAAGGGACAGCGCAGGCTGTTCCTACTGAGGAGGCTCAGGTCTTTTGGTGTATAAGGGGCGCTGCTGAAGACATTCTACAACATGGTGGTGGCATCAGCCATCACTTTTGGAGTGGTCTGCTGGGGCAACGGCATTACAGCAGCCGATAGGAAGAGACTGAACAAACTGATCAAGAAAGCTAGCGCTGTCCTGGGGCAACGCCTTGACCCAGTGGAGGAGATAGGAGAGAGAAGGATGGTGGCTAAACTGTCATCTCTGCTGGAGTCCGAGTCCCACCCTATGCAGGACATATTGAACGCACGGAGGAGCTCATTTAGCAGTAGACTACATCATCCTAGGTGCGCAACCAAGAGGTTTTGCAGGTCCTTCCTACCTACGGCTGTCAGACTGTATAACCTAAGCAGGGCTACTCGCAGAGATAGCAAAAAAAAAAAACAAAAACGTGACGACCTAATAGTATTGAATGCAAAAGATGCAACAGACTTACACAAATGGTCCCCTCCAATATACAACTAGGACAATATCAGTTGCTACGGAGGGTGACAATATGTATGGGTACATATTCATACTATGTAGGATAACTAAGTAGATGGTTATGCTGTTTATTCCATCTTGCTACAATGCTCCGCACTTTGTATATATATTTATATATTTATGTGTATGCATGTATATCCACTGCTCTTATTTATATTTTCCATATCTTCTTAATTATTGCTCTGAGTGATGCTATCCCTGTGCTGTTGCAATCCTGGAATTTCCCCATTGTGGGACTAATAACGGCTTATCTTATCTTATCTATTCCACATCACAAGGTGGCAGACACGTATAGCTCACTGCTCTTGACTTGGAGGACTGATGTCTCCCAAAGAACCACTCAAAACCTCACTTCTGGGGCACCAACGAAGAAGACAATGTAAACAAATGTCGACGTGCTCCATCACAACACGGAGGATGCATTTGCTCCCAAATTTGCCCACTATGATTCTAAAAACAGATTATCTAGCTTATGAAGGTAAATATCTACATTTTGTTATAACAGAGGATGGCCGAAGCTGGTTAATTTTCATCTGCTATCGACTGCAGCTCCATCTGACTGGACAGAACAATTGCGCCAGTTCCATGTCGTCATATAGGATAAATTGCAGCAGAATAAAAGCGAAATTGAAGTTGAATAATCATGAGTTTCTGGATGTGGGAGAGAAAGTGAAAATGACCGACAGAAGATAAAATAATGACCAGGATGACAAAAACGTAAGAAACGAGCCGCCTGGCCAGCGGTAAGTCTGACGAATTTCTTTCTTTGTTTACATTGTACTGATTTTCTGGTTCATATACTTATATAAAATAACAAAAAACCCAAAACAAAAAACAGTCACAAAAAAACAAAACCATCCTTTGTGTAAATATGTCCAAAGTCCACTTTTGACTGAAAGTTATATAATTTGATATGGCTGCCGTCTCATTATGCAAATTAGAAGCGTAAATTTACTCCTGTCTCAAACTTTGGATCATAGTCTACATCTTTCTAATTGACAGTAATCCATTACCTCTTACCACTTTCAAGTTATAGCCTTGGAAATCTCTGACATCTAAACTGAATATTTTCTTGAAAAAAAGCTTGACGACCAGGGGGGAGGTTGCTGGGTGCAGTAATGCACCACAGACAGCTTTTAATCCCAGAGGGAAATTCAGGGCATCCACGTGGATGGATGAAGCAACCATTTTCTTTTAGTTTTCCACTTTTCTCTGTAAATTTATCTAAATTTGAAACCATTTTTCTCAATCTCCTCTTGTAAAATTGACTTTTCTTGTACATTTGAAACTTCATTATAAATCTGTGGATTATTTTATGGCTAATTTTTGTCTTTTTTTAAATAAAATTACTGTTTTTTTAATAAGTTTGAAACAGACTGGTAAAATTTTGACTTTTCTTCTTATAACAATTTATATTTTTGATCAAAACTTTGCAGAGTCAGAACACAACAATAATTTACGTAACTCTGATTTCAAAGAAAAAAATATTAATAAAATTGTATTTAATGAAATAAATGACCAAGGATGCAGTTATTTCTGTTATAATATTTCTACTGTATATATTTATAGTTTTTGAGAAATCTCACCACCCAGACAGCAGGAAAAACCTCCCTTATATTGAAATCCAAATGTTGGCATGTTTAGTTTATCTGAAGGCTGTTGATGGATTAATGTCATTGACTTCATGAATTTCACTCATCTTAACTTTCCAGGAACATAATAGTGAACATAACTTAATATTGTATTGGCTGGTGAAATATACGTATCCAGCAGTTCATCAGTCCCCCTTACCTTTCCCTTCATATGTAGTCTGCATATGAATTCTAACCACACCTGTTTGCTAAGCGACTCTTCATTATTGTTCCCGTTACCAGCGGGTTAAAACCATGATAAATGCCTCCTCTGCTTACATACCTCTCTGCTTTTTTTTCCACATTTAAAGTACTTTAATAAGCTCATGTTTCTCTTGGACAGTGACGCTAGCAAGACACTCTGCCTGCTGACTGGAATGGTCATGTGGACGGGGCGCTTCTGAACTCCGTGCGGATGACGGTCACAGGCGTTGTTTGTGCACGTGCTTGCGGACCATCATTCTTTCATATTTTTTTCTTAAATTTATATTTTCTCTTAGAGTGGTGGCACAACTTTAAGCGTGGCAAGCTGCCACGCGGAAATGTTACCAGAGGAAACCCTGCATACTGTCTCTCCATAAACAAACAGACAAAAAAACATGTAAATGTAACCTACTTGCTAGGCACCAGTTCCTCAAACTTAGTCCTCCTGAGCCTCTGCGTTGTGTCTTTTATACACAAGATGTGGTGGGTGAAGAATGAGACGCTGGCATCAGGGTTCTGGAATGCGACAGTGGACTCCCACCTGTCATTTATTCTCCTTTGAACACAGCTCAATCACACGTGGTAGACCCCTCGACAGGCTTTCAGCAACATAAAATGAAGTGAACAAAAAATTGCTAAATTAGATAGATGTATGTTATTGATCCCAAACTGGGAAATTACAGTGTAACAGCAGCATGACAGTAGAGAACCAAACGACAGAAACACACGCATGACAGATAAAGGGATTACCCATGGAAATTAAAACTAACACGACTATAAAACCTATATACATCGTAGCTTACTATATGATGACCCGTATAAACACAAGAATCATCCCATTGCACAATGAAGGACTATCAGGAGAAAAGTGAAATGTGAAGTGCCAGTTAAGACTATAAGGTGCAGTGTGGCAGCATTGTTATGACCATAATACAACATCATAGTGAGTTATTGTACAGTGAAATGGCATGCGGCAGGAAAGATTTCCTGTACTTGGCCGTTCGACAGCAAAGCTGTAGTAGCTATCCCTGTGCTGTTGCAATCCTGGAATTTCCCCATTGTGGGACTAATAAAGGCTCATCTTATCTTATCTTATCTTATCTTAGTCTACTGGAGAAAGTGCTTCGCTGTCTGTCCAGTGTGTGGTGGAGGGGGTAATCAGGATTGTCCATGATGGATCGCAGTTTATTTAGTGATTATTTAATTACTCAAGTGTACAGAAATAAATCATCTCTAAATAAAGTTTGACTTCTAACATAAGCATGGATACACATACATGTAAACTCATTAAATGCCCAATTCAACTTGTTAATACTGCTCTTTCAGTGCAACCCACTGACCAGCATACTTACCTTTCAGCAACATAAAACGGAGTGAACAAAAATGGCGCTCTGTGCAAATATATCCATGCTACGGTTGCCCACTAGGACAAACTGGCCACAAAATCCCCAAAGAACTAGCTAATGGCACCCTCAAGAGGACAACATCAACATCCACCTTACATCTACCCCTTCTTTATTTGATGACGCCCCTGTCATCAATACAAAAAACAGATAACCCATTTCCTTAGCATGAAGATAAGATAAGATAAGCCTTTATTAGTCCCACAACGGGGAAATTCCAGGATTGCAACAGCACAGGGATAGCAACACTCAGAGCAACAATCAGAAGGCAAGAAAAAAACAAGCAAGCAAGAGCAGCTAATATACATATGTACATATTACTATAAAATATATATATACACACACACACACACACACACAGACACACAGTGCAGAGCATTGTAGCTGGATGGAATAAATATATGAATATATGAACACAGTGCAGAGCATTGTAGCTGGATGGAATAATATGTAGATATATAAAAACACAGTGCGGAGCATTGTAGCTAGATGGAATAAATATATAGATATATAAATATAAACACACCCAGTGCTGAGCATTGTAGCTAGATGGAATAAATATGTAAATATATAAACACACACAGTGCAGAGCATTGTTGCTAGATGGGATGAAACAGCATAACCGTCTACTTAGTTATCCTACATGGTATGATTATGTGCCCATACATATTCTCACCCTCCATAGCGACCGGTATGTTCCTAGTTGTATGCCGGAGGGGACCATTGTGTAAGTCTATTGCATCTTTTGCATTCAAAAAACTATTAGTTTGTTACGTCTTTTTGCTATCTCTGCGAGCAGCCCTGCTTAGGTTGTACAGTCTGACAGCCGTTGGTAGGAAGGACCTACGAAACCTCTCGGTTGTGCACCTGGGATGATGTAGTCTGCTGCTAAATGAGCTCCTCAGTGCATCCAGTATGTCCTGCATAGGGTGGAACTCGGACTCCAGCAGAGATGACAGTTTAGCCACCGTCCTTCTCTCTCCTATCTCCTCCATCGGATCAAGGCGCTGCCCCAGGACAGAGCTAGCTTTCTTAATCAGTTTGTTCAGTCTCTTCCTATCGGCTGCAGTAATGCCACTGCCCCAGCAGACCACTCCAAAAGTGATGGCTGATGCCACCACCGTGTCATAGAATGACTTCAGCAGCGCCCCTTGTACACCAAAAGACCTGAGTCTCCTCAGCAGGAACAGCCTGCGCTGTCCCTTCTTGTAGAGTGCGTCAGTATTGTGTGACCAGTCTAGTTTATTGTTCATATGAACACCCAGGTACTTATAGGATGTCACCATCTCGATGTCTGTTCCCTGTATATTTACTGGTGCTGTGAGGGGCTGAACATGCCTGCGGCAGTCCACCACCAGCTCCTTAGTTTTCCTCGCGTTGATCTGGAGGCAGTTCCGATGGCACCAGTCCACGAAGTCCTGGATAAGCCCTCTGTACTCAGCTTCATCTCCATTGGAGATGAGGCCAACGATCGCAGAGTCATCAGAGAACTTCTGTAGATGGCATGCACTGAAGTTATGAAAAGAAAAATACAGAAGGCAAAACATTGCTTTATTAGTAAATGCAAATGTGCTTATGTGTGCTTGCAATAAGTTTGTAGTGTTTATGTATGTCCTGCAGTCCTCTTTGACTTGACTTTTTGTCACAGTTGTTTTCCTCTCTCTATCTTTTGCTGGTCGCTTTCCAGAACACAGGACTCAAATGACAGCTTACTTGGTGGAACACGTTTTTGGGGTGGGTTCCTTCTAGGTATGATAGGTGCTTTGGGACACAAGTCCTCCTTCTCCATTGTTCCCTCAGCAGTCTGTCTCACTTCTGCAAGAGCATCTTCAATCTCTCCTGGGTCATCCTCTATCTGCATGTCCTCTTGTTTGATACCTTCCATGCTTGCCTCAGGGGACTCTGTCTGGGACTCCTCTGGTGACTCCCACTCTGTCTCTGCTGTCTTTAGCTCATGCTCCAGCTGTTCTACTCCTCCTGTCTACATAGGAAGAAACGTGCACTGTGTAAGAAGTACTCTTGTCTGTCCTCCATCTTCCAGTTGTACCACATACACTGGGATTCCCACTTGTTTCTTTACCACAATGGATGGCTGTGTTTTCCATCTGTCTCCCAACTTCTGCCTCCCTTCTACATGGCAAACTCTGACCAGGACCTGATCGCCAGGTTTAAAGATGTCGCAATGCACCTTTTTGTCATACTGTCTTTTTTTAATGTTCTTTGGCCTGGCGAGACATCTGATTTGCATGGAAATATGCATATGAGAGACAGTCTTGTAGGGTTTGGACATATTCATTGTACCCATTTGTATCCTGGGCGGCAGGCAGGTTAAAATTTGGACATTGGCTCTTTTTATGTCCTAGTTTGTGACACCAGTGACAACGAATCTCTATCACAGGAAAGGGATTCCAATCAGACTCTGGGGGACCACCTGCTGGCCTACTGTAAACTGACATGGAGCAAAAGATGCATGTGACTCTATATCTAAAGGACGCTTTAACTCATTGTCATCAAGCCTCCTATAATAGTAGTCCTGTCTGTCTTCATCTAGATGTCGTCACCTCCCAATTTGTCCACCAGGTTTACTACTATAAGCCACCTCATAACTATTGGCCAACTCAGCTTCGCTGTGGACTCACCACATGACGTTCATTCAGGTAGACCTCTACATCTCGTGGAATGCTAATTTTAAACTGCTCAAGTAGCATGAGATTCTTTAACTGTTGATAATTCAGAGCATTGCAAGAATTGACCCATCGATCCAACGCAACCTCCTGTCGTCACCATAAGTCCAAATATGACGCCCCTGACTGCTGCCTTACGTCACAAAACTGCCTTCTATATGCCTCAGGTACACTACCATAGGCTTCCAACACAGCTTTCTTCAAAGATTCATAATCAAGGCCCATTCTATTATCCAAAGCTGCCACAGCTCTCTGGGCTTTACCTGTTAGCACACTCTGAACCAACAATGGCCATTTTTCCTCTGGCCACTCACTTTCCATAGCCACCTTTTCAAACATTTCAAAGAACACATCCACAGCTTTATTAATATCAAACACAGCCCTAACTCTCTGTACTTCAACATGGGCCTTCTCCATCTTCCAGCTTGGCCAACCGTTCTGCCTGCACTCTTTCACGTTCTTTCTCCTTCTCCCTACGTAATTTCCCCCTTCTCTCCCTTTTCCTTCTTTAATTCCTATTTCTCCTTCTTATGCCCTACCCAGATCTCATCTAGTTGCAGCACCCTCACCAAACAAGCTAGCTTAGACATACCTTCCTCCAAAACAACTTCCTCTTCCTCAGCCAGAGCAATGAGCTGATTTTTCTTTAATTTCCTAAACTGTTCCCATGTTAGGTTATAGACAGACACCACTGCCTCACCTGCATCAAATGCCATCATTAACTAGCTATACTAACAAAAGCTTCACCAAAATGAACTACCAGGAGAACAAAAGAGAGAACAAACAACTTACTCCTAGCGTCTTTTACACACAAGCACAAAAGTGCATTAGCTACTAACTTTTTAACAATATTTTTTATCACTAATGGCTCTGTTTGCAACCAGATTCAGACCAGGCAACTAATCCACCCCCACCTATGTGTCCCTCTAGCTATACCTGGCAATGAACACTTTTTGACGAGCTGAATACAACTCCGTGTCTTTTCACAGTTACGAAAAGAGCCAATAAGATAACAAAACTAGCGTGGATTAAATGGGCCTACTCTTGTCACCCACTAACAATTCTTATCCTGGATGAGCAACCCAATTATATGTGTCACGCACCACCAGCCTGGGGACACTTATTTAGCCTAGAGACTTCCAAGCCCTGTGGCCCATGCATATATATGAGAAAATATTTGACTGTCAGATTCTTTCACTGGGAGACGAGAGCTTACCTCTTGGCTTCTATCGTGTGGCTCCCAGTCCATGCATTCCACTGACCAGCTCTTTCGGTCCTTCGCTGGGAGTCTCCTTGGGACTTCCAAGCTCCCGTTATTAGACAGTTCAATTTTATTGTGTAAAAATGCAAACAAAAACAACGAAAATATCCAGAACGCTGGGGAGAAGGGAAAACAGCATAGTGTCCATTCCAAATTGGTGTCCCCGCTCTCTCTGCCTACTCTCTTCCCTCACTGAGTGATTGACCAACTTAAAGGGTACCTGTAGTGAATTTTAATCAAAAGCTTTTTCAAAGGATCAAATATGATACTAGTGGTTCCGTCCAGTAATTTTGGTCATGATTCCTTCTCAAATACATGCGAGTTTCAAGTCACTGCTCTGTCAGTCAGTCATGGTCAGAGACTTCTTGCCTCCTCCATGGCCAGTTTCAGCACGGCAGTGACGCACAGTCGTTGCTTTGTGCGATTGACTGGGCTGCAGTATAGCAGTCAACAAAGTTTTAACATCAGAATTTTATGTAATTTTTTTACAACAATGTACAAGCAAATCTACCCACATATAATGTAATGAAATAAAATTCTAGTATATCAAGATTTATTCAGTGTGTTCTGAAGTTACTTGAGTGGGAACTTGCCTGTTTGTCAGGTCTCCTTCAGCTGCTGGTCCTCGGAGGTACCTGCTGATCATGCCGTCAATAAAGGCCATTTCCAAGGACAGTTTGTGCAGTATATATCAGTGCAGATTTTGCACTGTTTTCAATTCGGATCTTGACCCTCTGAGCCTCTGCTGAATGCGTTTACTCATCCGCAATAAAGATGTTACTCTTCCGCTGTAAAGCCAGAAACAATGATAGTACGTCACGTCCAGCTGGCATTATTGTTATAATGGCCAGTACAGGTTTCCTTTAACTCTTTTCAGCCTGGTCGAGGAAGACCCCGCCCTCTGAAACCTGACAGCCGTTTAGCCAGTCAAACCGTACTGTAACAGCAACATTTAGCCATAACACTTAATGGTCTAACAGCGGTCAGAATTAACCCACTTTTACCATTACCAAGTAGTTTTAAAGAAAGAAAGAAAGAAAGAAAGTTACTTTATTACACAGGGTTACAAAAATAATTTTTTTGTAAGTTGTCTGTGTTTTTTCAACAGATTTAAGACAATTTTGCACCACTGAATCCGAAAATGACATCCATTTTCTCTCTATCAGGTGCTAAGTAAAAACCTGTACTTACTTAGTACTTACTTATTCAAATTTAATGTTACATCATCATTCTTCAAAATTCAGAGAATTTCAACACATAAAAAAGAATTTTGTATCATATAAAGTGAAAATACCTGTACATGTAAACAAAAACATATAAAACAACATGTGGCCATAATTCAAAAAGTTGACCTGATTGAGCAAAACCAATGTGATTTTTGGATTCATCACATCAAAATTGTCCTAAATCAGCTAAAAAAAAACCCCAACTTAGACAATAAATTTGGTGTTGACCAGTGTTATCTATTTTGCATGAATATTTTGCCATAATTTTAAAGCCTCAAAATTTTCCAAAGGTGCAAATCTTTGAGAAAAAGTGACAGTTACAATGGTAAAAAACATCACAAACATATATATAATAAAAGCTTCACCTTTACTAGAATAACGTATCAAATTTATAGGGACAAATGTCCATTTTTTAAAAAATATGTATCAAATGCATGATAGAAAAAATGCTAAATTACAAGAAAAACAAACTTGAATTTAAAAGATAAAAGTTAAAAATTCATGGCAAAAGGTTGCAATTTTATGAGGAAAAAATTCACATATGTATGTACAATTACAGTCATTGAGAATGTAAACACAGGAATGTGGCGGTTCGGTTAACCCCCACAACAGATAAAGACACTCAGCCCTCTTGTCTCTGTTTTTCCCGCTGCACTACTGAGATGCAATGTGCCATTCATGTATTTGTGATGCAAACATGCATGTATTGTGATGTAATGCGCCATTCTGTATAGTGTTCATGCGTCTTGTCCTTACTGTGCTTTTAGCAAATAGCAGAACAGTGTAATGTGTATTAATGTCTACAGGCAGACACATTTCGTCTGGCGCACCTCTGTGATGTTAATGATTGCCTTTCATCCATTGTACTCATGCGTCCTGTCCTCACTGTGACCTAGGGACTGAGAGCAATATGTCTCTCAAATGCAAATGTCTTATGCCTGTTCTGTTATCTCTTTGATCGTACTAACTGCTGGGGTATGTTCCTTTGATGTATTGTTGTGGTCAAGTATATAAGCTGCAACTCTGTAACGCAAACTCTCTCTCTCACTCTTCAACCTCTGCTGCAGACACGCACTCTGTATCTTTACTGAGAGCCGTGGGCTCGCTCTCGGCGCTCATGCACGGCGCTGGGAGTGGAGCTCGTGACGGCAGTATGATAATAAAACCTGCTTAAAACCACAGCATCGCTGCTTATTATTTTATGCCGCCGCAGGAAGTTATTTAACCTGTTGCACTCCTGTGTACTGCAGACGGGCACGTCTCTGCGTCCTAGAGCGCACGAGGGCGCACGAGAGTGCCCTCGTGCGCTCTAGGATGCATGAGGGCGCTGCGTCCAAGCGCGCACTGAAAAAAAAAGCTGCATTTCCATTCTTCCACTACAGACACAGCCACGAACAGATCAGATATGATTGACCTCTCATTCGACTAATAAGAGCCTTGAATTGGGTTTCTGAAAACTTGAAGAACCAATGACTGAAAACCTAGCAAGAAGGACCCGCCTACCAACGCTGTGAATGCAGCGAGCCAATTGAAGCACAGAAATTCAAAAGCTGTTTTGTGTAAGGCTGGGTGAAGACAGACTGCTGCAGCAGCAGATGAAAAAAAGGACCCGTAGGAAGAACCTGCCACAGACCCAGCAGCACGGAGACCACCCACAAGTGCGACCTGTGTGACAGGGACTGCCATTCGCGCATCGGCCTGTTCAGCCACAGGCAGTGCTTTTTTTTTTTTTTATTCCAGCAGAATAGACGTTTAGGATTCTCTTCCATGGTCATCATAGACCGACGGAGGTCAACGACGAAGGTCGTGAATCATTCGCCAAAACCGCAATCATGGAAGCACAAAACCGCAATAATGGAATTATGTTCTGACCGGGTCGCGAGACCAGAACCACGAGCGGACCAGCGTCGCGTTCGTCTGACAATGAGGAAAAGAAGTTCGCCAGGACACTGCTGCTGTGAAGAGGTAAGTGTTATAAGCTAAATTATTCTTTATCCCTGAAAATTGTAATCAAAAATGACTTTTGCTAAGCTAACCGACCAAGAAGGAAGACAGAGACGAGATAACATCAGAATTCACGGTCTTAAAGAAGGAGCTGAAGAGAGTTTCAACACAGTGGCGGAATGCGTGGAATCCTTATTGAGAGAGAAGTTGGATATTCCACAAACCACCGATTTGAAGATAGAAAAAGCCCATCGTACATCAGCCGCAAAGCCAGCCCCGGAAGCGCCCCCACGTTCTGTGGTGGTAAGATTTGCCAATTTCAAAATAAAACAAGAGGTTGTAAGACGGGCTTAGCAGAAAAAAGGATTTATGCATCTTGAGAGAAAAGTCTTCGTGGAGCACGATTACGCCCCTGAGGTTCTTAAAAAACGACGGGAATATAACGACGCCAAAAAGGTTTTATGGGAACAGAATCTACGCTTTCAGACGCCATTTCCGGCGAAGCTAAGGGTCTTTTACGGGGAAGAGTCATGTCTCTATAACTCAGCGGAAGAAGCAACAACTGACATGGCAAGAAGAGGACTTCCGGTAACGGTGTTTAAACCCGCAGCGGATCTGAGCGAGAAGATCAGAGCTCAAACGTGGTCCACTCAGAGACCTTCAAAATCCACGGGCCAGCAGCGGGAAACCCAGCCCCAGAGCTACAAAGTTAAGCTTTCCAGTTCCAGGAAGGAATAGCGACCTTTTTGTTGTTTTTTTTTTCTTTTCAGTCACTCTGCACTTCCACCCCCCCTCCTACAAGGTAACAAACATTAAAGGAGATGCAGAATCAGCATGTGGTAAAACCTTTCATGGAGCAGTTATAGCATTAGAAACAAATGTCTTCTTAATTTAAAGGGGAAAAAAAAATCATGTTAAAATAGAAATGTAACAATGACCCACATGTTCTCTCCATACTAACAAATACTGTATTAGAGTGAATGCTTGCTGTGATAGGGGTGGGAGGGTGCACACAATCTCAGAGTATAGGCATAAAAAAAAAAAAAAAATCATTACAAATTCGGATTGGGATCTGAAATTCACGTTAAAAACATGGGACAACTTACAGGGGTAAGAGAGGGCCCTCAACACGTAACAGAGTTTGAGGAATTTCCCTCAGAGCCTACACTCCATCAGGGCTCTTACAGGGTCTTTAAAGAGACCCCAGCTCAGGAAGTTTTTTTGACAGTTTTTTGTTTTAAAGTTTCGTACACTATGTTCTTAATGTTTTTTATGTTCTTAATGTTCTTTCAGTTTCTGAGTAGCAAAAAAGAGGGCCACCACACTGTTATACTAAATAAGAAAATACAATGGAGAAACAGGGTGTAACCAAAATAGCCTCATATAATGTAAAAGGGATCCTGAATCCAGTTAAAAGATCCAAGATTCTACGCAAAATGAAAAAAGACAAAGCAGAAATAATATTTTTACAAGAAACCCACCTAACAGACGTGGAACACACTAAACTCAATAGACAAGGGTTTAAAATGATCTCTTCATCTTCATATAAATCAGGGAGGAGGAGGGGAGTAGCGACATTGATCTCAACCAAAATTACATTTGAAAAAAAAATCAGAACACAAAGATAAAGAAGAGAGGTACAGTTTGGTAACTGGGCGGCTAGAGGGAGAAGATATCACCCTGCTGAATGTATATGCACCACCAGGGGCTAAATGGAAATTTTATAAAAATGTATTCGACCTAATGATAACTAAAGCCCAAGGTTTAGTGATATGTGGTGGAGACTTCAATCTAAGACTGAATCCATACTGGGATGCGACAGGTAATTCTTCACATCAAAATAACACCCAAAGTAAGAATACTCGGATGCTACTAAAAGAAATGGGAATCTGTGACGTATGGAGGGAATTCAACCCCAATGTAAAAGATTATACTTTTTATTCAACGCCACATTCATCTTACTCAAGGATTGATTACTTTTTTATGTTTAATAGAGACATTGGAAGAGTAAAAACATGTAAAATAGGACTGATGGATCTCTCCGACCACAGTCCGATCTATATGGACTTAAACATCCAAAAATACACAAATAATACATTTTCCTGGAGGTTGAATTCAAGTGTGCTGAAAGGACCACTGAAAGATGAATTGGAATCAGATATTCTCAGATATTTGGAAGAAAACGATAATGGAGAAGTATCTCCTTTAATACTGTGGGATGCATGCAAAGCTGTAATAAGGGGAAAAATTATTGCAAAACTGGCAACCCAAAAGAAACTGAGACAAGAAAAACTAATCACACTAGAGTCAGAACTCAAGAACCTAGAAAAAGAACACAAAGACAACACTCATTCTAATGGCTCGCTCAAGATTAAAGAAATTAAAAATCAAATAAATGAGATCTACACAATAGAAATCCAGAAGAAACTTACATTTCTGAAACAAAAACATTATGAAGCAGGCAGTAAATCGGCAAAATTACTAGCCTATAAATTGAGGAAACAACAAACGGAAAGAGCAATCTACAAAATCAGAGACCCAGTATCAAAGGAAATAAAATTCAGAATTCAGGATATTCTTAAAAGCTTCGAGAATTACTACAAGAACTTATACTCCCACAAAAAACATAAAAACGCATCCGAGACATTACTAAACACATTAAACCTTCCCCAACTTACGGAATCACAAAATAAAACCCTACTGTCAGAAATACAACCTAAAGAATTGGAAAAAGCAATTATGAAACCTAAAGCTAACAAATCCCCAGGAGCAGATGGCTATACAGCAGAATGGTACAAAACCTTTAAACAGCAACTATCTCCTCTCCTCCTGAAAACATTTAACTACGTCCTCCACACAGGGGAAATCCCCCCCTCCTGGAGAGAAGGGGTCATTGCAGTTATACCTAAACCTGAAAAGGATAAACTAGAATGCTCCAACTACAGACCAATCAGTGTATTAAATCAGGACTATAAGCTTTTTACCACTATCCTTGCCAAAAGGTTAGAAAACATACTGACAGACTTAATTCACTTAGACCAAACAGGTTTTATAAGACAAAGACAGACACAAGACAACATTCGGCGCACTTTACACATAATTCATCATATAAAAAAATATAACTTAAATGCAGTCATATTGGGATTAGATGCTGAAAAAGCATTCGATTCGATTGACTGGTCTTTCCTATATAGAATCTTATCCAGTTTCAATTTTCATTACAACTTCATTAGAACTATACAGGCATTATATAAAAAACCAACAGCTAAAATAAGGATTAACGGTAATTTATCATCATCTTTTGAGCTGGAAAGAGGATGTCGTCAAGGTTGCCCCCTGTCTCCACTGCTCTTTGCAATCTTCATAGAACCTCTGAGCCAATGGATAAGACAAAATCAAGAAATTCAAGGTATTACACTTGGTCAGAAGGAACATAAAATAGCACTCTTTGCTGATGACATTTTAATATACCTAGGGCAGTCAGACACTTCTCTACCAGAACTAATCTCAGTTTTTTCAGACTATGGAGATTTATCGGGGTACAAATTAAACATGCATAAAACCCAAGTCTTAACATTCAACTATGACCCAAATCATTTTTCACTAAATGAACTCAAAACTAACTGGGAGTTGGAATCTATGAAATATCTGGGGGTCAATATCCCGAAACAACTCGACAAAATTATAACACTAAACTATGATCCACTGGTGACAAAAATAAAATCTGACCTAGCAAGATGGAATATGATACCATTCTTAGGTACTGCACAAAGAATTGAAGCAGTCAAAATGAATATACTTCCACGTCTTCTATACCTTTTCCAAACAATACCGGTAGAACCTCCCAAAAAAACATGGCAGGAGCTGGACAGAAGGATCTCAAGATTCATATGGCAGGGTAAGAGACCTAGAATCAGATATAGAACCCTACAGCTAAACAAAGACAAAGGTGGGCTCGCGCTGCCAAATATCAGGGACTATTTTATAGCTGCACAAATTAAAACTTTAGTAGAGATATGTAACCCAGTCTACACTGCACGATGGAAGGAGATGGAATGCCAAATAACAAGTGACATCCCCCTACAGGCGATAACAGGGAACAATGCCTTAACTAAACTCTTGAATAACACCAACCCGTGGATAGAGACCCCGCTAAAAATTTGGTTTAAGATAGTCAGAGAGAATCAAGCTAAAGAGCCCTATCGACTTCTGCAATGGATTGCCTATGATCAAGACTTTACCCCCAATAAAACAGACACTAGATTTAAAGAGTGGAAAGAGAAAGGGCTGATAAAATATTATGATTTTTTTAAGGGGCAAACTTTAAGAAGTTTTGAAGATTTGAAAAAACAAGGTCTAATAAATCAAGATCTTTACAGGTTCTTTCAGCTTAGACTCCACATAAACAATATACTTAAAAAGGAGGATTTGGAAAGGGCCCAGTCAGGTGTTCTGAAGGTCTTCTTAATGGCATATAAAGGGATCCCAGGGATCAGATACATTTCTAAAATATACCAAGGTCTTCAAGACTTAAAAGGAGACAACACATCATATATAAAAGAGAGATGGGAAAAAGAGGGGAATTTCACTTTACAATTGGAAATATGGGAAAAGCTAAATAAACAGCAATGGAAAAGTACCTCATCCCTGCAGTGGAGAGAATTTGGATGGAAAAACTTGGTAAGATTTTTCAGAACACCTGCACAAAACAAATTTACCCATAAGGGGTTGAACTGTTGGCGCTTGTGTGGTGAAAAGACTGCAAATCATTTTCATGTGTTTTGGTCATGCCCAGTTATCCACCAATATTGGACCAACGTACAGACAATATTGGGGAAAATATTCAAAATAACAGTCCCCTTTTCTTTTGTAACTATGTATTTGGGTTTACTACCGGACTCACTGGAAAGACGAGGAGATAAATACTTATTCAATGTTTTAATATTGGCAAGTAAAAAAGCCCTAACTAAAAAATGGATGCTGAAGGACTGTCCTACACCTGAAGATTGGATTAACGTGATTCAAGACATTTACTCGATGGAAAAGTTGACATTCGCACTGAGACAGGACATGGATGGGTTCATGAACTTTTGGCAACCCTGGATCGCATATGTGTCTTCCATTAGATCTAATCTTTGACAAATACCATTTCTATAATGGTCCTGCTCTTTGTTCCAATGCTACTCAGATGCTCTTTTACTTTTAATTACTTAATTTTCTGTTTGTTTGTTTTTTGCTGTTCTGTTTGTTTGTTTATTTGTTTATTTGTTTTTTGTTTTTATTTAATTCTCCTTAATTTCACTTTTTTTTCACTTTAAAAAAAAAAAAGGGGGGGTGTTGTAATAACTATCCTACCAATGTTGTCAAATAGCAAAAAATAAGGGAACATGTGATGAAAATGTAAACAATGCAATGCTGTAATGACCTGTATACCCTTTACAAAAACTTAAATTAAAAAAAAAAAAAAAAAAGACTTTTGACCGATTGGTAAATTACAACTGTGCGGCGCATGAAGTCCGAAGTCCGTGCACCGCGGTACACGGTTCATGCGCCGCGTCCGGACCGTGAACGCCCCCCCCCGTTACTCTTGTGTAGCGAGGGGGGGGGGGCGCGGTGACTGCGCCGCGGTCGCCATATCACCACATGACTATTCCGTCATGTAGCGATGGCCGATGTCCGTCCTCTGTAGCGAGTGGGGGGGACCCCCCCACACACACACACAGTCCTGAGTGTCACCTTTCATTAGAGCCCAAGATGAAGCTTCTATATTGAATCATTCAAAAGTTACAGACGTTTTTCCAAACTGTGCCATTTGGCACAATTTGGCACAGTTCAAAAACGCCTGGGAACTACCTGAGGAAAAAGCTGTGTAATATATTCATTTTTTGTGGTATTGTTACAAAATTTTGACCTCAGCTGGATAACACTTGGTTCTACATTTCTGTTGCATTTTCCAGCCCGGATCTGAAGCTGTGTGTTATTTGCAAGCATTTGTATCCAAAAAAACACCCAGGGCAAATTTATTTTCTTCAAGTTCAGTATGTTTAGATGACTGTTACTCAGTGGCCGGAGCACTTAGAGAGATTATGACTGGTTTGCCCAAAAATTCAAAGTGTTTTCTTTTAAATGAGACCAACCCCATGAAGATGCTGCAAAGGGTTGAAGAACAGCTTTTGATTTACTTTGGGCACGGTTTTTTTTTTGGCGTTTTTAGGGAAATTGACCGGAGTGCAAGGGGTTAAAAGATTTAATAAATTCATTAAGAAAACGAAAATTAATAAATTGTTGAGACAATGGTCAGAAAATCACAAGAGAAATGTAGCTCATTTGCAATAATTAAAAAAAATAAAGCAAAAGATCAATGTAAAGATGACGGAAAATTATTGAGGCAGAAATACAAAGACAGAAGAAAAAAAGATGCCAGTTTATGCAAAGGTCACAAATTCAAGAAAAAAATGTCAATCCATGAGCAAAAATTTTTCACGTAGTTGCAAATTTCATGAAGTTTCTTGAAAAGTCTATAACTGAAAAAGAAAAAAATAATCATAAGAAAAGGTAGGTAATTTATGGGAACTCTCCAAATGCACATTAAAAATTTCCACATTTTCAATTAAACAAAACCTCTGATTTAGGTGGTAGAGTAGCCTGAAACTGTACACACGTAAACGTAGGTTATCACTATATATTATCACTCAAATATACATAAGAGTAGTTAACCCAAAAATTTAAGAAGTTACTGAGATGTGAGTTTATGTCATGATGCTGAGCACGGTTGGGGAACCGTGCTGACGCTTTCTGTTAGTCTGATTATTTTCTGTACCTTCCCCATCTCATTCTTGATGTGAGATTGGTTTTGTCTGTGTTATGTTATTCGAGTTTGCCATTTGTTTAAATTTGTTTATGAGAGTTTCTGTTATTTTAGTTTAGTCACTGAAGTCTTGTTTACTAATATTATGTTTCTATGCCCATCCTATTTTGCATTATAAATAATATCTGTTTGTTTTGGACTTGAGCCTACCCTCACCTTTGCCTTCAGCTGTCTTTTTGTAGTGTTGGTATTTATTAGTATTTTATTTTTTCATCTCTTGGGTTTTGTATTTTATCTTATCCTCGCCTTGGTGGGTTATTTTCCCCTTTTTGTATTATCTGGTCTGAATCTTGCTTTTTAAACATTTCTCGGTTATAGTCAGTTAACTTTTGTCATGTTCTCCTATGCCTTTATTTTGACAGCATTCTTTATTTACTTCCATTACTTCTAGCTAGTTTAGCGGTTTGTCACAGCTACCATTATTTTGCATTATTACCCTCGCTCTGATTATCCACACCTGATTATCATTTTGTGAATTTCTCTTTATCCTATTTAAGGGACGCCACCCCCCAACTCAGGACGACGTCCTTCATTGTAATCCTACCGTGTGTCCCACGCGTGTATTCTCTCTGTAACCTGGCGTGTGTGCCACGCTTCTACCTGTTTCGTAATCCTGCCTGTAAGTTATTCCTGCTTGGAAAGTATTTTGTTTTTTTGATTAAAACATTTGCAAACTCACAGTCAGCGTTTTGGGCTCCATTCCGCCCTGCCTGGGTGTTCATGACAGAAGGACATCGCCAGTTAGGACCCAGCAGATTTGAGCCTCCCCCCTCACACATGCTGTTGAGTTACCGTTACTACTGGAGGGAGTATCGGACAGCATGTGGCACTCTAAAGACGCAGCAGGTATGGATTATATTGTGTTTGGACTGGATGACGTGGAGTGTCAGGCTGCGGGAATATTGGAGGACTTAATCTCGGGCGCTCGCGCTTCCCACACTACCGAGGAGGCTTTGAGATGTCTGAACAGCACGGCGCAGGTAATGGAGGCATGCCTTAGTCTGTGGAGCTATCCGGAGCTCACTGGTCTCCTCGTCTCCGTTTCCAATTCACAACACATGCTCTGTGGGCTGGAGAGAGGCTCTCCACCATCTGTACCTGAGCCGACGAAGAAGCGTCTCCTGGTACAGACATCCTCAGCCTCTCTCTGTTCGCCAGCCCCGGGATACTGCCCTCTAGCGTCAGCCTCTGCTCTGCACTGTGCCCCATCTGTACCTGAGCCGACGATGAAGCGTCCCCTGGTGCAGACACCTCCAGCCTCTCGCCACTCGCCAGTCTCAGGACACCGTCCTCCAGTGTCAGCCTACGATCCACTTTGTTCACCATCTGTCCCTGAGCTGACGAGGAAGCATCTCCTGGAACAGACATTCCCAGCCTCTCCCCCGCTACCCAGCTGTGTCACACCAGAGGAACTCCTCCGCCGCAGCTGTTAATTTAGCCGTCATCATGCCTGCAGTGCAGGCTCCTCCAGTATCTACATTGGTGCCCTCACCCGCTGCAGCCATCGAGAGGGATTTATCTGGGCCTTCTGCAGCAGCTACCACCTCACCACAGGAACTAAGGCAAGCACATTTTCATTCTTTAACACCTATCATCGAGAAATGTTGCCTTATTCCTGATGGAAGGGCTCAGCAGCAGCCATTCACTTTGGCTGAGCTCTCCCCAGCTGCTGCTGCTATTTCACCTGCATCTCCCGTGTTCCCCTTTGTTTCTTCTGAGTATCCGCCTGCCCTGGAAGGGAGCCGTCTGACGATGGAGAGGCCTGCCATCCCGGAGATTCCTGTTCCGGCCCCGCAGCCACATCTCAGGTGGAAAAGGGACATCCTTTGTTTTCCGAAACCTGCGTCAACAATTGAGTGTCCTCTGGTTTCAGCATTGCGGGACCCGGTGACATCAGTGAGACATTCCCTGGCTGCGTTATACATGGCCGGGGTTCTGCCAGCTTCAGCCACCACATCTGGGGTTCTGCCAGTTCCTGCCACCATGTCTGGGTTTCCGCCAGTTCTTGCCACCATGTCTGGGTTTCCGCCAGTTCCTGCCACCATGTCTGGGGTTCTGCCAGCTTCAGCCACCACGTCTGAGGTTCCGCCAGCTCCTGCCGCCATATCTGGGGTTCTGACAGTTCCTGCTGTCACGTCTGGGGTTCTGCCAGTTGCTGCCATCACGCCAGAGGTTCCGCCAGTTCCTGTTGTCACAGCTGAAGATTCACTTGCCATCAGGCCTACTGCTTTGGCTGCAGCAGTAGAGTCACCGCAGTCATGGTCGGCGCTGGAGCTAGAGTTAAGACAAGTACTCTTTTTTTGTCTTTACATTATCAGTATTAGAGAGATCTTGTCTTGCTCTTGTCGGGAAGAATCAGTTGCAGCTGCCATCTGTTCCTGAGTTTTCCCCATTGGGCTCCACTGCTGCCAGTGACAGTGACCCAGTGTTTGTCTCTTCCTCCTCATCTGAGATAGCCATGTCGGTGATGAATTCCCAGGCAGCTGGACTCGAGACACCCCAGCCCGAGTCGCCTGGTTTCGTCGCTGGTCACCAGTCCACCTCGTCTGGTTTCGCCGATGGTCATCAATCCACTTCATCTGGTTTCGCCGATGGTCATCGGTGTACTTCACCTGGTTTCACCGATGGTCATCAGTCCACTTTGTCTGATTTCACCGATGGTCATCAGTCCACTTTGTCTGGTTTCGCCGATGGTCATCAGTCCACTTCGCCTGGTTTTGCCAACGGTCATCAGTCCACTTCGTCTGGTTTCCCCGCTGGTCAGCCGTCTTCATCGTCTGGTTTCCCCACTGGTCAGCTGTCTTCGTTGCCTGGTTTCCTCGCTAATCAGCCAATTTCATCGTCTGGTTTCCCCGCTGATCAGCCGTCTTCATCGTCTGGTTTCCCCGCTGATCAGCCATCTTTGTTGCCTGGTTTCTCCACTGGTCAGCCGTCATAGCTGTCTGGGCTTGCCGCTGGTCAGCAGTCATTGTCGGGTGTCAATGCTCCTCAGCCACAGGTCCCCAGGTCCACTGGATCCACGCTTCAGCCCCTGCAGTCCATAAAGGGCACATGTTCCAGCTGCCGTCTCCAGGAGGGGACGTGTCTTGCTCCATGGTCTGTTGGCTCAGGGATGCTGGAAGACCACCCGACAGATTAAGTTTCCTGGTCTATTGGGTTTGGAATGCTGGGACACCACCCGACGGGTTATGCATTCTGCTTAGGTGGCTCAGAGACTCTGGGAGGCCACCCGACACATTCCAGCTCGTGATCTGGTGGTCTTGGGACTCCAGCAGACCACCTAAATTGACTTACCTTCCTGCCTGGTGGTCCTGGGATCTCAATAGTGACATGGTACAGACCCAGAAAGCAGACACAACTCAGGAAGCACAATTAACCTTTTATTGATAATAGTGTGAGTGTGTGGATGCGTGTGTGAATGTCTGTAATGAATGTAGTGCGTAGTTGAATCAGCTTGGGGCGAGCAGAGCACCGTGCAACCTGGCAACCCTAGGAACAGAGCAGAGAGATAATTAGGAGTTATCTTGACAGGAGAAGTGCCAGATAGAACTGTCCTTACTTTCTGCTGAGTTGGAGAAGCACATAGGTTGGCACATCGGCCCAGGCCAGGAGGACAATGCCAGTCGCCCCGTTGGAGATGTAGCAGGCAGGTGAACGAGGCAAGGGAGTCCTCCGCCAGGTGGAAGGGAGTCCGCCACCGGGAGGACACCACCTGAGCATAGGGTAAAGGTTGGGTGAGAGGAAAGGTTCAGGCTTACTTGACTGCCGAATGGTTAGGAGACCCTTGGCGAGTAGAAGTGCTGGAGGATGATGAGGCTGGAAACTCAGTGTGGAGATTGGCGAGTTCAGTTCCCTCAGGAAGGAAGCAGACAACTCCGCACTGATCCCTGGGTCTCACAGAATGTATAGGCAGAGCCAAATAGCAGACAGGTGTGTGCGCAGGTGCGCCTAATTGGTAGCCATGACAAATAGGCCACGTGGTCTGTCTTGTTTTGCTCTCTGTTGAGCAAGAAATTAGTTTTGACCCAACTGGCCTGTTTTTTCCCACCGCCCTCCCTGGAAGGGTGATTTTTTTTTCTCTCTCTTCTTGTTTGGGTGGGGGGGGGGTGCTTTGGGTTTTTCTTTTTGATGTTACATAAAGGTGTCTGGAATCCACCCCTTGGACAAGGGGCTCTGTCATGATGCTAAGCATGGTTGGGGGACCGTGCTGACGCTTTCTGTTAGTCTGGTTATTTTCTGTGCCTTCCCCATCTTAGTGTTATTGTTGATTTGAGATTGGTTTTGTCTGTATTACGTTATTTGAGTTTGCTGTTTGTTTCTGTTTGTTTCTGAGAGTTCCTGTTATTTTAGTTTAGTTACTGTAGTCTTTACTAATATTATGTTTCTATGCCCATCCTATTTTGCATTATAAATAATATCTGTTTTGGACTTGAGCCTACCCTTACCTTTGCCTTCAGCTGTCTTTTTGTAGTGTTGGTATTTATTAGTATTTTATTATTTGCATCACCTGGGTTTTGTATTTTATCTTATTTTCCCCTTTTTGTATTATCTGGTCTGAATCTTGCTTTATAAACATTTTTTGGTTATAGTCAGTTACCTTTTGTCATGTTCTCCTGTGCCTTTATTTTGACAGCATTCTTTATTTACTTCCATTGCTTCTAGCTAATTTCGCAGTTTGTCACAGCTGCCATTATTTTGCATTATTACTCTCGCTCTGATTATCCACACCTGATTATCATTTTGTGAATTTCTCTTTGTCCTATTTAAGGGACACCGCTCTGCAACTCAGGACGACGTCCTTCATTGTAATCCTACCGTGTGTCCCATGCGTGTATTCTGTCTGTAACCTGGCGTGTGCTCCACGCTTCTACCTACTTCATAATCCTGCCTGTAAGTTATTCCTGCCTGGAAAGTATTTTGTGTTTTTTATTAAAACGTTTGCAAACTCACAGTCAGCATTTGGGTATCCATTCTGCCCCACCTGGACATTCATGACAGTTTAGTCTGAACAGTTTGAGATTTTTTTTTCCTGAATTTATGACAGTTTTATTCTACATTTACTACTTTTTCCTTGTAAATTTGAAATATTTTTTTTCTGCTTAAATCAACTTTTTCCTAATAATTTATGTTTAGTGCTAATTTAGGACTTTTTTTCTTGTACATTTGAGACTTTACTCTCATAAATTTTTGTTTTTTTCCCTTATAAATTAAAAATCAAAAATAAAATGAGCAAAGATGCAGCATATTCTGTTATAGGATATTTATAGCCTATTAATAGCCTATTTTCTAACCCCCACCCCAGGTGAAAACCTCACGTACTTTGAAACCTAAATGTTTGCAGGTATGCATCATACTCTTACCGAATAAATTCAGACAGACCCAAGAACTATTCATAACCTTGTAGAATATTCCAGCTGAGGCTGACGTCATACATCATTATGAGTGTATTAGGCTGTGTGTCCACCAAATGCATTTTTTCCACTCTGGGTGGCTATTTTCCATTCATTCTCTATGTAGTCCAGTGTTAACAGTGCTGAGCGCCCTCGGCGCTGAAACGCTCTCGGTGATGGTCGTTTTTTGTCGCGGCACTCAGAGATGAAAAAAGTTCAACTTTTCAGAGACTGCAGCTGAGCTCATCAATGTCAGACCAAGCAGCCAATCAGAACTGCTGCGTGGGCAGGACATAGGACACCGGTACTAGTCTGTACTCAGACTCCTGCTTTCCAGGTCATCATATTTTACATCCAGAGCTGCTAAAAAACATTTCCTGTCCATTGTTATTTAGAGACTGCTATTAAAAAATCAGTAGAAAGTCTGACAATAGGAAAAGCGGAAGTGCTGAGCTGAGAGTGACAAGCTGTTGCTAGGATACAGGGCACAGACTTATTTTTCCCCAGAGCGCAGTGCACAAACGCTGAAAAAAATGCTTAGGACAGTTGGGCAACAAAAAACATGTTTGGTGAACACGCAGCCTTATCTGTAGAAAAGCTGCAGCAGTCTCCCACTTTTGGGATAGGGAGGGACCTCTGTGTGTGCATGTGTGTGTGTGTGTGTGTGTGTGTGTGTGCAGGGAGGGAATGTGTGTGAGAGGAGGGATCATACCATTTGCTGGCGGGGATGGGGGAGGTGTTTTCATTTTCATTTTTAAAAAGTTTAAATGACAAACTACTGAATATGTTTTGGATGTTATTTCACCTTGTCAAAGACAAACTAAAATTTTATAATCACAACTTTTTTCACTCGAATTTTTAGGGGTGCTGAGTTTAGATTTAAGGGTGCTACAGTACCCCTAAAAAAGACCTAACGCCGCCCATGTAGTGGCAATAAAAATTAGAGTGCAATGTATTAATGCTTGATTTATTCTAAAATATGTTATTCATACCACTATGGCTATACCACTGCTGTACCAGCATGTTTTTTTTGTTTTTCTTTTTTAAACAAGGCACTTCAACACAAACATTTATTTTGTAAAAAAAAAAAAAAAAAAAAAAAAAGCAAATTTAGAGAACTGACCACTGTGTCAGATGAGAAGATTTAAACAATGTTTTGTGTTAGGGCTATGGGATTAACAAAGATGTCCTTGCTTTGAAAGACTTAAAGCACATCTGTGCCCACAGGACATCACTAGTTTCTCACACTGCTCTGGTTTGGGGGACAGGATTATGCAAAGACTCTCAATGGGGAATCGGTTCAACACTGCAGCTGGAGTTGCTCACCAGTTCACTGTTGAACAGGGCAAGGATCTGTCTTGGCACACAATGCCTCTCTGTTTAAGACAATTTGGACTCAAAGCTCATTCTGCAGCGACAAAACCTCTCATCAGCAGAAAGCATAAAAAGGCTAGTGCTGCTTTTGCTGAGGAACATGTGTGGACAGAGGAGAACTGGTCCAGAGTGCACTTCAGTGATGAGAGTAAGCTGAATTTATTTGGGTCTGATGGGAAACAATATGTTCAGCGTCAAACCGAGGAAAGATTGAACCCAAAGTGTGTAAAGATGTCATTTAAATTTGGAGGAGGAAGTGTCATAGTTTGGAGGATGTTCTCTGCAGCAGGAGTTGGGCCTCTTTTACAGCTACATGGCAGGGTGAATGCAAATGTTTGTGAACCTCCTTCATCAACATGCAATTCCTTCACTGCAATTGTCTGCCAATCAGCCTGCACTTTTAATGCAAGACAATGCCCCCTGTCACACAGCAAAACAGGTTAAACAGTTCCTTGAATCTAACAATATTGAAACAATGAAATAGTCAGCCCAGGGTCCAGATCTAAACCCCATAGAGAATATCTGGAAAATCCTTGGTGATAAAGTAATGGCTAAGAAACCCACTATAGTTACTGAACTGTGGAAGAGACTGCAAGAAGAATGGACCAAGATCAAACCAGAGCAGTGTGAGAAACTAGTGATGTCCTGTGGGCTCAGATGTGCTGAAGTTATTCAAAGCAAGGGCCTCTACACGTCCTATTAATTTTTAAATCCTGTAGCCTTAAAAAAAGCATTATTTAACTCTTCTCTTCTGACACAGTGGTCATTGTTCTCTAATTTTGCTCACTGTTTTTTTTTTTCTAAATAAATGGTTTTGTTGAAGTTATTTAAAAAAAAACATGCAAGTACAGCAGTGGTATAGCCACAGCTGATATTCTGTCAAATTCTGAACGATGAAGAATAATATATGTTAGAATAAATCAAATATTAATACATTGTTTTCTAATTTTATCACCACTGTATGTGTGTATCTATCTATCTATCTATCTATCTATCTATCTATCTATCTATCTATCTATCTATCTATCTACGTATATACACATACATACTGTACACATACATACACATACGCACAAAGGACCTCTCAGAAATGATTGGAACAGCAGTTCAATGAGGGGGAGCGCATAGTGTCTGTTCTCTGGTGACCGAGGTCTAACCCCTAAACTCTGGAACATTTTTTTTTTTTTTGACAAAAGCTTTTTTGACTTGACAAAAGCTTCCTACTCTTCTGCAGAACAAAACATTTCCCCAGCTTTGGAATGGTTGGTAGAGGTTGTCTCAGGAATGGAACGAGTGCAGATGTTGTTGGATAAGGTGAAGAAGCTATGCTTTTATTGTCAGGGGTTCCTTAATGAAATCTGGGAATCATGCTAAACAAAAACAATGTTTTTGTGAATGCTTTGTAAGGAACAAGTCACTTGGCAGCAGTAAGAGCACGTCCTTAGCAATCAAAGGGTGTCAATAAAGTCTACAAGTTTCCAAAGTACTGCTAGGTTTGCCCCTACGGGGCTTAAGGACAGACTCAACTGCGGGGTGACGTTTAGGCATATTTATTCAAAAAGAAAAAAACACAGCTCTGGGCTGAACAGAAAATAAAGCCGTAATGGCAGAACACAACACGGATAGCGTGGCCAAAATAATAAGTTCCAGACATATGGTGAGGCTTGACGAAGATGCCCTACTGAGGGTAAGGCATGAGGTGTATATGTAGGGCTGGCAATGATTAGCAGACAAGGCGCCGCTATGAACAATTAACATCAAAGACCAATAACGGGGAACAGGAATTAACTGAGGGCACTGTCATAATAAGGAAACACAAGCTGCAAAGCAGGACAGGATAAGGGTGATAATAATACACAGAATGAACCGTAACTAAAGGCAAGGGCAGAATAACAATAATGACAACTGAAAGGAAACATAATTTAAAGAGTGGGACATGTTTGTAAACATGTCCCCTCATGATAGTGCCCCCCTCCCTTTAAGGGTGGATTCCATACAACCCCAAACAAACACAAAATGATCTTCCCAGGGTGGGAAGTGATGGTACAAGGCCAGGTGGGCCAAAACAAACTCACTACCCCCATAGAGTCCAAAACAACACACAGTCACATGGGGCCAACCACAGTCCACGGCCCCAAAACAGGAACATGGCGGGTCGGGTGCTCCTGTTTGTGCCAGGACCACTGGACTGGAGAACAGGGTGGATCTGGCAGGCTTTCTTATGAAAATCCCTTTTTTTTTTTACCTTGCACATTGCATTGTTTCCACGGAAGTTTGCAGCATTTATCCTTTTCTTTCTTACTTTCTTTTTTTTGTGTAAATATTAAATTTTTATCTTGTAAATTTCTGGCTTTTTCATCATACATTTGTGACTCTTAAAACTTATTGCAATAATTTGTGATAAATTTGTAATATTTTTTATGTAAACTTGAAACTTATTTCTTGTAAATTTGCAAGTCTTTTCTTTTTTTTCTCCCTTTCTTAAAAACTTTGGAACTTTTCCTTGACAATTCTAATTTATTCTTATTTAGTATCTAATTTTACTTTACTCAGATATTTTAAATCTGGGGTGTATCTCCCCCATTAATTTCATATTAATTTGTAATTTGTGTAGCAAATTAAATAAGTTTAATTCTTTCCATTAAATTTGCACTTTAGCTTTATAAATCAGAGAAGAAGCCATCTCTGTTGTCATTCAGTCCATACAGCCAATCATGTACAGTAGAACGAAACTACGTTTCTCCAATCTACAATGTTAATCACATGCAGAATCAGAGGGGTTGCTGCCATTCAAGGCACCACCAGAGACAACGTCTCCTTCCTCCATCCTATTACACTGAGCACCATGCTAGAAGGCAGGAAGTACCATTTTTATATGGTCTTTGGTATGACCCGGCTGGGACTTGAACCCCTAACCTCCCGGCTGTGGGGCGGATGCTCTATCAGCTAGGCCACCTTATAAATCTGCTACCTTTTACTGCAGATTTTATGGTAAATTAATATTATGAAATTGAAACTTTTCTTTTTGTCAGTTAGTCTCAAATTTGCATATTTTTATTTCCCTATAAATTTGTAGAATCTCTTAATTTTAGATATTTTTCACTAAATTTGTGATGTTTTTCATCATTTTCTTCCCCATTAGTTTGCAGCTATTTCCCTTAACACTGTGACTTTTCCCCATGAAAATTAGTGACTGCTTTTCACTTAAAAACAATTCTCTTCTTTTTCTTTAAATAAATTTGTGACTTCTTTGAAAATTTTGAACCTTTTAGTAACAATTCTTACCCAAGTCATATGGCCACAAGGTGGAACTTCAGTTGATCAGGGGTGAAAAGGGTACATCAGCAAAAACAATCTCTCAAAAGGCTAGGTAGACTCCTATGTGAAACCGTAATCTTCTATTGGGGAATTAAATAGGCACCATTGTGGCCATGCTTGTCTTTTGGCAGGGCTCGAATACTTCCATCACTTTTTAAATATGCATAGTGTCCATAATAAAATAAGAACTGAATCTACAACAATAACAGAAAGGCTGATCTAATTTATACTGATTGGCAAAGCTCTTCAAAACAGTCACAGCCCATCAAGGTCAGTCCATAGAGCTTTCACAGTTCCACAGGCGAGGCTTCAGTAAATCCATCTTACCCCCTCCCACAGAGTCCAAAACAAAAACACAGTTTGAGGCCCAGACAGTCCAAGTCCAAGGCCCCCAAACCCAAATCAGAGTGGATCGGGTGGCCTTCCAGAGTCCCTGGGCCACCGGACCGGAAAACAAGATGGGTCATGGGGCCTGCCAAAGTTCGTGGGCCCCCAGACCAGAAAATACAGCAAGTCGGGTGGTCTACTGGAATCCCTGGACCACCGGACTGGAGAGCAAGATGCATAAAGAGCTGACCATGGGGGCACTTTAATTTCAGAAAAATATGACATGGTAGCTTCTCGCTCTGAAGGTTGTAACAAAGGAGTCTCCTGCTTTGATGATAACCATATGGGAGCTCCCTGCTTTGAAAACAACATCAAAAGAGTTTCCGATCAGCAGCAGGTAGCTGCAGCGTGCCGAGCTCAGAAACAGACAGTTGTTGCGCACTAACCTCAGGTATTGGTGACAGGGACACGCTGACTCTAGAGGAGACGGCTGGGGTACGCTGACCTCTGGAGCTGCTGGCGGGAGTGTGCTGATCACAGGAACAGAAGGTGCAGATTGATCAGCGGTGAACCCAGACAGCGAGAACCGATCAGCAGGTAACCCACACGCTGCAGGCTGGGGCCCCTCCAGCCCAAACTTCCAGGAATCTCCAGTCCTGTCCCCACAGGCACCAAGCTCGGAGGAAGGGAGATGGAGAGTACAGGTGAGAAGGAGGCAGCAGCAGAGACCGGGAGAGAGAGCTCAGCGATGGCAGGTGGATGAGCCCTCTCCCCAGGAAAAGGACAAGACCCTTCATTAAATGATGTAAATAAGTGAAAAGGTACTTGCCTCTGTTTCCGTCCTGCTGCTGCTGACTGGTCCGGTGAGTCCTCACGGGGGCTAATCAAACTCATCCAATGAGGGACCTGTTCACAGTGTTGTGGAGCTGGGATGTGCGTCCCTGGAACAGACGGCTGGAGTGCACTGGTATCCTGTGCTGCAGTCTGCGATCCGAGAAAATTCCTTTGAGTGGCTGCAGAAAACCCTCAGAGCACAGACAAGACAGCCTCCGGAGATGTCGCTGGTACAGGTGAGATGACCTTGGAAAATGCTGTTGAAACACCAGCCTCGATAGGAGCTGCTGGACAGCCGACCTCAAGAGGGAGAGCCGACAAAGCTGCAGGCGAGGAGGTAAGGAGCAAAGCAGCAAGTGGTGAGGTCTGGAGTGAAGCAGCGGTTAAGGTGATCTCTGGTGACACTGCGGAGGAGGTTTCTGGTGGCGGGCAGGAACTAGGCTGGGAGGAGTAGTGCGGAGTGCCCAAACGCCCGAGCGAGTCCCAAACTTGGGATATACCGGTGTGCAGTTTGGCTAGCTCGGGAACAAGCATCAGGTCCAGGTTGCAAAGAAGGAGTTCCTCTGCTTGCCATAGATTCCCCAATCCCTCCAGCGGACTGGGGTGACTGAGCCACCAGTCCATAAGACAGGAGACCTCATTTACAATCTCCTCTACTACCTCCTAGCTTGGGTACTATCTCTTCCTGCTGTTTTCGCTCGCTGAGCCCTCTTCTGAGGGTGTCTTTCTGTCAGGTTTTCCCCTACGGGGTTTAAGGACAGACTCAACTGCAGGGTGACATTTAAGCATGTTTATTCATAAAGAAAACACAGCTCATGGTCTGGACAGAAAATAAAGTCTTAACGGCAGAACACAACACGGATAGAATGTGGCCAAAATAATAAGTTCCAGACATGGTGAGGATTGACAAAAATGCCCTACTGAGGGTACAGCGTGAGGTGTATATATGTAAGGCTGGCAATGAGGTGAGGTGAGGGCAGAATAACAATAATGACAACTGAAAGGAAACATAACTTAGAGTGAGACATGTTTGCAAACATGTCCCCCCATGATAAATGCATCTGCTTCCCTTGTCTTTAAGGAAAGTAGAAATGATAAACTGAAATTGCTTTTAACAATAGCCTATTCAGTTAGCGGCCTGTGGGCCATATGCGGCTCTGAAGCAATCTCCGAGGGGCCCACGGGCCAAGGCCATACCAAGAAAATATAAATTTAAGAAAAAAATATGAAGGAATGACAATCCGCAAGTGTGCACACAAACAACGCGTGTGACCGTCATTCGCGCGGAGCTCACAAGCACCCTGTCCACATAACAGTTCCAGTCAGAGGCAGAACAAACCTTAGAGCATCTTGCTAGCGTCATTGTCTGAGAGAAGCATGAGCTTATTAAAGTACTTTAAATGCGGAAAAAATCAGAAGAGGTGTGTAAGCACTGGAGGCATTTATGGTGGTTTTAACCCGCTGGTAATGGAAACAGTAAGAATCGCTGAGCAAACGTGTTTAGACTTCATATGCAGGGAAAGAGGCAAGAGTGACTGAATCGCTGAGGATTTACTTCATCATCCATTACAATAATTTATGTTCATTATTATGTACCTGGCAAGTTAACCTCTTGCACTCCAGTGTACCGCGGGTGGGTACATCTCTGCGTCCTAGAGCGCACGAGGGCGCACGAGTGCACACGAGGGCGTTGCGTCCTAGGAGGCACTGAAAAAAAAGCTGCATTTCCATTCTTCCACTACAGACACAGCTGCGAACAGAAAGCCAAAGGAGTGCTTTGATTGGTTTAGATGTGATTGACCTCTCATTCGACTAATAAGAGCCTTGAATTGGGTTTCTGAAACCTTGAAGAACCAATGACTGAAAACCTAGCAAGAAGGACCCGCCTACCAACGGCTGCGAATGCAGCGAGCCAATTGAAGCACAGAAGTTCGAAAGCTGTTTTGTGTAAGGCTGGGTGAAGAGAGACTGACTGCTGCAGCAGATGAAAAAAGGACCCGCAAAAAGAACCGCCACAGACCCAGCAGCACAGAGACCACCCACAAGTGCGACCTGTGTGACAGGGACTGCCATTCGTGCATCGGCCTGTTCAGCCACAGGCGGTGCTGTTCCAGCAGAGTAGATGTTTAGGATTCTCTTCCATGGTCATCATAGACCGTCCACATGCTGTTGTGAACAGGTAAATGTTATAAGCTAAATTATTCTTTATCCCTGAAAATTGTAATCAAAAATTTTATTTGTTTATTTGTCAGGGACAGTGCAATAAACATAGACAAAAAAGAAAATCTGATGTGTTGCACAGAGAGTGTATAGCATTAAGTTAGTTTGCAACTCTTGTCCCTGGATGGGCTTTAGAGAAAAGAAACAGAAAAAAAAAGAAAAAGATGAAGAAAAAACAAAATGAAAACAGTATAAACATTATCCACATACATCAATGCAAACAAAATTATAAATACACAATATAAAAACCTGATTCACATTTGCCTGTTACAGTAAAATGCCTGTTACACATTTGCCTTCCCTTCTTCACTCACACCCTGCAGACAATCATTTCATACATGGGTACATTCTTGTTTACTTTTCAGCCAATTTTTAACCTTTGTAGTAAATGTTTTAAAATCCGTTATTATTTTGATTTCATTTGGCATTGTGTTCCAGATATGACTGCCCTTTATAGAAAAAGCTGTTTGTCCAAATGTGGCTCTGTGGTGGGATATTTTACAGTTGTTAACAGAACTCCTGGTGGCTCTGCTGCAGTCCTGTCTTTGGATGAATCCAACAAGTGGCTCTGGCGCTGATTTATGGAAACATTTGAAAATTAATTTCAGAACCGACCGACTGACCAACTGACCGATTGGTAAATTATAACTGTGCGGCGCACGAAGTCCGAAGTCCGTGCGTCGCGGTACACGGTTCATGCGCCGCGTCCGGACCGTGAACGCCCCCCCCGCTACTCTTCTGTAGCGAGGGGGGGGGGGGACCGCGGGGACTGTGCGCCGCTGTCGCCACATCGCCACATGACTGATTCGTCATGTAGTGATGGCCGATGTCCGTCCTCTGTAGCGGGGTGGGTGGGTGGGTGGGTGGGAGTTGTTATCTTCTACATTACAAATATTTTAGAATAATTTTTAGTGCACTGTAGGTTATTTTTTCTTGTAAAAAAAAAAAAAGCCACACATTTTTTACGTGGCATGCTTCTTTGTGTGTGGGGGCTTGTTTGTTCATTCATTCATGAATGAATGAATAAACAACCCCCCCCCCCCCACACACACACACACAGCCCTGAGTGTCACCTTTCATTAGAGCCCAAGATGAAGCTTCTATATTAAATCATTCAAAAGTTACAGACGTTTTTCCAAACTGTGCCATTTGGCACAGTTCAAAAACGCCTGGGAACTACCTGAGAACAAAGCTGTGTAATATATTCATTTTTTTGTGGTATTGTTACAAAATTTGGACCTCAGCTGGATAACACTTGGTTTTACATTTCTGTTGCATTTTCCAGCCCGGATCTGAAGCTGTGTGTTATTTGCAAGCATTTGTATCCAAAAAAAAAACCACCCAGGCAAAATTTATTTTCTTCAAGTTCACTATGTTTAGATGACTGTTACTCAGTGGCAGGAGCATTTAGAGAGATTATGACTGTTTTGCCAAAAAATTCAAAGTGTTTTCTTTTAAATGAGACCAACCCCATGAAGATGCTGCAAAGGGTTGAAGACAGCTTTTGATTTACTTTGGGCACGTTATTTTTTGGCATTTTTAGGGAAATTGACCAGAGTGCAAGGGGTTAAGATGACCGAAATTCACCAAGTCAGTGACTTTAATCCATCAGCAGCCTTCAGACAAACTAAACGTACCAGCATTTGGATTTCAAAACAAGGGAGGTTTTTCCTGCTGTCTGGGTGGTGAGGAGAATTCTAAAAAACTATAAATATATAGAAATATTTTAAGAGAAATAGCTTAATCTTTGGTAATTTAAGTTATTTCATTAAATGTAATTTTATAAATATTTTTTTCTTTGAGATCAGAGTTAAATTATTGTTCTGTTCTGGCTCTTCAAAATTATGGTCAAAAGTGTAAACTGTATAAGGAAAAAAAATCAAATTTTTACCACAATCTGTTTCAAATTTATAAAATAAACTCAGTAATTTTATTAAAAAATAGACAAAAAATAGCCATAAAATAGTCCACAAATGTATAATAAAGTCTCAAATGTACAAGGAAAGTCAATTTTACAAGAGGAAATTACACATTTGAGGAAAATGGTTTCAAATTTAGATAAATTTACAGAGAAAAGTAGAAAACTATAAGAAAATTGTTATAAATTTTGAAGAAAAACCTCAAACCTTTAAGTCTGAAGTCATTACTCAGATTTTTTATGTGGGTTGCTTTTTGCATCCTTAACTCTACTAATTTAGAGTAGTAGTAGTAGTAGTAGTAGTAGTAGAGAAATTTTTAGTTGACTGATATGTGTGTGTAATGGGATGTGTAGTTATAAAAAGAGGTTCCTACTCACATGTGGTGATTTAAAACAAAACAAACCACAATGGTGGATGTGCAATGTTTGTTAATGTTATCAATTTTTTCTTGGGAGGTTTGTACGCTGATGTGTTTGACAGTTCATTTTTTATTTAGCTAAAAGCACTTTAGGATGTGCCAAGGTCAGTTATGACCAAGATGTAGTATATTTTATTTCAAAAGGGAAACAAATGTTAATGCTGCTAACAGTGCACATTGAGTTTTTATGCACTTTGAGATGTGCCGAAGTAACATGTAACCAAAATGGTTATTTACAGAATTTTATTCTTTTCATTCTATTTGTTGTTCAACAGGAAAAAATATTTCTACTACTTCAAGTTCTGCTCAACCCCAGCACTGTTATTGTGTTTTTATGCACTTTTGATGTACCTTTGTCACATTCCAAGCACACACTTAAAACCAAGACAATGAATAAAAAGTGCATATTTTTCATCATGTTGATCAGTGTTGGTTTGAAATTTGTCATATTCAACAGATCGCTGAACATGTGTGGCCCAGTTACATGTCTTGATTTCAAATTGTGGCCCAACTGATTTTGTAATCGAATAGCCCTGACATATAGTATTTAGACCAATTTTACATTGACTTTGTTTGGCATTAAGTAATTTTAAACATTGGAGATGTGATGTATGAACCCTTAATTGTATTCAAATGGAAGAACATACATTATTTCAGGCATGCAGAGTACGAGAAAAACAATATAAACGAGGCAGTCAGAGACAACAGACTTTACCCTGCTTACAGGACCCTTTTTTTAAAGGTGCAGAACCCTTATTTATTTATTTATTTGTTTGTTTGTTTATTAACATTGTGCAGAAACACAAAGGGAGAGATGCAAGTAGGAGGTGGTCACAAAGCTTTGCAGCCCCTCCAGGGTGAAGTAAAATGAAGCTCCTGTCAGAGAGAGGGTATAAACAGTATAAAAGGTGGGATTTAAGTGAAAAGAGAAAAAAAAATTTCTACACAAAAAGTGAAGACTGGGTGAGGAAGCAAAATCACAACCCTGTCAATCATCTCACCACAGTTGGATTATCACCTGCAAAGAAAAAAGCTACCCAAAAATGTTATGTGTTTTTGGAATTCTAAAAGTAAAATGTCACTTCTGAGTGTCTGAATAAATCATTATGTTTACAACCCACCTTTGTTTTGCTGTGCAGCAAAAGGAATTTATCATCAATTTCATACAATACTTACATTGAAGTAAAGAGATTCTTAAATATGATATCTGACACGTTTTTATTTATCTTATCACTTTTTGCATATGGAAGTGTCGGCTTCTACCACAGCAGATTGTCACAGCCACTTTGAACGTGTGCGAACAGATTGTGCTTTGAAAGAGAAATGGGTGCCTGCAGCAACATCTCATGTCGGCATCCCATCCCTGTCTGAAAACCTAAATAACATCTTTACATTATACATTTTCAAAACATATCCATTATTCATATGCCCATATTTTAATGCTATTAGCACTTCTGTGCCACCCACCTACATACCTGTGTGCCTGCTATCAAAGGAACAGTGACGGTTTGAGTGACTTTGCTTGCATGCAGAGGAATTAGTTGAGATTTAGGAAGTGTGGCAATGGTGGACCATCACAGGAAATAAAGTGAAGTCTGTAAGGTGATCATATTCCTGTTTGCTGTGAAATCCAGGGATACAAACACACCAGGACTCTAGAGAAACTTACATTATTGCCTTCCACAGACAATAGCAGCAAAAGGAAACCCACTAGTACACACACAGGCACACAAAGCTCCACCTGTGTGGATGGGAGGTGTGGCCACTCAGCAGCTGAGCTGGGCAGCATATGGAGTGTCTAATTGGGTAGAACAGCACAGCTGGAGGACACCAGTCCAGGACCTGGCCTCTGGTAATCAGTCCCACAATCCTCAGACCTCCTGAGCACATTCACTGTGCTGCATGTGAGTCTTCACTGGAAAATTGGGTGGGGCTGAGTAACTCTTGAATTTGAGAAGAAACCACATAGAGGGCTTCACAAGTGGTTTAAGAAGAATGCTCCTTCAGGAGGTTAAGAGGCCAATTTAATAAATGCACAGCTTTCATTTCTCGAAAGACATTTGAATTTAACACAGCAGGTACCTGAAAACGTTGCTCAGTCTGGCCCATTTTGGACTCTTGCACTCTTGATGAAAGGTGTTATCATCATTTAAGTCTGGTGTCCAAACATTCCACCAGAAATCAGAAAAGAAAATCACAGCTGAGCACAGAAGAGAAAATTTTTGTGCAAAAAGAGGAAATGAAGCACCATGGATACTTTCTGCTGTTCTTGACGGATTCAAGCAGTGTTTTGTCCTTACTGCCGTTGTGTCCCTGGGCAAGACACTTCACCCGCATTGCCTCCAGTGCCCATAACACTGGGTATGAATGTGTATAAATGTATAAAATGTTCGGTGGTGGCCGGAAAGGCCTTTGGCGCAGATTGGCTGCCACGTTTCCGTCAGCCTGCCCCAGGGCAGCTGTGGCTGCAGAAGTAGCTTGCCACTACCATTGTCTGTCTGGAGTGAATGAATAATGTACCTAATTGTAAAGCGTCTTTGAGTATATATGATAAAGCGCTATATAAAACCGATGCATTATTATTATTATTATTATTATTATTATTATTATTATTATTATTATTATTTCACGGTTCTCTACATGTTTGACTGATGCACTTAAGGGGCTGTGATTGGATCCTGTTGGGTGATCTTTCTTATCCAGCACGGTCCAGTTCTTGGTTATTGTCCAGTTGAACTGAAACTAAAATCCAGGACAGGAAATCTCATGAAATGGACAAAACATATTGGCCTAAAAAAGACCTCCCAGCTAAAACAGGACTGTTTGCATCAGTCGCTGTCACATGACTCATTTACAGAGAAAACTTTAAAAATTTTACCTAGCTGTGCTGCGGGAAACCTATTCTTCATCTTCTTCTTCTTCTTTGCTTAAAGTGCATGGGGAGCAAAAATAGTAATGTGTAGAAACTTGAAATTTTACAGTGTGATCAGAAATTTTCCCCACTGCTCGGAGACCAAAAATCAAGGCGCTGCATGCATAGGTGACGCTATAATAAACAATTTTACATTTTTAAAAATATCTCAAGAATGGCTGGGCCTAGAGTAAAAATTCTTTTATCATTCTATTCTCTGAAAACTTCTGCAACTTTTCTTCACTGGTCTTATGCTCTAAAAGTGAAGTTTTCCACACCATATTTTCAAAAATGTGCAAGTGAACTCAAAATGAACTCCTCCTAGGCCATTCACCCAAATAGTTTGAAATTAAGCAGAGATCATCTACAGATGTCGATAATGAAAAGGTGTTAAAATTATCCCAAAATATCAATCTGTCTTGATTTTCTAGGCCAATCAATTTGTACAGTTTCTCTTTGGCATGTAGTTTTGGGTTTAACTCCAGATATACTGATTCAGATTTGATGAAACTTCACACAATCACAACAGAATTCTTCAACTAACCACCACATTTCATGCTATTCTGTTAATGTTAAAAAAAAAATCATGTTTATGAAATGTCTGTCAGCCATTTTGTGTAGTCAGTAGAACATTTTAGCATGTGAGGAAGTCAGTGTGTAACCCAAAGCAGTAGTGCGGTGTATGGGTCAAGGTGTTTGTCTGTCACACAGGAGCTCTGGGTTCAAATCCTCTCAGTACTATGTTGTTCTTCTAAAGTGCAACATACTGCTTCTGTGCATTTGAAAACAATACTGTATATATATGTATATTGCACAATTACTTCAAACTGGGAATTCTAAATTGTCCTTAGTTATGACTGTGAGAGTGAATGGTTGTCTGTCTCTCTGTGTTGGCCCTGTGATGGACTGGCGATCTCTCCAGGGTGTACCCTGCCTCTCACCCAAAGATGCTGGGATAGACTGCAGCCCCCCGTGACCTGAAAAGGATTAAGTGGAAGAAGATGGATGGATTCTGTACTACTGCTGCTGGCAGTCCTTTCATTTGAACATTTATCATTTGAGAAAGTTAGAGTGAATGCCAAAGTAGTTGTCTGGTGTTGTGGTTAAGGTGAGTGCTTGGTGTGCAGGAGGTCCTGGGTCTGAGTCTTGCAATGGAGGTCTTATTCTTCTGAAGTACATCATGCCTCTGCTGTACTTTTTAAAGCAACAACACTATGTAAGATTTTCACCTCAAAATAATGTTTGCAAAATTATTTTGATGGTACACCAACATTTGACCCTGTGAATGTCACTTCATCCATAGCCTGAGTAGTCACATTGCCTTCAACAGCTCTTTTTTTGGTGTCATTACTGGGGGGACAGCAGACGTGGCCTTGGTCTGTGGCCTCAGTCCCAGCAGCAAATCACAGGGCACGGCTTTAGCCACCATCAACAAAAAGCCCTGTGGTTGACTGTCGGGACTGGGGTCGTGGTCACCGTGGTTGTGGCCTTTTCAGTGTTCCTGCAAGGAACAAAAAAGTTACATGGTGCTACTTTAAAAACTAATGTGTTGCAGACCTTAGGTTTTAAATGCTGTTGCTAAACAAAACAAGACCTTGAAGTCCACACCTGTTTGGAACGTGATGATTGCTGCTTGCAGCTATGTTGGTCTCTCTGTTGTTGTCCATGAAAGCCTAAATAACTGATGTTGGGGTTGTCTGCTGAACAGTTGCATCGGTACATTATATTCTATTCTGTTAGCTTTTTGATTAGCTGCAGCACAACCAAAGAACCTAGGGGCTCCCTCACAAAATCCCTGAGGCAGCTGCTGCTAATTTTCTGTGAGAAATGTAAAGAGAAGTCTAGTACTTAATTATGGAGTGAAATACTCTGTTCCAACTGGCCATATACCTCCATTTGAGGGACCTGTCCACTCGTTTCAGCCGTCTGTTAAAGTAAACATTGATTTTGGATCATCACTTTAGCTTGCTGTATGGTCGCCATGTTAGCAGAGCTGCTAGTCCAAGCTTTAGCTTAGCTGTCAATTAAAGGAATAATAGAGTCCAGTGTTTGTGCCTTTTAGTGTAAAAGGGAAACTGGAAATCTTTTCAATATAACAGATTGCATTTGCAACTTTAGCATTTAGAATTGTAATATTCAGTGCAACTTCTGTGAACTCTCAAACTGTCAGTACTACAGCCAGCCCAACCACGTTAGTCTTTTAGCAGGACTGCTGCCTCCAAAGCTAACTGGACATCACTCTTCACATTTAACGAATCAAACAGCAGTGGAATCCCTATCACAAACAGCTGCTTTTTGGCACAGACCATTATTAAATAAGGACTAACACATATGGTTATATTTGTGCTTAATCATTCATTCATTCATTCATCTTCTTCCGCTTAATCCTTTTTGGGTCGCGGGGGGGCTGGAGCCTATCCCAGCGTCATAATTTGCAAAAATGGCCTTGTACTTTACACACTGGTTATTTATTTTGTGTAAATATTTGAAAAACAACCCAAAATTTGATCTTAATAAATACACATTTATAGTGGATTAATAATTTGTATGTTTGAGGCTTGGTTTAGATGACACAAATTTAGCCAGATCATCATCATCATCATAGCAGTCTGTCGGGGGCGACAATGGCTGTTTCATGTAGGTTTGATCAGATTCCTCCACGCAGCTCTGTCCTTCGCCCTCTGCTTCTAGGAACTCCTGACCTTGTTAACCCAGGCAACGTCCGTATGAGTTGCTTTCTGACTGACCATTTCATGAAACTGCTTGCAAAGTATTTGAGTACCGCTTGCTTTTGCTGGACTAGCGGCACAGATAATGATGTGGTTTTTGTTGCTGCTGACTATTGTCCAGCCTTGGACTTTAATCTGAATGTCAGGCATGACCTAGCAAGCTGAGTAGTTTGACATAATCTACACACGGACACCACACTTCACAACCCCAACTTGGAAAATCTAGTGTTTTCAAAATTTCTGCACTTTTCCCAAAAGTCAGTCATTGTTCCTCTCCTGGGGACCTTCTGTTCGATAGAGCGAACCTGCTAACATTACAGCTAGAACCTCCAGATTAGTTTTCATGACATCTCAACACATTATCTCAAGTTCTCTTTGAAGAGTAGACAGCCCACGCTGTCCTGTTTGGAAACCCACTTCAATTGTTTATTTTTCTTTTCTATGCACAAGCCTACAAGAACAGTATATCAGCCTGGACATGACTCTTTGCTGACACTGGTTGTTTGACACGTTTTTAAGTTGCCTCCTGATGACGTGGTTCTCACATGGTCTTGATGACAGTGATGATGGCATATAAGATGGCTGGATGGGATCATAAGCGTTGCCACTTTAGTGGTCAAAGTGCAGCAAGATTTTTATCCTTCATCTGACCTGATATAATTAAAGGCAAAAGTGTTGTCTGAACTGGGTCTTGGGTGCTTCAGTCAGACACAGACAGTAAACTGAGTGATTACTGATTAATCCATTAATTTCAAAGCAGTCTTTTAAAAGCAAGATTGAAATGACTTCACTGTTAGGCTATAGTCTCATTTAATCTAAAATATAGCATTCCCTTCTTGAATTAACTCACAGACGCTGATATGCCTGAATGTACCTTTGTGTTTTGTTACAATGAGGCCAGGTTGTCAAAAAAGAAAAGCTCACCTTCTACCATGGAGCTTTTCATTATGTGGCATCAAGTGTCTAAAACCAGTCTTTAAGTGCAGCTCAGGCTTGTATAATTACACTTAGTTTTCTGCACTAGATATGTCACTGTAGAACTCCTGAATTACAATTACTGATCATCAATAAATATATGAAATACAGTCATGTGAAAAAATTAGGACACCCTGTATAAGCCTGTGTGGTTTTTTTTTACATTTGAACATATGGATATTTTTTTTTCCACAATATCTTTATTGAACCTTTTTTTTTTTTTAACAAACATGATACAAACAATCAAACACTAACACTAAAGTACTACAAAAAAAAAAAAATGCACTAAAAACACCAACAACCACCAACAAAATCAAGTCTTCAACAATGCTCCTCTGTTTAGTCTAGACAATCCAATACATAAGTATACATATTATGTTCACCAGTTTGGAATTTACAAGGTCCACACACATCATTCACCTTCTTCTTCAAGAGTTATGTTTAAATTTTTTACATAATCAATAAAAGGTCTCCATATATTCTCAAACACAGTTTCCTTTGATTTCAGTATATATGTTATTCTTTCTAATGGAAGGTTTGTTAACATCTGTCTTAACCACTGAGTCACATCTGGTCTATGAGTCTTTTTCCATAATAGTGCAATACATTTTTTGGCATTAAGCAAACTGAGGTCTATGAATGTTCTTTCACTTTTATTAAAATTATGCTTTTCTGGGTACAGACCCAACAAAAACAGTTTAGGATTCAATATGATTTGTTTTGAGATTATTTTTTCAATTGTTACCCTCACCTCTTCCCAAAACATTCTTATTAATCTACATTCCCATAAACAATGAAATAGGGTTCCTTTACTTTCCATGCATTTTGTGCATGTATCTGGTATATTTTTGTTATATCTATTTAACTCCTCCGGTGTAACATACATCCGCATTAACCATTTGAAATGTATCAATTTAAGGCGTGCATTTATTGATTTGGTTTGAGCTTCTGTACAAGCCAATTCCCATTGTTCCTCTGAAATTTCAATTTGCAGATCTTCTTTCCAGTAGTTTAATCTTTTCAGTGAATTTTCACTTGAAGATAGTGTCAATGAGTTATAAAACTCTGAAATAATACCCTTTCTTTTACTATCTTTCATCATCATTTTTTCCAAGGATGAATAAATAGGTCGAGTGAGAGCTTTATTTTGATTTGATCGAATAAAGTTTCTAAGTTGAAGATATTTAAAAAAATGTATTCTATTGAGATTAAATTTGATCCTCAGCTCTTCAAAAGACATTATGTTGTCTGCACATGGCAAATATAAATCCTGAATCTTTTGTATCCCTTTTAAATTCCATACTTTAAATACAGCGTCCGCTCTCCCTGGTTTAAAATATTGATTACCCCATATTGGACTAAATTGTGACAATAACTGTGGTTCTTTTAAATAGTTTTTAGCTTCACACCATATTTTGATCATATGCTTTACAAATGGATTTTTAACTTGTTTTTGTAATTTTTTTGCCGAATCTGAGTATATGAATATGGGAAGAGGTAAAGGTAAATTGTATGATTCCATTTCAGTCCAGTGAGGGAGATCATTTGATGAAAAATAATATGTCATAGACCTCAGTTGTGCCGACCAATAATACAACATAAAATTTGGACATTTCAGACCTCCACGATCAAATGGTAAATATAATAAAGACAAACGTAATCTAGCCCTCCTGTTGTTCCATATAAATTCCACTAACTTTTTTTTTATTCTTGAGAATAGATCTAAAGGTGGTGATAAGGGAATGTATTGAAATAAATAAAGTATTTTAGGTAAAATATTACTTTTAAGTATATTGATTCTCCCGATCATCGACATTGGTAGTGACATCCATCTCTGAGTTAACTCACTGATATCTGACATTAAGGCTTCATAGTTGACACTGGCGACTGATTCTAGCTTAGGCATAATTTGGATTCCTAAATATTTAAACTGATTTACAACATTGAATTGATTTACCTCAGGGGCTGGGTAATTTCTCTGGGTCTCATTTAGCATTAATATTGAAGATTTAGTTTTATTTATTTTATATCCTGATATTTCCCCAAAATTCTTTATTAAATTCAACAAGGTTGGAATTGATTTTTTTAGATTCAACATAAACAAAATTATATCATCGGCGTACAGGGAGATTTTATGTTCTGTTGGTCCAACTTTAATTCCATATATTTGTGAATGTAAACGTATCGCTATCGCTAAAGGTTCAATTGCCATAGTAAACAGTAAAGGTGAAAGTGGACAGCCTTGTCGACATCCTCTATTGATTTTTATTGGTTTTGAAATATTGTTATTTGTTAGGATTTCTGCTGTAGCATTATTGTATATTATTTGAACCCATTTTATGAAATTATTTCCAAGTCCAAACCTTTGTAGGACTTCAAAAAGAAAGGGCCATTCAACTCTATCAAAGGCCTTTTCGGCGTCCAATGATAGGAGAGCTGTATCCGGTGCTTCTTTATTAAAATAAATAATATTAAATAGTCTTCTTACATTATGGAAGCCTTGTCTACCCTTTATAAAGCCATTCTGATCTCGATTAATAATATTTGGTAAAATTTCTTGTATTCGTCTTGCTAAAATTTTACAGATTATCTTAAGGTCGGCGTTTTAATAGGCTTATTGGTCTCATATTTTCACATTTATTAGAGGGCTTACCTGGTTTTGGCAGCAGTATAATTAAGGCATTATTTATGTATGATGGTAAATTATTATTTTGAAATGCTTCTAAAACCATTTCCAAAAAAGGTTTTATTAATTTATTCTTAAATTTTTTATAAAGGTCAACTGGAAGACCATCTGGTCCTGCACTTTTTCCTGATTTCATATTATCAATGGCTAGCCCAACTTCTTCTTGACTAATTTTAGACTCCAATATCTCCCTGTTTTCATTTGGAATACACGGTATAGATAGTTCGTTCAAAAACCCATTTAGTTTTGTTAAATCAGGTTCATTTTTGGTATCATATAATTTTTCATAGTAATCTCTAAAGGCTCTATTAATTTCTAAAGGATCTATAACTACCTGTCCATTACTTATAATACTGGTAATTGGTGTTTTAATTTCCAATTGTTTAATCTGCCATGCTAATAATTTTCCTGATTTTTCACCTTGTTCATAAAAAGATTGTTTCAATCTTAGAAGACTCGAGGCAGCTCTATTCGCTGATTTTTTGTCGTATTCAGCTCTAACATACGGATATTTAATATTAATGTTAAAAATGCTGGGAGATTCATGTAATACAACTAAACAATTAAAAATGAATTAAAGACTTTTTTCAGATTTTCTGTAAAATGTAATTATAAACAAATAGTGAGGAATAAATTAGGACACCCCCCATCTTTTTTAGGACACCCCCACATTCATTCCCACTTAAAATGGCTAAAATAAATGTTAAAAATGCAAATAAAAACAAAAACAAGGTTAGACATACAGTAGATATGTGAACATTTCTTAATAAAGAACTGAATAATTAATGGGGTGTCCTAATTTTTTCACATGACTAGCTCCTATTTTAAGCCCTTGTTAGCTATATATTCAAATGCTGTTTCTGTGATAAAAAAGAGACACATTAATGTCAAGTAAAACAGAAATACACTAGCACATAAAATAAATAAAGGTATACGTCCATCTATCCATCATATGCCACTTACCCAGGGTCAGGGTGACAGGGGCAGCAGTCTAAGCAGAGAAGCCCAGACTTCTGCTCACTCCATATACCACCCATGATCTCTCCTGCAGGTGGTGAGCCCACTGGAAGACAGACCCATGTAGCTGCTTTGAGCCGAGCCTGGCTGGCTCCTGTGGCCAGACACCCAGTCAATAGACGCTTGCTGTCAAGCCCCTCCACCTGGCCTGGATCCAGGGCAGGGTCCCAGTAGCCCCATACCAGGTGGGGTACTTCACATCCTTATTTTTGAAACTTTTTTACTGAGATCCACTGGCTCTGATCTTAGTATGGCCCTTCACCCTGGCCTGATTTGCCTTTGGAAACCTCAGCAAGATAGCTCCTGGGATCATTAGAGCACACACACTTCCCCACTACGATAAGGCTATCCACAGAGGATGAAAAAGTAACATTACTTTAAATTTCAACTGGATGTACTTTAAGTTATGCACTTTTATGCAGGGTATCTTCTTGTAGATGTAGCTTGGTCTCCTAGAAACTGAAACCACTGTAGTAACAGAAATTATGCCCAGAGACAAACACAATGCCTCCTTTATTTGTACAGGATGTATTTACATAAAGAAAAAAAAACATTTTAATAAACATATCTGCCAAGCTGCCATTGGCAGACACACGCTGCATCTGCAAAACATCCACTCACAATGTGCTCAGTAGTTTTTTCCCTGCAATATCTGGTCATTGTTTTAATGTTTAGGCATTAAAATCACTGCAATACAGGGGAAAATTAGTTTTTTGATTAGTTTATTGACATCAGCCAAACTGACTATCATTTCTTTAACTTAAACAAGCATTGATTTGTTAAATTTGACAACATATCTAAAGATCCAAAAATGTGAAAGAAAAAGCTAATTACTTGTTAGCAGTTAATGGATATGTGTGTTTCAGATTATAATTTCACTGCCTTCTTTGAAATGAAGAAACAAAGAAACAAAGATCTAAAAAAGAAAAGTCTACAAACACCTGAGGCATCACAAAAGAGCAAAAACAGATTTTGGAGCATTTTATCATCACTACTGAAAAGACAATAAATGTGAAAATAAAAGTTTTTATGGTGTTAAAGCGAGGATTTTAAATTCTTATCAACAGCAAATGAAGTGCTCATCTGGGTTTCAACAAGTCCTCAGAATAAATGAGATCACTGGGATGTGGCACCATGTAAGCGCTTCCTCATTTAGCTTTTGTCTTTAGTTAATTGCACATGCAGCTCGGTGTAAACCAGTGCAATATACGTACAAGGAGTTGTTATCATTGAGAAACTGAAAATTAACACAACAGGATTCATTACAGTCAGTTTAAAAAAACACACTCCGAGATGTAAGCCTGAGTTATATTTTGGCCCGTCTAACCAGGTCGTTAACATCTCCTGATCCACTTCCCTTGCACTCATCATCCAGACACAAATTCCTCTTAACTGCTGACATCAATTGAGAAATGCTCGCAGCTCAGCACGCCATCCGTGGCGCCTTCATTTGCAGCTCTGCACCACGCATCGCTCCTATAAAAGCTGATAATGTGATAATTAAAAGAGCTGACAGGCAAGAACTGTCAGCGACACACTCTGATTTACCAACCTCTGCTATTTGTTATACCTCTGTCAAATGGCAGTACTTCCACCTTTTCAGTGCAATACGCAGTATATCAAGTGGAACCACTGGCTTATGTTGGAAGTGCTGTGAAATGACGGAGATGTGGAGGGAGTATCGGTGCCGGACAGGCCGATAAAATCTAAACGTCCAGCAGCTATCTCCAGCAGGATTTTCAGCAGACAAAAGCTCACTGCCGTGTCTCTCTCTCCCTCTCAACCACACCATGATTTATTACCTGAAAAGACAAGAGAACTAATTAGTGGAGTAATTAATTAATATAAATTTGCATATTTGCATTTGCAATTAGTGCAGTCAACTGATTAGTCGGAGATGGGGAGTTTGACTCTTCGTATGCTGGTGTGTGTGTGTTGGACCAGAACGACCAGCTGAGGCTTTTGTGTGTGTGTGTGTGGGGGGGGGGGGGGTACTGTTTTTAGTTGTTGATGTTATTGTTTTTTATGCATTGATGTCTATTCAGGGTTTCTTTATGTACAATTGGTATCTCACACACAAGGTTAAGTGTTTGCGCGCTCTTCCACTTGTGTTGTCGCCGCAGAATCTGCGGTCCTTTGGTGCTCAGAGGTGTAATCAGCTCAAGGCGATGCACACTTCCGCTGATCGATGTGTTGTAATGCCAAATACAGGGAGATTGATAAGTTCTTTTAATTGATTCTCCTTGCAACAAGGTCATTTGCAGCCATACGTCGGCGTGTGAGCACGTGTGTGCGTGCGCGGCAAAGCTGAGAAGTGCATATACCCATATCGAGTGCCAGCTGTGCCCCAGTGTGAATTTGGCAGCGTGCCACTGGGTCTTTTCCACTGGGTGTGCTTAATGTCTACGATGCTGAGGTACCAGTGCTGTTTACGCCCCTCTTAAGCTTGCACCGTCCTCTGCATGAAAGCTTTCCAAGAATTCCTCAACCTACAGAGCCTCACCACTGGCTGATTAATCGTGCGGTACTCAGAAACTTCATTTTTAGGGGGAAAAAAGGTAAAACGTTTTTAGTTGCAGCTTCCCCATTGCAAAACATGTTCTACTGGATTATCAGTCTGTGGATTAATTGATGATGGGAATGATCATCAAAATAATCCCAATTGTTTATTTCCATGTGGAAATGTACTCTCCAAAGACCTTGATAATAAAGAAAAAGCAAAAATGTGTGTTTTGTTTATTTGTGTTTTATTTGTGTTGCATTGTAATGTACAATAGAAATAGCCCTTGAAGGTCTCTTGTTAATCAAAGTTTACCCGAGACCTGATCATTTCTAACTCTTTTCTCCTTTCTGTGTGGAGCTTGTATGATCACTCTCAGCTTTGTTTCCACCAGCAATGCAAATATCCTTCCAGTCTCAGGTCAGTAACCAGACTTGAATGCTGCATTTCTTGGCTCTAGTTCAGGGATGGGCAACTGGCGGCCCGCCCCTCATCCATGCAGCCCGCCAGTCCATTTCCAAAAATCAATTATTTATTTATATCTCGTTTGGAACCGCATTCTTAACTGCAATTATAGGGTCCGCCAGCAGAGAGAGCACTAATTGAAACCGAGTGCAGCTCTCTGCAAGTGATAGAGCATAGAATAAGAGTAAGGGAGCCACTAGCGGGAGCAGCAGTGACAGTGTGCACCGGAGTGTCGTCAGGTATGTTTTGCATGGTTAGTTAAGTTAATCCCTTCCACAGCATGTGGGACATCAAGTGGTGTATGGGGTGGTGCCTATTTCCGTCTTGCTGTTCCTAGGCCACACAGCTGCTGTGAGTAGTGAAAGCTACAGTGGGAGGTCAGTCCTCTGGTAGCTTTGTGCATTTTGCATGGTAAGACTGTATTAATAGGCTGTAAACAGCACTAAATGTACAAAGTAGGCTGCTTTTAAACAAGAATAAATTGTATGGCTGAGGAGCTGTAGCATTTATTCTTGTTTGGCAGGTGAAGCCCATGTCAGCAATAAAAGTTGACAGACGGTCATTGTAATCAGCTGATTTATTTTTTTTTTTGTTGTTGTTGTTCATTTATACCAGTGGCTCTTAAACTTTTTTTTTTAATTCCACATTTTGGGGAGCCAGATATTACCAAGCCCACACAGCTATTTCTCTGCCCCTCCACACCCACAATTAATCCATGAGCAAGAAAAACCTCCTCATATTTCCTTTTCTTCTTGGCTTGTTTTGTTAATTATCATCCGGAATTTCTATTTGCTCATCATTTTGATGGAGTTTTAAAAATTAGATCATGATATAATTTTATCCATCCATCCATCTATCCATCTTCTACTGCAGGGCTATTCAATTACAGAATCAGTTGGGCCATTATTTGAAATCAAGACATGTACTGTAAGTGGACCGCACATGTTCAGCGATCTGTTGAATATGACAAATTTCAAACCAACACAGATCAATACAACAAAAAATATGCACTTTTTATTCACTGGCTTGGTTTTAAATGTGGGCTTGGCGCATGACAAAGGCACACCAAAAGTGCATAAAAACACAATAACAGTGCTGGGGTTGAGCAGAACATGAAGTAGTAGAAACATTTTTCCTCTTGAACAACAGTTAAATAAATGGAATGAAAAAATAAAATTCTGTAAATAACCATTTTGGTCACATCTTACTCAGGCATATCTCAAAGTACATAAAAACTCAATGTGCACTGTTAGTAGCATTAGCATTTGTTTCCCTTTTGAAATAAAATATACTACATCTGGTCATAACTGACCTTGGCACATCATAAAGGACATTTAGCTAAATAAAAAAGGAACTGTCAAAACTTCAGTGCACAAACCCCCCAAGAAAAGATTGATAAAATTAACAAACATTGCACTTCTGCTATTGTGGATTGTTTTGTTTTAAATCACCACATGTGTGAGTAGGAAACTCAGGGTACATGCTGGACAGATCACCAGTCCATTGTAGGGCAGATATAATTTTATCAGTAATTTTAATTGTAATATGATAAAACACTGAGTCACTTTTATTTTCAGTTGCATTTTCAGTTTTAATTGTGAAACTTTTAACTTTGCTGGACAACCCCCCCCCCCCCCCCCCCCCCCCCCCGTAGGTTTATCTGTAAATCTGGCCCTCGGGAAGTGAGGAAAAAATTTTGTGGCCCTCACGACCACCAAAGTTGCCCATCCTTGCTCTAGTGCTAGCCACTGTTAGCAATGCTGTGTGAAAATGCATTAATGCAGTATGCTGTAATTTAAAGGTTAAATTTACTGATTTTTAATTAGGCTGAATTTGGTATGTTTATGCAGGAAATTATATAATTTCCTCGAATATCACCATTTTTTTTTTGAATAAACTGTGATCCGGAGAGAGAAAAAGTCAGCAAAAGTGACGGTTTTAGATGATCAAAAACTCCTGGGAATGTTGGCCTGAAATGTGTGACATCACCAGTGGAACAATGAATTAATGAAAGCACCAAGGTGTTGATGCCTTGGTGCCAGAGCCATGGCGGAGGTATGCATTCTCAGATCATCACCAAAATGTTATGGGTTCTTCTCTAGCCCAAGGACTATCTGTGGTAAAATTTCATTCAAATCGATTCAGTAGTTTTAGAGTATTCTTGCTAACACACTGTGAGAAGATAAAAGACTTCGTGGAAGTATGCGTTCTGGGATCATCATCAAAATGTTATGGATTCCTCTCTAGCTCAGGGACCACCTCTGGTAAAAATTTCATCCAAATCCATCCAGTAGTTTTGGAGTACATCCTTACGCAGTGAAAATAATCTGCAGTTCATATGCCTGTGCTGTTGGCGGCAGCCAAGAGCCACCAAACTGATTTGAACAGCTGCAATCCAAACACAAAGAAGAGCATGGTGGCAGACGTTTTAAATGGCAGAAGTGATGGAGGTATGTGAATGCAATGACAATCAAGACGAACAGGAGTGTTTGCTGTTTAGTGGCAGAGGAAGAAAACAGACGGGCAAAAAGACAGACATTTGTTCACCCAGTATTGGCGGATTGCTCAGTACTTTCCTCTGGCAGGAGTTTCCGGGCGCATGCACAGTTCACTGCGACGATTTGCGGGTGAGGACTGTTGGGACTTGGAGTTTTTAGCCAGTTTTTAACGAGTTTTACCTTGTCCTTCCTCTGCGAAACTAAACAGCAAAACCAGTGTAAAAACAATCAATGTGATGAATAAACAATGTAGTTGCTGAATATGTCGGTTTTTCCAATAACCGCTATTTTATAACAGTTCAGCTCCACGTGCTGTAAAAAAAAAAAAAGTGTTGTGCTGTAAAAAAGTTGCACTGCCACCTCTAGTGGTCCGGCATAGTTTTTACAATACCTTTTACCCTGGCTTCATTGATGTTAAAGTTGAGTTAAATTTGTGTTTATTTCAAAAACAAAGCCTTGTCTCAGAATTCTGGCAAATTAAAAGTCAAGAAAATATGGCGATACAATGATACAAGACTTTAGTTCCACTTAATTTTGACCGGGCGAGCTGAAACAGAGAGACGGACAGATACACACATCCACACACAGATGTATTAACTGATTACCATATGCCTCTCCATTTCACGAGGCATAATTACTCGTCTTATTACAATCTGAAAACAATGAGACTGCGTTCATATTTTGAGGAAAATGGAAGAAAGCATTCTCAATCTGAGTTTCGATCTGAGCTTACCTGCATGGACCGGGTCCAAGATAGCCGGATGGTAAGTTCCTCTTTAATCTGTCCTGGAGGTTTTTTTTCCACTGTCCAGCTGCAGCCTGTTAGCTGTTAGCTCTGGTCCTCTGGCCCGGCTGCTCCTCCCTCATCGTCCCACAGCCGTCGGTGACTGAAGTGGCTTCCACCAAACCGATGTCTGAGTCCACTGGTGGTCCCTCCTTCACCTCCAAGCCTCGGCAATGTGAGCCCCGGTTTGGCTGTTCGGTCCCATGTGAGCCACTGGATCAGAGTGGAGACATGCAGGGGGTTGGTGCGCTTCCTCCGGGCAAAACCTCCGTGATGGTGATGATGAACCGAGGAGAACTGAAGATGAGTTGCGGCTTGATCCTAACAACACTGTGAAATGGAATGTGTAAATGTATTTGTTGATGTTTCTTGTCTTATTTTTATATTATAGAAAATTTAGAAATCCACTTTGCGATTGTCTTTCTCTAAATTAAAAAAAAATGTGTAAAAGTTGTCCATGAGCAATCGACAACTCAGCCGAAATCATCAGATTTTAGAGAGAGTGTTTCTTACTTTAATACCAAATTATGTTTTTAGCAAGGATAGACCTTGTTCTTCAAATATATGTGCTTTATTGATTGGGATGATTTTTAAACAAGTCTTGATCATCATTTTTGCTTCATATCATCACCCTCTCCTTGCAAGTTGCATGCTTGCAGTGACAGTAGTGATCTCACCACGAGTGACTGAGTGATCAAAAACTTCACAAGGTCTAATGTATACAATACTCATTTACTTCTACAGTTTAGATGCATAATCAAGAGTGCGGGTTGGATCCACTGGAGCCATTGAGTTTTTAGTTTGTTCCATTGGTGACATCACCAAAATCATTTGGCAAATACAGAAGTCAGAACCTCCATGGGGGTGCACAGAATGAATGGAAAAAAATTCAGTTTATTTTCTTTCTAGATGAAATTAAGGCTACAGAAGTACTGCATTCATATTTATTATGTTAGCTTTCGGTAGAGGTATAATATGCTTATTGTCATAAGCTCCCCGTGTGCTTTTCCACAGCGCACGGAGGAGGGGAAAAGGACAAATGGATTTACACGCAGGTTTACGCATAGGTTCACCAAACACACATTTATTGATGCCCAAAGTGAAAATACAAAAAGACATAGACAGCTCGGGTACACTTAAGAGTCCTCCAGGACGCCCAACACACACTGGTGGAACATACTGGGCAATGAGCCAAAGCGTAGCGGCACAGCGGCAAACAGAAACGCTGACAGTATTCACAGTGAGGGGGCAGTCCAAGAAATCCCAGCGTCTTCAGCGAGCATACACAACAACAGTCCTTTTAGCGACGTGACGGTTAGATGGTGAAGGACAACCATCTAACACATATATAATGGTCCAGCGGTGTTTGTGTAGCAAGGAGCCACTTAAATACAAACACCGCTGGCCTCACAAATTGGGAACACCTGGGCGAAGCGCGGGAAAAATAATTACAGGGGCGAACAGCTGACTGTCAGAGAAAGAGGGGGCATGGCCGGACAGGCCAGAGCGGCAGCTACAGGCAGGAACAGAAACAGAACATAGACATGAAATGACAAGAAATCAAAGCATAACACCACATAACAAACCCACTGCCTGAGCCATTAGGAACTATCAGAACCGAGCCCACAGGAAACACGGGATCGGTTCATGACAGAGCCCCTCCTTCTAGGGGTGGATACCAGACACCCACGGTAACATCATAAGGAAAGAACACCCCCCCCCCCCACGACCACCAACCCCAACAGGCACAACAACAACACATGAACTCGGGTGGGAGGTAGGGGGAACAGGAAAGGAGGGAACACAATACCCCGCCCACGGTCCACAATTAACCCCCCCAAGTCCAAAGATGTGGAGGCTCGGGAGGCTGCCCTGAGTCCCAGGCCCAGCAGGCAGTTCGGTGAACCCAGACTGGTGGCCTGCCGGGGAACACGGGCCATCTGGCCCAGAGACTTAATCCCTCAGGTGGTCGGCCAGCATTGTTAATCCACCAGGGCCGATGGGGTGAGGCAGGAGGCGGCCTGCCCACCGGGAAGCTCGCTGGTGGGTGATCGGACCAAAGGGAGGGAACCCCCATGGCGTAGGACCAGGAGGAGAAGGGGACCACGGCATCCTTATGACGATCTGCAGCGCCCTCGGGGATCTCAGCTTGGGACCCAGCTGCACCCGCGGAGGAGCCTGACCGGGCCGGCTCCGCTGCACCCATGATGGACTCCAGTGGGAGCCTTGCTGCACCCGTGGTGACCTCCGGTTGAAGCTCAGCTGCACCCGCGGTGACCTCTGGCTGAGGCTCAGCTGCACCCACGGCGACCTCCAGCTGAGGTTCTGCAGCATCCGCGGGGGACCCCGATTGGGCCAAATCTGCACCCACGGTGAGCGGGTCAACCTGCAGGAGCACCAGGCTGAGGAGACGATTGATGGGAGGAGCTCTGACGACCCTGACAGGAGGGGCTGGAGCAGCGACGTCCTCCTTCGGCAGGACTGGACCCTTGGCAACCTCCAACGGTGACACATCCTCTCCGGCGACCCTAGGTGAAGGCTCAGGGGAAGCAGGAGAAGAAAGATGGTTAGGGTCGCCGGCAGTGGTGGAGCCCGGTGAAGGAAGTTCAGATGCAGCTGTGCACTGCGCCTGACTCTCCTCACCCAGAGCCAGAAAAGATCTCTTTAGAACTGTCATAAGAAAAGCAAGAGAGAAAACTTGCCTGAGCTCGAGCTCCACCGCTGTCCAGGACTCCGTCGATCCTGGCGATGAACACTCGGGCCCGGCCTCCAAGAGGGCCAGCTCAGGCTCCCAGTCCGCTGCAGATGCTTCCGCAGGTGGCAAGATGGTGATAGCAGTCCTATTAACCTCCTGCAGCAGCTCCAACGCAGGGGATTTAACCAGCGTGGCTATAGGGGGACCTCTCCGTGCTGGCTCCAGGAAGGGATCGTCTGGAACCACTGGCTCCTCCACCATCTGGTGACTCAGGGATAAAGGGAGGAGGCACAGAGGGAGTAGGGGATGAGTGTACAGCTGCAGCCGGAGGAGAGGACCCAGCAGACTGCTGAGACTGGGCCTCTCCCTCGGGAGACAGACAAGGGTTTTTATGGGTTGATTGAGTTAAATGAAAACACACTTGGCTGTCATCCCGGTGTTTGATGTTCTTGGCTGTAGCAGGCGGATTGTTGTCCGTTTCCATGTCCACGGAGTTTTTGGCCCCTTCCCATGGTGCCAATGACTTCCTTGGCATGGCTGCAGGGGGCCGGCTCCGTGCTGGCTCCGGAGCGAAATCCTCCAGGGCCCCCAGGTCCTCCATCATCCAGTGGCTCTGCTCACTCTCAGGGATTGATGGGGGAGACACAGAAGAGACAAAAAAATGGTTTACCTCCGCAGCTGGAGGGAGGACCCAGCGGACTGCCGAAGCTGGGCCTCTCTTCTGGGAGACAGACAGTGTTTATCATTATTTTGTTGAATAGAATGAAAACACACTTGCCTGTTCTCCTGGTGCTCGATGTTAACAGCTGCGGAGAGCTGGCAGTCATCCTCTCTTACATCTGCGCTGGCTCTGGCTTCCCCTCTGGATGATGGAAGAGCCGGCTCGGGCGATGCGGAGGTGGGCGTGACCCGGGGAACCATGGCCCTCTCGGTGGCTGGAAGGACATCGACAGCTGAAGGAGGGGAAGGCTTCTCCCGGTGTCTCCTCGCTGGACGACACCGTTGTTGTGGAGCTGGCGCTGGTTGGGTTGTAGCAGGAACGGGTGCCGAACCCTGGCGTGGAGTAGAATCAGCGGAACCCCGGGAGTACCCTCCCTTCAGCGCGAGCCCGGTCTTCTTGGGGGACTTCCTCACCCCTCCGCTGAACTCTCGCTGCAGCGCTGCCAAGTGGGTCAACCTCTCAGCTCCTTCCAGATGATCCGTGTGCTGAAGGCACCGCCGAGCTGTTGCATCTGCCAAGTCTACATACCAAAAAACATCCTCTGGGGTGGAATACGTGCTCACTGAGGCAATGAGGCCGTCTATCTCCATGAGAGCCCGGCAGCACTCCCAACCCAGACACAGAGGGTTGGGTTCTTCTTCTTCACTTCCGCTTCTGAGAGAGAGCAGACGCTTTTCTTCCCTCTCCCTCCTAATCCTCTCCCTTCTGATCCCAGCTTGCAATGTCACTCTTCTCCTGGCTGAATCTTAATCCAAATGGAAATTATGGATCTGGAAAGCGGCTTATATGCGATTGTCACCTTTAAAAGAAGAAGATCGGGTCAGGGGGAACCCAAGGGAGACTCATGGCATTGGAATTCATGTGTCTGTGTGATTCGACTGAGATTGAACTGATCACAGGATCTTCTGTTTGGCCCCTGGAGTTTTCCTAGTGTATCGAAATTATCTGGGTGAGCTAATCAAATGCGGACCCCGGCGTAGCTCCCTTAACAAATTCAACAATTCGTCCAGCTGGGGGGAGCACTGACTGTCAGCGGCAGAATTAACATGGAATTTACTATCTGGCATGCATTGAAGAGAGAACGAACTCTCTGGACATGTTTTACCTATGTTTCGGTAGGTGGATAACATCTGTGGATCGCTGAGTGCTCTCCAGAGAATGATCTAAAGTATGATTCAAGCCTGTATGAAATTGAAGCACAGAATCGAAGAGAGAGAAATTTTTTATTCTCTGAGTGCACTGTGCAGATTTGACCTTGTGTTTTGGTGCCCTTGTTTACATTCCTCCTCGATGAAGATAACGCCGGAGAAGTGGCTTATGTCTACCCATACATCAACAATCAGTTGTTGTCGTCAGCGGATTGGTCTCTCAGGGACAATGCCCATGTGCCTTCTGCAAGGAAGAGGAAAAGAGAGACAGACTCTGATCTCTGGACTTGTTTATAAGTCACATGATTATAACATCTCTCCACTGCCAGGAGGCGCCCTCTGCTGCTCACTAACAATTGTTACACTCACACTACACAATGACATGCAAATATACTGTACACACACTGCTCTCCCTCCCTCTGCTGTGTGATTGTATCTATTGTCTGCTAATGTGCATAGAGGGTTTTTTCTGTGTAATCAAAATTTGGCTCATGAGCTTATATGAGCTTATATGAGCTTATACGAGCGTGATTCTGATAACTATGTTTTTTCTCTCTGCCTATTGTGTTTCCCCCCCCTTCCTCCCTTTACCCCCACTGCAGACAGGCGCCTTTATGGCTGCCGTGTCATTGGATGCGCCTAACGTGCGCGCCCAATGTCAAGTCAAATTCCTTGTGTGTTTACTTGTAAATATACTTGGCAATAAAGCTGATTCTGATTCTGATTCTGAGAGGATAGCTTTGTTCACCAGCCAAGTCCAACATAACTCCAAGACAGGTAGGCAGATGTTAATTCAAAAAAGAAAAAAGTGATGTGTGGGTGAACCCGCTAAATCCTTTTTCCCGGCTGGACCATTCTGTCATAAGCTCCCTTTTTTTTTTTATTACTTATTTTGTACTCGTAGGTAGATTTGTTTTGCAGTCTGGTGACAAGCCACCAGCTGCTGGTCGCTGCGTGCGCAAGAGCCCCTTATCCCTAACCTGCATGTTTTTGGCATGTGGGAGGAAACCGGAGAAATCCCGGAGTAAACCCACGCAACACGGGGAGAACATGCAAACTCCACACAGATCACTGTTGGCCGGGGGCAGGGATCGAACCTCGATCTCACGATCCCCGCGATCCCCCGGCCGAGGGTAAACTGTGCTGCCACAGTGCTAACCACTGCGCCACCGTGCAGCCCATCCCTGTGCACTTTTCCACAGCACACGGAGGAGGAGAAAAAGACAAATGGATTTACGCACAGGTTCACCAAACACACATTTATTGACACCAAAAGGGAAAATACAAAAAGACATAGACAGCTTGGGTACACCTAAGAGTCTTCCAGGACGCCCAACACACACCGGTGGAACATACTGGGCAATGAGCCAAAGCGTAGCGGCACAGTGGCAAACAGAAATGCTGACAGTACTCACAGTGAGGGGGCAGTCCGAGAAATCCCAGCATCTTCAGTGAGCACACACAACAGTCCTTTTAGCGAACCGAGCCCACAGGAAACACAGGCTCGGTTCATGACACTTATTATAGGATTTTCAATGAGTATTCCCTTTAAGATTAAAAAACAGGAGTCAGGAGTGCCAGAGAAGTATGTGAGGGTGGTACAAGACATGTATGAAGACAGCAAGATAGTGGTGAAGTGCACTTTAGGAGTGACGGATGGATTCAAGGTGGGAGCGGGATTTCATCAGGGATCGGCTCTGAGCCCCTTCTTGTTTGCCATGGTGATGGACATGTAACACCCACTAACACCTACTCACTTTAGGTGTAATACCCTTTTTGGTTCTTCCTGGGCAAAAGGGATATTTGGGCCAGGTCAGGAGACCCTAGATTCGTAGGAGCCTGGAGGGCGTAACAACAGATAACACTTACACATGGTGCATGAACTTGCAACTATATATATTTCAAAAATATGTACATATAAACAACCACAGCATCTGTAACAATAATAAAAAAAAATGAAAATAAATAAAAAATAAAATACTCCAAATATATTTATAATATATACAGTTCTCTAGTGTCCGTTCCAGGTGACTAGTGGAATCACCTCTAGCAGTTCATAGAGTTCGGGCTTCGGCTCGCCATCCAGATCCGGAGAATCCACTTCTGGTCCAACCAGTCCAAACAAAAAAAACCCCTGACCTATAGGATAGGTCAGAACACAAAATATAAGCTATTGCTCTATAACTTTTTACAAAATATTTCCAGGTTGTACAATAAATATTTTTTTAAACACCTTTAAATCACCGGTTCAACATTCACCATTAAATACATTCAATGGCAAGGGAGTTGGAACCCCCGCCAACCGCTACAGCTCAGAAACTGACTTTTTCTGATGAAAAACTAGCCGAAAATTAGCATCGGCGGTTAGCCTAGCGATTAGCATTCCCATACACAATAATGGCACTTACCAAGCTAAGTGACACGTGCATCAATGGGATTCCTGCGCTCAACGGCATCGACAGCCTTTGGATCCCCATCTTAAAATTTAATAAACGGGCATTAGAATTTGCTAGTACAGCAATGCCTCATTGTGGGTATTAATTTAGGCTTACCAATCTCAAATTTTATCCGGGCAAAGGCTGCTATTAGCACATCAGCGTCTCCATCTCAGCGAGTGATCGTCTTTCTCGGTCGTGTCTCGGCAGTGTCTAAGAGCGTTCTGCGGATTACGCACAGACCGAGGGAGAGAGTGCGTGACCCCGTTGGCTGGCGGGACCCCATTGGCTGTTGCTGCCAAACTAACAACGCAGCCATTGGTCACTTAAAATGCCAAATAAAAACGTTTGGGAACTTTATCAGAACTTTCTAGAAAATGTTCCCAACTATTTATGAACATCTTCAAAGTATCCATTTCCATTGTGAAATGAGTGTCCCCCCTTCCTCTTAAAGCGGTATTGACACTCATAATTCCATCATGTTTTTAACACTGGGTTACAATAGGCTGACAGACGAGGTCAGGCAGGAGTCTCTGTGGACCATGATGTTTGCAGACGACATTGTGATCTGCAGTGAGAGTAGGGAGCATGTGGAAGAGAACCTGGAGAGATGGTGGCATTCTCTGGAGAGAAGAGGAATGAAAGTCAGTAGAAGCAAGAGAGAATACATGAGTGTGAATGAGAGGGAGGCAGGTGTAACGGTGAAGATGGAAGGAGTAGCGGTAGTGAAAGCAGATGAGTTTGAACACCTGGGGTCAACCATACAAAGCAATGGAAAATGCACAAAAGAGGTGAAGAGAGTGCAGGCAGGGTGGAGCAGGTGGAGACAAGTATCAGGGGTGATTTGTGACAGAAAGGTAGCAGAAAGAGTGAAAGGGAAGATTTACAAGACTAACTAAACTAACTGAGACCTGCTATGATGTATGGTTTGGAGATGGTGGCACTGACAAAAAGACAGGAGGTGGAGCTGGAGGTGGCAGAGTTAAAGATGCTAAGATTTTCATTGGGAGTGACTAGGAGGGACAGATTAGAAATGAGTATATCGGGACAGCTCAGGTTGAGCGGTTTGGAGACAAAGTAAGAGAGGCATGTCATATGGGGTGAGACGCCGTGTCATCCGGCACTCAGGCCATATTCCCCCTCAGCCCGGCTCTTATTGTGACAGCGTCTCAGCGGGCTCCCAGCTGTCAAGCGCTACGAGACGGCTGGAGCCCAATTAACCCTCATCAGCTGAGGCGCTGCTTACGAGTATTAAAGGGAGCAGCTCCGATCATTCGGGGCTGTGACTTCACATCTCTATCCCCCTTCTTCTCTGGCGTGGGTAAGGCTGGAACCCCTTCGTCTGGCGCCAGCCACCTGCTCATCATTCTGCATTAGATGTGAGTGTTACCCTTGTATTGGTATTTGTGTTTTTGGCCCCACGCAGCCCTGTTCCTTTATTCCCTTTCCCTCATCATAGTAAACATCGCAAACTCACTGGCTCGCCCTCGGCTCTCATTGTATGGCTCGCGAGAGCCATACGTAACAGTAAGTCACAGCCTCACCCATGCCAGAGAAGAACGTGGATAGAGATGTGAAGTCACAGCCCCGAATGATCGGAGCTGTTCCCTTTAATACTTGTTAGCAGCGCCTCAGCTGATGAGGGTTAATTGGGCTCCAGCCGTCTCGTAGAACTTGACAGCTGGGAGCCCGCTGAGACGCTGTCACAATAAGAGCCGGGCTGAGGGGGAATATGGCCTGAGCGCCGGATAACGCGGCATCTCACCCCATATGACAAGGCAAGGCTGAGTTTGGACATGTGCAGTGGAGGGATAGTGGATATATTGGACAAAGGATGTTGAAGATGGAGCTGGCAGGCAGGAGGAAAAGAGGAAGACCACAGAAGATTCATGGATGTAGTGAAGGAGGACATGGAGAGGGTTGGTGTTACAGAGGAAAATGCAAGGGATAGGGTGAGATGGAGGCAAATGATCCGCTGTGGAGACCCCTAAAGGGAGCAGCTGAAAGGAGAAGATTCCCTTTAAGAATGAAAACACATATTGCAAGATAAGGACCTGTATTTATATAGCACTTCACAAAGACCACTCAAAGCACTTAACCAGTAGTTGTACTAACCCTCTATTCTAAGGACCTATTAGAGACAGATACCTATAGGGACAATTTAGAGTCACCAGTTAACCCAGTGTTTCTCAAATAGTGGGCCATGCCCATGGGGTGCGTGTGACCCCGGAGAACATGCATGGTGGAACTAATATCTTAGCTTTTTTATCACTGCCGCAGGTGTAGTGTGACCGACTACTGATCAGAGGGTCATGGGTTCGATTCCCGCTCTGTTTGCAGTCTGCATGTCAAAGTGTCCTTGAGCAAGACACTGAACCCCCAGTTGCTCCTGGAGGCCAGACTAGCACCTGTGTGTATATAGCAGCTCTGCCGCCATCAGTGCATGAATGGGTGGATAGCAGGATCTGTAAAGCCCTTTGGTCATCCAGAGACGAGAAAAAGCTCTATATAAGTGAATACCATTTACTGTCCCAAAACAAGGTGTACCTGCACACCCGTACAGTAGATAGATGGCAGTATATGGAACACCGTTGTACTCAAAAGTACATACAAATTTGTGCGTCTTTTTGACTGCGGGGGCCAACAACAGACGTGCAAGTAACGCGTGAATCACGCATCTTTCACCCGTGATATACGCGTCAAATATACACGTGAATTTCATGTGATTTTTGAATACCTGTCACTGTCTGAAGTTTCGCTTCACTTGCACGTCAGTTTCTATTGGCTGCTGAGCTTTAGGGTTAAACCATTTCCATGAGGCAAGGGGATGTTCAAGCCTATCAATTCCCACACTCGTTCTTTCAAGAAAAAGCAGTCAGATACAAAAAAATAATCATTTTATTAAATGGGAATCAAGATAAATGTTGAGAAATGTAAAATTAAAATGTAATAAACAAATAAAGAAGAAGAAATTTAGATGAAAAAAGCTCATTTACATCACATTACATAGGTAGTACATGATTTTAAAAATTATTATGGACTATAATACTTTAATGTCTGACCAGAGTTTGACATACAGATGAATCCATTACATTTTTGAGGTGATCTGAGAGTGCATACCTCTATCAAGCCCCTCATTTATTTGTGTGTAGCAGGATTATGCAAAAACTAGTAGAAAGATTTTGATGAAACTTTCACAAGATGTACAACACTTGGGCTTCGGATGAACTCATTAGATTTTGGAGGTGGTATGAGAGTGCATACCTCTGACAAGGCCTTTGGATATTCAGTGTATGGTGACACGTGTCAATTCATGGATTTCTGAAGAACCAGTTCATCATCTTTTCCGTTTGAAATGATCTGACTTTAAAAAAAAAAACAATTAAAAAACAGCAGCCAATCTAGCCATTTACTGGAAAAGAAAGTCTCATACTTACATTAAGTCTTACATACATGGAAAAAGTCATCAGTTTACTGGAAAGAAAGCTGTAATTTAGTAATATGAGAGTGGATGGGGGTGAAAAGATTTTGAAACAAAAATGTAAAACACTGAAAGGCTTTTTTTTTGTAGAAAAAGGGCATAAGATACCATTTTATCATTCATGTATTACCTATATAATGTGATGTTGAGCTTTGTTTATCTAAATTTTTTCTTATTTATTTGTTTTAATTTACTACATTTTAATTTTACATCTCAATATTTATTTTGATTCACATTTCATAAAATCTTTTTTTTTAATTTATTATAACTGCTTTTTATTGAAATAAAGAATGTGCGTCTCTGGCTCTTGTCCTGACTCCAGTGTGGGAATTAATAGGCTTGAACACCCCTCGCCTCTTGGAAATGGTTTAACCTAAAAGCTCAGCAGCCAACAGAAACTGACGTGCTGCTGCTCTGCACATGAAGCTACACTTCAGACAGTGACAAAGGCACTCAAAATCACGTGAAATTTGACGTGTATATCACGCGTGAAAGATGCGTGATTCACACGTTATTTGTGCGTCTGTGGTCAAAAAGACGTGCAAACTGCATGCAAATTTGCGTGTAGTTTTGAATACAACGGCGTTCCATAGCAGTGGCGCTTTCACGCCTACAGGTGGTGTTCCATTAAACTAATAACACCACAGAGGAAGAGATACGTAGTGACTCAACAGAGAGAAGAAACCATGGAGAAATTTCTGATGGAAACGAAAAGAAAAGATGAAGATAGTGAGAAAAACAGAAGCCTTCTGAAAGCTAAAACAGTCACCACGGTAGGAGAGGGGGAAAGACCGGTGTGTGGGTTGTGTTTAAAAACCAACCCAGTCTCAGTAAAAAAAACGTATCTAATGAATGTTTTCTGACCCCTCTAAAAACGCGCATTTCCACGTTAAATCAAAAAATAACGTGCCTCGCTACTAGTGATGGCCAAATGAGGCTTTCTGGGGGACTTGAGGCCTTTCATCTAAATAGCTCATATAGACGAGGCCTCATGTGGGACGTCATTTTCTCTACCAGGCCATCTAGTGGACAAAACGTATACAACATGCTGATTTTTACAAGGGCATTATTTTTTTTCCACAATATCTTTATTGAACCTTTTTTTTTTTTAACAAACATGATACAAACAATCAAACACTAACACTAAAGTACTACAAAAAAAAAAAATGCACTAAAAACACCAACAACCACCAACAAAATCAAGTCTTCAACAATGCTCCTCTGTTTAGTCTAGACAATCCAATACATAAGTATACATATTATGTTCACCAGTTTGGAATTTACAAGGTCCACACACATCATTCACCTTCTTCTTCAAGAGTTATGTTTAAATTTTTTACATAATCAATAAAAGGTCTCCATATATTCTCAAACACAATTTCCTTTGATTTTAGTATATATGTTATTCTTTCTAATGGAAGGTTTGTTAACATCTGTCTTAACCACTGAGTCACATCTGGTCTATGAGTCTTTTTCCATAATAGTGCAATACATTTTTTGGCATTAAGCAAACTGAGGTCTATGAATGTTCTTTCACTTTTATTAAAATTATGCTTTTCTGGGTACAGACCCAACAAAAACAGTTTAGGATTCAATATGATTTGTTTTGAGATTATTTTTTCAATTGTTACCCTCACCTCTTCCCAAAACATTCTTATTAATCTACATTCCCATAAACAATGAAATAGGGTTCCTTTACTTTCCATGCATTTTGTGCATGTATCTGGTATATTTTTGTTATATCTATTTAACTCCTCCGGTGTAACATACATCCGCATTAACCATTTGAAATGTATCAATTTAAGGCGTGCATTTATTGATTTGGTTTGAGCTTCTGTACAAGCCAATTCCCATTGTTCCTCTGAAATTTCAATTTGCAGATCTTCTTTCCAGTAGTTTAATCTTTTCAGTGAATTTTCACTTGAAGATAGTGTCAATGAGTTATAAAACTCTGAAATAATACCCTTTCTTTTACTATCTTTCATCATCATTTTTTCCAAGGATGAATAAATAGGTCGAGTGAGAGCTTTATTTTGATTTGATCGAATAAAGTTTCCAAGTTGAAGATATTTAAAAAAATGTGTTCTATTGAGATTAAATTTGATCCTCAGCTCTTCAAAAGACATTATGTTGTCTGCACATGGCAAATATAAATCCTGAATCTTTTGTATCCCTTTTAAATTCCATACTTTAAATACAGCGTCCGCTCTCCCTGGTTTAAAATATTGATTACCCCATATTGGACTAAATTGTGACAATAACTGTGGTTCTTTTAAATAGTTTTTAGCTTCACACCATATTTTGATCATATGCTTTACAAATGGATTTTTAACTTGTTTTTGTAATTTTTTTGCCGAATCTGAGTATATGAATATGGGAAGAGGTAAAGGTAAATTGTATGATTCCATTTCAGTCCAGTGAGGGAGATCATTTGATGAAAAATAATATGTCATAGACCTCAGTTGTGCCGACCAATAATACAACATAAAATTTGGACATTTCAGACCTCCACGATCAAATGGTAAATATAATAAAGACAAACGTAATCTAGCCCTCCTGTTGTTCCATATAAATTCCACTAACTTTTTTTTTATTCTTGAGAATAGATCTAAAGGTGGTGATAAGGGAATGTATTGAAATAAATAAAGTATTTTAGGTAAAATATTACTTTTAAGTATATTGATTCTCCCGATCATCGACATTGGTAGTGACATCCATCTCTGAGTTAACTCATTGATATCTGACATTAAGGCTTCATAGTTGACACTGGCGACTGATTCTAGCTTAGGCATAATTTGGATTCCTAAATATTTAAACTGATTTACAACATTGAATTGATTTACCTCAGGGGCTGGGTAATTTCTCTGGGTCTCATTTAGCATTAATATTGAAGATTTAGTTTTATTTATTTTATATCCTGATATTTCCCCAAAATTCTTTATTAAATTCAACAAGGTTGGAATTGATTTTTTTAGATTCGACATAAACAAAATTATGTCATCGGCGTACAGGGAGATTTTATGTTCTGTTGGTCCAACTTTAATTCCATATATTTGTGAATGTAAACGTATCGCTATCGCTAAAGGTTCAATTGCCATAGTAAACAGTAAAGGTGAAAGTGGACAGCCTTGTCCACATCCTCTATTGATTTTTATTGGTTTTGAAATATTGTTATTTGTTAGGATTTCTGCTGTAGCATTATTGTATATTATTTGAACCCATTTTATGAAATTATTTCCAAGTCCAAACCTTTGTAGGACTTCAAAAAGAAAGGGCCATTCAACTCTATCAAAGGCCTTTTCGGCGTCCAATGATAGGAGAGCTGTATCCGGTGCTTCTTTATTAAAATAAATAATATTAAATAGTCTTCTTACATTATGGAAGCCTTGTCTACCCTTTATAAAGCCATTCTGATCTCGATTAATAATATTTGGTAAAATTTCTTGTATTTGTCTTGCTAAAATTTTACAGATTATCTTAAGGTCGGCGTTTAATAGGCTTATTGGTCTCATATTTTCACATTTATTAGAGGGCTTACCTGGTTTTGGCAGCAGTATAATTAAGGCATTATTTATGTATGATGGTAAATTATTATTTTGAAATGCTTCTAAAACCATTTCCAAAAAAGGTTTTATTAATTTATTCTTAAATTTTTTATAAAGGTCAACTGGAAGACCATCTGGTCCTGCACTTTTTCCTGATTTCATATTATCAATGGCTAGCCCAACTTCTTCTTGACTAATTTTAGACTCCAATATCTCCCTGTTTTCATTTGGAATACACGGTATAGATAGTTCGTTCAAAAACCCATTTAGTTTTGTTAAATCAGGTTCATTTTTGGTATCATATAATTTTTCATAGTAATCTCTAAAGGCTCTATTAATTTCTAAAGGATCTATAACTACCTGTCCATTACTTATAATACTGGTAATTGGTGTTTTAATTTCCAATTGTTTAATCTGCCATGCTAATAATTTTCCTGATTTTTCACCTTGTTCATAAAAAGATTGTTTCAATCTTAGAAGACTCGAGGCAGCTCTATTCGCTGATTTTTTGTCGTATTCAGCTCTCAAAATCAGTAATTCATTCTCCAACCTTGGGTCACTTCCTGCATACACTTTTTCCTGAAGATTTTTTATTTTATGTTCCAATTTAGCTCTCTCCTCTCGAGTCTTCTTAGATTTTGATCCTGTATAACTAATAATATGTCCCCTAATAAAAGCTTTGAAAGCCTCCCACTTTACACATGCTGATGTTTGTGTAGTATTGATGTCAAAGAACTCGTCTATCTGTTTTTCTATATACTTGACAAATTCCTCATCCTGAAGCCATTTATGCTGAAATTGCCATCTACCTGATTCCTTTGTCAATTTTTTATCTACATATATTAGACAACAGGGTGCATGATCAGAGATCACGATGTTATCATAAAAGCAGTTTTGAATCTTGGACCTTAATTCTGTGGAAATCAAAAAATAATCAATACGTGAGAATGTCTTGTAGGTACTGGAATAACAAGAATAGGCTTTAACTTGTGGTTTCATTTCTCTCCATATATCTAACAATCTCAATTCTTTCATAAAATGATTAATAGTCATCCTACATCCAATGTGCGTACAATCCAGTCCTGTTGATCTATCCACACCTGAATTCAATGTACAATTAAAATCCCCTGCTATTATATGTTGCCCTGTAAGTGATGATAAGATGAGAAATAAATTAGCAAAGAACTTCTGATCATCTATATTGGGACCATATAAGTTCACAAGATTTATATTTTCTAATAGCAAAGAACCTTGAATGATTACATATCTTCCAAATTTGTCTCCAATTACATTTTTCACTTGAAAAGGAACTGATTTATGTATGAGAGTCATAACTCCCCTGGCTCGGGATGAAAATGAAGAGGTGAATACACTTCCCTGCCATCTACTCCTAATTCTTTTAACATCCTCCTCTATCAGATGAGTTTCTTGTAAAAACACAATTCTTGAACCCATGTCCTTTATTTTATTCATAACTTGTTTAAGTTTTTTTAAATTTTGTAGACCTCTGCAATTCCATGAAGTTAAATTAAGATTAACACTTTGGTCCATGATCAATAGAGAGTTTGGGATTACCTTGCAGTGTAAACATGCTCATACAGAGAAGCAAAAACATGAGTGGTTGAACATTCATCCTACAAACTACACACAAACAAATTTCCCCTTCCCACACTTGTGGCAAACCCCCCAAAATCAAAAGAAAAATTCTGTCTCCCGATATAGCCATCGACCGTTCCACACCCACGGGGAACAGCCTAAGCCACTCCTTCTTCATCCTCCCAATCACCCTAACTCTACTGCTTTTAATGACGTAACATTAACTCTCCTCTGTAGTTTTCCAACTTAACTCCAAAATTTTTAACAACTTTGTACATCATAGTTTTTTTTTTTTGTTTTGTTTTGTTTTTGTTTTGTTTTTTTAATATATAATACAATCTATATTTTGTAAACTTACTATTTACTTCAAGTCAGTCAGATGCCTGTGCAAATGCTTAATTATTCTACCTTATATTTTGTTCATGCTTAGCTCCCACCAGTCTCTTCTTCTTCTTTGATCTTCTTGATGAACTCCTGCGCCTCCTCTGGGGTCTTGAAGATGTGGGTTCTGCCCTCATACGTGGTCAGCAGTCTCGCAGGATAGATTACACCATGACGAATCCCAAGGTTGCGCAGCTCCTTATGTACGGGATCAAACTGCTTCCTCAATTGCTGGATTCCTGTGGCCAAATCTGGGTAGAACCGCACCTGCTGGTCCTGGTGTTTAATCTCTCCTTTAGCACGTGCAGCGTTGAAGATCTTCATCCTGTCTCTGTTGCTAAGAAACTTCATAATTAAGGTCCTCGGCGGTCCCTTATCTCTCCGTGGGCCAATACGATGTGCTTTTTCCAGAACCACTGCTGATTGCAACTCCTCGCTGCCCAGCACCTCCGGAATCCACTTTTCCAGAAAGGAACATACGTCCCGACCTTCTGATTCCTCTGGAAGACCCACCAGCCTCAAATTATTCTGTCTCGACCGAGATTCCAAATCCAAAATATTATCTTCCAGAGATTTATTTTTTTTTTCCAAAGTGCGCACCTTTAATTGAAGACGGGTGACGTCATCTTCAGCACTAGCGAGACGGAGCTCCATCTGCGCCGTTCGTTCTACACAGTCACCCAATTCCTTTCTTATTCCTTCCAGCGCTGTCATAATCCCATCAAATCTAGAGGAAAAGTCCGCTCTCATTGAACTCATGGCAGCCATCAGCGCATCTGCGCCATTCCCCGCAGAAATCGCACCGTTGCCAGCCTCCTCCGCCATATATGGAGTTTTGTTTGCTGCGTCACAGACCTGAAAGTCCGTTAATTTGGACTGTTTCGGCGGCTCGCTTTTTCCTTTTCCTGGTTTTCCAGCCTTAGGCTTCGCCGACATATCCTCGCCCAAATGCTGGGATACGTTCTGTCCCAAATGAGAGAGTTATTTGCCGATTTTTTTCTCCAGGAGCAGAGCAGAGCGAGACACGTCCGTCCTACGTGGCAGCCATAACCGGAAGTCTACAAGGGCATTATTGGTTTAATGTGTATTTTTTCAATTTCAATAAATGTGCTGTCTTTGAAGAAATATCAATGATAATAAGGGAAAAAAGAAATAATAAAACTGGGGTGAGTCCAGTGAATGTGTCTGTGTTACTTCGTGTGCTTGTACTAATCCATTTTTATTAAAAAATAATAAATTTTAAACAATCTTATACTGTCCCAGTATATTCAACTTTGGACTTATTCTCATGCAGGGAACAATAGCAATAGTGCCTCAGCATAATGATGCAAGCTCTTTGAAACACAACAGACACTTCACCTTGCAAATAAAAATAAAATGACAAGAATGACACAGCTGGGATTTGAACCCCACCTCCTGCTTGGAGTGCAGATGCTTTTACCACTAAGCCATCACCTCAACTGCAGTAAATGGCCACTATTTGTGGAAAATACATTAATGAGAGAAATGCGCTCAAAATGTTCCCAAATGGGAGAAGTCCGTCTTTTTGCTGCTGCCTCCAAGTGAAAATTGGCTGTGACAAATCCCTTACACAGTCAAACATGACAGCACAAAACGTGAGGGACGGGGATTTCCATTGGGTATCGCTGCTCACTTTATTTCATGTTGCATGCAAAATCATGAACAGCTTCCTGACCCAGTCACGTGGTCCAACGTCAACACATACGTCCCGATGCACGCCTCGAAACACGCTTCACCAAATATTTCCTGGATAAGCTCGGAGCTCCGGAGCCTGCCTTCCCATCACTGCTCACTACGTTTTGACAAGTTCACTCACCGTGCAGTCCTCACTGCGCATGCGCAGAACAACGCATCTTTTACTTTGCTTTCCCAACGCTCCTTCGCTTGGTGGGAGGTGGATGGCAGCTGGTTTCCTACACAGCTGTTTCAGCAAAAACATGAGGTTGACTCCCACTCTTGTCTGTCACTGACCATTTTCTTCATTTTTTTTTCTTGTTTTTTTTTTCCTGACTTTGTTTTTCCACTCCACTAATCAAAGGTTCCTGTGAGGTTAGGGTTAGGCATTAAAGTATGGGTTAGGTTAGGTTAGTTGCTCCGTGCTCTTAAAAACACTGGCAGCAGACCGTATGAAGCCAAATAAATTAAGGCAGCATGTAGAAACGTTACTCGTAATCACGCTGATAAGCCGCTTGAGTTTTTTTCAACGAAAATTGGCCGAATGTTGACAACAAGCATCCCGCTTTGTAAATGCTGCCTCAATAAACCAAAAGGCGCTATAAGTTGTAAGTTTGTATTCTAACGTATTTCCTGGAGACTGATGTTGAAATCATGTTCATCTTGTTGGTTGAAATGTGTGTAAATATTTTCTGAACTGCACTCTGCACTCAGACTGAAAAATAAGTTAAGAAAGATTTTTTTTTCTCAGTGGATCTGTATTTCTTTTCATTATTTAGTTTTTTTTTTAAATTTTAATAAGCATACAATGTTTTGCAGAGGTGTAATTGTAACAATTTTATAGACAAACATGACTATTAGCAGTAGTAGTGGGGGTGGGGGGAAAAATGTTTATTGCTTCCTGGGGATGGGGGGGGGGGGGCGCTCAACAGAAAACAATTGAGAACCTCTGAGTTAACCTAACATGCATGTCTTTGGATTGTGGGAGGAAACCAGAGCCCCCAAAATAAGCCCACACAGCACAGGGAGAACATACAGCCGTGGACAAAATTGTTCGTTCCCCTCTGTTAATGAAAGAAAAACCCACAATGGTCACAGAAATAACTTGAATCTGACAAAAGTGGTAATAAATAAAAATTCTATGAAAATCAGACAATGCTTTTGAATTGTGGTTCAACAGAATTACTTTCAAAAACAAACTCATGAAACAGGCCTGGACAAAAATGATGGTACCCCTAGAAAAGACTGAAAATAATGTGACCATAGGGACATGTTCAACCAAGACGTGTCCTCTAATTAACATCACAGGTGTCTACAAACTTGTAATCAGTCAGTCGGCCTATTTAAAGGGTGACAAGTAGTCACTGTGCTGTTTGGTGACATGGTGTTTACTACACTAAACATGGACCAGAGGAAGCAAAGGAGAGAGTTGTCTCAGGAGATTAGAAAGAAAATTATAGACAAGCATGTTAAAGGTAAAGGCTATAAGACCATCTCCAAGCAGCTTGATGTTCCTGTGACTACGGTTGCACATATTATTCAGAAATTTAAGATCCACGGGACTGTAGCCAACCTCCCTGGATGTGGCCGCAAGAGGAGACAGATAATACGAATGGTAACAAAAGAGCCCAGAACAACCTCTAAACACATTCATGGTGAACTCCAAGGTCAAGGTACATCAGTGTCAGATTGCACCATCCGTCGCTGTTTGAGCCAAAGTGGACTTCATGGGAGACGACCAAGGAGGACACCACTGTTGAAAACAAATCATAAAAAAGCCAGACTGGAATTTGCCAGACTGCATGTTGACAAGCCACAAAGCTTCTGGGAGAATGTCCTATGAACAGACGAGACAAAACTGGAACTTTCTGGCAAGGCACATCAGCTCTATGTTCACAGACGCAAAAATGAAGCATACCAAGAAAAGAACACTTTCCCTACTGTGAAACATGGAGGAGGTTCTGTTATGTTCTGGGGCTGCTTTGCTGCATCTGGCACAGGGAGTCTTGAATCTGTGCAGGGTACAATGAAATCTCAAGACTATCAAGGTATTCTAGAAAGAAGTGTGCTGCCCAGTGTCAGACAGCTTGGCCTCAGTCGCAGGTCATGGGTCTTGCAACAAGATAATGACCCAAAACACACAGCTAAAAACACCCAAGAATGGCTAAGAGCGAAACATTGGACTATTCTAAAGTGGCCTTCTATGAGCCCTGATCTAAATCCTATTGAACATCTGTGGAAGGAGCTGAAACATGCCGTCTGGAGAAGGCACCCTTCAAACCTGAGACAACTGGAGCAGTTTGCTCATGAGGAGTGGGCCAGAATACCTGCTGAGAGGTGCAGAAGTCTCACTGACAGTTACAGAAATTGTTTGATTGCAGTGATTGCCTCAAAAGATTGTGCAACAAAATATTAAGTTAAGGATACCATCATTTTTGTCCAGGCCTGTTTCATGAGTTTGTTTTTTAAAATAATTCTGTTGAACCACAATTCAAAAGCATTGTCTGATTTTCATTGGCTAATTTTTATTTAATACCACTTTTGTCAGATTCAAGTTATTTCTGTGACCATTGTGGGTTTTTCTTTCATTAACAGAGGGGTACCAACAATTTTGTCCACGTGTGTACAAACTCCACACAGAAAGGCTCCCACCCCTGCCAGCCTGCATGGGGACTTGAACCTGTAACCTTCTAGTTGTGAGGCACTCCTGTGCCAGCAGATGAAGCTCGTCAGTACTGTGTGCAGGACCAGCTTAGAAGAGACATATGTGATAAATATGAGAATAAATAGCACATTTTCACTAATGTTGGTTATGGGCACAGCCCTCTTGACTTTGTAAGTTGGTCATGTCAAGGTTCCCAAGATTACAAGCTGAAAAACTGACAACAACCACAAGTATGGGGCATGGTCCACAACTGACTTGTTGTAGGGGGAATCCTACACATCTGTGTGAGACAGGCAATCTGTCTGGAGTCTAAACAGCTGAAAAAGGAACTTTTTCTTCTATCCCGCATGCACATTTGGTGAAGGTGATGAAATGAGGACAATACTGTGAAGGTCATGCCATCCACCCATTTTCTGCTGTTTGTCCGGGGGCAGAGATCACAAGGGCAGCTCTCTAAACAGAGATGCTCCGACTTCCTTCTCCCCAGCCGCTGCTTCCAGCTCCTCTGGAAGGCTTAAAAGAGGAAAAAAAAAAATCATTGCTTTGCTTCTAGTAATTATTCACAGGCAAAGAAATTGGCAGGGTCATCACGTATTAACACTTAAAATCCCAGAGAGACTAAAACAAGCTGTTCATGATGGTTGAGGACAGAGTCAGACGACATAATAAAACTCTGAACATCAAAATGTGTGCTTGTGGGGCTTTTCTTTCAGTTTTCAAATGAGAGGTAATGTGCAGTCTTCTCTTCTGATGGAAAAATGTGGAATGTGAAACGTAAAAGGGTCAAAATTATTGAAAGTGGACATACAGTCTAGGCCTTCACTGAGAAAATAAAACGCACTGTTGTTTCCTTTATTTTCAGTTTCATGTAGCGCCATTTGATTTAATAATTAACATTTATTTTAGCTTTACACATAACTGCTACATGAATTCCATCTGCATTACAGTAAAAATGAAACTTATTTGGGATGAGTGGCCTCCACCTGTCTACCTGTTGACTCATGAACAGCCTTTTTTTTTTTTTTTCCCAGACACAGAAAAGCATCAATCTATCCTTCTTACCAGCTGAGATGCAGATATTAGCTGTTATCCCTCTCCGGTCTCCGTTTCTGACGGTAAACGCGGGCCTCCCGGTACCCATTACCGGAGCTGCCAGATGATCGGTGCGGAATGGAGGTCCCGCGGGACGCCGAGCACGTGGTCTCGGCTGCCACGAGACGCCAGCGGCAGATGGCACGGGTACCCGCTGTTGGCACGAGTGTCATTCCTCAAAGAGAGAGGGAGGGAGCGAGAGAGAGAGAGAGAGAGAGAGAGAGAGAGAGAGAGAAGGCGCTGGATGACGGCGGAGCCGGAGACGCCAGGGCGCGCGTTGTTAGGCTGCTTCCTGTCAGTTGTGGTGGCGTGCAGGAGGAGAAGCTGCGGCGCCGATTCTGGGCAGATATTTGGGAACATGCACGGCGCATGCTGACTAGAGGTGAGCCATCTGATGCTTTCTAAAGTGTTGTGTGTGCATCTTCAAGTTGAAGCTCGTTAACGGCCGTAAACAACAGTGGACTGTTGTCACGTGCTGTCAGAAGGTGTTTTTTCTAAAAAGCAAAGTGTAGTAAGGATCTGTGACACTGGCCCCTGCTTGCCAATTTATATCCTCCCTCTTGGGAGGACTCATTCACAAGGTAATTAACTGACAACCTTCGGAAGACGTCACTGCTGCACTTTGTCCTCATCTGTGCGTGTCTCTGCTTTGCTTTCGCAGGAGACATGTTGACGCTGCCGTTCGAGGATCCCCATATAATGTGTGAGCCGCGCTTTGGCGCCAGTTATCCCCGCGAAAGCCTCCCCGAGCGTCCGGAGCAGGAGCGGCAGCGCGACCCCGACGCCAGGTCCGGCTCGGACATGAGGGAGGCCGAGGACGACGTCTCCGACAGGGAGGAGGACGAGAGGGAGGACGAGCAGGACGAGGACGGGCTCCCCAAAAAGCGAGGCCCCCGCAAAAAGAAGCCCGGCAAGGAGCAGTACGACAGGGCCAAGCTGCGGCGCATGGAGGCCAACGCCCGGGAGCGCAGTCGCATGCACGGCTTGAACGCAGCGCTGGAGAGCCTGCGCAAAGTTGTGCCGTGCTACTCCAAAACTCAGAAACTGTCCAAGATCGAGACCCTCAGACTGGCTAAAAATTACATCTGGGCTCTGTCGGAAACTCTGAGCGCGGGGAAGAGACCGGACCTGCTCGCCTTCGTGCAGACTCTGTGTAAAGGATTATCTCAGCCCACCACCAACCTGGTGGCCGGCTGCTTGCAGCTGAACGCCAGAAACTTCCTCACAGACCACAACGGGGACGTCATGTTTTCCGGCAGGTCGCCCTATGACGCGGTGTACTCGTACCCCGGCTCGGACATGAACACGACCCCCGGACACAGCGGCGGCGGCCTGGACGGCAGCGCCAAGCCCTTCCGACACTACAGCTATAGCGGCGCCTACGAGCCCTACTTCGAGAACGCGTCCCCGGACAACGGCAGCCCGCATTTCGAAGGCCAGCTGAGCCCGCCTATAAACTTTAACGGGATATTCTCCCTGAAACACGACGACCCGCCGGACTACGGGAAGAGCAGCCATTATGGCATGCGCTACTGCGGCGCGTCGGGGCGCACGGCCCTTGCGCACAGCTCCATGTACCGAGTGTCCCCGGAGGCCCGTTTTCCTTACGACCTGCACGTCCGCAGCCAGTCCTTCCAGGCCCAGGGAGAAGTTAATGGCTCCTCTTTCCACAATTAATCTGTCAGCTGGACAAAATTCAGGTTTCACAAGCGATGCAATTTGTCCAAACAGATGTCGAGAGTGAACGGAAATTGACGCCGACGCACTGAAAACAAACAAAAAACAAAAAAGACCCCGAGTCATTTTCTTTTTGTCTTTATAGATATACATATATATATATATAAAAAAAAACGTATAAAAGAGGAACAGTGTGGATGAGCCGATTTCACGTGTCCCTTGTTATGATTCCATCATTTTCCCACTAATAGAGAATGACATGAAAGGTTTGAGTTTGAACAACAGCAGCATGAATACGAAGGTAAATTTAGATTTGCTGTTTTCACGAGGCACATCTAAGCACTTCAGAAAATTTAAGATGTAAAAAATCGTTGAAAATGCAGATTTTGAACAGATTCCACGCAGTATAAATGTCAGTCCAGCAGATCTTTGTGGCTAGGGTGAGAAAAAGCATGCACGCCAGACAATGATTAATTCAGTTAAATACAACACAGTTCCAGTACAGCCAGTAAAGCTATGACTAAAACCAACAACACACAAAATCGACCAGCGAAAGAGACACTAAAGACGTGTAGTTTGATCAGGGAAGTTTGCTGCCACATGATTAGACTTCTGAAATTCAGCCTCTAGCAATAAAGGTCAGTCGAGCTATGCAAGGCATCCAAATGTCAGTTTTTTATTAAAACTCATGTGTCTACATCTTATCACAAGAGGATTATCTTAATCCAGAAGCTAAATGAAGTGATGACAATTACAAACAAATATACTATTTAAAAAAAAAACTCCTCTTCGATGACCTGATGATTCTGGTGAAATGTGAACAGCTGCCTAAATATGGGAAGTTTTTGTGGGAGGAAAACTGTATTTAATGGAGTTCGCACGGTAACGAGGTGAATGTAAATGATCATTATTACTGTATTTATTTATTTAAGCTTATTTATGAAAGTCCGTCAACTTGAATGTGAATAGTATACTATAAAAACACAATGTAAAATAAAACGGTGTGAACTTTTATGTGAATTTCCACACATTTACAGTTTGTTTCCGTTGCATTGCTGTATAGGGGAGGTGAAGAGTCCAACAGCGGAGGGACAAAAAAAAAAAAAAGTGACATAAAATTATAAATCTGAACAGTCTGCCTTAAGAAAAAAAAAAAAAGAGCTGGTGACCATCAATATGCAACGGAAGGAAAGTTCTGGATGGTTTGGTGTGAACTGTTTAACTGTTCCTGGTCCAGGAGCAACTCGGTGTGTTTCTGCACAAAGATGGTGACGTGATTCTGTAACTTTATCGGAGTGGTGGATGATTTGTGGACCATGTTTCTCATTTTTTATTTCTGCATTTGCTGCACACGCACACGCACGCACGCACGCACGCACACCAACGTTCGCCCCGAAAACTCGTTATGGATCGAAATCTTCGTGAAATAATGTGTTACAGTTTTTTTTTAAATTTTTTTTTGTTTGTTTTTTTGTGTGATGTGTGTTTGTCGCAATAAAATAAAAGAGAAGCTGTGAGGCTTTGCTGTTGTTCTCAGCTGCTTCCTGTGATGGTGACCGACAGCAGACTGCAACCGAGGTGGAAACATTGTTAGAAAAATAAATCACATTAAAAAGACCCCGGGCTTTATTTAGTTATTTATTTGACTGATTGAAATTCACCCTGGTAGTAGAAACGAAAATATGGCTAAAATGTTGTTCTTATGTCTGCGTCCTGGAACAAATCTGACTTCGTTCAGCACCAGTATGATTCTGACTGGATTTTTATCACATTAGATTGCCCGGTTCTGTGTCAAAAACACCCACCAGGTTTTGGATCTGAGCCAGATCCCAGTCCTCCCAGTTTACAAGGGAAACGTGGAGCCGATGATTCCCAGAGGAGCAACAGTGCTGCGGTGAAAGAGAGGCGATGGAAACTCTTAGATTTTCCCACGTTAAAATCCACATTGTCTCGTTGCCCTCTCTGTATAAAAACCTGTGATCATTTTTTTTCCCAGTTATGATTTCACTAATATATAATTAATTCATTCCGACGAGTTTCCAGGAAAATTAAATGTGATGTTATTTTTCCCTGCTTATACAACATAAACCATTCTACTGTCTGTGGAGTTTTCAGCCTTTATAAAGTGTAGCCATCTTTATTTACATTGTTAAACGAATGTTTTGTCTTATGATCGCCCCCAAGATGTAACCATATCATCATCATCACCACCATCATCTTCTTCATCATCAAGATTCGTTCAAGGTCATCTTTAACCAGGGAAACAAGACATTAAACACCTCGTTCTGGAACAAAAAGTTTTCAAAGTGTTAACAGTTACTAGCAAATGAATTTGATAACACGTGTGGTCAGGAGCATGGCCCAAACAAATCACCAAAATAAGGGGCTTAATCAGTTTGTAATTATATTTAAGAAAGAAAGTTCACCAGTCAGTAAAATAATTACAAGCCAATTTATTACTTAATACTTAAAAAAATCATCACCTATTGTTGTTTTCCTCTTTAGTTGCTTTATCAACTTAGGGTTAAACCCTTTTATTTCCGATTGTTCAAAGTTTGATGAATCCGCAGAAGTTTAGCTTTAAATCATCACAAATTTGCAAATCAGAACGGAACCAACCCGACCTCAGTGAAAAAAATTGGGCTTTTTTGGTGAGACTGGGCTGGGTGGGGATCGCTTTGATTTATTAGCTGCAATATCATTTTAAGGTGACAATACTGGAGCTAAATAAATTAGTTAAAGTGAAGTGAAAATTTGGAACAGAAGGCATTTGTGGAAGACGGTGTGTTTTGCGCAGAAGGGACCAAATCTTTTTTATCTATTGCATTTTATATCCGCTTGTATGATTTCGAAAAGGGAGAAGCTCGGGGCACAATTGACCAGTTAGAGATAGATAAATAAATAGGGTTTAATTGCCTGCTCCAACCAGGTAGCGACAGTCGGATCCTGTTCCAGCCCTCCCGCCATCATTGTCGTCGGTGTAACTTTTCCTCCCGCGCGTGCCTCCTTTTCCGTCTTCGTCACGTGCTGGAGGAAGAAAACGGGCCCAGACCCCCGCCGGAGCACGGCACGGAAGGCCCGAGCGGGAGTGGGCGGAGGAGCACGCCCACGGGAGTCCACGGGGTGGCGGGGCGCAGTTTAGCGCCGGGTCAGACGTGCGCACGCACCCCCACGTTCACGCAGCTCATTAAGATCGGCGGCGGAAGGGAGAAGACGGAGGCGGGAGTGGGAGCATATGGGCCGGCTGTGTGTGGGAGGTGAAGGACATGCTGGGGTGGTGGGGGGGTGAGGGTTAGATATTCTATAGAAGCTCGTGTGCAGCCGCAGGCGCGCGCTGTCGTAATTAGTGGCAAGCAACCGCCGGAATTTTCAGGGCGGCGAGTTGCTAAAATGACAACAATCATCACATGAAGTTTAGGGAAAAGTTTAGCGCGGTGGACCTCACACAGGCGCAGATTTCTCTTTACATATGTATATGCATCGCTTTGTTATTTATGGTAATTTATTGTAATCGGGAGCATTTCTCTGTAATGTCTGAAAAATCTGAGCACCAGGCAAGAAAAATGAAAATAATGCTCCCCGCCACGTCGGCAGGCATCCTGAAATTTCGTGCCATTCTCAAGCCCCAGATGGTGTGGGATGGGAAACGTTCCCCCATTAAATTCCTAATAATCATTTCTCCTGCGGAATCGGGGGTGGTGGTGGGTGGAGGGTGCGAGTGTGTGTGCGCGCGTGTGGGTGTGTGTGTGTGGGGGGGGGGGGGTGAGAAGTGGGGATTGGGTGGATGGGTGAGGGGAGTAGAGGGATTTGGTGTTTTAATTAGACAGATTTAAGGAGCTGAAGCCCCCCTCTCAAAGGGTATGCGGCATGTGCGTGTGTATAGGGGAGGTTCATCTGTGCGCGTTTGTCTGTGCGCGCTGGGTGCAGCATAGGAGCGCATAGATAGACGGGGGGGTTGCGCGAGGACGCGAGTGTGTGCGCGTGGTGCAGCAGGCCACCGTGGGGCTGATGCTGCAGCAGGGGCGGCCTGACACTCTGCTACTATGGGCCAGGATCTCATTAACGTGTCAGATTGGTGGATCAGTCTCACTGGCAGAAGGCCCGGCCTCTCACAGGAAGTACTTTCTCTCTATTGGTGAACTTGGCACTGAAAGGTTAGGCAGGGTGGGAGGGAGATGGGGAGGGGGGAGGGGGCGGGGGGGGGGGGCTTTGGCCTGGAGGAGAGAGAGGAGAGGAGAGATGGAAGCATTAATTATGGTATTTGGTTAGATTGGATAAATATTGGGGGAAGGATTGTGGTTTAAGAGCCACTCTCATCTGTAGGGGACTTATAGAGGGGATGCATTCGAATAGAATTCTTGGCAGTTACAGGAAAGTTGCCATAGTTACCCAGCACTGAGTGGCCAACACATGTGCCAACTTTAGGTAGTATGAAGCAAACCATGCAAATCACACAAAATATTTAGTCACAGTAGTACAAAAAGTGGCTTGTTTTCACTTTAGATGGTATACTACACTGTTTACTTGATGGTAGTGATGTGTGGGTAAGAGCACACAGAAGTGACAAACTGGTTCTGAGCCTTTAATTATTTATTTATTTAATTTTTGTCCATTAATGCAAGATGGAATGATAAGATTAGCTCTCTGCAATCTAAACATATACTCTATATACTTCTGTGACTGAATAATGTGTGTATTTTGGGGGTTTTGCTGCATAAACCCCAATGCTGCCATTCATTTTTGCCACTCATTGTTTTGTAACTGCCATGAGTTCTATTCTGTGACATCATGTGCATACCCTCTATAGTTGCTGCATTTTTTTTTTTTTTTTTCAGTGGTGGACAGACCCACTTCTATACTTGCACTGTTTTGGAGATGGAGATATGCTAAGCATATGACAGGAGCATCTGTCACTACATCACCTTTGTGCTTTGTGCTCTTTGTCTGGGGGTACTCAGGCTGGGTGTATGAAGGCAGTGTGTTCATGGTGGGTGTGTGTGAGGGTGGGTTTTGGAGCAGGTGGGAAACATACAGGGGTGTGATCCTCTGACACCCCAGCAACACCCTATTTCAGGGCAGGGAGAAGGGGAGAGAGACACGGGTGCTATGGGTGCTGCAGTTTCGATTCCCATGACTGTGAATGTGAGCATCTGGTATAATAACTGCAACGTGACGTGAGATTGATAAAATTGATTCATCCATATACAGAGGGTAACAAATAGGGGTTTGTCTATTAAACTGGTTATTCTCACTCTATTCTTATCCCAATTTTTGAAAAAAAAATGTTTTAAAGGTGAAATAGGCAGTATATTCCTTAAAACAAATATTTAAAAATATTAAAGTCTATACAACAGTATAAGAACCCAGGTACTTTTCTCCTTCAAGGAAAATTATGGGACACTGGGTTCCTATGGGTTAAAAAATAACAGTGATGAAAGAAACACTTTTACAGGTCTGAAATGATTGTAATATTTATTTGTGAGTACTTGGGTGAGCAGATTCAGGGCCGTAACATCCATCCATCCATCCATCCATCCGGGGGCAGCAGTCCAAGCAGAGTAGCCTAGACTGCTGCCCAGTGAGACCATGATCCCTATGATCCCTCCTGCAGGTGGGGAGCCCACTGAAGGATGGACCATATGCCTCCTTTTGGTACACTGGGTCCTTGTAACTTTTTCATAGAGAGCTACTGGACTGCTTTTGGTTTGACCCTTCACCCAGGACCAATTTGCCTTGGGAGACCCTTCCACGGGCAAACTGGCTCTGACAACAACGTTCCTGGAATCATTAGGGCACCCAAACATCTCCACCATGATAAGATGGTGGCCCACGGAGGGGTAGCCGGTAACCAGCCCAGTCTCACAAAAAAAGGTCAAATTGCACGTTTTGTCACTCAGAGAAATCGTACACTGACACGTAAAAAAGATTTTTCTCATGCAGTGGATATGTGGCGTTTACAGCTTTAAGAAAGGTATCTAACGGCACCTTAACATTTGCCAGTTTGTGTTCCTGTCACTTTTATTGTCTTTCACCATCAAGCAACTAACCCACACCTTAGGCCCTAACCCTAACCTCACAGGAGGTAATGCCTAAATGTAACCTTTCACAGTGGAGTGACCCCCACCCCCCCACCCAGAAGAAGAACAAAAAAAAGTCAAGAGTGGGAATCAAGCTTGCAAATTTTTATGTAATTGCTTGAAAGTCCATGTAAATACCTGGACGCCATCCATCCATTCATTTTCTACCGCTTTTCCGGAGGTCCGGGTTGCTGAGGCAGCAGCTCAAGCAGAGAAGCTGAGACTTCCCTCTCCCCGGCCACCTGCTCCAGCTCTTCAGAGAGGATAACAAGACACTTCCAGGACAGCTGGGAGACATAGTCTCTCCAGCGTGTCCTGGGTCTGCCCCAGGGTCTCCTCCCAGTGGGACGTATCCAAAACACCTCAAGTGATAGGCGTCCAGGAGGCATCCCGATCAGATGCCCAAGCCACCTCAAATTGCTCCTTTCAGTGTGGAGGAACAGTGGTTCTACTCTGAGCCTCTCCTGGATGACTGAGCTCCTCACCCTATCTCTAAGGGTGAGTCCAGCAATTCTCTGGAGAAAGCTTATTTCAGCCGCTTGTATCTACGATCTCATCCTTTCGGTCATTACCCAAAGCTCATTACCACAGGTGAGGGTAGAAATGTAGATTGGTAAATCAACAGCTTTGCTTTAGAGCTCAGCTCCCTCTTCACCACAACAAACCAGTACAACTTCCGCATCACTGCAGATGCTGCTCTGATCCATCTGTCAATCTTGTGCTCTACTCTCCCCTCACTCATGAATGAGACCTCGAGATACTTAAACTCCTCCACTTGGGACAGGAGCTTGTCCCCATTCCAGAGAGGACAATCCAGCCTTTTCCGGCTGAGGACCATGGACTTGGACTTGGAGGTGCTGATTGTCATCCCAGCTGCTTCATACTGAGTAGCAAACCGTCCCAGTAAGACCTGTAGGTCATTGCTCGATGAAGCCAACAGAATAACATCATCCACAAACAGCAGAGATGAGGTCCTGTGGTCACCGAACATGACACCCTCCGCTCCTTGGCTGCGCCTAGATACAGTATCCTGTCCATAAAAATTGTGAACAGGATCAGTGACAAAGGGCAGCCCTGGCAGAGTCCAACTTTCACTGGAAACGAGTTCAACTGGGTGTTGACAATATGAACCACATTCTTGCAATGGTTGTGTAGGGACTGGATACAGTGGTGTGAAAAAGCGTTTGCCCCCTTCCTGAGTTCTCATTTTGTTGTATGTTTGTCACACTTAAATGTTTCAGATCATCAAACAAATTTAAATAATGGACAAAGATAAAAACAAGTAAATGCAAAATGCAGTTTTTAAATGAAGGTGTTTATTATTAAGGGGAAAAAAAAATCCAAACCTACAGTACATGACCCTGTGTGAAAAAGTGACCCCCCCCCCCCCCATTAAAACATAAATTAACTGTGGTTTATTATATCTCTGGAAAGCTGAGTTCAATTTCTCTAGCCACACCCAGGCCTGATTACTGCCACACCTGTTCTCAATCAAGAAATTACTTAAATAGGACCTGCCTGATAAAGTGAAGTAGACCAAAAGATCCTCAAAAGCTAGACATTGTGCTGTGATCCAAAGAAATTCAGGAACACATGAGAAACAAAGTAATTGAGAGCTATCAGTCTGGAAAAGGTTATAAAGCCATTTCTAAAGCTTTGGGACTCCAGTGAACCACAGTGAGAGCCATTATCCACAAATGGCGAAAACATGGAACAGTGGTGAACCTTCTCAGGAGTGGCCGGCCAACCAAAATTACCCCAAGAGTGCAGTGACAACTCATCCAAGAGGGGTCGCAAAAGACCCCACAACATCCAGAGAACTGCAGGCCTCACTTGCCTCAATTAAGGTCAGTGTTCATGACTCCACTATAAGAAAGAGACTGGGCAAAAATAGCCTGCATGGCAGACTTCCAAGACGAAAACCACTGCTGAGCAAAAAAAGCATAAAGGTTCATCTCAGTTTTGCCAGAAAACATCTTGATGATCCCCAAGACTTTCAGGAAAATACTCTGTGGACTGACAAGACAAAAATTTAACTTTTTGGAAGGTGTGTGTCCCATTACATCTGGTGTAAAAGTAACACTGCATTTCAGAAAAGGAACATCATACCAACAGTAAAATATGGTGGTGGTAGTGTGATGGTCTGGTGCTGTTTTGCTGCTTCAGGACCCGGAAGACTTGCTGTGGTAAATGGAACCATGAATTCTGCTGTCTACCAAAAAATCCTGAAGGAGAATGTCCGGCCATCTGTTCGTGACTTCAAGCTGAAGCACACTTGGGTTCCACAGCAGGACAATGATCCGAAACACCCCAGCAAGTCAACCTCTGAATGGCGTAAGAAAAACAAAATGAAGACTTTGGAGTGGCCTAGTCAAAGTCCTGACCTGAATCCAATTGAGATGCTGTGGCATGACCTTTAAAAGGTGATTCATGCTCGAAAACCCTCCAATGTGGCTGAAATACAACAATTCTGCAAAGATGAGTGGACCAAAATTCCTCCACAGCGCTGTAAAAGACTCATTGCCAGTTCTTGCAAACGCTTGATTGCAGTTGTTGCTGCTAAGGGTGGCCCAATTACTTATTAGGTTTAGGGGGCAATCACTTTTTCACACAGGGCCATGTAGGTTTGGATCTTTTTTTCCCTTAATAATAAACACCTTCATTTAAAAACTGCATTTTGTGTTTTGTGTTATCTTTGTTTAATATTTAAATTTGTTTGACGATCTGAAACATTTAATTGTGATAAACATACAAAAAAATGAGAAATCAGGAAGTTGCCAAACACTTTTTCACACCACTGTAGCTTACAACAAGTCCAACACACCATACTCCTGCAGCACCCCCCACAAGAGACTACGAGGGAGACAGTCAAATGCTTTCTCCAAGTCCACAAAACACATGTGGACTGGCTGGGCAAACTCCCACGAACTCTTGAGGACGAGGTTTGACCAACAGCTGGACTCTCCTCTCCAGTACCCTTGTATAGACATTCCCAGGGAGGCTGAGAAGTGTGATCCCCTAGAGTTGAAACACACCCTCTGGTCTTCCTACTTAAAAAGACGAACCACCACCCCAGTATGCCATGCCAAAGGCACTGTCCCTAACCTCCACACAGTGTTGCAGAGACGTGTCAACCATGACAGCCCTACAACATCTAGGGCCTTGAGGTATTCAGGGTGAATCTTATCTACCCCCAGGGCCTGATCACCAAAGAGTTTTTAAACCACTTCAGTGACCTCAGCCTCTGTGGTGGGCGAGTCGTCCTCCTCATCCTCAAGCTCTGCTTCCTCTGTGGAAGGTGTGTCAGAGGGATTGAGGAGATCCTCAAAGTATTCCTTCTACCACACAACGATATCCCCAGTCGAAGTCAGAAGCACCCCATCTGCACCATACACAGTGTGGACAGGGAGCTGCTTCCCCCTCCTGAGCCACAGGACATTTTGCCAGAATCTCTTTGACGTTGACCGAAAGTCTTATTCCATGGCCTCACCAAACTCCTCCCACACCCAAGGTTTTGCTTCAGCAACCACCTGAGCTGCACTCAGCTTGGCCTGTTAGTACACCTCAGCTGCTTCGGGAGTTCCACAAGCCAGCCAAGCTCAATAGGATTCCTTCTTCAGTTTAATGGCTGCCCTCACCACTGGTGTTCACCACTTGGTTTGGGGGTTGCCACCACGAGATGCACCGATGACCTTGCGGCCACAGCTCTGGGCCGCTGCTTCAACAATGGAGTTGGAGAACATGGCTCACTCAAACGCCATGTCTCCAGACTCCCTCGGAATGTGGTCAAAGTTCTTCCGAGGGTGGGGGTTGAAGAACTTTTGGACAGGGGCCTCAGCCAGACGTTCCCAGCACACCCTCACATGTTTAGGTTTACCGGGTCTGAGAGGTGTCCACCCCTGCCATCGGAACCAACTCACCACCAGGTGGTGATCAGTTGACAGCTCTGCACCTCTCTTTACCCAAGTGTCCAAGACATATGGTCGCAGGTCTGAGGATACGATAACAAAATCGATCATCGACCTGCGGCCTAGGGTGTCCTGGTGCCAGGTGCACATGGACACCCTTATGCTTGAACATGGTGTTCATTATGGACAAACTGTGGTTAGCACAGAAGTCCAATAACTGAACACCACTTGGGTTCAGACTGAGCAGGCCGTTCCTCCCAGTCACGCCCCTCCAGGTTTCACTGCTTTTGCCCGCATGTGCATTGATTTTTATAACTTTTTAACATATATAAATTTGGAACTTTTTCCTGGCAAATTTATTACTCTTGTAGTAAATTTCATATTTTTTTTCCCTATAAGTTTGTCATGTTTTGTGACAAAATTGTGACCTTTTCCCCACATGAATCTTCAACAATATACTCATAAATTTACAACTTTTTCTAGAAAAGCTACAACTTTTTCTCAAATTTTCATGATTTTTCTTGTACATTTGCTTCTATTTGCTCAGTGACATACTAAGTTGTCCTGTATAAACTATCCTTACGGTCTTTATGGGGCTGGAGGGTGGGAGGTTAACAGAGAGGAGGATTTTGAATCATTTTACTGACAAGGGGAATGGCCTTTTTAATTTTTTGCAAAGATTTAATTATTTGAATTGAGATTTAATATTTTATTTGTTGAAAGAAAAGCCTTTTCATATTTCAAAGATTTATTCATTGTGGACAGATATTGATTTTTGCCCATTTTTGTAACTGACCTTTTGTCCTGGGAATATATAATTAATGATGTAGACCATGGTCTGTGTGAGTTGATAATTTTTGTAAAAATCTAATCTCCATGAGTGTATAGGTATTAAAATAAAATTGATATGGGGGGTGGCTGAAAAGTTCATAGTGGTCAAATTTGACCAAATGTGGTTTATTTTTCAACATAGTCTCCCCTTCTGTCCACACACATCTTCCATCGGTGTTGCAGCGCTTGGATCCCTGCGGTTGAAAAATAAACTATCCATCCATCCATCCATCCATCCATCCATCTTCTTCCGCTTAATCCTTTTTGGGTTGCGGGGGGGCTGGAGCCTATCCCAGCATCTTTGGGCGAGAGGCAGGGTACACCCTGGACAGATCGCCAGTCCATCACAGGGCCAACACAGAGAGACAGACAACCATTCACTCTCACAGTCATACTTAAGGACAATTTAAAATCCCCATTTTGATGCCAATTAACCTAACTTGCATGTTTTTGGCATGTGGGAGGAAAACGGAGAAATCCCAGAGTAAACCCACACAGACACGGGGAAAACATGCAAACTCCACACAGATCACTGCATTTGGTCAAATTTGACCACTATGATCTTTTCAGCCTGTGAACTTTTCAAGCCCCCCTTCATATACCAAGTAAGTACAGTAAAATTTGCATTACTTTATGAATAATGTATAGTATGTAACTTTACTTTTTTCAGTATTGAGGAATGCCCTTTTTTGGTGAAGCACCTGCCTCCTGAAATGTCTGTGCACACCACTGTTCTGTAGGTACTTATAATGGTTGACAGTGCCTGCAGCATTGTGGTAACAGGATACACAAACAATTGTTTGTTGTATTTATTGTGATCATATCTACCTTATTCCTAGCTCCCATGATGCCTTGCATGAATTATCAGTGCAACTTCCGGTACTTCAATGTTGTCATGGGAACCAGAGCTTTTTCCTTGTAAGAAAAACAATTGTTGTGTTCGAAATGTTCACTTGTTCCCCCTATAGTATATTATATAGTGAATCACCATATAGTACTCAAAATATTCCGTACTGCATTTTGAAAAGTAGTATACAATGGATGGACACTACATTAGCCAATGTATCCCATAATGCAATGCACAACCAATGGAGCAGTGAGAGGAGAGCTTCACATAACAATATAAACTACCTTAAGGTGTTTATATATTCAGCAAAATTATTTGATTTAATACATACTGTATTTGCTACAAAATAGATGCAGGTATTCATTTTTTACCACCATTAATCTGTTACATTTTACTGTCTCACTATGATGATGTCATTACCCACGCTGCGAAAACAAGTGGAATAGTGTCTGAAAGCTGATAATTTTATTGTTATACTGAGTTTACTATACAGTCCACTATACTGTAGTGAGTAGGGAGGTAGTGAGTAAGTGACCATTCTGAACACAACTAATGACTTTGGCATCAGAACTGTTGGTATGCTATCTAATCATACTATTTCCCACAACTATCGGGATAGGAAGATGGCCTTAAAAGTGGCCTCACATTACATACAGTAGCTCTGTTAGTTGGCTCTGTTGCTAAGATGTTAATACAATGAAAAGCTCTAAGGCATATCATTATCTCCACAGCAATAAAGTTGGTGACATTTTGTTAAATATGTTGGACATAATCTAGTCAGGGCCACAAAGAGCCATAGCACCGTGCTTGGGTCCAGGGCCAACCCTTGCCATTTTGGCACCCTTGGCGAGACTAGGGTACCCCCCCCCCCCCGCCCAGCCACATGCGTGCACACACATAATCCCAAACATTATACTTTTCAGGCCCTGAAGTCCCTGATACCAGCAACAGACCTGGGAACTCGGGTTACTGCTCATCAAAAAAAAAAAATAAAAAAATTGTATAAGCCCCTTTCAATCGAGGCTTGCCGCTGTTATCTGAATAGGGTTACACATGTCAGATGACACTGGCTAAATGACTCTGCAGGCAGCATGGATCATTGACCACCTCACCTCAGTTCAGTGGACATTTGAATAGGAAACGGGAAAAGGGGCAGAGACAAAGAGTGGAAGTTAATCAGAAGGCTCCCTGTCATTATTTTGAGATTATATTCATGTCAAAGCTGCAACAGACATCTGTGTGTGCCACAAATATCACAATAGCTAGTGAGAGCTTCAGCCAATGGTCAGAGCCTCCTGCAGCTCTGACTGTTCCCCAGCTGCTGCTGATACAAGCCTGTTCTGGTTCAGCAAGGGGAAGTCTCTGTTTAGTTCTACTTTGTGCCCGTTCATGCATCCCAGTTCACTTCACATTAATTTATACTCTGATAATCTTTTTTCGTGACAGCCCCCTCTAAAATAAAATGTACTCCACCTTCCGTGGTGCTCGAAATGAAACGCAGCACACAAACACACGTCCTCACCAAATAAAACTACAAACCTGTGCACACAAACACACACAAGAGCAAAACCAAAATTCTACTTTATACAGCCACCACAAAAAATTTTGTCCAACCTTTGCTGTTTTGTCATTATAAATCATATTTGAGAGGCAACACACAGCACTGGAAGTTGGAGCTGTTTGTAGCTGGAGGTTGAATCCACAGGATTGTTCAGTCAGAGGTGAAATTACCGCTGACAGAACTCATGCTGGTTCTGCTGTTAAAGCAGAGTTTGTTACAGAGGTCATCTGGCAGGTGGAGGATAAGTGAAGCTGGGCTCTCTTCTATCTTTAGTCAGCCTGCATATTTATTTAATTTTACAAATCTCAACAAGTTCATCAATGCAATGTGTGTCATGATCCCGAGTTCGGTTCCGTACCATGCTCAGGTCTCCTGTTTATTTCCCTTTTTCCTATGTATGTATTTAGTTACGTTTTTGTTATTATGACCGTGCTTTTATTTTGACAGCCCAGTGGCAGGACTTCCTGCTGTCAAACCTGCTCATGACCTGTCATGGCTGTTTGTACTTAGTAATTACATCTACTCCACACCTGTTTGTTGTTTGAGTTTACTCCCTATTTAAGATCACCAGCTAGACTCTGTCTTTGCTGCAATCTCGACTCACTTAGGCTGGAGTCCCAACGTCCGGCTCCAGTCTCTCTCAGCGTCAGGTTTCGCCCTCGCTATTGTCATATGTAGTAAGTGTTTGTGTTCCTTCTTTGTGTTTCACGTGTAGTTTATGTGTTTTACCCCTCGTGGCACTTTACTTTGTTACTTTTGTAAATAAATAAGCAAACTCACTGCTAGCGTTTGGTGCCTCATTAATGCCCTGAAAAGGGCATATTTGACAGTAGATTGCAGCCAAGCGAGGTGCCAGCCACGGTGAGTTTGTGTTTGGCTCTGTTGTTTTTTCCTTAACAGGGTGCCTGCGTTTCTTTTTCGGGAGGAGGTTATGGCATCATTTAATATTTGGTATCCTACGAGACTGGGCTTTGAACTTGTCCAGGCTCTAATGGAAATAGATGACCTCCTAGCCATACCTTGTCAACATTCCCCCGAAGACGTTTTATGGTACCTGGGCCTCGCGGAGGCAACTGTCAAACGCCATCCTTGCCTTGCTGATCACGCTGAAGGCAGGGAGAGGATGGCTGAGCTATCGACGCTTCTACATAAGAACCGGGAGTTGGACCAGAAACTCTCCAGGAAGCCCAAGAGGGGGCCTACAGTGAAGCACTCCCGTTCCTCAGCTCTCTACGAGGTTCCAGCCATGGTTCCAACTCCAGTTTCTGCTCCGCCGACAGACCATCTTCCTGTGCAGTGGAGGAGGAGGGCAGCCAGGGGTCCCAGCGAAGATGAACAGTGGGCGGCTGAACTCATCAGGGGCCGTGTGGCTGAAGCACTCTCCTCCTTCCACCCCAGTAATGTTCTTAAGAGTGTGGTGGCAGCTGTTAGACTGGTGGAGGCTAATCTTGGGCTAAACAATTTTCCTGAGTTCGCCGAGCTGCTGGCTTTAGTTTCAGCGCAGCAGCGGCGTTTTCCCAATTTAAATTTAGCCTCGCCTCCAGCTAGAAGACATCGCCGCCCTGCTCAAAATCCATCGCATCCCAGGGACACGGCCGTTCCGAAGGGGAGGGAGTCTTTTGACCGGGTCAGTCCTCTGCGGGGCTCCCGTCTGGATCCTGTTACAGGCTGCCAGAAGAATTCTCTTGTCTCCCAGCCTGCTGTTTTTCCCTTGCCATGGCAGAGAGTGAAGACAGCAGCCTCAGCCTCCGGGTCGCTTTTTTCTGCTGTTTCGCCAGCTCCCCTACCCTGGACTGCCTCGGCTGCTCCTCCCTCCTCTTAGGCACTTTCTTCAGCTACTGCGAGCCCTGTGTTTCCTTCTCCGGCTTCGCCTGGCACCAATCCTGTTGGGGCAGCTCCTCCTTGTCTTCCCGAGGGGCCCACCGTCACCATTTCTACGGGAGAGGGAAGAACCGAGCCTGCTGCAGCAGGAACCATCAAACCCCAGGAAAACAGGCGTGTTTTTTCATTCCTTTCCATAATTTGATGAGTTACCTTGTCTGATTCCTGAGGGTGGGGCTCAGGTTATGCAGTCCACTGAGCCCCCACCACCTGCTGCAGCCACTAAAACTGACCTCACTACCTCTGTGTCTCCTCCTACACCCCCCGAGTGTCCGCAGGTGCCTGGATTTAACCACCGGATGAGGGAGGAACCTGTGGCCCTGGTGAACCATGTCCCAGCCCTGCAGCCATGCCATGGACAGAGGAGGAGGGCTGCCAGCCATTTGGAGCCTGCACTGACAGTAAAGCATCCCCGGGTCTCCAGTGAGCAGAATTCAGCCCCAGTGAGTGACAGACCTCCTGCCACTGCGCCGAATGAGCCATCGGTGTGGATTACTGTGCCAGGGGGTTCCAGGACTGCTGAGACCATCATGCTGGCTGCAGTGGCCCCTGCAGCTGAGTGGGAGCCTGCAATTGACCTCCTGATGACCAAGCCCGTTTCTCCTTTGTTGCCTGGATTGCTGGAGTCCTGGACAGTGGTGGAGCTCAAGATCAGGCAAGTGCTCTATTTTGTCTTTCACTTTTCTATTTTGGAGCAATCTTGCCTGTCTCTTGGGGAGGAGAGCTGGGTGCAGCTGCCCGCTGCATTCGAGCTCGCCTCGCCGGGCTTCGCCGCTGCCGATGACCCTGACCCCTTGTGTCTCTCTGCTGTGTTCGAGCCTTCTTCCAGGGTCACCAGAGATGATCCAGCTTCATCTGACGTCCCCAAGTGTCCAGGTTAATCTCTGGAGGTCGTTCAGGGCACTGCTTCCTCCCTGCTCGAGGCCATCATTTGAGTCCCTCCTCGGGTTGGGTCCATCATCGGTGCAGCGTTGGCCCGGTTGGGGTCCATCGTGGGTGCAGCGTAAGAACAATAAGACAGTTTACTGTTTATGTCATAACTCTGGCTCTCACGAGCCAGAAAAGAGATACGAGGGCGACCAGTGAGTCGGCGTAATTTATTAATACAAACACACACACTACACTAAATAACAAACAGCAAAGTAAAGAGCCACGTGGGGCAAAAATACACACAGAACTGAGGATAACATACAACCCAGGGAGAAAGGCTAGAGAGGCGGCGAGGGAAAAACGCACGCCGAGTCGCAGCACTTACTTTGGGGAAGCGCCGAGGTAACGGCGAACTGAAGCTAGTCGTAGGAGCTAACAGTCGTGGAAAACACAAGGCATGTCTTTCCATAGCGAGGTCGCAGCAACGAGTAGCTCTCGGCTGCTCGCTTAAGTGGGGGAGATGATTGGGAATAGGAGACAGCTGTCCCAGCGCAGCTGAACTAGACAGCTGGCAATCAGCTGGGCGCTGTCAAAGAACGGGCCTTGGAAGACCCGGCACGGACTACCACGGAGCAGGAGCGACACTGGACAACCTGAACGCAGAGAAAGATAGCGTTCAGGTCGTGACAGTACTCCTCCCCCGAGCCGCGCCTCCTGGAGCGGGCTAACCCCCCCCCCCCCCGCCCGAGGGAAGACCAGGGAGGGCGGTGGGGGCCAGATCTGGGAGAAAGGGAGGGACCAGGAAAAGGAGGCAGGGAAGAAAAAAAAAAAAAAAAAAAACCTAGGTACAGTATAGGATCAGATACCATAATAATTTCAAAAACAGGAAAAAAAACCATCACCCCCTCCTCTGCAGAGGCCAGACGGTCTGTGCAGGTGACCACAGGAGGTGGGGAGAACAACCTGCAGAAATATAGCGACATAGTCACGGAAAAAAAAGGTTCACAATAACTTAGGACGAGGACAATGCAAAACTCGTGTCCCGACGACCACAAAAAAAAAAAAAAAAAAAACAACTACAAAACTCAGTGAATATAAGGTTAAAGAAGATTTACCCATGTAACCCCGGCCAAGACAGAATATACACAAAAAAAAAGGTAATCCGAGCACAAGCCCTGAAAATAGAGCCTGGAGCTACCGATTGGCATATAAACACAAAGGAAACCACTCCTCGATCATGAATTAGTACAACAGATATCACCAAACAGTGTGGAGGAGGATAAAAATGCAGATAAACCAGGCTACTCTGAATGAGGCCAGGCAATGTGAAGCAAATGCAACTTAAGGGACAAATTAGAATAAGAGTACATACAGGGATAGTAAAACATAGAAAATAGTCTAAGGAAACGCTTGGTTGCAATGACACCACAATAAGGACTCTAGCACAGAAAGTTCCTCGATGTCCTGAATGAAATTAAATAATGAAGGGTAAATAAATAAGGCTACGAACAGTCAGTCAATCCTTCAGGAACGACAGCAGGTGGAGCAGGCGATGACCGCTTGTCCGGTGGGCGGCCCGAACTCCACCAAGCCAGGAACCACAACACCAGTTCGGGTGGCCTACCCGAGTCCCATGCTAGGAGACACAGTTCCTCCGGAGGCCGACCCAGATCACCGAACCAGCCAGATGGCTCCCCAGGCGGTCGTCCCGTGACCTCAGACCACGGAGAGCTGAGGGAGAAGTCTTGGCGCAGCTTCGTCCCTGAGGGAAACGGCAGGAGGAAACTGACCCAGGTGAGAAATACCCCAACAGTAGTAGGGGGAGAGGAGATGGAGGCAAGGGGCAAAGTCAGCCTGCCATCTAATAAGGGCAGGGGGAAACTGGCCCAGGTGAGAGGAACCCCAACAGTGGCAGGAGGAGAGATGATGGAGGCAAGGGACGAAGTCAGCCTGATGTCAGGCGAACACAATCCTCCAGCTCCCACACTAACTATTACCCTGGCCGGCGCAGCACCCCCGGTGGACCCCGATCGGGCCGGCGCAGCACCCCCGGTGGACCCCGATCGGGCCGAAACAGCACCCCAGGTGGACTCCAGCTGGACCGGCGAAGCACCCCCGGTGGACTCCAGCTGGACCGGCGAAACACTCCCGGTGGACTCCAGCTGGACCGGCGAAACACTCCCGGTGGACTCCAGCTGGACCGGGACAGCACTCCCGGGTGCAGCATCTGGGGCGAACACCGTGCAGAGAACCGGAACCTCCGAGATGGCACCCAGAGCAGGTTCGTCTCCGGTGACCCTGGGGAGAGGCTCAGAGGGACAAAAGGAACCGGGATCAGGATCACCGGCAGCGGCAGAGCCCGGCGGGACAGGCTCGAGCACAGCAGACGGCTGCACCCGGCCCGCCCCCCTGAGAGACAGGCAATAATGCTCCAGAGAATGAATGAAAGAAGGAAAATAGAGCACTCGCCTGATCTCGGGTTCTACCGCCATCCAGGACTTCGATGCTCCGGGCTCAGCGTGCAGGACTCCGTCCTCCGGCTCCAACTTGACTGCGAATGGCTCCGCAGCCAGCATGATGGTTTCCACAGTCAAACGACCTCCAAACGCCGAAGACCGCGTCGACAGCCCGCCTGGCGTGGAGGCAGGAGATCTGGACTCTGCTGGGCCGAACCATTCCTCCGTGGAGACCCGGGGACGCTTAATCGTCGGCGCTGGCTCCAACAGGCAGTTCGACCTTCTCCTCTGCCCATGACGTGGCTGCGGGGCTGGGGCAAAACCTTCCAGGGCCGCAGGCCGCCTCCTCCTCGCGCGGCGGTGTACACCTGGCACCGGGGCACACTCAGGGGGAAGAGACACAGAGGACGCAGGTTCATATTCAATTTTTGCAGCGGGAGGAGAGAGCTCAGGGGACTGTGAACCCTGAACTCCTCCCCCAGGAATCAAACAAGGCAATTCACTCATAATGGGAGGAGAATGAAAGGACACTTGCCTGATTCCCGGAGGGCCGGTGGAATCCGCTACAAGGGACTTGAGTCTTTCCTCTCCCAGCCGGATAGAAGTGGAGGACCCCCCGGACAGACGAGGTGGTGCTACCTGCACCGGATCGGGACCGGGAACACCTGGGGATGAATTTGCGCCATTCCCAGCAGCCGGAGTGAATGACGAAGAGGGGGGTGAAACAGCTGAGGAGAGCCGGGGGCCCAAAGCTGACGGGACAGCGGGGAGAGCGGGCCCAGGAGCGGGAGCAGCTGATTCGCTTCTTCGGCAAGACACGGGAGCTACAGCAGGCTGGGAGGCGGAATTCATGTGGTTTCCTGGAGCGGGATCCGGACGGGGCTCTCGCTGAGATGAGCGGGGAATTTGGGAGCGACGTCTTCTGAATGTGAGATCGGGAAAACGCCGCTCCTGTGCAGTGAGTGAAGCCAACAGGTCAGCGTTTTCCGGATAATCGTTCAGCTCTGGGTTCTTCTCGACCAGCCTGACCACCGCAATCACGTTCTTCATGGCTACGGGGGGAACGGCGGCGGAACAAGCGGCTGCCACTCGGTCCACAATGCACATCGCTGTCACTCTCATCTTCTCCGGGGGAAACCCGGTTGACGTCACTCTATCCTGGGGATCACCCCTGGGTGAGGCGAACTCCTGGACTGGATCGGCGGCAGGAGCGGGATTCCGAAGCGAGGAGTGATGGCGTCCTGTCTTCAGCTTCCTGCCGGAGTTCTCCTCCAGCCTACGGAGTCTCTCCCAGGCCACAGAGATGTCTGCCCTCCTCGCCTTAACCTCGGGGAGAAGGAAGTAGCGAGAAAAGTTGTTAATCATACCCTCGGCGAGCTCCAAGCGCCAGCGTATCTCGCTGGGAGAATCGTAGAGGTCCGTGGTGAACAGCGTTCCGTCCACAAGGTCCAGAGTCTCCGAGAGATCGTGGCCTGGGTGCCGCATGCGTCTCCTGGAGGGAGACATGATACAGGCCTGCCTGCACCCAGAGGAAGGGAAAAAAAACGTCGAGTCCCGCAGCAAACTCACGGTCGCGGCCGTCTCAGTTTGGCTGCGACCTACTGTCATAACTCTGGCTCTCACGAGCCAGAAAAGAGATACGAGGGTGACCAGTGAGTCGGCGTAATTTATTAATACAAACACACACACTACACTAAATAACAAACAGCAAAGTAAAGAGCCACGTGGGGCAAAAATACATACAGAACTGAGGATAACATACAACCCAGGGAGAAAGGCTAGAGAGGCGGCGAGGGAAAAACGCACGCCGAGTCGCAGCACTTACTTTGGGGAAGCGCCGAGGTAACGGCGAACTGAAGCTAGTCGTAGGAACTAACAGTCGTGGAAAACACAAGACATGTCTTTCCATAGCGAGGTCGCAGCAACGAGTAACTCTCGGCTGCTCGCTTAAGTGGGGGAGATGATTGGGAATAGGAGACAGCTGTCCCAGCGCAGCTGAACTAGACAGCTGGCAATCAGCTGGGCGCTGTCAAAGAACGGGCCTTGGAAGACCCGGCACGGACTACCACGGAGCAGGAGCGACACTGGACAACCTGAACGCAGAGAAAGATAGCGTTCAGGTCGTGACAGTTTAAGTTAAAGTGACAGTAACATTTAACAAGATTAACATTTAACCATTTTATTACCAAACTCAACGTTAAGTTACTGCGTTAAATCTTTCATTTAAAGTAAACAAAGACAAACCAAAGCAAATAATGGCAGAGTTTGGGGTCAATCCAGAAGTCAGTGAAGATTGTTGTGATAAAGTGCAACTCTGTGCAGATGAGCGGCCACAAAGGAGCCGAAGAAGTCGTAAGTTGACAGAAAAGGGGCAAGAGCTGCACAAGGAGCAGGTAAGGAAAACTGCACATTGTTTCATTACGTGCTATGAGAAGTGGAAGGCTGTCACTAAAGATGGCAAAAGAGCTATGAAACAGCAATGCTCACAAGAGCTGCTGAATGAACATGTTGCTAAAGTTTCAAGTGCTGCAATAAATCTGAATACAGCTTACGATGAGTTGAGACGGATTGACTCTCCTGACCATGACACAAGACGTCGGATAGACACATGTGAAGCAGTGACAAAGACAGTAATCAAAGCTGCTGAAAGGTCCCTAAAGGCTGAAAAGGTTGAAAGTCAAGGGGGTGAAGAAATCTGGAAGGAGATAGAGTCTGTATTCAAGTCTGCAGCCTCAGTAAAGACGAGTGTTAAATCTCACCATGCAAGTCAGTCTTCTCATTCAAAGGTCACAGCCAAGCATTCATCCAGGCACTCTTCAAAAAGACAAGATGCAGCTGCTGAAGATGTGGCTAACGAAGCCCTTGGAAGTTCTGCTTGAACAAGAAAACCACATAAAGGAAATTGAAAGGCAAGAAGCAGACATTGCGCAGCAGCAAAGAGAGCTGGAAGCAAAACGCAGATAACTGGAGCGACTGGATATAGTCAAAAAACTGAAAGCTGCTAAAGCAAGACAGCGAGTGTATGAGCAAAGTGAATGTTCACATGAAGAAATATACAACCTACTCCATCAACACAATTTGGATGAAGAAAATGTCAAGTCTGAAAACAATGACCGGCACCTCAAACTGTGTTACCCGCCACAAAACGTGACACATTCACAAGAAGTAAACACTACAGATCTTGTCCGAGCCTTTACAGAGTCCCTCAGTGCAAGTCGTCTTCCTGTACCAAAACCAACGGTATTCAGTGGCAACCCACTTAGACACAATGACTGGAAGATCTCATTTCAGACGCTCATTGACAGAAAGAATATACCAGCTGAACAGAAGACATACTATCTGTGAAAGTATGTGAGTGGATCTGCAAGGAAAGCAATGGAGAGCTACTTTCTGCTAGGCAAAGAGTCAGCCTACAATGCAGCGTGGACAGTCGTTGAAGACAGGTATGGCAATCCATTCCTCATCACCAAAGCCTTCAGAGACAAACTCAGTGCATGGCCCAAGATAAGCTCCAAAGGCAGTATGGAACTTCAAGAGTTTGCTGACTTTCTTCATAGTTGTCAAGCGGCTATGTCACAGATTAAAGGACTTGAAGTGCTCAGTGGCTGCAACGAAAACCAAAAAATGCTTGCAAAACTTCCAGACTGGCTCACATCAAGGTGGAACCAAAAGGTTACAGAAATGCAAGAAATGAACCACACCTTACCAAGATTCAACCAGTTTGTAGCGTTCATCTCACGTGAAACCAAAATTGCATGTAACCCCATAACATCTCTCCATCAAAAATGGACTAAAGAACACAGAAATGCCAAGATCAATGATATAGTCCTCCTACAAGATGAGATAAGCCCAAGAAACCAGTGGAAACTGGCCAAGATTGTTGAAGCGTATCCTAGTTAGGATGGAAGAGTGAGGAAGGTGAAACTACTGATGAGTGATCCAACCCTGGATGGACATGGAAAGCGAATCTCCAAACCTGTCCACTTGGAAAGGCCCATTCAGAAGACAGTAATCCTATTGGAAGCAGAATGAAGACCCCTCACCTCTCCCTCTGTCATTGCAATACTCATTCATAATTCATAACTTGTTCATAATTAACTGTTAATAATCTGTTCACTAGTTCATAAGTGATACGTTTGTCCTTAAAATCACAAGTGATTTGGTGGGAGTGTAACAGTTTCTCATAATTTACTCCTTATTTATGCCTTCATTTAGTTGTTTGTCCTTTCTCTTCACGACTATGCCATCTAGTGGTCAACTTTAGTGTACACGGAACTAATTATTTTGTCCTTAGGTTCCGCCTGACATTAATTACCTGCGCATTTCTGCCCAAGCAGCACATCACACTTGCCTCTTGCCACCAAGCTCCACAGATTTGGTAACAAAACATGTAGAAAGGACGATTAAAACAAGGAAAATAATACAAAGGAATAAAGAAGACAGACGGAGGTTAAAAGAAATCATTTAGCCCCTCGTAGATGCCAGCTCACGAGGTTTGTCTAACATTTTTATATGTTTTATTTCATGTTTTATGTCTTTAATTTATTTTATTGATGCAAACTGCAAGATGTAGTTTTACATTTACTTTAATGTATTTCCTTTTGTGATCAGTTCTCAAGGGTTGTCAAGAAGAAGAATAAACCCTGTTTTACCCTAAACCTCGTGTGCAAGCCAATCCTTGAGGGTGCTACACTATGGCTGGTAAGGATGTCAGAGCCGGTCACAGCCAATAACATACAATGGTGTGAAAAAGTGTTTGCCCCCTTCCTGATTTCTCATTTTTTGTATGTTTGTCACACTTAAATGTTTCAGATCATCAAACAAATTTAAATATTAGACAAAGATAACACAAGTGAACACAAAATGCAGTTTTTAATTAAAGGTGTTTATTATTAATGGTAAAAAAAATTCCAAAACTACATGACTCTGTGTGAAAAAGTGACCCCCCCCCCCCCCGTTAAAACATAAATTAGCTGTGGTTTATCACATCTTTGGAAAGCTGTTTTCAATTTTCTAGCCATTTCTAAAGTTTTGGGACTCCAGCAAACCACAGTGAGAGCCATTATCCACAATTGGCAAAAACATGGAACAGTGGTGAACCTTCCTAGGAGTGGCCGGCTGACCAAAATTACCCCAAGAGCGCAGCGACGACTCATTCAAGAGGTCACAAAAACCCCCACAACAACATCCAAAGAACTGCAGGCCTCACTTGCCTCAATTAATGTCAGTGTTCATGACTCCACCATAAGAAAGAGACTGGGCAAAAATGGCCTCCATGGCAGAGTTCTAAAACAAAAACCACTGCTGGGCGAAAAGAACATAAAGGCTTGTCTCAGTTTTGCCAGAAAACATCTTGATGATCCCCAAGACTTTTGGGAAAATATTCTGTGGACTGATGAGACTTAAGTTAAACTTTTTGGAAGGCGTGTGTCCTATTACATCCGACGTCAAAATAACATAGCATTTCAGAAAAGGAACATCATACCAACAGTAAAATATGGTGGTGGTAGTGTGATGGTCTGGGGCTGTTTTGCTGCTTCAGGACCTGGAAGACTTGCTGTGGTAAATGGAACCATGAATTCTGCTGTCTACCCAAAAATGCTGAAGGAGAATATCCGGCCATCTGTTCGTGACTTCAAGCTGAAGCACACTTGGGTTCCGCAGCAGGACAATAATCCCAAACACATCAGTAAGTCCACATCTGAACGGCTTAAGAAAAACAAAATGAAGACTTTGGAGTGGCCTAGTCAAAGTCCTGACCTGAATCCGATTGAAATGCTGTGGCATGACCTTTAAAAGGTGGTTCATGCTCGAAAACCCTCCAATGTGACTGAAATACAACAATTTTGCAAAGATGAGTGGGCCAAAATTCCTCCACAGTGCTGTAAAAGACTGCTGTAAAAAAAAGACTGCTGTAAAAATCACAAACACTTGATTGCTTTTGTTGCTGCTAAGGGTGGCCTAACCAGTTATTAGGTTTAGGGGGCAATCACTTTTTCACACAGGGTCATGTAGGTTTGGACTTTTTTCCTATTAATAATAAACACCTTCATTTAAAAACTGCATTTTGTGTTTACCTGTGTTATCTTTGTCTAATATTTAAATTTGATGATCTGAAACATCCCCCTCAAGGATCGTCACCTTATCGTGGTGGGGGGGTTTGCGTGCCCCAGTGATCCCAGGAGCTATGTTGTCCGGGGCAATTTGCCTCTGATAGGGTCTCCCAAGACAAACTGGTCCTGGGTGAAGGGCCAGACTAAGAACGATCCAACAGACTCTCATGAATTGTATATCAAGGATTCAGTGTACCCCGCCCGGTATGGGGTTACCGGGGCCCCACCCTGGAGCCAGGCCTGGGGGAGGGGCTCGAAGACTAGCGTCTGGTGGCCGGGTTTCCACCCATGGGACCCGGCCGGGCTCAGCCCGAAGGAGTTACATGGGTCCGCCCTCCAGTGGGTTCACCACCTGCAGGAGGGATCATGGGGGTCCGGTGCTATGTGGATCAGGTGGCGGTCAAAGGCGGAGACCTTGGCAGACTGATCCCAAGCTTTCTAAACTGGCTTTTGGTACGTGGAATGTCACCTCTCTGGTGGGGAAGGAGCCTGAGCTGGTGTACGAGGTTGAGAGATACCGGCTAGATATAGTCGGCGTCACTTCAACACACAGCTCCGGTTCCGGAACCAGTCTCCTGGAGAGGGGCTGGAGCTTGGCCTTTTCTGGAGTTGCCCCGGGTGAGAGGCGACGAGCAGGGGTGGGTATTCTTGTATCGCCCCACCTTGCTGCCTCTATATTGGAGTTTTCCCCGGTGGACGAAAGGGTTGCTTCCCTGCGCCTTCGGGTTGGGAAACGGGTCCTGACCATCATTTGTGCCTATGCACCAAATGATGTTTCAGAGTACCCACCCTTTTTGGAGTCTGTGACTGGGGTGCTGGAGGGTGCTCCTCTTGGAGACTCCATTGTCCTACTGGGGGACTTCAATGCGCACGTGGGCAACGACAGTGAAACCTGGAGGGGGGTGATTGGGAGGAACGGCCTGCCCGATCTGAACCCGAGTGGTGTTCAGTTATTGGACTTCTGTGCTAACCACAGTCTGTCCATAACGAACACCATGTTCAAGCATAAGGGTGTCCATATGTGCACCTGGCACCAGGACACCCTAGGTCGCAGGTCGATGATCGATTTTGTTATCATATCATCAGACCTGCGACCGTATGTCTTGGACACCCGAGTAAAGAGAGGTGCAGAGCTGTCAACTGATCACCACCTGGTGGTGAGTTGGATCCGATGGCAGGGGAGGAAGCCATTCAGACCTGGTAGACCCAAACGTATAGTGAGGGTGTGCTGGGAGTGTCTGGCTGAGGCCCCTGTCTGGGAGGTCTTCGACTCCCACCTCCGGAAGAACTTCAACCACATTCCGAGGGAGTCTGGAGACATGGAGTCTGAATGGGCCATGTTCTCCACCTCTGTTGTTGAAGCGGCGGCCCAGAGCTGTGGCCGCAAGGTGGTCGGTGCATCTCGTGGTGGCAACCCCCGAACCAAGTGGTGGACACCAGTGGTGAGGGGGGCCATTAAGCTGAAGAAGGAGTCCTATCAAGCTTGGTTGGCTTGTGGGACTCCCGAAGCAGCTGAGGTGTACCGGCAGGCCAAGCGGAGTGCAGTTCGGGTGGTTGCTGAAGCAAAAACCCGGGTATGGGAGGAGTTCGGTGAGGCCATGGAACAAGACTTTCGGTCGGCCTCAAAGAGATTCTGGCAAACTGTCCAGCGGCTCAGGAGGGGAAAGCAGCTCCCCATCCACACTGTGTATGGTGCGGATGGGACACTGTTGACTTCGACTGGGGACATCGTCGGGCGGTGGAAGGAATACTTCGAGGATCTCCTCAATCCCACTGATACGCCTTCCACAGTGGAAGCAGGGTTTGGGGACGAGGGGGATGACTCGCCTATCACAGGGGCTGAGGTCGCCAAGGTGGTTAAAAATCTCCTTGGTGGCCGGGCCCCGGGGGTGGACGAGATTCACCCTGAGTACCTCAAGGCCCTAGATGTTGTTGGGTTGTCATGGTTGACACGCCTCTGCAACATTGCGTGGAGGTCGGGGGCAGTGCCTTTGGCATGGCAAACTGGGGTGGTGGTTCCTCTCTTTAAAAAAGGGGACCGGAGGATGTGCTCCAACTTTAGAGGGATCACACTCCTCAGCCTCCCTGGGAAGGTCTATGCCAAGGTACTGGAGAGGAGAGTCCGGCCGTTGGTCGAACCTCGGATTCAGGAGGAACAATGTGGTTTTCGTCCTGGCCGTGGCACATCGGACCAGCTCTTTACCCTCTCGAGAATTCTCGAGGGTTTGTGGGAGTTTGCCCAACCAGTTTACATGTGTTTTGTGGACTTGGAGAAGGCATTTGACCGCGTCCCTCGTGGATTTTTGTGGGGGGTGCTTCGGGAGTATGGGGTATCGGGCTTGTTGTTACGAGCTATCTGGTTTCTGTACAACCGTTGTGAGAGTTTGGTTCGTATTGCCAACACTCGGTCGGAGTCATTCCCAGTGAGAGTTGGACTCCGCCAGGGCTGCCCTTTGTCACCGATCCTGTTCATAATTTTTATGGACATGATTTCTAGGCGCAGCCAGGGAATGGAGGGTGTCATGCTTGGTGACCAGAGGATCTCATCTCTGTTGTTTGCAGATGATGTTGTCCTGTTGGCTTCATCCAGCAATGACCTACAGCTCTTGCTGGGACGGTTTGCCGCTGAGTGTGAAGCGGCTGGGATGAGAATCAGCACCTCCAAGTCCGAGTCCATGGTCCTCAGCCGGAAAAAGGTGGATTGTCCTCTCCGGGTTGGGGACAGGCTCCTGCCCCAAGTGGAGGAGTTTAAGTATCTTGGGGTCTTATTCACGAGTGAGGGGAGAATGGAGCGAGAGATCGACAGACGGATTGGAGCAGCATCTGCAGTGATGCGGACGTTGTACCGGTCTGTTGTGGTGAAGAGGGAGCTTAGTTCTAAGGCAAAGCTGTCGATTTACCAGTCAATCTACGTTCCTACTCTCACCTATGGTCACGAGCTTTGGGTAATGACCGAAAGAACGAGATCGCGGATACAAGCGGCTGAAATGAGCTTTCTCCGTAGGATTGCTGGACTCACCCTCAGAGATAGGGTGAGGAGCTCAGTCATCCGGGAGAGGCTCAGAGTAGAACCGCTGCTCCTCCACATTGAAAGGAGTCAGTTGAGGTGGTACGGGCATCTGATTAGGATGCCTCCTGGACGCCTCCCACTTGAGGTGTTTCAGGCACGTCCCACTGGGAGGAGACCCCGGGGCAGACCCAGGACTCGGTGGAGAGACTATGTCTCCCAGCTGGTCTGGGAACGCCTTGGTATCCCCTCTGAAGAGCTGGAGCAGGTGGCTGGGGAGGGGGAAGTCTGGGCTTCTCTGCTTGAACTGCTGCCTCCGCGACCCGGACCTCCGGAAAAGTGGTAGAAGATGGATGGATGGATGGATCTGAAACATTTAAGTGTGACAAAATTACAAAAAAAAAAAAAAAAGAGAAATCAGGAAGGGGGCAAACACTTTTTCACACCACTGTAGCTGGGTTGATGTCACCTGTCTTTACTAACCAGCTGGGGCAAGAGTAAGTGTGACACCTACTGACCACAAGGTCAGAATGTTATTGCTATCCTTTGTTTGTTTAATTCATCTAAACAGCTTTTTTTTTTTTTTTTTTTTTAAAGCCAAACCACACATGGTCATATACTCAAGCAAGGTAATTTTCAGAAGTTGATTTTAATTTTTATTCTATTTGTTTTAGACTATTCATAAAAAAAACCTGACAAGCTTTTGGATATGCTCATAGAAAATTCTCCTTTTAAATATGATTTGAGAGGAACCAGTACATCTTTCAAAAACCTAAAATAACAGCAAATACTGTAAATAAAATCTTTTTTGTCAGACTGGAACAGCTTTATTGATGGTATATTGATGGTATTAGGCCACCACTGCAGTTAGGGATGTGGATTGGTGAGCGGAGGGTTGTGGGTTCGATCCCTGGACTGGCAGGATTACATCTGGGTTGGCCAGATAACAAAGCAGTGTTTGCTCAACCCTCCTTAACCCCACTGTGGTGCCCTTGAGCAAGGCCCTTAACCCCAACTGCTCCAGTGGAGCTGCTCAGTGGCCACAGGTCAGTCTGTACTGGGCAGCTTCCTGGTGTGAATGTGTAACTGTCATGGTCCGCTCTGCTCATTATCCGCAGCTGCACGCACAGCTGATCCTCGTTAGGCTGTGCCTATATCTTCCACGCTGCCTGGAGTGGCAGTGCGAAGATGTCTCACTGCGCTCCAGGAGAGCTTCATCACCTAATCATCTCAGTTACCAGAGCCACAGCCAAGCCAGCCCTCACCTACGCCGGAAAGAGCCAACCAGCCTTCCACCTAACACCAGCCTGAATCGAAGCCCAGCTGCGAGGCCCAGCGGAGATACTACCAGGCAGGCGGCTATTTGTTGACGGGGCTCAGCAGAGATTTCACCCAGGCAGACGGCGGTAGGTGGCGGTGCCTAGCGGAGGACTTACCGTGACCTCAGCGGAGCTCGGTGGCAGCGGCGGTGTGCGACGAGACTCGGTTGGAGGAGCGGGACGGGAGACCAGTTACGGCGGCTATGAGCAACGAGACCAGCAACGGAAGGGGCTAGTTGGCTAGCTGAGGCCCAGCTGGATTCAAGGACGATCGGATTCTGGCGACATAAGCAGAATTTATTTTACTATCCACAGATTTTTCTTCTTCCTTCTTTCCAAGAAAGACTGAAGATGGCTGCCACTGGATTAAAAAGTGGGCTGATGGGCACCACTAATAAGCCTTCTCTACTTATCTACTTCCTCTTCGTTTTGTCTTTGTGTGTCTGGACCTGCAACAAGAAGGATTTTCCGACAAACTCAACTAAAGGTGAAGTTAAAAAGTTTTATTTGTATGGATTTGGGCATGGACATCTCACCCTACACTCTATGTGGTCTTTAAAAGCCCTGAGCAAAAACTTGCAAAATAAGGCAAACATGGCTGTTAAGCAAAAATCACAATATGGCAGAGGATATACAATTAAAGTTCTGTTAGTTCTGCTACTTCTGGCAGGAGATATTCACCTTAACCCTGGACCTGCCACTATTAAACAGCAGACCACTGGGTTAGCACAAAACCGAGCTGTACAAAAGCAAAAACATTTATTTTTCCAAACTGTTAATCATGCACGAGTTCTTTGGGACACCAAGGCTAAACCAAAGGGGATCCTCGGCGGTCATTTAAACATACGGAGCATAATCCCCAAAAGAGATGAGATTTCGGTGTTGCTGTTGGACTCAAATCTGGACTACCTTTGTCTCTCAGAAAGCTGGCTACACAGGAACATAGACACTAATATGATCGATATTGTGGGCTACCAGTGTTTTAGAAAAGACAAGCAGGTAGGGAGGGGAGGAGGTGTTTTAATTTATATCAAAGAGAAATATAAATGTCAACTGGTTGATTTGAATACTTCACTTGAATGTTTAGCTGTTAATCTATGTCTCTCTCCGGTAATGAATTTCAACATTGCAGTAGCGTACAACCCACCATCACACAACTCTTCCTTTTATAATGAATTAAGTGATCTGGTTAAACAACTTGAGAAGAACAGAGAAACAATAATTCATGGTGACTTTAATATCAACTGGTCTGATAAAAAAGACAAACAGAAACTGAAAAGCCTCATGACTAAATTTAATTATATGACTCTTATATCCCATATCTACATATGTTAGAACAAGTGGAAATGTTTTGTGACAGCATATGTAAGGAGCTTCACACCTAGAAAGGACAAAGAATCTCCCCCGCCGGGTTAAAGACAATGGACCTCCCAAGACGCGGTGGCGGAGATGGACTTGACACCTTTACCCCCTAAAGGGAGAGGAGGAGTTCCCATCACCTCCCAAGACAAGGAGAGGGGATAGCAGAACAATGGGGGTTAAGATAACGGGGGGATGTCAGCTTTTTCAATGAGTGGCTCTGATGTCAGCTTTTTCAATGTGTGGCTCTGATGTCAGCTTTTTCAATGAGTGGCTCTATGTGTGCTTGTATTTAACCAGCGAGCGGAGCAGAGATCTCTCTCTTGCCTTCTGCCAAGCTCTACACCTGATGAGATTCGATAGAGGAGCTATTCATTAAAAACCCTGTTTTTAATACAAAATCGCCTCGTCATTTCAGCTCCACTACACTGGTGACCCTGACGCGAGAATATGGACCGGAGGCGTTCTTCAAGCTGCTCATCCATGGTGACTCGGGCATACGCCAGCGACGACGCAGACGAGGGAACAAGCAGACAGCTGTTTCCCACGGCAGAGGGCACTGAGAGAGCTCAACCGAGCTCCAGCACCGCCGCGAGTGCCGAGGCAAGGCACTCTCACCCGGCGGGCACAACAGTGATGGTGTGCACGAACGCCGTTGCTGTCAACCTGCCAGACTTCTGGCGAGAGGACCCCGCCTCTTGGTTTCAGCAAGCTGAAGCCCAGTTTATACTGGCGGGCATCACAGCAGACGATATTAAGTTTTACCATATCGTCTCCAAACTCGACTCCGCCACTTCGAAGTGTGTGCGGAGCTTGGTCCGGCGACCACCAGCCCGGGACAAATATGAGACACTCAAGGCGACCATTGTGGCGAATTATGTCCCATCAGCGGAGGAAAGAGCCGAGAGGATCCTGGCGGTCTACGGCCACAGAGGGAGCAATCCGAGGACCCTCATGGAGGATTTGCTACAACTCAAGGAGGAGGATAATGATAATTTCCTTTTCCAATTCATTTTCCTCAGCATGCTACCACCACAGTTGAGAGGGACACTCGCCAGTATGAAGTGCAATAATCATCAGGATTTCCGCACACTGGCCAACGAGGCTTACCGGCTCGTCAACGCCTGCAGAGAACGGACACCCACAGCGGCATCTGCAGATCTGAAAACGGACACCCCGAGCCTTGGAGAGACTCAACCCACAGTGACAGTGGCGCGGCCCAAGCGCAACGAGCAGAACGACATCTGCTATTATCACCACCGCTTCGCAGAGAAAGCCCGCAAATGCGTTCCCCCCTGCAAGTTTACGATGTCGTGGAAACGCCAAAGCCGAGGGCCATTAACAGCAGCGGTTCTCGGCGAGAAGAGTAAGCTGTTATACGTGACGGATGGATACACAGGCAAGCAGTTCCTCATCGACATGGGAGCTCAGCTGAGTTTCGTCATGCCCTCCCACGCAGATCGAACCATGGGCACCCGGGGCAACGGAGCAGTGGCAGCCAACGGCTCTGACATTGACACGTTCGGGGAAAAGAGCCTGCACCTCCTCATCCACGGCTGCAGCTACAGATGGACATTTGTTGTAGCAGCGGTGAGCTTTAACTTGTTAGGCGCAGATTTTCTGTGTGCACACGGGTTATTAGTGGATCTTGCAAATAGGCGCCTGGTTAATGCACTATCTTTTGCTTCTATTCCATGTTCAGCTCGAGTTTCCCCACCACCTGTGCAGGCCAGCGTCACCACAGCGGGAGGTAAGTTTGAGCAACTCCTCACCCAATTTCCAGCACTCACAACCCCCAAATTCTCAGCCACTGTAGCCAAACACGGGGTTAAACACTTCATTCCGACAACAGGACCTCCTGTTTTTGCCAAAGCTCGCCGCTTAGACGCGGCCAAGCTCAACATAGCAAAGGATGAATTTGCAGCTCTCGAAAAATTGGGCATTGTTAGACGCTCGAAGAGCCCCTGGGCTTCACCACTTCACATGGTTCCGAAAGCTGACGGTTCTTGGAGACCGTGCGGAGATTACCGCAGGCTAAACAACGCTACAGCGCATGACCGCTACCCCATTCCTCACATTCAGGATTTCTCACTACACTTAGCAGGTGCGCGCATTTTTTCAAAAATAGACTTAGTCCGCGGTTATCACCAAGTCCCAGTCCGAGCTGAAGATATTCCTAAAACAGCGGTTATAACCCCTTTCGGCCTTTTTGAATTCCTAAGAATGCCGTTCGGCCTCAAAGGCGCTGCTCAAACTTTTCAACGGATGATGGACGCAGTCCTACGCGACCTACCCTTTGTTTTTGTCTACCTCGATGACATGCTGGTAGCCAGCTCATCCGAGGAAGAACACGAGCAGCACCTCACTACCGTTTTTCAGAGGCTGGAAGAGCATGGACTTATAATCAATCCAGCCAAATGCAAATTCGGCGTATCGCAAATTGATTTTTTGGGACATAGGGTCTCCCCGACAGGGGCATTTCCGCTTCCAGACAAAGTTCGTGCGATAGAAGGTTTTCCACGGCCTCAAACGGTTAAATCGCTACAGGAATTTTTGGGGATGGTTAATTTTTACAACCGCTTCCTCCCCCACGCAGCTCAGCTCATGCAACTCCTTTATGACGCGCTCAGAAAAAAGAAGGCTTCCAACGCGGTCGAATGGACCCCGGAGCGCGAACGCGCTTTCGCGGAAGTAAAAAATGCCTTAGCTAACGCCACAATGTTAGTCCACCCAGATCCCTCAGCCCGCATTGCTCTAACCACAGATGCTTCAGACCTGGCTATAGGGGCAGTTGTAGAACAACTTGTCAGTGGGGTCTGGCAACCTTTAGCATTCTTTAGCAAATCGCTAAACCCAACTGAACGCAAATACAGCACTTTTGACAGAGAGCTGCTGGCGCTTCATTTGTCCATCCGCCACTTCCAGTTTTGGTTAGAAGGGCGGAGTTTCACGGCTTTTGTGGACCATAAGCCGCTCACTTTTGCTATGGCTAAAATTTCAGAACCATGGTCAGGCAGACAACAAAGACAGCTAGCTGCGATTTCAGAGTTCACCACAGACATTCGACATGTAGCAGGCAAACTTAACGTAGTAGCTGACTGTCTCTCTCGCGCTGTGACACCGCCAGAGCACGAGGAGACAGATTACACCGCCTCAGCAGCGGAACTCTTCACTAATGCACACACATATGCAGCACCTATCCAGGATGGGATAGATTATGCAGCCATGGCGGAAGAACAAAGCAGTGATGCAGACGTGCGCGCGCTCCTGTCCGGACCAACAGGGTTAAGGCTGGAGAAAAGAGTTGCGCGACGGCGTGCCTCCCCTAATATGCGACGTTTCAACCGGCCGATCTCGCCCGTTAGTACCAACTGCTTGGCGCCGCCGTATTTTCAACGCAATTCACTCCCTCGCGCACCCAGGTGTGCGCGCCTCGGTCAAAATGGTTGCTGAAAAGTTTGTGTGGTCAGGCCTGCGCAAAAACGTAAGAGAATGGGCAAAAACTTGCATTCCTTGTCAACGCGCCAAAATACACAAACACACAAAGGCCCCTCTGGAGCCTTTTCCAATTCCTGCTAGAAGATTCGACCACATTCACGTCGACCTCGTGGGGCCGCTACCTTCCTCCCAAGGTTTCACACACCTGCTAACAATGATAGACCGCACCACGCGCTGGCCAGAGGCAGTCCCTCTAGCGTCAACCACAGCGGAGGAAGTCGCTCGTGTTTTTCTAGCAAACTGGGTGGCACGTTTCGGTGTTCCATCAGACATCACGTCAGACAGAGGGCCTCAGTTTATCTCAGAGCTCTGGTCATCCATGTCTAACAGTTTAGGGGCAACAATTCATCGCACCACCGCTTATCACCCTCAGGCTAATGGGTTATGCGAGCGTTTTCACAGGTCCTTAAAGGCTGCCCTCAGGGCCTCACTAACGGACACAAATTGGGTTAATAAACTTCCCTGGGTTTTATTGGGGTTGCGTGCAGCACCTAAAGAGGATTTAGACGCTTCTCCTGCAGAATTAGTTTTTGCCCAGCCTATCAGACTCCCAGGAGAATTTTTACCAGAAAACCCAGAACCAGGACACCTTCCAGTCCCAAGGTTTTTAGGCAGCAGTGGACCGGATTCCCTCCACGGTCCAGCTCATCACTCTTTTCCACGAGTTTTTGTTCCTCAAACTTTAAAAAACGCCGAGTTCGTTTTTGTTAAGCATGAAGCTATTAAACCAACGTTACGCCCAGTTTACGATGGCCCGTTCAGAGTGCTGGAAAATGGTGACAAACACTTTGTGCTTGATTATGGGGACAGAAAGGAAGTGGTCAGTGTTGACAGACTCAAACCTGCCTTCTTGCTGAGAGACGAACCTGCACAGTTGGCACGAGCACCTCGGCGTGGTAGACCCCCCAGAGGAAAAGTCTCAGCCCCCAGGCAGGGAACAAATAATCTCTTTCCTTCCCACAATGCAGATTCACCACGAGAAGGTCCCAGCGGGACACCTAAGCCAACCTACAGCAGTTTTGGGAGAAGGATAAAGCCCAAACAGCACAAGGACTGATACCAACCACCCCGCAATTATTCACTAATTGTGCTACAACAGTTTAAGGCTACTTATGATTTCACTATGCTGTTATGTTTACCACTGAACTTTCTTAGGAGCATGGCTGCTAGAAAACTTCTCCGGTGGCAACAGTTGTAACACGTAGTATTTCATAGTTATTATCTTAGACTGTAATTCTTTCTGTGTCCTTTCCTAGTGTTTGGGGGGCCTGTGGTATATATGACTCTTATATCCCATATCTACATATGTTAGAACAAGTGGAAATGTTTTGTGACAGCATATGTAAGGAGCTTCACACCTAGAAAGGACAAAGAATCTCCCCCGCCGGGTTAAAGACAATGGACCTCCCAAGACGCGGCGGCGAAGATGGACTTGACACCTTTACCCCCTAAAGCGAGAGGAGGAGTTCCCATCACCTCCCAAGACAAGGAGAGGGGATAGCAGAACAATGGGGGTTAAGATAACGGGGGGATGTCAGCTTTTTCAATGAGTGGCTCTGATGTCAGCTTTTTCAATGTGTGGCTCTGATGTCAGCTTTTTCAATGAGTGGCTCTATGTGTGCTTGTATTTAACCAGCGAGCGGAGCAGAGATCTCTCTCTTGCCTTCTGCCAAGCTCTACACCTGATGAGATTCGATAGAGGAGCTGTTCATTAAAAACCCTGTTTTTAATACAAAATCGCCTCGTCATTTCAGCTCCACTACACTTCTCTACTTATCTACTTCCTCTTCGTTTTGTCTTTGTGTGTCTGGACCTGCAACAAGAAGGATTTTCCGACAAACTCAACTAAAGGTGAAGTTAAAAAGTTTTATTTGTATGGATTTGGGCATGGACATCTCACCCTACACTCTATGTGGTCTTTAAAAGCCCTGAGCAAAAACTTGCAAAATAAGGCAAACATGGCTGTTAAGCAAAAATCACAATATGGCAGAGGATATACAATTAAAGTTCTGTTAGTTCTGCTACTTCTGGCAGGAGATATTCACCTTAACCCTGGACCTGCCACTATTAAACAGCAGACCACTGGGTTAGCACAAAACCGAGCTGTACAAAAGCAAAAACAACATTTATTTTTCCAAACTAATTTATTTTTGATCAGGATTTGTCCTTCAATTCACATATTAAATTTGTTTCTAAGACTGCCTTCTATCATTTGCGTAATATTGCCAAGATTAGGAGCATCTTGTCTCAGAGTGATGCTGAGAAGCTGATCCACGCTTTTGTTAGCTCGAGATTAGATTATTGTAATTCTTTATTATCAGGCTGTCCTAAAACATCTTTAAAAAGTCTTCAGCTGATCCAAAATGCTGCAGCAAGAGTTTTAACAGGTACTAGAAAGAGAGATCATATCTCTCCGGTTCTGGCCTCCCTTCATTGGCTTCCCATAGAGTTTAGAATTAAGTTTAAAATCCTTCTTCTTACTTACAAAGCTCTAAACAATCAGGCTCCTTTTTATTTAAAAGATCTGATACTACCGTATCATCCTAACAGAGCACTACGCTCCCAAAATGCAGGATTACTTGTAATACCTAGAATCTCCAAAAGTACAATGGGAGGCAGAGCCTTCAGTTATCAAGCTCCTCTCCTGTGGAATCAGCTGCCAATCTGGATTCGGGAGTCAGACTCGATCTCTGTTTTTAAGAATAGGGCTAAAACCTACCTTTTTGATCTAGCCTACAATTAGGGAGGGATCATGTGTTTCTGAACCCTCCCTTAGTTATGCTGCTAATAGGTTTAGTCAGCCGGGGGACCTCCAGTAATGCACTGGGCCTCACTCCTTTCCTCACTCTCTATGAAATTTTTTATTTTTTTATTTTTTTTTTGCTGGTCATTAACATTTGTTTGTTCTCTCCCATAGATTGAGTCCCCATCGTGCTGTTTGCTCTTTACATGTCTGTTCTTTTCTTCTTCTCTATCCCCTCACCCCCCAGCCAGTCGCAGCAGATGACTGCCCCTCCCTGAGCCTGGTTCTGCTGGAGGTTTCTTCCTGTTAAAAGGGAGTTTTTCCTCTCCATCGTCGCCAAGTGCTTGCTCACAGGGGATCGCCTGATTGCTGGGGTCTTTCTGCAACTGTGGGGGTCCCCCCTACAGTTGATAGTGCTATGAGATGACTGTTGTTGTGAAATGGCGCTATATAAATAAAGTTGAATTGAATTGAATTGAAACTGTTAATCATGCACGAGTTCTTTGGGACACCAAGGCTAAACCAAAGGGGATCCTTGGCGGTCATTTAAACATACGGAGCATAATCCCCAAAAGAGATGAGATTTCGGTGTTGCTGTTGGACTCAAATCTGGACTACCTTTGTCTCTCAGAAAGCTGGCTACACAGGAACATAGACACTAGTATGATCGATATTGCAGGCTATCAGTGTTTTAGAAAAGACAGGCAGGTAGGGAGGGGAGGAGGTATTTTAATTTACATCAAAGAGAAATATAAATGTCAACTGGTTGATTTGAATACTTCACTTGAATGTTTAGCTGTTAATCTATGTCTCTCTCCGGTAATGAATTTCAACATTGCAGTAGTGTACAACCCACCATCACACAACTCTTCCTTTTATAATGAATTAAGTGATCTGGTTAAACAACTTGAGAAGAACAGAGAAACAATAATTCATGGTGACTTTAATATCAACTGGTCTGATAAAAAAGACAAACAGAAACTGAAAAGCCTCATGACTAAATTTAATTATCAACAAATGATCAAAGGACCCACCAGGATAACCAAACAATCCAGAACACTTATTGACATGGTATTTACTAATAAACCAGAATGAATAACCAGAACCTATAATCTTGTAACTGGTCTCTCACATCATAACATGGTTCTTGCTGTCAGGAAACTTACTAAAAAGCGACTACAGTATTTTGGGGGAGTAGATATTGACAAATCAAATTTTATTATTCCCAAATCAAAAAATGAGGAGTTTGAACATTACTTAGAGAATCAAAATTGGGAGCAGCTCATGTCAACATGTGAAGTAGATGATTGTTGTAATTTTATAACTGCAACAATCACAAAGTCTATAGAAAAATTTTCAAAGCAAATTAAAAGTAGACAACAGAAGATTAGCCTACCATGGTTAAATAATGAAATAAGAAAACTTATGAAGAGGCGAGACTATGCTTTGAAAACATCACTAACCTCCAAACTACAAAATGATCACCTTGTGTACAAAAGTTTAAGAAATAAAGTGGTACATGAGCTGCGAAAATCAAAAATATCTTATTACAATAAACTGATAGATCATGCAAAGGGTAACAACAGTTCCCTATGGAAGCATTTAAATAACTTAACTAATAAAAAAAAAACGATCAGAAGGGGGTAAAGGAACTTAGAATCAATGGCAAGACCGTCAGTGACAAGGCTACTTTGGCAAATGAATTTAATTCATACTTTGTGGGCTCTGTGGAAGACTTAACAAAAATTTTTGTGCTGCCAAATGTGCTCAACAACACAAATTCCATACTTCCAACAGATACTTTTCACATCGATGAGGTAAATGAGAAGTTAATTGCTGGTATTGTTAAAACACTGTCAAACTCAAAAACTAATGATATCTACAATATGAGCACCTCCTTTCTCAAAATGCACAGCAAAATATTAATCAAACCACTGACTCATCTCATTAATCTCTCCATTAGGTCTAGTACATTTCCATCTGGCTGGAAAAAAGCTGTCGTCATACCAGTTCATAAATCAGGCAGTAAAGACGATATATGCAATTACCGCCCAATCTCTATTTTACCAGTCCTATCTAAGGTTCTTGAAAAAGTTGTAGCTACACAGCTGATAGACTACTTACAAGACAGTCAACTTCTTCATCCACATCAATTTGGTTTTAGACCAGGATACTCAACAGAAACAGCAAATTGTTGCCTTATTGAAAACGTCAAACAGTCCTTGGACAGGGGTAATGTGGTAGGAGCTGTTTTTCTAGATCTCAAAAAGGCTTTCGATACTGTAAACCACAGTTTGCTTTTATCCAAAATGGTATCTTTTAACTTCTCTCCAAATACATTAGAATGGTTTGCATCTTTTCTCCAGAATAGAGAACAGTGTGTAAAAGTTCACCAGGATAAATCCTCATTTTTAAACAACCGCATGGGTATCCCACAAGGGTCCATTCTTGGTCCTTTACTTTTCAGCATTTTTATTAATGACTTGCCGTTACACTGCTCAGCTGCAACATGCCAACTTTATGCAGATGATGCAGTTATTTACACAGCTGCCAAGACTCCAGCACAGGCTGCAGATGAACTGTCTACAAGTATGGTTGATGTCCAAGAGTGGCTCCTCAAGAACCATCTATTGCTGAACCTTCAGAAAACAGTCTCAATGTGCTTTTCAATCAAAAAATGTAACCTGCAACGTTTTAAAGTTAATATACATGATCATGACATCAGTTTAGCTACAGAATTCAAATACCTTGGCATTGTACTAGATCCTCAACTCAAATTTAATCTTCATATAAAGAAAATTTCAAAAACAGTAAAAAAAAATCTGAACTGCTTTAAATTAATTAGATATTACATACCTTACGAAGCAGCTGCACTGTATTTGCATTCTATGGTTTTTTCTCATATATCATACTGTTTGACAGTCTGGGCTCAAGCAGCCCCTTCCACAATAAGACATATAGGTTCATTATATAATCAAACCCTAAAAATCTTGGACAAAAAGCCCATTAGGTGGCATCACTGTAATGTTTTAAAAAAAATACAACCTATTGAGTTTTGAGAGCTTCATTGACCTCTGTTTTCTGAAATTAACGTTCAAATGTTTCCATAAATCAGCACCCGAGCCACTTTCTGGTTTCGTCCAAAGACAGGACAGCAGCAGAGCCACCAGGAGTTCTGTTAACAATAACTGTAAAATATTCCACCGCAGAACCACATTTGGACAAACAGCTTTCTCTATAAAGGGCAGTCACATCTGGAACACAATGCCAAATGAAATTAAAATAATAACGGACTTTAAAACATTCACTAAAAAGGTTAAAAACTGGCTGAAAAATAAACAAGAATGTACTCATGTATGAATTAATTGTCTGCAAAGTGAGAGTGAATGAAGGGAAGGAATAAATGTGTTTGTTTATAGTGAGTGACGAAGGGAGGGAGGCCTGAAATAGGCAAACGTGAGTTATGTTATATGTGTTAAATGTGAGTCAGGCTGTTATATTTGTGTATTTATAATATTTATGTTAAATGTGAGTCAGGCTGTTATATTTGTGTATTTATAATATTTATAATATTTATAATTGTGTATTTATAATCTTTCTGCATTGATGTATGTGGTTATTGTGTTTTGTTTTTTTTTTCCTCATCTTTACTTGATTCTTTTTTCTAAAGCCCATCCAGGGACAAGAGTTGCAAATTAGCTAATAGCTATACACTCTATGTGCAACACATCAGATTGATTGTCTCTGATTAATTGTCTATGTTTATTGCACTGTCCCTGTCAAATAAACTAATCTACTACTACTACTACTACAGGTAAGCTCCATTAACAACTTATCACTTCCTACTAATCCCCTGTGCACAGGCGGAGTCCATGGCTGCGGAGCCTTTTCCTCTTCCTCCCGGGCGGCGGACTTACCAGCCTCCTTCCCTCACCACCTTCACCTACACTCTCCTGTCGGGACAATACCACCATCTGAAGAGCACTGTCTCCCTGGCCACAGCCGCAACGCTGATCTGGAGATACTCACCATCTGTTCCCACAGTAAGCTACACAATAACGGTTTAACTCCAGCTGTGACGCCCAGTAACCATCTTTCTCTCTGTGTCTCCAGGGTTGCCAGGCCGTACGGTGTCTCGCTCAGTTTCCGGCAGTTCCAGTTAGCACTCACACCACTATTCATTCACACTGGTTGTTAATAAACATAATTGTATCAATTTGGAGGCTGTGTCATACCACTGGGTCAGCAAACCATGTCAGTACATCTCCGCCAGAATGACCCAGCTGACCAGCGCTTTGGTGCGTCGTGTCAACTGCATGGAGATTCAAATTGATCAATTGGTTTATCGGCAGCAGACCATTCTAAACCAGCTAACTCGTGTCACAGAACGGTTGGATAGACTAACTAATTCCCAGCCCTTTTCCCAGGCCTTACCTGTCGCCAGCAGCTCCTCGACTCCCGCTAGCATTCCAGCTAACCAGCTCAGGCAGACTCCTCCTGTTCGGCTTACTCCCGTACCAACTCCCTGTCACGCCGCGCCGCTCATCAGCGGCGCCACCTGCACACACACCTGCACATCATCAGCGGCGAGGGATTTAAGCCGCCTCGCCCTGAGCTTCGGCCTGAAGCCGTCAGACTTCCCTACGCATCGCTGTGAGTTCCTTCTCATTCTCAGCTGATCATTCCGGTAAGAAGGTCTTACCTTTTTCCCCTCCAAGTCTGCTCCCCTGTGCACAGGTGGATTTCTCGGCGGCGGACTACTCCTTTCCATCGCCTGTTCCTCGCTGCTGCACCGGGCTCTCCAGGTGGCTGTCTACCGGACTTCGTCCCTTGCTGTGCCAGTCATCCATCCTATCCAAGTAAGCTCCTCTCTCGCTCATTTATCTCCTGTGTTGGTGTGTGCCCGTCATCCTTCTCCCTGTGCTTTTCCCATAGGGTTGTCCGGCTGTACGGTCTCCTGCCTCTGTGCCCGAAGCAGACGCCGCCACCAACACATTCACATCCCGCAGACACACATTCATACACTCCTGTTGTTAATAAACTATTTGAACTACTCTGAGCCTGTGTGTGTGCATCTCCTGAGCCGTGCGTTATGTCAGTACGGCTTCAGCAGAGCGGCTCGGCAGACGGCGGGCTCGCACACCGGCTTACCACTCTCGAGGCTCAAGTGGATCAGATAGCTTATCAGCAACAGGTGATTTTCAATCAGTTGTTAAATATAACTAACCGATTGGGCCGCTTGGACCCCCAACAGCCGTTCCCCCCGGCTCGTCAGGGTGGCGCGGCTCCTGCTGCTCCAGCGGCCGTCCAGCAGGCTCCGGCGGCACCGACTCGGCTCACGCCCATTCCAACCCCCGCCCGCTTTAGCGGAAAGCTCGGCGGAGCGCGGGGGTTCATAATGCAATGTGAGTCGGTGTTTCATCGTGTGCCCGGAGACTTTCCCTCAGATCATAGCCGAATTGGTTATATCGGGAATCTCCTTGAGGGGCGAGCATTAACCTGGACCTACGCCGTAATGGCGAGGCCCAGTTATGCCACCCTCACGTATGACCAATTCGTGAGACGCTTCCTGGAGGTCTTTGACCATTCTCGTACCGAGACGGTCCAGGTCGATCGGCTTCTCGCCCTCCAGCAGGGAAGCCGGTTGGCAGCGGACTACGCGGTCGACTTCCAGGTTGCGGCGGAGGAATTAGGCTGGGAGGAACGCTCCCTCTGTGGCCTTTTCCTCCACAGTCTCAACGATGATCTGAGGGATGAACTGGCTGGGCGGGATATCCCTGAGACGCTAGCGGAGCTGACATCCCTAGCGATCAGTTTGGACAACAGGCTGCGCGAGCGCTCCTCGGGACGGAAGTCGTCTTCTTCTCGCCCTCGTGGAGTTTCGCCGCGCCTGTTCCAAGCTCGCCCCCTGGCGACGCCGCCACCATCGTGCCCCGAGGAGTCGGAGCCGATGGTGACGGGTTGGACAAAGCTTTCCCCTGCGGAGAGACAACGCCGCCGTGAGTTGGATCTCTGCATGTATTGCGGAGATGACCAACACACGGTGAAGCTTTGCCCACGGAAAGCCAGTCGGCGGGGTCCGCGAGTCACTGTAGGGGGCCTCGCGGACGTCAATCGGTTAAGTCCCCTCACACAATTGAAACTGCCCATCCGATGAGACACACCTGAGAGACGCGGGCAGTGAAGATGGCTGCTTAGGTGAGGAGCACCGCAGTGCAGACAGCCTTTTTTTTTCTTCTACAAGGGCGTTTTTCTCTTGTTTCCTCAGCTGAAATTACTATTATTACTACACTTTACATCGAGACTGGATTTGTGGAGAACAGGATTAGTATGCCAACGCAACAGCAGAAAATTAATCTTCGCCCCAAAGCCGGTGCTAGCAAGGAAAATCTGGCTAGAGCTGGTGATACCACATCGAGCCCTTCTCCCTCTCCGCCACCTTCAACAGGTGCAGGTGTTGCCAAAGACCAAATGGCGGAGGACATCTCTAAGATCTTTGCACTGTTGAAGGAAGTATCGGAGAGGCAAGATGCCAAACTCAACTCTATTGAGGCGTCAATGAGGGTGGTGGACACCAAGCTAACGGAGTTAGCTACCCGGCTGGGAGATGTGGAGTCTCGCATCGCTTTTCTTGAGGATGCTAATACAGCTCTGGATGCTAATCCCCCCGCAACCCAGACGCAGGTAGAAGATTTACTTTTGAAGCTGGACGATTTAGAAAATAGATCACGCCGAAACAATCTACGCTTTGTCGGCTTTCCAGAAAATTGTGAAAAATCAGATGCCCTTACCTTCATGCGCAAAGCTATCCCACATCTGCTGAAAATGGAGTTCCCTGGAGGGCTGGAAATTGACCGTGCGCATCGGAGCCTCGCCGGACGCAGACCTGATGGGCAGCCACCCAGGGCTATCCTGATTCGACTTCTGCGCTTCCAGGATAGGGAGCGTATTGTGGAGGCAGCGCGCAGGATGGGAAAGCTGGATTGGAATGGTCATCACATCATGATTTTCCCGGATTATTCCAGACGAGTATCCGAGATGAGAGCGGCGTTCAAGCAGTGTAAACATCTGCTGCACCAGAAGAAGATTGCATTCTCTCTCAGGTACCCTGCAGTTCTCGTTGTGAAGTTGGCAAGTGGTAAACAGGAGTTCACTGACCCTAAAAAAGCATTGAACCTGATTCTTTCACTACCGTGAGACATTGATGAACAATGGTATGAATATATGCTATATGTTTATTTGTTATATATTTTTGACTGAGGATTTGATGCAGTATTAATGTAAGGTTCCTTTTTTTTTGCCCACGCTATATTGTCTATTGGCATGAGGCTGCTGCGATGTTGCGGCTCTCCCTAAGTTTGTTGCACTGTTCACAGTCACGGTCCTAGAGTTTTTTATTTTCTTTTTTTTGGTTGGTGCTGTTTTTATGCACCGATGGGTGACATTGGTTTCAGGTCACCGATTATGTTACTTTATGATTATGTGGTTTTCGTTTTTTTTTTTTTTTTTTTTTTGTATTTTTAATTTTTATTGTGTTTGTCTTTTGCCCAGTGAGAGGGTTTTTGGTGGAGAATTGCTGGATATTTTGGATGGTAATATGTACCGTTTATGATGTCGGCTAATTGTCAGAGCTTTCTTAACCTCATTACTTGGAATGTTAAAGGCCTTAACCACCCAATTAAGAGGAAAAAAATTTTGGCGTTTATTAAATCAAAAAAAGTGGATGTAGCGTTGCTTCAGGAGACCCACCTCACTAAAACAGAATCTAAAAAACTCTGTCGGGACTGGGTGGGCCATGGGTTTGCGTCTTGTGGTAATAGCCAGAGCAGGGGGGTAGCAATCCTTATTCATAAACATTTGCAGTTCAAGTGTCTAAAAGAGGTTAGTGATGATGATGGACGACTCCTTATAATTCTTATAGAAATTCAGGGCCATAGGATGATACTCGCTAATGTTTATGCACCAAATATAGTTGATTGTGCATTTTTTGCACAATTGGAACACGAATTAAGCGAAATGGGTAATTATCCCATTTTAGTAGGCGGGGATTTTAATCAGGTCATGGACAACATTTTAGATCGGAGCACCCCCTCACAGCGTTCATCTAAATCTGGCTCTATATTGAAAGACATGTGCAATGCAATTGGTTTGGTAGATGTTTGGCGGCTTTTTAATCCGTCCACAAGGGATTACACTTTTTATTCCACTGTTCATAATGTTTTTTCCAGGATTGATTATTTTTTAATGTCAAAATTTTCTGTTTCTTCTGTAAATTCGAGCTTCATTGGTAGCTTAATACTATCAGATCATGCCCCTGTTTTTCTACATATGATCCCGCCTTGTCAGTTGAAAAAAAATTCTAGATGGAGGCTTAATTCAAGCTTTCTTTTTAATCCAGATTTTGTGTCCTCTTTGAAAGCAGAGATCTCCTTATATCTTGAGACAAACTGGGATTCTGCTCCCTCTGCCAGGGTTGCTTGGGAGGCCTTTAAGGCATTTATTAGGGGACATATTATTCAATATGCATCTTTTAAAAAGAAAACTAACATTGCTAAACAGATTGATTTGGAGAGGAGAATAGCTATATTAGAGACTTCATTCAAACAAGACACAAATTTAGTAAATTTGTCACCCCTTCTGAAGCTTAAGTATGAGCTGAATTCAATTCTAACACAAAAAGTTGAATTTTCCCTATTTCGTCTTAGGCACAAACAATTTGAGGAGGGGGATAAAGCTGGCAAAATGCTGGCTAGATATATTAAAATGAAAGAAGCTCAGTGTACTATATCTGCTATTAGGACACAGGATGGTACTCTGGTGTCAGACTTAAATGAAATTAATGGTGCTTTCAGAGAATTTTACACCTCGCTTTATTCTTCTGAAATGGAGGCTGGATCTCAAGAGATCTATGCATTTTTATCATCCCTATCTTTGCCCTCCCTAACGAAGGAACAAATAGACTTACTTGACGCCCCAATTACTAAAGAGGAAATTGTGAAAGTGATTAAGAGCTTCCCGACTGGAAAGGCACCGGGCCCTGACGGATTCACTGCGGAATTTTACAAGGGCCTGTGTTGATGAGCTTTCTCCTTTACTTTTAGAAATGCTTGCGGAATCTTTTGAACAAGGCCGTTTGCCCCCTTCTTTAACAGAGGCTTTCATTTCGCTTATTTTAAAAAGCAATAAAGATCCGTTAGAATGTAAGAATTATAGACCAATTAGTCTTATAAACTGTGACTGTAAAATTCTCTCCAAAATTTTGGCATTAAGATTAGATAAAGTAATGATATCTCTTATAAATCCTGATCAGGTGGGTTTTATTCGTTCCAGGGGTGCTGCAGACAATATTAGGCGATTTATTGATATCATATGGTTAATTCAAAATGATCCCTCACTTGCACACCTCTCTCCAGTGGTAGCCCTCTCCCTGGATGCTGAAAAAGCATTTGACAGGGTTGAGTGGCAGTATCTCTTTGCAACTCTAGAGACTTTTGGTTTTGGTTCAAAGTTTCTTTCTTGGATTAAATTACTATATAATGAACCTAGAGCTTCAGTGATATCAAATCGAGTTACATCACAGTCTTTTAGACTTTATAGGGGTACGTGCCAGGGCTCCCCTTTAAGTCCCTTGCTTTTTGCTTTGGCATTAGAACCATTAGCTGTTGCTATCCGCAAAGACGGCAATTTTCCAGGTATTCAGGTCCATGGCAGTACCCATAAGATAATGTTGTATGCTGATGATGCATTGGTACTGATTACACAACCTCAAAAATCAATTCCAGCTCTTCTTAAAATTATTAACCAATTTTCACGTTTGTCTGGTTATAGAGTTAACTGGATAAAATCAGAAATTCTCCCTCTAACATCTTATTGCCCTAAAACACTGTTTACATTTGGTCAAAATATAGGCTTCTCTTGGCCAAAATTAGGAATTAAATATCTTGGCATCCTGTTTCCTCACATTTTATCAGATCTGATTCAGATTAATTTTGAACCCTTGCTTGAAAAATTTAAAATAGGCATAGAAAGGTGGTCACCTCTTTTTTTGTCTCTCTGGGGCAAGGTCAATGTTATTAAGATGATTTGTGCACCCCGATTTAATTACCTTCTGCAATCTCTTCCTCTTAGGATCCCAGTTGGTTATTTTCGACAATTTGATAGGTTGTGCAATAAGTTTTTATGGAATGGTAAGCGCCCTAGATTAAAGTTGAAAAGATTGCAGAAGTCTATAGATTCAGGAGGTTTGGGGGTCCCAAATTTGGTTTTATATCATTACGCTTTTAGTCTTAGACATTTGATTCATTGGGCTCTCCCCCCTGAGAGAGCTCCCCCTTGGTTTTATTTGGAGAGTTATTTGAGCAGCCCTCTTCCCCGAGTACATCTAATCACAATTAAACTGTCTTCTGAATTTCAGTCGCATCCTATTATATCCTTTTTACAATACGTTTGGAAGAGAGTATACTAGAGTTTAGCTCTCATCTTCATTCTATGGCTTCTATTTGGCTTAACCCAAGTCTCCATATTGGAAAATCCCCATTTATGTGGAAAATCTGGGTGAAAAAGGACATCTTGATGTTAAAAGATCTATATGAAGGGGGAGCTCTCAAATCATTTGATGTTCTACGGGCACAGTATGGACTACCACAGAATCAGTTTTGGAAATATTTACAACTTCGACATCTGCTGTGTCAAGTCTTTGGATCTACAACTACCCCTCCTCCTGATGTAGATTGGCTCATCCAGGCTTTGAGTTCCTGTAGCAAAAGATCTAAGGCCTCAAATTTCTATTTAATGCTCCTTAAGAGCTCAAATAAAGATTCTACATTCCTTAAACACGTATGGGAAAAAGATCTGAATTCACAATTTACTGATGTTGAATGGGCAAATATTTTAAAGAATGGGAAGAAAGTGTCTAGGGAATTGAAAACCAGACTTGTTCAATTTAAAATTTTGAATCGATTTTACTGGACAGCTCGTAAAATGTTGAGAGCAAATCTCATTCACTCTTCAAGCTGCTGGAGATGTCTACAGGGGGAGGGGACATTAATCCATATGATCTGGAGTTGTCCGGTAATACAGGACTTTTGGTTGCAGATCCATAGACATATTATGACAATTGTTAAGCAAGAAGTGCCATTTACTCAGAGACTTTTTGTCCTTGGGGATCCATCAATGATTCAGGACCCAATCTCTGATGCCGAGTGGATTCAGACTGCTTTGATGCTGGGCCGAAAGTTGATCACTTTTTACTGGAAATCTTCCTCTGCCCCACCCGTAGCTCAATGGCTCAGGGAGTTGGGCAAGCTTGCTGCACTAGAACGCCTTTCATATAAGCTTCTGGACAGGATGGACAGCTTCTATAATAAGTGGGGATCCTATCTTACCTTTATAGGTGTAGTAGATTAAGCTAATCATTTTAAGAGTATTAGGGTGGAAATGGAATGTTTTATCCTCTCACTGGATATACTTGTTGTTTTTTTTTTGTTTCTGTTTTATTTTCTAAATTGAAAACCCAATAAAATTCAAATTACAAAAAAAGAAACTGCCCATCCGCTTCTGTCATGACTCCACTGGGTATCTCACCCACGCACTGGTGGATTCGGGCGCGGAGGGCAGCTTTGTTTCTCAAAGCCTTGCAACCCGATTGGGCATCCGCTGTCAGGCACTACGGAATCCTATCTCCCTGATCAACCTCTCTCGTGCCTCCCTTGGGAGAGTTACACACCAGACCATCCCCGTCCCGGTTATTATCTCTGGAAACCACCGGGAGGAGATAACCTTTTACGTCCTGCCCAACTCTGTGTCGCCCGTCATCCTGGGGTATCCCTGGCTACGCCTCCATAACCCCGTTTTGGATTGGAAGTCCGCCGGGGTGTCGGCATGGAGCACGTTCTGCATGAGCACCTGTCTACAGTCCGCTGCCTGCTCTCCGTCCGCTTCTCCCTCACCTACGGACGCTGCGCCCCCGGACCTGTCCTTGGTGCCATTGGAATTTCACGACCTGGGTATGGTATTCAGCAAATCCAAGGCGATGTCTCTCCCTCCTCATAGGCCCTATGACTGCGCAATCAACCTCCGCCAGGGGGCACCCTTACCCTCTGGACGACTCTACAGTCTATCGGCGCCGGAGAAGGAGACCATGAACTCTTACCTCAAGGAGTCGCTGAGTGCTGGGATAATCCGCCCATCGTCATCACCTGTGGGGGCAGGATTCTTCTTCGTCGGTAAGAAGGACGGATCCCTCCGTCCTTGCATTGACTATCGTGCCCTTAACGACATTACGGAGAAGGATCGCTACACCCTGCCCCTCATGGACACCGCTTTCCACTCCCTCCAGGTGGCGACTTGGTTCACCAAGCTGGATCTACGCAGCGCATACCACCTCGTCCGGATCCGGGAGGGAGATGAGTGGAAGACAGCCTTCCGTACCCCGAACGGCCACTTCGAATACCTGGTGATGCTGTTCGGGTTGACCAACGCTCCAGCCGTCTTTCAGCGCCTCATCAATGACGTCCTCCGGGATTTCATCGGCCTTTTCGTGTTCGTCTACCTGGATGACATTCTCATCTTCTCCAAGTCCAGGGACGAGCACCAGGTCCCCGTGAGGCGGGTCCTCCAAAGGCTGCTGGAGAACCGGTTGTACGTGAAGGCCGAGAAATGCGAGTTTTACGCGAAGACAACATCCTTCCTCAGGTTCATCATCTCCCACGACCAGGTGCTTCCGGACCCAGAGAAGGTGAAGGCGGTGGTGGAATGGCCCACACCTGCGTCAAGAAAGCAGGTGCAGCAGTTCGTTGGGTTTGCGAACTTCTACCGCCGCTTCGTCCCAAATTTTGGCACCATCGTCGGCCCGCTGACCCGCCTCACGTCCCCTAAGGTCCCGTTCCGGTGGACCGAAGAGGCCGCGGCTGCCTTCCAGGCACTGAAGGCGGAGTTCTCCTCCTCCCGGGTCCTTAGCCAAGTCAACCCTGCGCTGCAGTGCATCGTGGAAGTGGACGCTTCGGACACAGGAGTGGGGGCGGTGCTATCCCAGCGGTCGCCAGATGACGGAATCAAACGGCCCTGCGCCTTCTTCTCCCGGCGCTTGTCCCCGGCGGAGAGAAATTACGACGTGGGTGACAGAGAGCTCCTCGCCATCAAGCTTGCGCTACAGGAGTGGCGTCACTGGCTAGAGGGGGCGGACCTGCCGTTTGTGGTCCTGACGGACCACAAGAACTTGGAGTACCTTAGATCTGCCAAGCGCCTGAACGCCCGCCAGGCGCGCTGGTCCTTGTTCTTCGCCAGGTTCCAATTTACCATCACCTTCAGGCCTGGCTCCAAGAACGGCCTGCCCGACGCCCTCTCTAGGCAATTCGCCCCTGAGGAGTCGGAGGACACGGTCCACACCATCCTACCCAGGTCGTGCGTCGTGGGAGCCGTCACCTGGGACATTGAGAGCAAGATCCAGAAGGCGCAGGAAGTGGAACCTGACCCTGGCGGCGGACTGGAGGGGAGGCTGTTCTTGCCATCCACAGTTCGGGGGGAGGTCATCCACTGGTTGCACACATCCAAGCTCACCTGTCACCCTGGCTCCTCCCGGATGATTGACCTCCTCCAACGGTCCTTCTGGTGGCCGGGCCTGCGGAGGGACGCTGCCCGCTATGCCCGGGCCTGTCCAGTGTGTGCCACCAACAAATCGGGTAATGCCCCTCCAGCGGGTTTGCTCCAGCCTCTGCCTGTCCCTGGCAGGCCCTGGTCGCATATCGCCCTGGATTTCGTCACCGGACTCCCAGTCTTGAACACCTACGGCACCGTCCTGACCATCGTGGACCGCTTCTCCAAGGCAGCACACTTCGTTCCCCTACGAGGTCTCCCAACTGCCCTGGAGACGGTGGACCTCCTAATCCAGCACGTGGTCAGGCTGCATGGGATTCCGGTGGACGTGATCTCGGACCGAGGGCCCCAATTTTCCTCAGAAGTTTGGAGGTCGTTTTGCAATGCCTTAGGAGCCAAGGTGAGCCTCTCCTCCGGCCATCACCCCCAATCCAACGGGCAGTGTGAGTGGACCAACCAGGAGCTGGAGGCTGCGCTCCGCTGTGTAACGGCGTCCAAACCAACGTCCTGGAGTAACCACCTCGCCTGGGTTGAATACGCCCACAACACCGCTCGCTCTTCTGCTACAGGGATGTCCCCCTTTAAGGCGTCCCTGGGTTACGACCCCCCGCTGTTCCCGGTGCAGGAGAGTGAGGTAACTGTTCTCTCAGTACGGGCGCATCTCAGGCAGTTCCGCTCCATCTGGGCGTCAGCGCGCAATGCGCTTTTACGCACGGCGGAGCGCAACAGAGCCGTGGCGGACCGGCACAGAAGACCTGCCCCGGCGTACAGAGTTGGTCAGCAAGTCTACGTGTCGACCCAGGACGTGATTTTAAAGGGCGAGAAGAGGAAGCTGGCACAGCGCTTTATGGGCCCACACCCCATCACCAGGATCATCAACCCGGTGGCTGTGCGTGTAGCTATTCCCCCCTCCCTCCGCATCCATCCCACCTTCCACGTGTCCAAGGTGAAGCTGGCAGTCTCCGACCCCCTTTGCCCTCCTCCTGCTGCGCAACCCGCGCCCCGGATGATTGATGGCCATCCGGCCTGGCCCGTCTCCTCCATCCTGGACTCCCGGCGCCGGGGTCGTGGGTTGCAGTACTTGGTGGACTGGGAGGGCTATGGGCCTGAACATCGGCAGTGGGTTCCCTCGTCGTTTGTGTTGGACCCATCGCTCATCGCTGATTTCCACCGAGCGCACCCAGAGAAGCCATCGCCAGGAGGCGCTGCTAGAGGGGGGAGTACTGTCACGCCGCGCCGCTCATCAGCGACGCCACCTGCACACACACCTGCACATCATCAGCGGCGAGGGATTTAAGCCGCCTCGCCCTGAGCTTCGGCCTGAAGCCGTCAGACTTCCCTACGCGTCGCTGTGAGTTCCTTCTCATTCTCAGCTGATCATTCCGGTAAGAAGGTCTTACCTTTTTCCCCTCAAAGTCTGCTCCCCTGTGCACAGGTGGATTTCCCGGCGGCGGACTACTCCTTTCCATCGCCTGTTCCTCGCTGCTGCACCGGGCTCTCCAGGTGGCTGTCTACCGGACTTTGTCCCTTGCTGTGCCAGTCATCCGTCCTATCCAAGTAAGCTCCTCTCTCGCTCATTTATCTCCTGTGTTGGTGTGTGCCCGTCATCCTTCTCCCTGTGCTTTTCCCATAGGGTTGTCCGGCTGTACGGTCTCCTGCCTCTGTCCCCGAAGCAGACGCCGCCACCAACACATTCACATCCCGCAGACACACATTCATACACTCCTGTTGTTAATAAACTATTTGAACTACTCTGAGCCTGTGTGTGTGTGTCTCCTGAGCCGTGCGTTATGTCACTCCCAGCCGTTTTAACGGTAAGTTGGGTGAAGCCAAGGGGTTTGTTATGCAATGCGAGGTGGTGTTTCAGCGGGTGCCAGAGGACTTCCCTTCCAACCATAGTAAGATCGGTTAAGTTATTAATCTGTTGGAGGGGAGAGCACTAGTTTGGGCCTATGCAGTAATGGCTAGGGCAAATTACGCTAGTCTCACTTTTGGCCAATTCATTAGTGAATTTAATGAAGTGTTTGATCATTCCAATCTAGATAACGTTCTCACCACCTGCCTATTAAATCTAAGGCAGGGGTCTAGGGCGGTGGCAGATTATGCCGTAGACTTCCGGGTGGCGGCTACTGAAGTAGGTTGGGAGGACGCTTCTCTTTGCTGTATTTTCATCAGGAGCCTCAGTGCTAGCCTTTGGGATGAGTTAGCCCCTTTAGAGAAACCAACTAGGTTATCAGAGCTCATTTCTCTGGCCATTAGTCTGGATAATAGACTGAGGGAGTGAGCGGCGGAACGTAGGTCCTATGGACGGTCCGGGGAACTGTCAGGGTGACAGGGTGCTTAGTTGTTGGTGGATAAAGTTGTGGCCTGTGATTAGTTATTTGGACTGAGGTCACAGTCACCATAGTTGTAGTCTTTTCAGCATTGCTATCAAGAACAGAGCTGTTGCAGGAAATGTGGACCCAGGTTATAAAGCAAGTGACATTCACCCTGATAAAGGTTCATGAACCATCAAAATAATTTTTTGAAATTTGGTGGAAATCTTACATAGTGTTGGTTTATTAAGATTTATTAAAAATGACAAAAATACTTTAATAAAGAAATATAATGTTATCTAGTTTATTTACAATTAAATTATGTAATTAATTTATTTGGATTTTCCAAATTGGTAAATTATAATTATATATACAGTATATACAGTATATGATGATGATGATAAATGAATCTTTATTTCGGATAGATTAAAAGTAAAGATTAAAAGAAAGGAACAGAGTAATACAACAAAGAGAAAAAAAAACATCTTACAAGGTCAAATTAAACAATAACTCCTCTGATCATACAGTTCAACATAAGTTATCCAAAATGGGTGATGGCTGATATTGCCCACCCATATTCCATCCAAGAATTCAAAAGAAAAACAAAACAAGAGCGATTACAATTCAGAACAAAGCTAAGGCAAAACGTGACAAAAAACTAAGCAACAACACAACACAGACTGGATATGACAATCCTTATGTGATTTTACATGACATCTTGTATATATGTTTGGAGTATTTCTTCCTTTAGTTTTTGTTTAAACTGTCCAAGCGTTGTACATGATTTTAATTCAGGTCCAAAAGCGTTCCACAGTCTGACTCCTTGCACTGAGACACAGTGTTGCTTGGTGGTAGTTCTCACTGAAGGTTTTTGAAATATACATGTTCCTCTGAAATGATATTGTTTCACCCTTATTTGGAACAACTTTTGGATATTTGCGGGCAGTGATAGATTCTTCACTTTAAACATTATTACTGCAGTTTTAAAGTCAACCAGATCTTTCAACATGAGAGCTTTTAATTTAAGAAAAAGTGGGTTTGTTGGTTCCCTGTAAGCTGCTTTGTTTATTATTTTAATAGCTCTCTTCTGGAGCATAAAGATTGGATATATGTTTGTTTTATATGTATTTCCCCATACTTCAGTACAATATGTCATGTATGGGAGGATTAATGAATGATACAAAGTATTAGTGTGGGTTGATTCAGCAAATATTTCACTCTGTGTAGTATTGCAATTGATTTAGATATTTTACTTTTAATATAATTAATATGTGACTTCCAACACAGTTTATTATCAATTATTACTCTAAGAAATTTAGTTTCAGATACCCTTTCAATCTCTACAACATTTACACTGAGTTTAGATACTAAGTTGTTGTGATGATTGTTAAAAACTATACATTCTGTCTTACTTAAAATTGAGCGTTAATTTGTTTGAATCAAACCACAGTTTAAGCTTTCCTAATTCCTTTCCGAGTGTATCCAAAAGTTGCTCCAAATTGCTTCCACTGCATAATAAATTAGTGTCATTGGCAAACAATATTAAATCCATTTTTTCCAAAATTTTACATATATCATTTATATACATATTGAATAACAGTGGCCCCAAAACTGAACCCTGTGAGACTCCACAAGTAACCTTCAGTAACTTTGAGTTTTTGTTACCAACACATACATACTGATATCTATTCTTTAAGTAACTACATAACCAGGACAGTGCTACCCCCCTAATACCACAATTTTGTAGTTTCTTTAATAATAAATTATGATCCACTGTATCAAATGCTTTTTTTTAAATCCAGGAATACCTCAACTGAATACTCTTTATTTTCAACGGCAGTTGATATTTTTTCTATAAATTCCATTAGAGCAAATGCAGTTGTCCTCTTGTATCTGAACCCATATTGCTGCTCACACAATAAATTATTCTTCATTATGAAGTTGTCAATTCTCTCACAGAAAATATTTTTTTCAAGTATCTTGGAAAATTGCGGCAATAGTAAAATTGGTCTATAGTTTGAAAATTCCCCTCTGTCACCCGCCTTGTATATCGGAATTACTTTAGCTATTTTCATTGCATTGGGAAATATACCTGTTTGGAGAGACACGTTACAGATATACGTCAGTGGCTTCGCTAAGCATTCAATGATAGTTCTGACTAAGAGCATGTCAATACCATCACAATCCGTAGATGTTTTACTTTTAAACGATTTAACAATTTCAATGACCTCTCTCTCGTCTGTGTTCTTTATGAAAATGGAGTCTTTTATAGAAATGTATTTGCTTATTTTATCAACTGTAGGTGCCGTAATGGGTATTTCTCAAGCCAAATTAGGACCAATGTTAACAAAAAAGTTATTAAATTCATCTGCATATAATTAATATAATTATTAATATACATTAATATATACATTGCTATTTTAACTTAGACCTTTTATTAATTTTATTTAATTATCTTTTGATTTACGGTGTTGTTTTTCTTCTTTTGGTTGCATATCTAAGGACAGAAATACATATAAATATTGAAACTGAGGGAGAGTCAACTTCAACTTACAGTAAAACTAAGGATTAGCTTCATGCTGCTAATCTTGCAAGCACATTAATGTTTTGGTGGTGTTATAGGTTGAATTTTATTCTCCAATGTTCAGCTACTCTAGGGAAAAAATCTTGATGAATGTGAATGTCTATTGCTATAATACACCCAAGCTTTTATGTGTAGTTTGATTTTTAGTGAGGAGACCAAATTTATATCCCTGAAAACCAAAATAGACATCAAAGCACCCATCATCATTTCTTTTATTAGTGTTAAAGACAAATAAACTTCATCCAATTAGTAGATACATCTTGTGGTCATTTGGAGCTCATTAAATAGTCTGACAGTGATTATGGGTTTTACAAAGGTCCAGCTTTCACTGGAAGTGAAACTGACACATCTGTTGGCTCAAGCAGAAGGAGAGGACATAAAAGGTTGATTTTATGTGTTTGATTAAAAGAGATTGATCAGTTGTGTTTTCTTTTTAAGCCAAACTGCTGCTTATTATTTACAGAAATATGCCATAATGATACATTTCCCAGAATCTTCTATATTTTTGTTATGCATTTTATTTTAATAACAACTAAAAAATGGAAACAATACATGCAGGAGATAATTTAAAGGTCATTTTATTTGGATATATGAAATAATCTATGCTGTGACAGAAATAAAAGTTGTATGAAAAATGTGAAAAATGTATGAAATATTAAAACAAATTAATGATAAACTAAATTTTCCAAGTGCCTTCAGTTATGCTGTTGTCCTAAGCTTTCTTCACAGCTTAATGAACACAGAATCTGCACAGACAGATTTTATATCCTGTGTGATGTATATGTTCAGCAAAGCCAGAAATCTGTGGGGTTCCACAGGGCTCTATCCTTGTTGCCACTGTTATTCATTCTATGTAATCTATACGTATAAATGTACCTGTGTATCTTAATAAACATTCTTACTTTAAATGTGTTTTGCTCTTCACATTTCAACTAATTGTTTAAGGAAGCTGATTAAGTTTAATAAAAAGAAGTTTGTAGTAAAATAATAATAATAATAATAAAAAAAATCCTAGCTACACACCCAAATGGTCACAACCACTTTTTAACAGGGAGGCTGTTGCTCCAGTGAAATGTTTATCTGAAATGGAATACACTGAAGTCAAGAAGGGGTTGTTTTTTATCCTTTAGATACATTTTTATAATAACCCAAGATTCAATTTTGAGGTATTGATAAGTAATGACTTATAAAAACAATTAGCTGTTAAACAATTCACAACATTTTTATGCAATAAAATGTTTATTAAAATTTAGAAATAATATATTTAGGTCACAAATACATATACAAGTATAAAATGGACACTCTTGCAACGTTTCCTTTTTTTAAAATAGGGAATGGGTACGTGACGTCACCCGTTGGAAAAACCGCAAGGAATTGAGGGAAAAGTGTTCTGCCTGTCTTTGTTTAGTAGTGAGCAACAAAAGATTTTGAGGGGTTGAGGATTTTTGAGAGGGTTGCTTCATTTTGTTATTATTAGTCATCTGAATACCAGGCAATGTTAGAATGGGGAAGTTTTGCTGCGTTATCAAATGCAACAATCGCTCTCATGATTGGCGTGGAAAAAGACTAATAAATGCTTACACTTTTTTAGCTTCCTGACTTGGAGGAAAAGTGGAGAGAATACGGTTTCCGAGCTAACAAAGAGGTGTCAGATGGAATGGATTGCAATGGTCAGAAGGAAAGACATCAGCTTTGATAGTATTCCTGCACACATGGTCGTGTGTTCACAGCATTTTCACAAAAGTAAATTGTGATTTAAACTCACAAAGATTACTTGCATGTACGTGGAGTTGCTGCTAACTTTTAACAAGCTGGCTGGGAATTCTCAGAGCACACGTTGTTGCCTTCATTACACATCAATTTAAAATCAGCTGAAGACTGAAGTCCCCAGCTGATTTTCTGCAGCAATTATTTTATAACAGTAATTTCAGAGTGCTGTTTAAGAGGCTAAAAGGGAGCACTTGTCTAATATTATTGTGTCCAGCCGTCATAATCCATGTGTGTTACTCAGTACCATTGACACTGTTCTTAAAGCCTCACCGACTGTCATTATGGAAGCATCTACTGAAACGTGCAATGACTTTTTACATTTTTTTATTGATAATGTCACCACCATTAGGGCTCTCATCCCAGTTCCTGCCTCTGACTCCTCTGTTTCTGTCCCTTTTTAGTTTTTATAGTGACTAATTATACCAGTAGTTATTTTTGGTGTGCCAGCGTGAGTGTCGGGCTTATCACATTACTTGATTAGTATTTCATGTCCACTTGTGTAATAATGTGTATATACTTATCAACAATCATATGACAAATTTGAACATAAATCCAACATTTTACCGCTGGGACTGAGAAATGTCTGTAGTTGCAGAGACACATGCTAGTGCAGAAAACTGCACAGAAACAATGACTGCTTACGTTTGTGCAAATGACAGTTTTCTGGTCGTTCACCCGGAAGATTTGAAGCAGCTGGACCATCCATTGGTGAATTGAACATGAGCTTTTAATGAGTTATAGTTCTCATGGGTGTATACGCTTACCCCACAACCCAGGTAGGCAAACGCATCTGATAGTGTGACTTGAGGCAGTTGGCTGAGATCCGTGGTCCATTTCTTGTGCTCATATGGATCAATCCCATTTATTTCTTTAATTTTTTTGGATGTAGCGCTCCTGTGCTTTCCTATTCAGCTTCTCTGAATAAGGAATTTTAATTTTCTGTGATGCGTTCCATCGCACATATGTCTGTCCCCATTAGTAGTTGACATAACGCACGGCTCAGGAGACGCACACACACAGGCTTAGAGTAGTTCAAAGAGTTTATTAACAGCAGGAGTGAATGAGTGCGTGTCTGCGGGATGTAAATGTGTTGGTGATGGTGTCTGCTCCAGGCACAGAGGCAGGTGACCGTACAGCCGAGCAACCCTATGGAGAGAGCACAGGGAGAGGGTGACGGGCATACACCAACACAGGAGGAATTTATGGCGAGAGAAGGACTTACTTGGTGGGTCAGGACAGCTGGCACAACAAGGGGGCGAAGCCCGGAAGACAGCCACCTGGAGAGCTCCGTACAGCAGCGAGGATTGGGCGATGGAGTGGAGATGTCCGCCGCTGGGGAATCCACCTGTGCACAGGGGAGAAGACTGAAGAAAAGAGGTAAGCGATCTTCTTACCAAAATGGTGACGCTGAAGGGAAGTATGCTCACAACGGTGAGGGACGAAGTCTGACGGCTTCAGGCCGAGCCTCCGGGCGAGACGGCCTTTATCCCTCGCCGCTGATGATTGTCAGGTGCGTGAGCAGGTGGCGCCGTTGATGAATGGCGCGGCGTGACAGTACTCCCCCCTCTAGCAGCGCCTCCTGGCGATGGCTTATCCGGGTGCGCTCGGTGGAAGTCCGCGATGAGCGATGGGTCCAACACAAACGACGGGGGCACCCATTGTCGATGCTCGGGCCCATAGCCCTCCCAGTCCACCAAGTATTGCAACCCACGACCTCGGCGCCGGGAGTCCAGGATGGAGGAGACGGACCAGGCCGGATGGCCACCAATCATCCGGGGCGCGGGTTGCGCTGCAGGAGGAGGGCAAAGGGGGTCAGTGACTGCCAGTTTCACCTTCGACACATGAAAAGTGGAATGGATGCGGAGGGAGGGGGGAATAGCCACGCGCACAGCCACCGGGTTGATGATCCGGGTGATGGGAAAGGGACCCATGAAACGCTGTGCCAGCTTCCTCCTCTCGCCTTTTAATGTGACGTCCTGGGTAGACACATACACGAGTTGCCCAACTCTGTACGCCGGGGCAGGTCTTCTGTGCCGGTCCGCCACGGTCCTGTTGCGCTCCGCTGTGCGTAAAAGCGCATGACGCGCGGCAGTCCAGGTGGAGCGGAACTGCCTAAGGTGCGCCCTAACGGAGGGGACAGTCACCTCGTTCTCCTGCGCTGGAAACAGCGGGGGGTCGTAACCCAGGGACGCCTTGAAGGGGGACATCCCCGTTGCAGAAGAGCGGGCGGTGTTGTGGGCATACTCCACCCAGGCGAGATGGTTGCTCCAGGACGTCGGCTTGGATCTAGTAACACAGCGGAGCGCAGCCTCCAGCTCCTGATTGGTCCTCTCACACTGCCCGTTAGACTGGGGGTGATGGCCGGAGGAGAGGCTCACCTTGGCTCCGATGGCGTTACAAAAGGATCTCCAAACCTCGGATGAAAATTGGGGGCCCCGGTCCGAGACCACGTCCACCGGAATCCCGTGCAGCCTGACCACGTGTTGGACGAGGAGGCCCGCCGTCTCCAGGGCAGTAGGGAGACCTCGCAGGGGAACGAAGTGCGCCGCCTTGGAGAAACGGTCCACAATGGTCAGGACGGTGTCAAAGGAGTTGGAAACGGGGAGTCCGGTGACGAAGTCCAGTGCGATGTGCGACCAGGGCCTGCCGGGGACGGGCAGAGGCTGGAGCAGACCCGCTGGGGGGGCATTTCCCGACTTGCTGGTGGCACAGATTGGGCAAGCCCGGGCGTAGCGGGCTGCATCCCTCCGCAGGCCTGGCCACCAAAAGGACCGCTGGAGGAGGCTGATCATCCGAGAGGTGCCGGGATGACAGGTGAGCCGGGAGGTGTGGAGCCAGTGGATGACCTCTCCTCGGACCGCAGATGGGACGAACAGTCTTCCCTCCGGTCCGCCGCCAGGATCAGGTTCCACCTCCTGCGCCTTCCGGATCTTGTCTTCAATGTCCCAAGAGATGGCACCGAGGACGCACGACCTGGGCAGGATAGTGTGGGGCGTCTCCTCAGCCTCCACGGGGGTGAACTGCCTAGAGAGGGCGTCAGGCAGGCCGTTTTTGGAGCCCGGCCTGAAGGTGATCGAGAAGCGGAACCTGGCGAAGAACAAAGACCAGCGCGCCTGGCGGGCATTCAGGCGCTTGGCAGATCGTAAATACTCTAAGTTCTTGTGGTCCGTCAGGACCACAAACGGCAGGTCCGCCCCCTCTAGCCAGTGGCGCCACTCCTGTAAGGCGAGTTTAATGGCCAGGAGCTCTCTGTCCCCCACATCGTAGTTCCTCTCCGCCGGGGACAGGCGCCGGGAGAAGAAGGCGCACGGCCGTTTGGCGCCATCGTCAGGTGACCGCTGGGATAACACTGCTCCCACTCCCGTGTCCGATGCGTCCACCTCCACAATGCACTGCAGCGCGGGGTCGACCTGGCGAAGGACCCGGGAGGAGGAGAACTCCGCCTTCAGCGCCCTAAAGGCAGCAGCGACCTCTTCAGTCCACCGGAACGGGACCTTCGGGGACGTGAGGCGGGTCAGCGGTCCGACGATCGAGCTGAAATTTGGGACAAAGCGGCGGTAAAAATTGGCGAAGCCAACAAACTGTTGCACCTGCTTCCGGGATGCGGGAGTAGGCCACTCCACCACCGCCTTCACCTTCTCTGGGTCTGGGAGCACCTGATCTTGAGCGATGATGAATCCCAGGAAGGATGTGGTCCTAGCGTAGAATTCGCATTTCTCAGCCTTCACGTACAGACGATTCTCCAGCAGTCTTTGGAGGACCCGCCTCACATGGACCTGGTGCTCGTCCCTGGACCTGGAGAAGATAAGGATGTCATCCAGGTAGACGAACACAAAAAGGCCGATGAAATCCCGGAGGACGTCATTAATGAGGCGCTGAAAGACGGCAGGAGCGTTGGTCAGCCCGAACGGCATGACGAGATACTCAAAGTGGCCGTTCGGGGTACGGAAGGCTGTCTTCCATTCATCTCCCTCCCGGATCCGGACGAGGTGGTAAGCGCTGCGTAAATCCAGCTTGGTAAACCAGGTCGCCCCCTGGAGGGAGTGAAAGGCAGTGTCCATGAGGGGCAGGGTGTAACGGTCCCTCTCAGTGATGTCATTCAGCGCTCGGTAGTCTATGCAGGGGCGGAGGGATCCGTCCTTCTTCCCGACAAAGAAAAACCCTGCCCCCACGGGTGACGACGATGGGCGAATAATCCCAGCGCTCAGAGATTCCTTCAGGTATGTATTCATGGTCTCCTTCTCCGGTGCCGACAGGCTGTAGAGCCGACCAGATGGCAGGGGAGCCCCCTGGCGGAGGTTGATGGCACAGTCATATGGTCGATGCGGGGGAAGAGACATAGCTTTCGATTTGCTAAATACCATACCCAGGTCGTGAAATTCTGGAGGCACCAGTGACAGGTCCGGAGGTGCTGTATCCGCCACAGGGGGAGCCGCGGACGGGGAGCAGGCGGCGGACTGAAGGCAGGTGCCCATACAGAAGGTACTCCATGCCGATACCCCAGCGGACCTCCAGTCCAGGACAGGGTTGTGGAGGCGTAGCCAGGGATACCCCAGGATGACGGGCGACACAGAGTTGGGCAGGACGTAAAATACCATCTCCTCCCGGTGGTTCCCTGAGATGATGACTGGGACAGGCATGGTTTGGTGAGAAACTCTCCCAAGGGAGGCACGGGAGAGATGGACCAGGGAGATGGGGTGTCTTAATGCCTGACAGCGGATGCCCAATCGGGTTGCCAGGCCTTGTGAAATGAAGCTGCCCTCTGCGCCCGAATCCACCAGTGCGTGGGTGAGGTGCCCAGTGGGATTGTGGCAAAAACGGATGGGCAGCTTTAATTGAGTGAGAGAGTCTAACCGGTTGGGACCCGCGAGGCTCCCTACAGCGATTCGCGGACCCCGCCGACTGGCTTTCCGCGGGCAACGCTCCACAGTGTGTTGGTCACCTCCGCAATACATGCAGAGGCCCAACTCACGGCGGCGTTGTTTCTCCGCAGGGGAAAGCTTGGTCCAGCCCGTCACCATCGGCTCCGACTCCTCGGGGCACAATGCTGGCGGCGCCGCCAGGGGGCGAGCTTGGAACAGGTGCGGCGAGACTCCACGAGGGCGAGAAGAAGAAGACTTCCGCCCCGAGGAGCGCTCGCGCAGCCTGTTATCCAAACTTATCGCTAAGGATGTCAGCTCCGCTAGCGTCCCAGGGATATCCCATCCAGCCAGTTCATCCCTCAGATCACTATTGAGGCTGCGGAGGAACAGGCCACAGAGGGAGCGTTCCTCCCAGCCCAATTCCTCCGCCGCTACCCGGAAGTCGACCGAGTAGTCCGCTGCCGACCGGCCTCCCTGCTGGAGAGCGAGGAGCCGATCGACCTGGACCGTCTCGGTTTGAGAATGGTCAAAGACCTCCAGAAAGCGCCTCACGAACTGGTCATAGGTGAGGGTGGCATAACTGGGCCTCGCCATTACGGCGTAGGTCCAAGTTAACGCACGCCCCTCCAGAAGATTCCCTATGTAACCAATCCGACTGTGATCCGAGGGAAAATCTCCGGGCACACGGTGGAACACGGACTCACACTGCATAATGAACCCCCGCGCTCCGCCGAGCTTACCGCTAAAGCGGGCGGGGGTCGGAATCGGTGTGAGCCGAACCGGTGCCACTGGAGCCGGCTGGACGGCCGCTGGAACAGCAGGAGCCGCGCCACCCTGACGAGCCGGGGGGAACGGCTGTTGAGGATCCAAGCGGCCCAACCGGTTAGTTAAATTCAATAATTGATTAAAGATCACCTGTTGTTGATAAGCTATTTGATCCACTCTAGCCTCGAGAGTGGAAAACCGGTGTGCGAGCCCGCCGTCCGCCGAGCCGCTCTGCTGAAGCCGTACTGACATAACGCACGGCTCAGGAGACGCACACACACAGGCTTAGAGTAGTTCAAAGAGTTTATTAACAGCAGGAGTGAATGAGTGCGTGTCTGCGGGATGTAAATGTGTTGGTGATGGTGTCTGCTCCAGGCACAGAGGCAGGTGACCGTACAGCCGAGCAACCCTATGGAGAGAGCACAGGGAGAGGGTGACGGGCATACACCAACACAGGAGGAATTTATGGTGAGAGAAGGACTTACTTGGTGGGTCAGGACAGCTGGCACAACAAGGGGGCGAAGCCCGGAAGACAGCCACCTGGAGAGCTCCGTACAGCAGCGAGGATTGGGCGATGGAGTGGAGATGTCCGCCGCTGGGGAATCCACCTGTGCACAGGGGAGAAGACTGAAGAAAAGAGGTAAGCGATCTTCTTACCAAAATGGTGACGCTGAAGGGAAGTATGCTCACAACGGTGAGGGACGAAGTCTGACGGCTTCAGGCCGAGCCTCCGGGCGAGACGGCCTTTATCCCTCGCCGCTGATGATTGTCAGGTGCGTGAGCAGGTGGCGCCGTTGATGAATGGCGCGGCGTGACAGTAGTTGCCGTAGACTACAATAAACAAAGAAGCCAGACCACGACAATGGCTATGATGGTCCAGAATGCAGTGCAGCATGACGTCAATGTCCATTCTCTATAGTTTTCTTGATTGCCTCGAGTTTTTTGCCCATTCTAACTTGACATTTGAAAACTAGTAACACATTGGCTCAAGGAGGAGATGCATTTTGATTGCAAAAGGCTCTCACTAAACAATATCCAACAAAATTACATATTTCATTCACCTAATACAACTTTTGGTAAAATGAATAGATGTTTTCAATCACAACATATGCACCACTGTGATTATTTTGAAGTAGTTCAGCTTTATTCAAAGTTGTACTGCATGTTTTCTTTACCAGAAAAAGGTGACAGATTTTTTCAGAAAATAACAAATAATTCTATGGTGTGCCATAACTTCTCAACAAATTTGTCAAACCTGTGGGTCTTCATAGCTTATACTTATGGATTGTTGAAGGAAGATTGGGTTAAGAGAGTTGTGAACAGGAATATCAGAGAGCCTTAACTCTTGATGCAATTTCTTACAATTTTAAATACATATTTCCTCTTGTTCATCACAGCAAGTTCCAGGGACCTTAGGATTTCATCTGAGAGCTGGGTTAGCTGTCATGTAAGCAGTGTTATTTAACAATAAGGGCATCGTTAGACAGCGTGTCAGTGGGGGTGAGAGGATCCTCACAGTACTCCTTCCATTGCCAATGTCCCCACTCGAGGTCAGCAGCGCCCTATCCAAACTATACACAGTGTGGACAGAGAGCTGTCTTCCCTTTCTGAGTTGCTGGGCAGTTTGTCAGTATCTTTTTGAGGCCAACCAAAAGTCTTGCTCCTTGGCCTCACAAAACTTCTGTCACAACCCAAGTTTTTGCTTTAGCAACTACCCAAGCTGCAGTACACTTCAGTCAATCAAAACTTTATTTATATAGCACTTTTCATACAAAAAATTGTAGCACAAAGTGCTTTACAAATTAAAAAACACAATTATGCCCCTTTCCACCCCACCCCTTCACCCACCCAACCTCGTACAAGCAGACAGACAGACAGACACACACACACGCGCGCACGCACACACACACACACACACACACACACACACACACACACACACACACACACACACACACACACACTCATCAATGTGAGACATGACCGAGCGCCGAGGATCCAGATGTAGAAGCACCATCTTGAGGAGCCATCAACACAAGGGAAGCGCCAAGTCCGCAGCTACAGGGACCACCCAAGACCAGGCACTGGATGGGCCAGGGCAGTCACAGGCCAGCGCTTTGCAGCCAGAGCCAGGCAACCCCCCGTGGGAGGGCTCCCCATGAGGAAACACTGGAGTTAGGACAAGATAAAACCATCAATGATAAATCACTCTATCACTCTATAAAAGCAAGAAATCTCTTGTGTGTCTGTCACGTTCATAGGACATCATAGGACGGCCTATGATCTCTGCCTGAACATCATAGATCATCCTATGAACTCAGGCATCATAGGACCCGCGATGCCGTCATATAGACAAATGTGTCTTTATGATGTCATATAGGCATAGGACATCAGTTCATAGGACGTCTTTATGATATCATATAGACCATCACTCACGATGCCTAGATTAATGTGTCTTTATGATGTCATATAAACCATCACTCACGATGCTCATGATCCTGTCCATGAACTGGAATTATGACGCACCTGTCCCTCAACCAGTGGTGTCAACGAAGAAGAAGAAGAAGAAGAAAAAGAAAAAGAAGAAGAAGAAGAAGAAGAAGAAAAAGAAGAAGAAGAAGAAGAAGACCCACCAGATGGAGAGCAATAGAATGAGGAGAACTTCTGCACGTCAGAAAAGATGCCATGAAGATGAAACACCTGAGGTTCCAGCAGTACATTGCATGCATGACTCTGAACAACACACCCGTCTGAGACAGGAGGAGATCCTTCACCAGCATAGGGTACAACAGACAAGAGATGCACAAACAGACAGGACGAATGCCAGTCTACACTACAAATGTGTAAAATGCCCAGCAAAGTGCTGATTTTCTCCAGGTGCTCCGGTTTCTTGGTTTCTATGGGCATGCACAGGCCTTCCTGAACAGGGTCGAAAGCCCCTTTTTCAGGATTGTGCCCATGAACTGGAATTACAATGCACCTATCCCTCAGCCAGTGGTCTGAACGAAGAAGAAGACCCACCAGATGGAGAGCAATAGAATGAGGAGAACTGCGGCACGTCAGAAAGGATGCCGTGAACATGAAACACCTCAGGTTCCACCAGTACGCTGCAGGCATGACTGTGAACAACACAAGCCATCTGAGACAGGAGGAGACCCTTCAGCAACAGGCATGCAAAAATACTTGCTTATACAGTGGGGAAAAAGTATTTAGTCAGCCACCAATTGTGCAAGTTCTCCCACTTAAAAGATGAGAGAGGTCTCCAATTTTCATCGTAGGTATACCTCAACTATAAGAGACAAAATGAGAAAAAAAAAATCCAGAAAATCACATTGAAGGATTTTTAATGAATTAATTGGTAAATTCCTCGGTAAAATAAGTATTTGGTCACCTACAAACAAGCAAGATTTCTGGCTCTCACAGACCTGTAACTTCTTCTTTAAGGGGCTCCTCTGTCCTCCACTCGTTACCTGTATTAATGGCACCTGTTTGAACTCCTTATCAGTATAAAAGACACCTGTCCACAACCTCAAACAGTCAGACTCCAAACTCCACTATGGCCAAGACCAAAGAGCTGACAAAGGACACCAGAAACAAAATTGTAGACCTGCACCAGGCTGGGAAGACTGAATCTGCAATAGGTAAGCAGCTTGGTGTGAAGAAATCAACTGTGGGAGCAATTATTAGAAAATAGAAGACATACAAGACCACTGATAATCTCCCTCGATCTGGGGCTCCACGAAAGATCTCACCCCGTGGGGTCAAAATGATCACAAGAACGGTGACCAAAAATCCCACAACCACATGAGGGGACCTAGTGAATGACCTGCAGAGAGCTGGGACCAAAGTAACAAAGGCTACATCAGTAACACACTACGCCGCCAGGGACTCAAATCCTGCAGTGCCAGACGTGTCCCCCTGCTTAAGCCAGTACATGTCCAGGCCCGTCTGAAGTTTGCTAGAGAGCATCTGGATGATCCAGAAGAGGATTGGGAGAATGTCATATAGTCAGATGAAACCAAAATAGAACTTTATTGTAAAAACTCAACTTGTTGTGTTTGGAGGAGAAAGAACACCATACCTACTGTGAAGCATGGGGGTGGAAACATCATACTTTGGGGCTGTTATTCTGCAAAGGGACCAGGACGACTGATCCGTGCAAAGGAAAGAATGAATGGGGCCATGTATCGTGAGATTTTGAGTGAAAACTTCCTTCCATCAGCAAGGGCATTGAAGATGAAACGTGGCTGGGCCTTTCAGCACGACAATGATCCCAAACACACCGCCCGAGCAACGGAAGAGTGGCTTCGTAAGAAGCATTTCAAGGTCCTGGAGTGGCCTAGCCAGTCTCCAGATCTCAACCCCATAGAAAATCTTTGGAGGGAGTTGAAAGTCCGTGTTGCCCAGCAACAGCCCCAAAACATCATTGCTCTAGAGGAGATCTGCATGGAGGAATGGGCCAAAATACCAGCAACAGTGTGTGTAAACCTTGTGAAGACTTACAGAAAATGTTTGACCTCTGTCATTTCCAACAAAGGGTATATAACAAAGTATTGAGATGAACTTTTGTTATTGACGAATGTGTACAATCGTACAAATATCTTGGGACAATTATTGATAGTGGATTGAACTTTGAGGTGAACTGTGAAAGGGTGTGCAAAAAGGGTCAGCAAAATTTGCATTGTTTGAGGAAACTTGCACGCTTCCAAATTGACCGAACCATAATGACTATGTTCTATCGGGCTTTTATTGAATCTGTTTTATCCTTTTCTTTAATGTCATGGTTTGGTCAGATAAAACTGAAACAGAGGAAATCCTTGGATCAGGTAGTCAGATGGTCCAGTCGTTTGCTTGGTGAGTCACAGCTGAGCCTGACATCCCTGTACACCAGACAAGTACAGAGGATGGCCGACTCGATTTTAAATGATGACTCCCACCCTTTGCACTGCAACTTTCAGCTTCTTCCCTCCAGACGGAGGTTTGCTGTCCCAAAAAGTAGAACCCAGCGCTACAAAAACAGCTTTGTCCCTGCTGCTGTCAAAGAGTTGAACAAGCTATAAAAATTATATTGTACATATTTTATATTTACCTATTTTGTAAGATGTGTGCCTGTGTTTGTGTCTATGCTGAATGTAATTAGTGGCTTGTAAATATGGATGTCACCAACTGCAAAACAAATCTACCTACGGGTACAAATAAAGTAACCTGAACCTGAACCTGAACCTGACCAAATACTTATTTCACAGAGGAATTTACCAATTAAATCATTAAAAATCCTTCAGTGTGATTTTCTGGATTTTTTTTTCTCATTTTGTCTCTCATAGTTGAGGTATACCTATGATGAAAATTGGAAACCTCTCTCATCTTTTAAGTGGGAGAACTTGCACAATTGGTGGCTGACTAAATACTTTTTTGCCCCACTGTACTTGGTTTCTACGGGCATGGACAGGTATGCAGTCGCTTGCAGTGCAGAATTAGAACATGGCCCAATAGAACTTCACGTCTCCAGTCTCCCTTGGAATATAGTTGACATTTTTCCGTAGGTGGGAATTCTCCCAAGCCACAATTTTGTTGTATTGTTCTACTGTACAATGACAATAAAGCCTATTCTATTCTTCTATTCTATTCTGCCCTACAAAGGCAAAGCACAGTATCTGCACTTTTTTCATTTTTTCATTTTTTTTGTTTTTTTGCACCGGCCCAAAGTGCACTATCTGCTCTTTAATCTTTTAAAAGTTTTGTAGGGTTACTGCTAAATTTCCCTGAGATATTAGTATTTTTATTTTGCAGTATCTGCAAAAATGTACTGGAAAAACCAAGGCAGAGTGAAGTAATTGCACTTACTGCAGTTTGTCATGGTTTTAGGACCAATAAAGGTACTTAGTTACTGCTTCTTTCTAAGTGATGTGAGAGCATGAGCTTGGTTAAAAAAATCTCTCTGAGAAGAAAGGAAATTTCAAGATGGTTTCATTTTCCCAGGGCAAAAAGTTGGTAGAACTTGCCCTAAACCATGAGACACACAAGTGGTAAGTTTTTAACCCTTTGAAGAAAAAATGTTTTGTCTTTTTTTTTTGTTTTTGTCTGGTGTTAGCTAGGTAGCATTCGCTCCTTTATTGGTTCACAATGTAATGCATATCAGCTTATAGCATACCCTAGACCTTAGAGAATTATCTCGTGTTTTTGTTTTGTTTTTATGCTTTTGCACATACTCCAACATTACAGTCACACTATGATTATTTTATAGGGATTTTAGAGAAAAATACAAATATGCCATGCCTACTATTTATATTCTGTATTACTGCACCTAAACTTGTGCAGAAATCAAACAAACAAATGCCTGTGTGGAAGAGATCCTGCATTACACAGATTGTTATTAGTTTTAAAATAATAGTAAATTCATCAAAACTGCTGTAGTGCATCGTCACTCTTGCTGTAATATTACTATCACTGTTGAGGATGCCCTGGATTTTTAAACTGAAACTGTTACACAATTACAAGTGTAGGCCTATCTCCAGTCAAACTTAAATTCATTCATTCATTCATTCATCTTCTTCCGCTTAATCCTTTTCGGGTCGCGGGGGGGCTGGATCCTATCCCAGCATCTTTGGGTGAGAGGCAGGGTACACCCTGGACAGATCGCCAGTCCATCGCAGGGCCAACACAGAGAGACAGACAACCATTCACTCTCACAGTCATACCTAAGGACAATTTAGAATCCCCAGTTTGATGCCAATTAACCTAACTTGCATGTTTTTGGCATGTGGGAGGAAACCGGAGAAATCCCGGAGTAAACCCACGCAGACACAGGGAGAACATGCAAACTCCACACAGATCACTGTTGGTCGGGGGCAGGGATCAAACCCAGGATCCCCCAGCCAAGGGTGAGTTGCTGTGCTGCCGCAGTGCTAACCACTCCGCCACCATGCCGCCCAAACTAGTTAAAAGTTAAATAGTGGTTGCCATATTACAAGCCTGTACTGTTTGTAAAATAAACAGTAGGAATTCAGCTTTTACAGGGTGACAGAAATAAAGTATAAAGGCTACTGAGAAGACAAACAGTCAATCAACAAAAAAACAGGTAATCAAGAGTATACATAGTATACAAGGCTTACATAATACACGTCACATACAGTTAGTCAGGTGGTAATAAACATAGCATAGTAGTAGAAAGTATTTGCATTAAGCAGCAGTGTGCAAGGTTTTTGTACTTCATTGCAAGGGTCAGCTTGGTTTTAGTGTGTATTCTGCAGTGCTAGTGCCGTAATGCTTGTCAAGGAGCTCTAAAATACTTTAGAGTACCCAATGAGTTCTTGTCAGTTTTTTACATATAAATGTACATATTTTATAGAAGACTGGGTTTTGGCATGCTCGTTTAGGCATTAGGTAGTATGTCTTGACTGAAAATGTAGTAAATGCCCTCCTAGTTACTATGAAAAACTGAGTGAAATTGCTTACTTGCTGTACTTACTGCAGTGTATGGCTATGTAATTATACTGCAGTAAAACAAAGGCAAAGTGCAGTATAGTCTATAAAACTGCCAAATTTAGCCTGAATGTGAATATACAATGTGCTTGAAATTCACTTCACTTTAATCTAATAAATCATACACTTGGTAGTTAAATATAATTTTATGCTTATGCTTGGTGGAAGAAAAACACAAAAAGGCATTTTTCTCAGTTTGGCATTTTTGAAGATACTGCACTTTGTCTTTGTTGGGCAGAGCTGAAGATCTGTTGAACAGGGGCCTCTGCCAGGCATTCTCAGCACACCCTGACTATACATTTAAGCCTGCTAGCTCTGAAAAGTATCTTTCCCCACCATATGATCCAACTCATCAGTTGACAGCTCCGCATTTCTGTTCACCGAAGTGTCCAAGACATTTGGTTGCAGGTCTGATGACATGATTACAAAATCGATCATCGACCTACAACCTGTGCTGTCATGGTGCTAAGTGCACACTCTTATGCTTGAACGTGGTGTTTGTTATGGACTAACTGTGATTAGTACAAAAATGACCACCACTCAGGTTGGGATTGGACAAGCCTGAGCCCCTCAAGGCTCTAGATGTTGTAGGGCTGTGCTAGTTGACACATCTATGCACCATTGCGTGGAAATTGGGGACAGTTCCTCTGGCATGGAAAACTGAGGTGATGGTTCCCCTCTTTAAGAAGGGGGATTGGACGGTGTGTTCCAAGTTTAGACGGATCACATTCCTCAACCTCCCTGGGAAGGCCCATGCCAAGGTACTGGACAGGAGAGGCTTGTCATGAACGTGCACTTTTATGCGGCGCATGGAGGGAAAAACAACCCAGGCGCTGTACTGGGCTGCAGTGGCGCAGGTGAAGTGTGAGCAACTACTGATCGGAGGGTCATGGGTTCGATTCCCGCTCTGTCTGCTGTCCGCTTGTCTAAATGTCCTTGAGCAAGACACTGAACCCCCAGTTGCTCCTGGTGGCCTGGTTAGCGCCTGTGTGTATGGCAGCTCTGCCCCCATCAGTGTGTGAATGGGTGGATTGCAGGATCTGTAAAGCGCTTTGGTCATCCTAGATGAGAAGAAAAGCGCTATATAAGTGAACACCATTTACCATTTTTACTGTGAGTTTATTGAAAAAACACAAAAACAAGTGCAAAGGTGAGCAAAAGATAAATAACGACTGAGACTTACAAATGAGGCTTACCAGAGCGGAAGGCTCTGGTGGAGGCGAAGGAAAAACAGTCCTTTCAACCACGATTATGAGGATGAGTCAGTGACAAAGAATATAAGAAACAAACTACTATATATAGGAAAACAACTGATTACTCATGAGGGGCAGATGTGGGTAACCTGAGCAAGGGAAGGCAGATAATAATACACAGCTGGGAATGATGAGGAGGGTGAGCGGCTGCTGGTAAACAGGTGAGGGAGGGGCAGCTGGCAGTCAGTTTGACAAGAGGCAAGGCACGCCCACACAAATTGACAGCCCTGACCACCGTCAAAGGGAAAACCAAACATAAAGACAACCTGGAGAACACAAAGCAGAAACTACAGAAATCAAAACACCACCGAAAAATGGTAAACAAGACCTAAATACCAGAAACAGATATAAATGATAACAAGGACAACGGAGGCAGCAAGGAGTACATGAAAAATAATAACATAATAAACCAATATGGACAAACAGGGGAGTCATGGAGCTGAGTTTGGAAAAATCCCAAACTCATAATCAGGTCAGGAGGGAACAAAGAACAACCTACTCAGGGCCCACACCGGAAAACACACACCTAGCCCCACCAAGTCCAGAGGCAAGCAGGCTTGGGAGGCTGCCCAGAGTCCCAGGCCCAGCAGATGGAACGGCACACCCAGTCAGGTGGCCTACCACAGTCCCAGGCCAGCTGGACGGCCTGGAGGAAGGAGTCAGGTGGCCTACCAGGAAAAACTGACCACCCAACCAAACGGTACAGTTTATTGGGCAGCTGGCCTGAGTCTTTCAGCAACCAACATAGGCAAGGTGGCCCTGGAGGCGGCTGCCCCACAGGGAGATCCACAACCAGGAAGGATAGCCAAGGATAGGGAGCCCCGGCATCGACTGGCAATGGGAAGAAAGGAACCATGACGGCGTCTGGTGGTGAGGGGAGAGAACCCACGATGGCATCAGATGACGAGAAGAGAGGAACCATGGCGGCGTCTGGTGACGAGGACAGAGGAACCATGATGGCATCTGGTGATGAGCAGGAAGGACCCACGATGGCGTCTTGCCTTGGAGGGGAAGGAACGGCGCCTTCACTGGTCCTGGTAAGGAGGACGGTTGCATCCGCAGTGGTCCCGGGCTGGGACATGGCTGCACCCACAGTGGGACCCGGCTGAGCCACGGCTGCACCCGCGGGGGAACCCAGCTGAGCCACGGAAGCACCCGTGGTGAGACCCAACTGGGACACTGTTGCCCTCACAAGGGTCCTGGTCAAGGACGTAGCTGCACCCGTGGTGGTCCCAGCTTGGGACTCGGCTTCACCCACCATGGTCCCAGCCTAGGACATGGCATCACCCACGGTGATCTCCACAGCGAGGGAAGCTGGGCCCACAGTGACCTCGAGCGGCGAACCTGGATCTTCAGCGGCCTCCGGTGGTGTTGGCTGCCCTCCAGCGACCCTGGGAGGGAGCTCAGAAGCAGAACAAAGAGAGACAGGGTCAGGGCCGCTGGCAGCAGCAGAGCCCGGTGAGGTGAGCTCAGGTGCAGCGGCTAGCTGCCCCTGGCTCTCCTCACCCAGAGCCAGGCATGATAGCTCTAACACAGGCAGGAGAGAGACTAAAGAGCGCACTTGCCTGAACTCGGGCTCCACCGCCATCCAGGACTCCGCCAATCCTGGTAGTGATGGGTCTTCCGGCTGGAGAGGCACTGCACCCCCGAAGGCCCCGTGTTGGGACGAAACCCCTGCGTCGACCCCCACCGGGGGAGCTGGACTCTCGTCAACATTGGTGGGCTGCACTGGATCTACAGAGACCCCAGGCGGTGGTTGATCCTCTCCGGCGACCCTAGGAGAAGGCTCGGGAGTGACAGGAGACGAAAAGTGGTTAGGGTCTCCGGCAGTGGCGGAGCCTGGCGAGGTCAGTTTGGATGCAGCTGAGGGCTGCACCCGACTCTCCTCACCAAGAGCCAGACAAGATTGCTCCAACTTAAAGGGGAGAGAAACAAATGAGAGCTCTTGCCTGGACTCAAGCTCCACTGCCGTCCAGGACTCCGGCGATCTGGGCAACGATGGTCCTACGGGCTCTGCCCTCAGGAGGCATTTGGCTCAGGAGTCAGCTCTGCTGCAGCAGCCCCCGTGGCAGGCATGATGGTTGCGTCAGTCCCTTCGGCCCCAGGCGTAGTGGTCCATGCAGTAGGCTCATCCAGTGTGGCAGCTGGCATCTGGGTCACCGTAGGGGCTGGACTTGGTGTGACGGGCTCTGGTCCAGCATCCTCCCTCTACCCATAGGGGACCTGCGGAGCTGGGATGGTGTTTTCTTGCACCGCGGGCTCTTCCATAATCCGGTGGTTGAGCTCCAGGGCCGATGAACACTCAGAAATGGGAGGAGGAGAGATGGAGAGGGTAGGTGAAAACTTGCCTTCTGCAGCAGGCAAAGAGCACTCAGGGGACTGTATAATCTGAGTCTCTTTTCCAGGAGGCAGGCAAGACAATTCATCAACTATTAGCATGGAATGAGTCTCTATACTTGCCTGTTCTCCTGGAGTTCAGCATTGCCTGCTGCATCTGGAGCCCACACAGCCTTCTCTGAGTCCATGGCGGGCCTGGGCTCCTCCCACAGAGGAGGGAAGGTTGTAGCTGTGGGAAGCAGCTTTCTCCGGTGGACCCATCCAGGACGACGCCGTCTTCGTGGAGTGGACCCCTCAACGACCTCTGGTTCCTCCATCATCTGGAAACCTCCTCCCAGGACCGGTGGAGATGTGGGGAAGACAGGAGGCACAGGTGGAGAAGGGGTAACAACAGCTGATGATGTAGACTCAGCAAACTGTGAAATCTGAGCCTCCACATCAGGAATCAGGCAAGTTATTTCAGAGGAAAGAGCGAGTGAGTGACTAAGGACTTGCCTGAATTCCTGGGGGGTGATGATGTCAGCTGTCATCCCGAGGTTGTGCTCCGGTGAATGGTGGAGTTCCTCTGTCGAGATTTCCAGGAGTGGCGTCGTCGAGTGGGGGAAGGAGATGTCGACTCATCTGAGGAGAGAGGCCTTGAAGTCTGGGCGCACTCGGTCACCAGCTACTGCTCACAGGGAAAAAGCTCCTCCACTTCATGAATAATGTCTGGGAGTAGCCACGGCTTCACCTCCAAAAGGAGGTCAGCTTCGGCTAATAATACCAATTTCCATTCCTCCAGCTCCTCGTCTGATGGAGCGGGCCACAGCACAGGTGGAGGAGGTGTTGCTGCCATGGGAGAGGCTGACGGCTTGGAACGGCATGGGCGCTTCCTCTTCGTGAGAGACAGCTTCGGGACTTCTTCCTCCTGTTCATCACGCGGCAGGAAGTATATGGTGCTGAGTACGTCCTCAGCCTCCTGGTTATTTCATAGGTTAGGGAACGCTTCCATGCTGCACTGTCCCAACCCTCTCGGACCACCCTAGGGGAAAGGGAAGCCCGCGTCTGTGCCAGGATGCCTCCCAGGAAACACACTGCCCACTGCTCCACTTGGTCCCGGTGGAACATGGTGCTCCAAAAGACTGGTGGGTGGAAAAACACAAAAGGTGAAAAATTGCATGAAACTCACAGCAGCTGGGTTGATGACTGGTCACTGACTACTGTCATGAACGTGCACTTTTACGTGGTGCACGGAGGGAAAAACAACCCAGGCGCTGTACTGTGAGTTCGTGAGTTTATTGAAAAAACACAAAAACAAGTGCAAAGGTGAGTAAAAGATAAATAATGACTGGCGCTTACAAATGAGGCTCACCAGAGCGGAAGGCTCTGACGGAGGCAAAGGAGAAACAGTCCTTTCAACCATGATTATGACGATAAGCCAGTGACAAAGAATATATTACTGGAGAAGCACCCAGATGCATTCATGGCCATCACAGGTGATTTTAACCATGTCTCAGTGGGAAAAACTTTACCCAACTTTCACCAGTTTGTTGACTGTCCCACCAGAGAGAACAAAACACTGGATTTCTGTATGCCAATGTCAGAGATGCATATAGTGCCACAGCTCTGCCCCCTCATTGGTAAATCAGATCACTGCATGGTCATGTTAACACCCAAGTACGTCCCCCTTGTGCAAAGGCAGCCTGCTTATACACAGACTGTGAGGAGGTGGACACAGGAGGTTGCTGATGCACTGCAGGACTGCTTCGAGACGACTGACTGGAGCGGACTCTGTGAACCACATGGGGTGGACATAGACAATATGACCAAATGCATCACAGAATACATTAGATTCTGTGAAGACAAGACCATGCCAGCTCAGACTGTACACTGCTTCTCCAACAACAGACCATGGGTCACCAGTGACCTGAAAACACTTCTGAACAAAAAGAAGAGAGCTTTTAGGGCTGGAGACAAGGAGAAGCTGAGGGGAGTGCAGCATGAGCTGAGAGAGATGCTGAGGAGGTGTAAGGACAATTATAGGAGGAAGTTGGAAGAGAAACTCAGGCAAAATAACACTAAAGATGTGTGGGAGGGAATGAAACAAATCACTGGGTACAAGGGGAGAGTCAGGCAGCCATCTGGGAGCCAGGAGAGAGCTGAGGAAATGAATCTGTTTTTTAATAGGTTCAACTCACTGTCTGTCACCCGAGCAACACAACCAGACCCCCACACACCCCTCCCTACCCACGCTCCCGTGCAGAACCTCTCTCCATCTCCCTCCTCCTCCTCCTCAGGGGGCACCAGGACCCCCCCTCACTTCACGGTGACTACAGATCAGGTGGAGAAACAGCTAAAGAGACTCCGTCAGCGGAAGGCTTCGGGCCCGGATGGCATCTCCGCTAGGATCCTGAGGACCTGTGCCAACCAACTAGCTCCAGTACTGACACACCTGTACAACCTGAGCCTGAGTCTGGAGAGAGTACAGGTGCTGTGGAAGACATCCTGCCTGGTTCCTGTCCCCAAGAAGTCATCTCCATCGGATCTGAATGACTATCGACCAGTTGCCCTCACATCTCATGTGATGAAGGTCCTGGAGAGACTGGTCTTAGTCCACTTGAGGCCGCAGGTGGAGACGTGGCTGGACCCTCTGCAGTTTGCATATCAGCCCCATTTAGGAGTTGAAGATGCTGTCATCTACCAGCTGCAACGAGCCCATCAGCACCTGGATGGTGGAGGAGATACTGTGAGAATCACTTTTTTTGATTTCTCCAGTGCCTTTAACACCATCCAGCCACTGCTGCTGAGTGAGAAGCTGCGGGGGATGAGGGTTGACAGCTCTGTGATCTCCTGGATTACCGACTACCTGACAGGCAGACCACAGTTTGTCAGGCTGGGCAGTGTCTTGTCTGGAGTGGTGGCTAGTGATACGGGAGTGCCACAGGGGACTGTGCTCTCTCCTTTTCTTTTTACCTTATACACCACGGACTTTCAGTATAACACTGAGTCATGTCACCTGCAAAAATTCTCTGATGACTCAGCTGTTGTGGGGTGTATAAGAGGAGGAGAGGAGGGGGAGTACAGGGCACTGGTAGACAGATTTGTGGAGTGGACGGAGCAGAATCACCTGAGGTTGAATGTCAGCAAGACCAGGGAGATGGTGATTGACTTCAGGAAGAGGAAGGCTCCTTCTCAGCCACTGCAGATTAGGGGGGAGGATGTGGGAGTGGTTGAAGACTACAAATATCTGGGTGTCAGGATCAGTAGCGGGTTGGACTGGAGATCCAACACCGATGCTGCGCACAAGAAGGGGATGAGCAGACTCTATTTCCTGAGAAAACTGAGATCCTTCAACGTGTGCAGCAGGATGCTGGAGCTTTTCTACCAGACTGTTGTCGCCAGCGCCATCTTTTTTGCTGCGGTCTGTTGGGGTAGCAGTATCAGGGCCAGAGATACCAACAGACTTGACAAGATTATCAAGAGGGCTGGCTCTGTAATTGGTCTCAGACCGGAGACCTTTGAGACAGTGGTGGAGAGGAGAACACTAAATAAACTGCGATCCATCATGAACAATCCTGATCACCCCCTCCACCACACACTAGGTAGGCAGCGAAGCACTTTCTCCAGTAGACTACTACAGCTTCGTTGTTGAACGGCCAGGTACAGGAAATCTTTCCTGCCACATGCAATTTCACTGTACAATAACCCAGTATGATGTTGTATTCTGGTCATAGCTATGCTGCCACACTGCACCTTACAGACTAACTGGTACCTCACATTTCACTCTGCTCCTGATAGTCCTTCTTTGTGCAATGGGGTGATTCATGTGTTTATACGGGTCATCATCATATATTAAGCTATGATGTATGTAGGTTCTATAGTCGTGTTAGTTTCTTTTTTACTTTCCATGGGTAGTCCCTTTGTCTGTCGTGTGTGTTTCTGTTGTTTGGCTGTCAACTGTCATGCTACTGTTACACTGTAATTTCCCAGTTTGGGATCAATAAAGTACATCTATCTATCTATCTATCTATCTATCTATCTATCTATCTATCTATCTATCTATCTATCTATTCATGAGGGGCAGATGTGGGTAACCTGAGCAAGGGAAGGCAGATAATAACACACAGCTGGGAATGATGAGGAGGATGAGCGGCTGCTAGTAAACAGGTGAGGGATGGGCAGCTGGCAGTTTGACAAGTGGCAGGGCACACCCACACAAATTGACAGCCCTGACCGCCATCAAAGGGGAAACCAAACATAAAGACAACCTGGAGAACACAAAGCAGAAACTACAGAAATCAAAACACCACGGAGAAATGGTAAACAAGACCTAAATACCGGAAACAGATATAAATGATAAAAAGGACAACAGAGGCGACAAGAAGTACATGAAAAATAATAACATAATAAACCAATATGGACAAACAGGGGGAGTCATGGAGCTGAGTTTAGAAAAACCCCAAACTCAGCACATGACAAGTCTGGTCATTGGTTGAACCTTGAACTCAAGATCCTTGAGGATTTATGGGAGTTTGCTCAACCAGCTTATATGTGTGTTGTTGACTTGGAGAAGGCATTAGACCAGGGGTGTCAAACTCAAATTCACAGTGGGCCAAAATTAAGCAGTGAAGTAAAGTCACGGGCCAAACTCAATATTTATTGAAAAATTAACTGCAACTGATATGTAATGTTTAACCTTTTCATATGGAAACAAACTTTAGTTTTGCTTAAACACAGACTCTGGAACAACCAAAGCTTGATATTACAAACACATGAGAAATTAAATTTGAAATAAAAGACACATCAGTGGTATTCATTTCTTATTTAAATAAAGTATGTCTCTCCCCGTATCCTTTCAAGTTCCTTTTTAAAGTAAATCTTTTTCAAAGCCAACAACAAAAGAACCAAAAATAATAATGTCATTCAATAAAAATCCAACATTTCAACTATTAACAGACCATGCCTTGCAGTAGAAAAAGTGCATAAATAACAGATATATTCAAGCTCAGTTTGCTACACTCTGATTTACTCTGCACATTGGTCTAAGCCAGATACCTGGCATCTTTTCTTAGATGCAAGTTCATCAATGTCTGGGGTCAGGCTCTGAGCTGAGGAAAACCTCAGGACGGAGTGAAGGTGTTCATCAGTGAGTCGACTTCTGTGAGGTGTTTTGTTCACCTTCATCATAGAGAACAGTTGTTCACATAGATATGTGCTGCCGAACATTGAGAGCATCTGAGCAGCTTGGGTGCGTAATTGAGGCATTGTCGGGGAGGAAACATGGAAACCGCGCAGCACCAACAGAGTCATATTTTGATTTGAGCATGTCATTACATTGGAGTTCAGTTAGCTCCATTTGGAGGCTGGTTGGTGCACTTTCCACGTTGATCGCAAACTGGTTACTGAGCAGTTCAAATCTCCCTTTCTGAGCCTCAAAGTCGGCAAATCGCCGGGAAAACTCGGCGCTGAGCGCGTTGATTTTTTTTCAGCAAACTGTGCGCTAGACAGCACGGCAGGAGAAATTTGCTCCACCATGGTTTGGCAGCACGGAAAATGACCCAAGTTTCCTTGCAGCATCTGAGTCTTCCACAGACACAACTTAGTTTTAAAGGCCCTCACTGCTGCGTACATGTCTGTGATGATGTGGCCCCATCCCTGAAGCTGCAGGTTAAGCACATCGAGATGGCTCACAATGTCAGACAGAAATGCAAGCTCACACAGAAACTTTTTATCTCTCAGCTCTGTTGTGTCCTTCCCTTTGTTTTCCATAAACTGACAGATTTCCTCACGTAGCTCAAAACATCTGTTCAGTACTTTTCCTCTGCTTAGCCATCTCACCTCTGTGTGATAGGGCACATCTCTGTATTCCGAATCCAACTCCTCCAGAAAAGACTTGAACTGCCGGTGATTCAAACCTTTGGCTCTTATGAAGTTGACTACTCGTTTTATAGAGCTCATAACATGTTCCATTTGCAGAGCTTTGCCACAGAGCGCTTCCTGATGTATGATACAGTGATAAACTGTAAGTTCACCTGCATCTTCCTCCCGCATCTTCTCCTGAATCCTGCTGACCAATCCACTCTTTTGACCGCACATCGCGGGCGCACCATCTGTCGTCAGTCCCACAAGTTTATCCCAAGGCAGGCTCATTTCAGTTATACATTTGGGTACCTCTTCAAAGATATCTTTTCCTGTGGTGATGCCATGTATTGATTTTAATCCTAAAAGTTCCTCTGTGACGCACAGGCTCGAGTCTACTCCACAGATGAAGATTGACAGTTGGGCAGTATCAGACGTGTCGCTGCTCTCATCCACAGCAAGGGAGTATGCAATAAAATCTTTTCCCTTTTTTATTAGTTGTTCATGTAGATTAGTGGAAAGCTCACACACACGCTCAGCCACGGTGTTTCTGCTCAGGCTCACATTTAAAAATTCTTGCTTTTTATCTGGGCACACGATGTCGCAAACTTTGACCATGCACTTTTTGACAAACTCTCCCTCATTAAAGGGCCGGGCTGATTTTGTTATCTCTGCTGCCACAATAAAGCTGGCCTTTACAGCAGCTTCACTTTTTGATTTTGCTTTCATGAACATAGTCTGCCGGCAAACCAGACTTCTTTTCATCTCCTCCACCTTCTGCAGCTTCTGCTTTACGTCCAGGTCCTTGTACTTTTCATAATGTTTTGTTTCATAGTGTCTTCTTATGTTATATTCTTTTGTTACAGCCATGTTAGCTCCGCACACAAGACAAACAGGTCTGTCCTTTATATTCGTGAACAGATAATCTGCCTCCCACCTGTCTTGAAAGCTCCTGTTGTCCATCTTTCGTTTGACCATTTTTGTGGAGGGTGAAATTAATTTGTCCAATGTGACTGGAGCATGGTTGTCAATGACTGTCAACAGAAAAAAGGAGCGCTTGCCGGTTTCGACTGCGCGCCAACGTACTAGCAAAGCATTGTGGGATTTGTAGTATTAGCGGTACAGTATATACCGCGGGCCAGCTCTAATGTACATTTGATATGATCTCGCGGGCCAATTATAATTACACTGCGGGCCAAATTTGGCCCGTGGGCCTGAGTTTGACACATGTGCATTAGACCATATCCCTTATGGTTTCTTGTGGAGGGTGCTTTGGCATTATGGGGCATTGGGTTCATTGCTACATGCTATCCAGTTTCAAACCAGTTTGGTTTATGTTGCCAACAATTAGTCAAACTCATTCCCAGTGAGAGTTGGACTCCACCAGGGATGCACTTTCGCACTAATCCTATTCATAATTTTTATGGACAGGTGTTCTAGATGCAGCAAGAAAATGAGGGTGTCAAGTTTGGTCACAGGATCTTGCCTCTGCTTCATTAAGCAATGACTTTTAGGTAATACTACTACTACTACTACTACTACTGCTACTACTACTACATTAAATTTGTAACATACTTTTCTTTATGAATGATCTCAAAGTGCTAATGTCTTTAGGTCTTCCTGGGACAGTATGCCATTGAGTGTGCTGGGATGAGAATCAACAAATCCAAGTCCATGGTCCTCAGTGGAAAAGGGTTGATTTTCCTCTCTGGGTTGGGGAAGAGCTCCTGCCCCATGTGGAGGGGTTCAACTAACTTGGAGTCTTACTCACAAATGAGGAGACAATGGTGCAAGTGACTGACAGGTGGATTGGAGCAGCATCGGCAGTCATGGGGATGTTGTACAGGTCTGTCATGGTGAAGAGAGACCTGAGCTTTAAATCAAAGCTACTATCCTAACCTATGGCCACAAACATTGGGTAGTGTGCAAAAGAATGACATTCAAAAGTCACAGCTGTAGTGGTTTGGGCATCCGACTAGGGTGCCCCCTGGACACCTCACACGTCAGGTGTTCTGGACATGTTTCACTGGGCGGAGACCAGGGGAAGACCCAGGACACGCTGAAGACTATGCCTGCCAGCTGGTCTGGGAACAACTTGATATCCTTCTGAAGAGCTGGAGGAGGGGACCAGGATGCATGAAATCTGGGCTTTCTGTTTAGACTACTGTTTCAGTGACCTGGACCTCCAGATAAGTGGTAGAAGATGGATGGATGGATGGATGGATGGATGGAACATATGAAGGGCAGCTGGGGCCTTTCTGTGTGGAGTTTGCATGTTCTTCCCATGTCTGTGTGGTTTCCCTTCAGATTCTCTGACTTTTTCACCACAGTCCAAAAGCATGTTCTTTAGGTTAATTGGTGATTCCAAATTGGCTGTAGGTCTGAATGTGAGCGTGAGAGGTTGTCTGTTGGGCCTGTTGGCTGTCTTTTCAAGGTGAGACCATAAATAGGATTTTGTGGTCAAGAAAAAGGCTGGCTGGCTGGATAATAAGTGTAAACTTCAGGTCTTCTAAAAAGATGAGATACCAGAAGATCAACTCAATCCCAGTTTCAGCATTTTAGGGTTCGAAAAAAAAAATATAAACATAAATTCATCCTGTGGGCGAGACACATTATGGGCTCACTTTTCCACAGAGACATGACTGCATGTGTATTGAGGGTGTCACGTCTGCAAAGACAAAGGACTCGAATCTGCAGAAGATAACAAGGAGGTGTGAGATTTGTCTCTTTGTCCCACAGAAGATGCCCCGGAGAGATTTCCGGTTCATCAAGAAATGAGAGACAATGGTGAAGATTCAAAGGGATGCTTTGTGACTGTATGTTTACTGAAAACACCATGTGACTTGAATTCTGATGCTGGAAACATATAAAAGGGTGATGAGATATGATTCTTTCTCTTTCCTGCTTTGAGAATGCTAGACGATGTGTTCTGTCAATAAAGCTGGTTTACGAATTAAACTCAGCCTCATCATTCGAGCACATCTTCTACACTGGTGACCTACGACGAGAAATGAGCAGACAGAATTCTCCCGAGCGGGGCTCGGCCGAAGCCAGCCTGATGGCCGCCTCCACGATCCGGCTGCCCGATTTTTGGCAGCACAGCCCGCGCTCATGGTTTAGCGCAGTCGAGGCGCAGTTCAACCTCCGGAGAATCTCCAACGACGACACAAAATTCTACCATGTGGTAGTGAAGCTGGACAGCGACACGGTCCAGAGAGTGGAGGATTTGGTTAATCATCCACCAGACAGCGACAAGTACAGCGCATTGAAGGACGCGCTGATCAGCCATTTCACCCCTTCAGTCCAACAACGAGCAGAGGGGCTCCTGACGTTGACGGAGTCAGAGAACGATAGACCTGCGGACCTGATGGTGAAGATGCTGAGGCTCAAAGACTCTGAGGATGGCGAATTCATTTTCGCCCACCTTTTCCTTCGGACCCTGCCGCTAGCAGTGAGAGTGGCCCTGGCAGAGTCGCCCCGATTGGCCAGGCGAGACTACCATGGGTTGAGCAAAGAGGCGCAGAGGCTGGTTGATGCCCACAAGCGGAATGCGGTTTCGGCCGCGGCTGCTAGCCCAGGAACGGCGTCCGGAGACAGCGCAGGTCCAGCGGCCGCGGCGCCAAACGCACCAACGACGCCGGCGTGTTTCTACCACCGCCGTTTTGCAGAGAGAGTGCACAGGTACGTCCCACCGCGCAACATCAAGCGCCAGGGAAACGCCAAGACCGAGGGCCGGTAGCAGCTGCGACCCTCGGTAACGAGAACAAGCTGCTTTACCTGACGGACGCACGCTCGGGGAAACAGTTCCTCGTGGACACGGGCTCTCAGCTGAGTTTCGTCACACCCACCTACGCGGAATGGCTGATGCCGTCTAAAGCTCCCTGGGTGTCAGTGTCAGCAGCGAACGGCTCCGCGATTAAAACGTTCGGTGAGAGGACCATGCTTCTGTCCTTACAGGGCCGTTCATTTGAGTGGACATTTATTGTAGCAGCAGTCAGTTTCAACATGTTAGGGGCTGATTTTTTGTGCTCACATGGTTTATTGGTTGACCTTGCTAATAGACGTCTGATTAATGCACTGTCCTTTCATTCTATTCCCTGCACAGCTTGGGTGGCCCCGCCGACTGCACATGCCAGCGTCTCAGCTGCGGGTGGTAAGTTTCACACATTGCTTGCTCAGTTCCCAGCACTCACAGTCCCCACGCTTTCGGCAACGGTGGCTAAACATGGGGTGGAGCATTTTATAACCACCACCGGCCCTCCCGTTTTTGCAAAAGCTCGGCGCTTGGACCCAGCTAAACTGGCCATCGCGCGCGAGGAGTTCACTAATCTAGAAAAACTGGGCATTGTTAGACGCTCCAAGAGCTCTTGGGCTTCGCCGTTACACATGGTCCCAAAGGCTGACGGTTCGTGGCGACCTTGCGGCGATTTCCGCAGGTTGAACAACGTTTCAGCTCATGACCGCTACCCGATTCCGCACATTCAGGATTTTTCTGTTCATTTGGCGGGGGTGCGCATTTTTTCTAAAATAGACTTGGTGCGCGGTTACCACCAGGTTCCAGTGCGCGCGCAAGATGTACCCAAAACAGCGGTCATAACTCCTTTCGGCCTTTTTGAGTTTTTGCGCATGCCTTTTGGCCTCAAGTGGGCCGCGCAGACTTTCCAACGCATGATGGATGCAGTTTTACGCGACCTCCCTTTCGTGTTCGTTTATTTGTACGATATTCTGGTAGCCAGCGCGTCCGAGGGCGAGCACGAAAAACACCTCACAGCAGTTTTTCGGAGGCTGGCAGAGCACGGGTTAATAGTTAACCCAGCGAAGTGCCAGTTTGGGGTGGCGCAGATTGATTTTTTGGGACATCGCGTTTTGGCAGAAGGAGCGGTTCCTCTTCCAAATAAAGTGCGTGCCATAACGGATTTTCCGCAACCTCAAACGGTCAAGGCGCTTCAGGAGTTTCTAGGGATGGTTAATTTTTACAACCGGTTCCTCCCAAGCGCAGCACGGCTCATGCAGCCATTGTACACCGCGTTAAAAAAACAAAAGCCCGCAAATAAAGTTGAATGGTCTCCGGAGCGGGAGCGCGCTTTCGCCCAGGTCAAATCAGCCCTGGCAAACGCAGTTTTGTTAGCGCACCCAGTTCCAACGGCCCGCATGGCGCTCACCACTGACGCTTCCGATGTAGCGGTGGGGGCGGTAGTTGAACAGTTTGTGGCAGGTACCTGGCAACCCCTCGCGTTTTTCAGCAGGACTTTGCGCGATAGTGAGCGTAAATACAGTGCGTTTGACAGGGAGCTTTTGGCCCTACACTTGGCCATCCGCCATTTTCAGTTCTGGTTAGAGGGGCGCCGTTTCACCGCGTTTGTGGATCATAAACCGCTAACTTTTGCGATTGCCAAAAATTCAGAACCCTGGTCAGGCCGACAACAAAGGCAACTAGCCGCAATATCGGAGTTCACTACTGATATTCAGCATGTCGCGGGTAAACACAATGTTGTGGCAGACTGCCTCTTGCACGCGGTAGCACCACCACGCCCCATAGGGGCAGACTCTGTAGCCGTGGCCGCGGGCCCGAGCAGCGACGCGGGAGCGCGCGCAGCCCCGGTCTGTGTTGGGTTAGATTATGCAACCATGGCTGCGGAGCAGGTTAACGACGCGGACGTGCACGCGCTCCAGTCTGGACCAACAGGGTTAAGGCTGGAGCACAGGGAGCAACAAAGTGGTATGCCCCCACTAATCTGCAATGTCTCCACGGGACGGCCCCGCCCCGTGGTGCCAGCCGCGTGGCGTCACTGCGTTTTTGACTCGGTCCATTCTCTCGCACACCCGGGGGTGCGCGCATCGATTAAGTTGGTGGGGGAGAAATTTGTTTGGCCCTGGTTGCGCAAACAGGTCAAAGAATGGGTGGCAGCCTGCGTAGCATGTCAGCGAGCCAAAATACACAGACACACTAAGGCCCCGTTGGAACCTTTTCACATCCCCGCTAAGCGTTTTGATCACGTGCATGTTGACTTGGTGGGCCCGCTCCCATTATCGCACGGGCACACACATCTTTTGACGATGGTGGATCGCACCACGCGTTGGCCAGAGGCGAGTCCTCTGACATCAACCACAGCGGACGAAGTTGCGCGAGCTTTTTTAGCAGCGTGGGTTGCGCGTTTCGGTGTACCGTCGGACATAACGTCCGACAGGGGTCCCCAATTTATTTCCGAACTATGGTCATCGATGGCCCGCAGCTTGGGGGTGAAGATTCATCGCACCACCGCGTATAACCCCCAGGCTAATGGTTTATGCGAACGCTTTCACAGGTCATTGAAAGCAGCCCTCAGAGTGTCGCTGACGGACACAAATTGGGTGGACAAACTTCCATGGGTTTTATTGGGGTTGCGTTCTGCACCTAAGGAAGATTTACATGCTTCCCCGGCTGAATTAGTTTTTGCACAACCTCTCTGTTTGCCGGGGGAATTTCTTCCCGATAATCCCGCACCAAATGGCCCCCCTGCTCAGCCGTGGCAGAGCGACTCGGGAGCAAACACACTCCCTGGCTCGGTCCATCACAGTTTACCACACGTTTTTGTGCCAAAGGCTTTAAAAAATGCAGAGTTTGTTTTTGTTAAACATGATGCTCAGCGTCCAAGTTTGCGACCGTTTTATGACGGACCGTTCAGAGTGCTGGAGACCGGGCAGAAGCATTTTCTGCTAGATTTAGGGGGCAGAAGGGAGTTGATTTGCATAAACAGGCTCAAACCCGCTTTCGTTTTGGCTGATGAGGAAGTGCAGCTCGCGAGGCCCCCCCGCCGTGGCAGGCCGCCGAGAGGACATTCTCCAGAATCTTCACAGAAAGGTGCTAACAGCTTTAATCCACAGGTGCAGAGAGATGTTGCAGGTGCAGCAAAGCCAGGTTGCAGCAGATTCGGCAGAAAGTTAAAACCTAGGCAGTTGGTGGATTGATTAGCGATATATGGACTGTTTTGTGTTTTTCTTTTTTTTATGCCATGCAGGTTTTGCCCTTAATAGACATTTGTCTCTTTGTCCCACAGAAGATGCCCCGGGGAGATTTCCGGTTCATCAAGAAATGAGAGACAGTGGTGAAGATTCAAAGGGATGCTTTGTGACTGTATGTTTACTGAAAACACCATGTGACTTGAATTCTGATGCTGGAAACATATAAAAGGGTGATGAGATATGATTCTTTCTCTTTCCTGCTTTGAGAATGCTAGACGATGTGTTCTGTCAATAAAGCTGGTTTACGAATTAAACTCAGCCTCATCATTCGAGCACATCTTCGACATCCCTTATTTTATATGTTCATTATCCATGTAAATGTAATTGTATTTTAAGGCTTTGAATGAGCCTACTACTATAGATAGATTTGTATTTTCTACCAGGGTTCCTTGGAATGCTCAGGTTTCTGTAGGAAATGTTCTCACTTCACTTAATTGGTCCAAATATTGCAAATAATTTTCCATTGTTGTGCATTGGTGCATGGGTGTCTACAGAAAGCATGCACAACAACAATAAACTATTTACAATTTTTTGGACCAATTAAGATGTGAAATGAGAACATTTCCCACAGAAACTTGAAGATTGAAAAAAACTGAGATAGATTGTCAAGGTCTGAACTGTGCTCATGCCCTTGCTTTATGTTGTCATTTGATTCTCTGTGGTCAGGACATGAGTTCAGCCATGTCCTCACCCTTTGTTATTGTTTCTCTGTGCTTAGTGTTATTATCCTGGTTTGTTTTGCATTATTCATCCTTGCCATGTCTTTAATTCTGATTTTCATTATGTTGTTATTTTCCCAGCATCAGCCTAAGTTTGGTCATTGTGTTTATTTCCATTATCATGCCTCTTATGTTCTGTAGGATTTGTCCCTGGCTGGTTTTAAGTTGTGACTAGTATCATTATTATTTGTCATGGTTATGTACTCCTTGGTCCTGTGTTCATGTATCTTGTGCATCCTCCATTCCTGTTTACCTTTTGTCTCAGTCCCTCATGTCTCCTGCACCTGTTGCCATGCATTGCTGTCTCTGACTGCCCCTGATTATTCCCACCTGTCCTGTGTTGATTACCTCCCTGTCTGTTTACATGTATCTCAGTCTGTGGCCTGTACGGTGACCTTGTCTCATGTTGGCGTCTCACCCATGCTTCTGTTTATCCCGAGTAATCCTGCCTATTATCTTTTGTCAGAAGCCTGCTGTGTTTTTGCTTTTGTTTCAGCCCACGAGCTGCATTCTTTTCTGTTTATTAATAAACTATGGTTTACCAACTTCGCCTGGTGTTTGGGTCCTTCCTTTCTTTGCCCCGAAGGGGCACTTCTGACGGAAGGTCGCCGGCAATAATGGACCTAGCGAGCAAGAAAAGGAGGAGAAAAAAGTGGAGTTGGGATGAGCTGGAGGTGGTGGCTGTAATCGAGGACATGGCGACTGACACTTGGAGCTACTCTTCCTGTAGGGATGAGATGTTTTTCTGGGAGGGGGGGGAGTTGCTAATCTGCTCGTAGCCAGACTGAGCGTGTGCTTTCACTCTTGGGTGCAGAATCTCTCTCTTCCTCCACTACCACCGCTGCCATCTGCCTCCTCCTTGCCAGAGCCAGCCCTCCGGTCGCCTATTCTCTCTCCAGCAGAGCAAGGAGAGTTCTGCGGCAGCAAGCTGGCGTTCGGGGGCCCCGGGTAGAAGAAAGGCTCCGAAAGATGCCACTCCTCTCAACACCACGTACCATCACCTGCTTTGGCTCCTCTACTGATAGCTCCAGCCGTTCCCGAGGCGCACACAACAGCTCCAGCCATCCCCGAGGTGTGCACAACAGCTCCTGCTGTCCCCAAGGTGCACGCAATAGCTCCTGCTATTTCCAAGGTGCACACAATGGCTCCTGCTGTCCCAGAGGTGCATGCAGCAGCTCCTGCTGTCTCCGAGGTGCGCACAACAGTTCCTGCTGTCCCCGAGGTGCGCACAACAGCTCCTGCTGTCCCCGAGGTGCAGGCAACGGCTCCTGCTGTCCCCGAGATGCACACAACAGCTCCAGCCATCCCCGAGGTGCGCACAGCAGCTCCAGCCATCCCCGAAGTGCACACAACATCTCCCGCTGTCCCTGAGGCGCACGCCATAGCTCCAGCTTTCTCGAAGGCACACACATCAGCTCGCGCTCCACTTGTTTCACCTGTCATCATGCCTACAGCAGTTTCACCTGTCGTCGCATCTGCTGTGTCGGCTCCCACATTTTCTGCGCTGGTGCCCTCGCCTGCTGCAACTCCTCAGACTGCCTCATCTGCTGCCCCTTCGGCGTCCTCAGAGATGGAGGTCGCCTCTCCAGCAGCAGAGTCACTGGGGTCCTCGCCATCGGAAGAGCAGGAGCCAAGGCAAGTCCTCTTTTTTGTCATTTTAACATCAGTTTTAGAGAGGATTTGTCTTGCTTCTGGCAGGAAGACCTAGTTGCAGTTTCCACCTACTTGTGAGCTCTCCCTGTCAAGCTCTTCTGCTGGTGGTTGTGGTGTGGACATGATACCTGCATGTGTTTCTTCTTCCCCATCCAAGGTGGCTGTGTCAGGGATGGAGGAGCACATTTTGACCCCTGCAGTTCAGATGACTGGTGCACCCCTACCATCAATTTCAGAAGCCAGGGGACTTCCACCTGCCATTCCAGAGGCCGCAGAGCTTCCACCTGTTGTTGTTCCAGAGGTCAGAGGGCCTCCACCTGTCGTTGTTTCAGAGGTCAGTGGACCTCCACCCATCGTTCCAGTGACCGAGCAGTCCACTACATATGGGACGTCTGAGCAGTCTGCTCCACCCATTGTCCAAAAGGCTGGTGTGCCTCCACCTTTCGTTCCAGAGGCCAGTGTACCTCCACCTTTTGTTCCAGAGGCCGGTGCTCCTTTGCCTGTGGTTCCAGAGGTTGCCGCGTCTCTACCCATGGTTCTGGAGGCCAGTGGGCCTCCACCCGTGGTTCCGGAGGCCGGCGGGCCACCACCTGATGTTCCGGAGGCTGGTGGGGATCCATCCATTGTTCCGGAGGCTGGTGGGCCTCCACCTGTTGTTCCAGAGGCCAGTGGGCCTCCATCCGTCATTCCAGAGGCCGGCACACCTCCACCGTTTACTCCAGAGGCCGGCACGCCCAGCACAGACCCTGGTTTTGGGTCTTGGGGACTTTGGGAGACCACCCAACTGGCTATGTTTTGAGGTCTGGAGGCCCATGAACTGGGTTAGGCCCCCCGACCTGCTTTGTTCTCTGGTCCGGTGGTCCAGGGACTCTGGTAGACCATCCAGCTTGCTTTGTTTTGGGTTTTGAGGCCTTGAACTTTGTTTGGAGCACAAACTATGTCCCTGTTTTGGACTTTGTGGGTGGGGGAAGGGATTTGTTTCGGCCCATCTGACCTTATACCCCCACCACCCACACTTGGAGTTTTTTTTTTTTTCCGTTTCTGTTGATATTACTTTTTGGGGTGTCTGGATTCCATCCCTAAAAGGGGCGGTGGTGCTCTGTCAAAGTCTGGACATGGCTGTGTTCATGTCCTCACTTTATGTTGTTACTTGATTCTCTGTGGTCTACAGGACATGAGTTCAGCCATGTCCTCACCCTTTGTTATTGTTTCTCTGTGCTTAGTTTATATATATATATATATATATATATATATATATATACTGTATATATATATATATACAGTATATATACACTACCATTCAAAAGTTTGGGGTCACCCAGACAGTTATTTTGTGTTTTCCATGAAAAGTCACACTTATTTACCACCATGAGTTGTAAAATGAATAGAAAATATAGTCAAGACATTGACAAGGTTAGAAATAATGATTTGTATTTGAAATAATAATTTTTTTCCTTCAAACTTTGCTTTCGTCAAAGAATCCTCCATTTGCAGCAATTACAGCGTTGCAGACCTAACATGATTGCGCAAGGTTTTTCTAATCATCCAGTAGCCTTCTGACGCAATGAGCAAACACATTGTACCATTAGAACACTGGAGTGATAGCTGTTGGAAATGGGCCTCTATATACCTATGCAGATATTGCACCAAAAACCAGACATTTGCAGCTAGAATAGTCATTTACCACATTAGAAATGTATAGAGTGTATTTCTGATTAGTTTAAAGTTATCTTCATTGAAAAAAGTGCTTTTCTTTCAAAAATAAGGAAATTTCTAAGTGACCCCAAACTTTTGAACGGTAGTGTATATACAGTATATACAGTGGGGTAAAAAAGTATTTAGTCAGCCACCAATTGTGCAAGTTCTCCCACTTAAAAGATGAGAGAGGTCTCCAATTTTCATCATAGGTATACCTCAACTATGAGAGACAAAATGAGAAAAAAAAATCCAGAAAATCACATTGTCTGATTTTTAAAGAATTTATTTGCAAATTATGGTGGGAAATAAGTATTTGGTCAAAAACAAAAGTTCATCTGAATACTTTGTTATATACCCTTTGTTGGCAATGACAGAGGTCAAACGTTTTCTGTAAGTCTTCACAAGGTTTTCACACACTGTTGCTGGTATTTTGGCCCATTCCTCCATGCAGATCTCCTCTAGAGCAGTGATGTTTTGGGGCTGTCGCTGGGCAACACGGACTTTCAACTCCCTCCAAAGATTTTCTATGGGGTTGAGATCTGGAGACTGGCTAGGCCACTCCAGGACCTTGAAATGCTTCTTACGAAGCCACTCAATCGTTGCCCGGGCGGTGTGTTTGGGATCATTATCATGCTGAAAGACCCATCCACGTTTCATCTTCACTGCCCTTGCTGATGGAAGGAGGTTTTCACTCAAAAGCTCACGATACATGGCCCCATTCATTCTTTTCTTTACACGGATCAGTCGTCCTGGTCCCTTTGCAGAAAAACAGCCCCAAAGTATGATGTTTCCACCCCCATGATTCACAGTAGGTATGGTGTTCTTTCTTCTCCAAACACAACAAGTTGAGTTTTTACCAAAAGGTTCTATTTTGGTTTCATCTGACCATATGACATTCTCCCAATCCTCTTCTGGATCATCCAAATGCTCTCTAGCAAACTTCAGACGGGCCTGGACATGTACTGGCTTAAGCAGGGGGACACGTCTGGCACTGCAGGATTTGAGTCCCTGGCGGTGTAGTGAGTTACTGATGGTAGCCTTTGTTACTTTGGTCCCAGCTCTCTGCAGGTCATTCACTAGGTCCCCCCATGTGGTTCTGGGATTTTTGCTCACCGTTCTCGTGATCATTTTGACCCCACGGGGTGAGATCTTGCATGGAGCCCCAGATCGAGGGAGATTATCAGTGGTCTTGTATGTCTTCCATTTTCTAATAATTGCTCCCACAGTTGATTTTTTCACACCAAGCTGCTTACCTATTGCAGATTCAGTCTTCCCAGCCTGGTGCAGGTCTACAATTTTGTTTCTGGTGTCCTTTGACAGCTCTTTGGTCTTGGCCATAGTGGAGTTTGGAGTCTGACTGTTTGAGGTTGTGGACAGGTGTCTTTTATACTGATAACGAGTTCAAACAGGTGCCATTAATACAGGTAACGAGTGGAGGACAGAGGAGCCTCTTAAAGAAGAACTTACAGGTCTGTGAGAGCCAGAAATCTTGCTTGTTTGTAGGTGACCAAATACTTATTTTCCACCATAATTTGCAAATAAATTCTTTAAAAATCAGACGATGTGATTTTCTGATTTTTTTTTTCTCATTTTGTCTCTCATAGTTGAGGTATACCTATGATGAAAATTGGAGACCTCTCTCATCTTTCAAGTGGGAGAACTTGCACAATTGGTGGCTGACTAAATACTTTTTTGCCCCACTGTATATATATATACAGTTAGGCCAAGAAATATTTGGACAGTGACACAATCTTCATGATTTGGGCTCTGCATGCAACCACATTGGATTTGAAATGAAACAACTACAACAGAATTGAAGTGCAGACTTGAAGGTTTAATTCAAGGGGTTGAACAAAAATATATGATTAAACATGTAGGAATTGTAGCTATTTTTATACAAACACTCCTCATTTCAGGGGCTCAAAAGTAATTGGACAAATAAACATAACCCTAAGTAAAATGTTACTTTTCAATATTTTGTTGAGAATCCTTTGCAGGCAATGACTGCCTGAAGTCTGGAACCCATGGACATCACCAAACGCTGGGTTTCCTCCTTTGTGATGCTTTGCCAGGCCTTTACTGCAGCTGTCTTCAGTTGTTGCTTGTTTGTGGGTCTTTCTGCCTTAAGTTTTGTCTTGAGCAAGTGAAATGCATGCTCGATTGGGTTGAGATCCGGTGAATGACTCAGCCACTGCAGAATATTCCACTTTGTTGCTTTAAAAAACTCCTGGGTTGCTTTTGCATTATGTTTTGGATCATTGGTGAAGCGCCGTCCAATCAACTTTGCTGCATTTGGCTGAATCTGAGCAGAAAGTACACTACCGTTCAAAAGTTTGGGGACACCTCAGACAATTTTGTGTTTTCCATGAAAAGTCACATTTTTATTTACCACCATGAGTTGTAAAATGAATAGAAAATATAGTCAAGACATTGACAAGGTTAGAAATAATGATTTGTATTTGAAATAATTATTTTTTCCTCCAAAATTTGCTTTCATCAAAGAATCCTCCATTTGCAGCAATTACAGCATTGCAGACCCAACATGACTGCACAAGGGTTTTCTAATCATCCATTAGCCTTCTGACGCAATGAGCAAACACATTGTACCATTAGAACACTGGAGTGATAGTTGCTGGAAATGGGCCTCTATACACCTATGTAGATATTGCACCAAAAACCAGACATTTGCAGCTAGAATAGTCATTTACCACATTAGCAATGTATAGAGTGTATTTCTGATTAGTTTAAAGTTATCTTCATTGAAAAAAAATGCTTTTCTTTCAAAAATAAGGAAATTTCTAAGTGACCCCAAACTTTTGAACGGTAGTGTATATCCCTATACACTTCAGAATTCATCCGGCTGCTTCTGTCTTTTGTCACATCATCAATAAACACAAGTGACCCAGTGCCATTGGAAGCCATGCATGCCCATGCCATCACACTGCCTCCACCATGTTTTACAGAAGATGTAGTGCTTTGGATCATGAGCTGTTCCAGTTCTTCTCCAAACTTCCATCATTCTGGTACAGGTTGATCTTAGTCTCATCTGTCCAAAGAATGCTGTTCCAGAACTGGGCTGGCTTCTTCAGGTGTTTTTTGGCAAAGTCAATTCTGGCCTTTCTATTTTTGAGGCTGATTCATGGTTTGCACCTTGTGGTGAATCCTTTGTATTTACTCTCATGAAGTCTTCTCTTTATGGTTGACTTAGATACTGATACACCTACTTTCTGGAGAGTGTTCTTCACTTGAGTGGATGTTGTGAAGGGTTGTTCTTCACCATGGAAAGGATTCTGTGATCATCCACCACTGTTGTCTTCCGTGGACGTCCAGGCCTTTTTGAGTTCCCAAGCTCACCAGTGCACTCTTTTTTTCTCAGAATGTACCAAACTGTTGATTTGGCCACTCCTAACATTTCTGCTATCTCTCTGATGGATTTCTTCTTTTTTTTCACCCTCAGGATGGTCTGTTTCACCTCCATTGAGAGCTCCTTTGACCGCATGTTGTGTGTTCACAGCAACAGCTTCCAAATGCAAATGCCGCACCTGGAATCAACTCCAGACCTTTTAACTGCTTAATTGATGACAGGTTAATGAGGGAAGAGCCCATGCAGCCTTGTTATTTTTTTTTTTGCAGCCTTCTGAGTCAATTGTCCAATTACTTTTGGTCCCTTGAAAAAGAGGCGGCTACGTATTAAAGAGCTGTAATTCCTAAACCCTTGCTCCAATTTGGATGTGAATACTCTCAAATTACAGCTGAGAGTCTGCACTTTAAGCCCATATTGATTATATAATTGTATCCTGAATATGTTTTCGTAAACAGCTAAAATAACAAATCTTGTGTCACTGTCCAAATATTTTTGGGCCTAACTGTATGTATATACTGTATATATATGTATATATAGTATACTGAAGGAGCAGCCAGGGAGAAGGGGCAGATAACATAGCACGGAGCTAAGATCATGTTTTTCTCTGATTACTCCAAGCAAACCATGTAGAAGGGGAATGAAGGGGATCCTCTTTGGGCAAGTCAAGTCTGATCTCAGAAGCAGGGGAGTAGAGTATTCACTCCGCTTCCCTGCTATCCTGGAGATAAAGCACAACGGAGCATGGCACCGGTTCAACTCACCTGATGAAGCCGCAGAGTTCATCAGGAAGAACATCGTCGAAGAAGGGACTTAAGATGTTATACACTTGGTAAATATGTTAATGGACAAATTTCTCTGTTGCAGCCTATACAAGAAAAAGCACAATGGTAATTTCCACCAGAGACTAATGCTTAATCCTTGACTACTACTTGTATTCCAAGTTCACTGTTATGAGGTATTACAAATATCAGGTGTTTGGTTAAAGGAAGGCTGAGTTTGGGTGATCAGCTCAGGTTTTCTTGCTGAAGTGAGCTATGACTCACTTTATGATTGTTTGTTCCATCTTCTGTAAACTGGCTGGGTTTGTACGTAGTTTGTTCCTATTTGCTTTGTGTGTTTGTTTTTGTTTTGTTATTACTCTTCTTTTAACCCCACTCTGGTCCACCTCTCTGACAACGTACACATATTTGATTTACTTCACATACTATGACAAACATAACTGATCGTAAAATAGCCAGCTGGAACCTTAAGGGTCTGAATAACGTAGTTAAGAAAAAGAAAATCTTAACATATCTAAAATCATCTAAGGTGGACATAGTCTTTATCCAGGAAACACATTTGAAGAGGAAAGAATCTTTGAAACTTAAGACGCTCTTGGGTGGGTAAAAACTTCTCAAGCCCAGGAACTGGTAAAAGTAGAGGGGTCTCTATTTTGATTCGCAAGTCAGTTAATTTTAAAGAGACAAAAGTAGTTACAGGCTCAGACGGACACTATATAATAGTACAGGGGCAACTGTTGGACACGCCAGTCATTCTTTGTAGCATTTATGCACCAAATTCTGATAGGCCAGAATTTTTTCATAATTTATCACAGCTCCTTCTGGAATTAGACAATACTCAGATTATTTTAAGTGGTGATTTCAATCAAATACTGGATCAGGATCTAGACAGATTCATACCTAGATTCAACGTAGAGAGTAGGTCGGCTACTGCTATTAAACAACTAGTTTCAGATTTGGGTCTAGTTGATATCTGGAGACTGATTCATCCAGACACACGAGATTACTCCACCCCCCCACAGAGTTTACACTAGAATTGATTATTTTTTGATTTCTCAGTCATTAGTTGATAAATGTGTCAGTTCACAAATAGGTAACATAGTAACCTCTGATCACGCTCCAGTGTTCCTGTGCTTAACTAAGTTCTCACAAACTCTTAGGAGCCGCAGATGACGCTTGAACACATCTTTACTTAAAGATGACACATTCCTCAAAATGATTAGGGATGAAACTCTTCTGTTTGAGGAATTAAATAAAAAACAGGACACTACCCTGACCATATGGTGGGAGACTTTAAAAGCCTATCTGAGAGGTTGAATTATTTCATATGCTTCTTTCAAGAAAATATCAGTTAACAAGGAACTCAATGAATTAGAAAATAAACTTAAACGGCTTGAATCCTCATACTCCCAAACCAAGGACAGAAGGACAGGCCCATATTAAACAAGATAATCGCCACTAAATACCAATTGAATAAACTATATCACAAGAAAGCAGAATATGCTGTATTTCAAACTAACCAAACTTATTGGGAAATGGGGGAGAAATCTGTTCGACTCCTGGCTTATCGCCTTAAACAACTGAATAATATGAGTCATATAGCTGGTGTGCAGCAGCCAGATGGGAACATTTCCACCTCTTCAAAGCAGATAAATGATAGATTTAAATTATTTTATAAAACGTTATATTCATCACAGCGTGATTTAAATGAACAGAAATTTGATAACATTTTTGCTGATTTAAACTTGCCACAACTCTCCAACAGAAACAGAGATTTTCTGGATGCACCACTAAGGTTAGAGGAGATTTCTCAGGCAATTAAAAGCGTGCCATCAAATAAATCTCCTGGCCTAGATGGACTCCTGGCTGATTTTTATAGAGCATTTGATGATATTTTCAGCTCTTTATTGCTTAAAGTTTACAATGATGCATTCAAAAATAGCACTTAACCACAATCTATGCATATGGCAGTCATATCCTTCATTCACAAAAAAGAAAGGACGCTCTAGATCTGAGCAGTTACCGACCTATTTCCCTTCTCAACTGTGATCAAAAGATACTAGCAAAAATTTGTGCAAATCGTTTGTCAAAAGTTGTTGGAAGCATAGTCCACATGGACCAATCAGGCTTTATTCCAAATCGATATAGCTCTGACAAAATTAGGCGTTTAGTTAATTTACAACACTCTGTATATGACTCGGCTCATCTAACATTTGCTCTGTCACTGGATGCTGTGTTGAATGGAGTTATCTCTTTAAACACTTGAAAGGTTTGGTTTTGGGGGAAACTTTATTACATGGATTAAGACATTATATAACAGTCCATATCCCGTGTTTTAACAAATGGACTCATATCAGACCTATTTCGGTTACAGAGCTCTACGAGACAGGGTTGTCCTTTAAGCCCCGGTTTGTTTGTGCTTGCATTAGAACCTTTAGCACAGAAATTGAGAAACAGCACAGATATCCATGGCATTACAGTGGGTAATATTCATCATAAACTGTTACTGTATGCGGATGATATGTTAGTACTGATAACACAGCCAGAAAAATCTGTTCCTGCTCTACTAGACTGTACAGAGGAATTCACCGTCTTATCTGGATATCGTGTTAACTGGGACAAATCAGAGGCTATGCCTATGTCCGGTTACTGCCCATCTATACTATTAAAAAAATTGAGGTTTCGTTGGTCTTTAAAGGGCATTAAATACCTGGGAATTCAAATAACCCCAGATTATAACGATATGGTCAGAGAAAACATTAACCCTTTACTTAAGAAAATGAAATCTGATTTTGGTAGATGGAAGAAAATCCATCTTTCTCTCTGGGGCAAAATTCATTCTATTAAAATGATGATTGCACCAGTGATTTATTATATTCTATCTCACTTATCTTTGAACATCCCAGATTTTTACTTTAAAGACTTTCATACTTTCATCTTAGATTTTCTTTGGGGTAACTCACAACACCGTTTAGGCCTAAAGAAACTGCAGGTCTGTACAAAGAAAGAAGGATTTTCACTCCCTAATTTTAAATGGTATTACTGGGCTATCAACATAAAGCATATGAGGATATGGCTACCAAATTATGCAATACAGAACAAACCTAGTTGGTTCCAGATAGAGACAGAAGTTAGCAATGGCTTTTCTCCCTGGTCAGAGATATTTAACATAAATTCAAGACCACAAACACATCATCCAATCATTGCCAACACTAAATCAGCCTGGTATAAATTACATCGACCAGGTCGCTGGGACTTTTGGAAATCACCTTAGGCACCTTTATGGAATAACAAGCGGATTCTTATTGGAGACAAAACAGTAAATTTGACTTTGTGGCGTGATTCTGGGATTAATCACATTTCTCAACTATTTGATCCGCAGAGTAAACTTTTCCTGAGTTTCAGTGAAATAGCAGATAGGTATAAATTACCACACAGTCAGTTTTGGAGGTATGTCCAGCTGCAGAGTGCCTTGTCTAAATGGTTAGGAAGCCCTTTAAACTGCCCCACCAGCAGTCCAATTGAAGTGCTGCTCTCTCAATTAATATCAGGTTGAGGCACTGTACCTAAGATTTATCATCTTACTGCAAGATCAGCTATGTGACCCTCTGCGTAGGGCTAAAGAACACTGGGCAGGGGACTTGGCTGTGGACATATCTCTTACTGACTGGGAATCATGCCTGAATAATATTAATACAATGTATAAGGAAATGGGTAATAAGTTTATTCAACTGAAGATAATACATAGATGGCACAGAACTCCACAAATGTTGCACAAATGGAAGCTGATACCTGCAGACTCGTGCTGGAGATGTGGAGGAAGTGGTGCTTCCATTTTGCATATACTTTGGACTTATCCAGCACTCAAAAGACTAGTGGAATAACATTAAAGAGATTATCTATGAAGTTCTAAACAGGCGGTTTCAAATCTCAGCAAAACTGTCAATGCTGGATTCAACCACTGAACCCCAGGACTCGGATTTTTCTCCCTTTGAAAAACGATGGCTTATTCTGGCTCTTACAACATCAAAATGGATCTTACTGAGGCACTAGAGGAAGAGACTGCCACCCCCAGGCGGGGAATAAACTACAACTTTGGCTCAGTTGGCCGCCTATGAAAGAGTGTCATACTGTTTACTGAATAAACTTCAGCAATACAAATTGGCTTGGGATCCTTTCACCAGTTGCTTTCTGCTGCCTGATAGAGTCATACGACTAAGAATGCTGACTATAAATGAATGGGATTGTAGGACAGAGTGGTTGTAATTTTATTATTGTATTTATGTATTTATGTATGTATTTATTTATTGTAAATTTAACTATATTTCTAAGCTTTACAATGATACCAGGCACTCACGGGGTTTTTCCCATGACTTGCCGCTAGCAAACAAAGAAAGAGTTATGATTTATGACTTCTCGTGCCTGTGTCTTGTAATGACGCAGTGTGCATTTCGACTCATTTTGCCAGCACGGGTTACAATTTTCTGCTGCGTGCGTAATCATTCTCCAGGATTTATTGGTTTGGCTTCCATTGTGGAGAATCAAACAGCGCTGATGTGGTGTCAAAAAGTAAATGACATTTAACGGGATTTTATGTTATTTATGGTGAGAGGTTAACAGTCAAAATGTGTTCACCCATCATTTTATTTATATGATGATTCACTAAACAGCTTTTTTTTTATTCCATCCACATTCTCATTTTAATTGCGGACTTAGTGTTGGAGTCTATAGCATTATTTTATTATTTTTTAGATGAATGAATGAATGAATGAATGAACTGAGAAAAGGGTATGCAGAAGTAACTACATAGGAATATAAAATGAAAATAAATACCGAAACGGAGATGTGTTCACTCCAAAAGCAGAATGGCAGGAAGTAAATGCTGATCTTTATATGAGCATCACCTGACACTGATGTCAGCTGACCTGCGCTGAGTATTTCTCTGATTTTTCAAAACGTCTGTACAAGTCAGTCACTTAGGCGACCTCTGCATAACTTAGCCTGCGCTCAAGAACTTTTACAAACTGAACACAGCTTTCACCGTTTTATTTCCAAACGTCGGTAAATTTTCAGCAGGCTGAAAATTTTCAAAGAATACAACTTTCGCCAGCGTTTGTCAACAGACACCAACTATCATTAACTTTTGTCAGCAGAGCCAGACGTTTGCCAAAACGTCAGTAAAAGTCGGTCCAAACGTTGTAGTGTGAATCTACCTTAAGTCTGGTCATTGTGTTTATTTCCATTATCATGTCTCTTATATTCCATAGGATTTGTCCATGGCTGGTTTTGAGTTGTGACTATTATCATTATTATTTGTCAAGGTTATGCACTCCCTGGTCCTGTGTTCAGGTACTGTATCTCGTGCATCCTCCATTCCTATTTACCTTTTGTCTCAGTCCCTCATGTCTCCTGCACCTGTTGCCATGCCCTGCTGTCTCTGATTGCCCCTGATTGTTCCCACTTGTCCTGTGTTGTCTTGATTACCTCCCTGTCTATATATGTGCGTCTCAGGCTGTGTCCTGTGCAGTGACCTTGTCTCATGTTGGCGTCTCACCCATGCTTCTGTTTATCCTGAGTTATCCTGCCTATTATCTTTTGTCAGAAGCTTGCCGTGTTTTTGCTTTTTTTTTTAGCCAGTGAGCTGCATTCTTTTCTGTTTATTAATAAATTATGATTCACCAAATTCGCCTGCCGTTTGGGTTCTCCTTTTCTTCGTCCTGGAGGGGCACTTCTGACATAGATAGATAGATAGATAGATAGATAGATAGATAGATAGATAGATAGATAGATAGATAGATAGTGTCCTTTATGTCCATTTGGAAATGAGAAATCACCATCATTAAACATGTAAGAACAAGTAGGAACTTTCGTGGCTCATCTAGACTAATTATACAGCTCTGTGTGAGAAGTCATTAGGTGCATAATTAAATATCTATTAGTATGGAGAAATAATAAATTCATAATAGCTATACTAAAACCACATTCAGCTCTGTCTTAACTTGCAGCGTATTGTTTCATAATCACTCTCCTTATGATTAATAAGAATCTTTATCGACCATCAAATATCACTTGTATAGATCATTTCAGACCAGGTGTCACTGTATGCAACGAGCACAGAATTAATAGTAATCTTAATAGAAATCTCACTCTGAAGTAGTCCTGTCTCCAGAACAGGATATGATCACAAGATAAAACTTGGTACACATGCATCAGCTGGCAAAGAGCAACAACAAACAATAGTGTGCACTGGCAAAATCCAATTAAATCTTTTCAATGAAAGAGAATATTTCTACGCCGTTTACATTGCAAGACATGCAGATGCACCATGGGGGATTTTTGTGGAGGTTATGACTATAACAAATGTCCCAACCTGGCAGGAGACTCTTCTCTGTGGATGAATCTGCTGTTGTAGAAAATCTTTGAGTTTCTTTTTAATATTCTAGTCCATTCTATGCCATCACCAATCTGTCCCATACTGCCTTTCAAGCATTTCCTGTGGGACTCATGCTGTGTTCGCAAGGCCTCTCTCTCTCTCTCTCTCTCACTCACCCCCCCCCCCCCCACACACACACACATACACACACTGTGTTGACTGCAGAGGGAAGTGAGCTGTCTGTGGAGGGTTGGATTCTTGGTGTTGGTCCAAAAATGTGTCACTCGGGACACGCATGGCCTGCTGGAGGCAGGAATTCTGTCGCTAATGGGCCCCGCAGCCGTCGGCACCACCTGGGGATATGGGAGACGGGATGGATAGATGGGGGAGGATTGAGGAGGGAGGGATGGAGGGAGAGAAGAGCGAATATATGCGGCACAATGTGTTGTGTTGTTAAACAGGAAGATAAGTATCTATCTATCTATCTATCTATCTATCTATCTATCTATCTATCTATCTATCTATCTATCTATCTATCTATCTATCTATCTATCTATCTATCATTGTTCTGTAAAAAGTAAAAGCAACTTAAATTTACTATTTTTTAAAATCTGTCAATTACAAGAAGAGTTTCCAAATTCTATTAGAAATAAACCAAGTTGTTCGTCTTCAATATGTTCTTTGAACTCGTGGAATTAATGTATTTAGAAGGAAAAGTCAACATGTTTCCCTGCCATGAAAGGCAGCTTATAAAAAATGTGAAGGCATAAACAGGCAGGGCAGGTGTTGACGATGCAAATGAAATGGATGACAGATGGTGAGCCTCGCGATTGCTCACTGTGCAGATAATGGATGGAGGTAATCAAATTCCTCTGAGGCTTTGGGACTTTCTTCAGAACTTTCCCATCAATTGCACCATCAAACGGCACTGTCGTCAAATATACCTCCGCTACCCAGAAAGAAGTTACAAGATTTTATTTTGTTTTTATATACTTGGCCAAGTTTTAGAGTTAATGTGAGAATAAACTTTTCTGTTAAAACTCACGGAAGTGGCAGGCCATGGGAAGAGACACATTTTGATAACAAGTGGACACTACTATATGTGCATGCAGTGCATTGTCTGAACATTATACCGGCAGGACTTGTCAGGGTTACATTAGACAGAAATAATTTAATAAATTGTTCATCTGGCACAGGAGTTGGCACATCTTATATTGTTTGTCAGCCGAGTCCCAAGTGTAGTGTGGTGTTGTTCCATCCGGGGCCCTCTGTGTCACACTCTGCCCTGGAGTGTGCCATTATTATCATAGCTGAAATGCATCTGTCAGTTGAATACAGAGATGGTTAGAGCTGTAACATATTTAAAATAGAATCTCATCTTCTTCTAATCCTAGCCATAACCAAGATTGAAGATTTAAACAATCAAGCAACAGAAATGGAAGTAAATGTAGGTAAACATGAAATCTACAACTAAAAAATGGACAGAAAAAAAAGGGGAGGGGGTGCAAACCATGTTTCCTGTGTGACACATTGGTGATTTATTGTACCACTTCATATCCAACCTCCTTTGAAGATTTTTTTGGCTCCCTTAAGAGCTGGTCTTACCCTCTTTTTGCCATCGTTTTCAAATTCAAAAATTGAAACAGTGGATTTGGACTCTATTGCAGACTTAAAGTGTTGAACGTCCTGCATCAGTAGGTGCTCAGCATTGTTTAAATGAGCGAGTGTTGTTAATGCTTCATCCAGGTGCTTATGTTGCCTTTATGTCAGAGCCCTTCTGCATTGGCACAGGAATTATGCACAGGGTGGTCCTCTGTAAAGGACCCCTGAAGCTTTCAAACTACAATACACTCCAGTGAAAAATCAGAAGTCTATGTAAGGAGGTCAGGTGGGGTTGTGGGTTGTGAAAACAGTGGCCTCTCATACCCAGTTCTTCTTCTTCTTCTTCTCTCGATTACTGGCAGATAGCAAACAACTGAAAGGTGCATTTCGCCACCTACTGTACAAGAGTGTGTAACATTATGTCATTTGAGCCCGACCCCTAAATTCTATGACTTAATCCTGTGTTATTTAAAAAAGAGAAAAGAGCCCTTCTTGTGATTCTTAGTGCCTCTCCATCTCCATCTGTTCCCAGAATCCCAGTTAAATCCCATTCCCTACCGGCCTTTCGAACTTCATTTTTCATTCTCTCTCTTTCATTTCCATACTTGTGACAGTGTAATAAGATGTGCTCGACATTTTCTTTTACTCCACATTCTTTACATTTGTCACTTTTGCTTTTCCCCATGGTGAATGTAGTGCTGTTTAAACCTGTATGATCCAGTCTGAGTCTTGCCATAATGATGTCTTTCCTCCTGTTTGTTTTTATAATTCTTTATTGCAATAGATTTTTGTATTTTGTAATACGATCTACCTTTATAATCTTCATCCCATCTTTTTTGTCATAGCTCAATTCCTTTTTTCTTGATTACTGATTTCCCTTCACCTTTTCCAAAAAAACAATAGTATAGTTATTTCTTTCCCAAGTGCACTTTTTGCTAATTTGTCTGCACAGTCATTCCCTTTCAACCCTTCATGTGCAGGAACCCAACAAAACTGAACTTCTCCACCATCTCTGTGTACCCTAAATAAACTGTGATATAGCTCAATCATCAAGTCTTCCCTTGTAGATTTTAGTGTCTGTATGGTTTTAGAAGCTGCAAGTGAATCTGTGCACACCACCACCCGGTCCAGTCTGACCTCCTCCACCCACTGCAAAGCAATAATTATTGCCACCATCTCTGCTGTAAACATGGATGTTTTGTTGGAGAATCTTTTTGAGATGGTCACTTTAAACTCTGGAATGTATACTCCAACTCCAACAGAGCTCTCTTTGTTCTTTGAACCATCAGTATAGAGCTGTAAGTAGTTATAGTAATTGTTCCTGAAGTAAATGCTTGTTTTAACACCAGCTTCACTCATATGCCAATCCTTTTTCCTCATTAGCAGACTAATGTCTACTTCTTTTCCTGCAAACAGCCAAGGGGGAACATTACTACTCACTTGACTGGTGTTAGCTATATCAATAGTGTCTAGTCCATACATTCTGGCTTTTCTTTCAATTGTCCACCCAAACCTGGGTCCCTGGAAGTTAGAATATTCCCAGCAGTCTTGTAGTGTTGTTTTTGAAATATTCGCTTCCTCGCTTCCTTTCAGCTTGACCCAGTATGATAATGCGAGTTTATCTCTTCTCAAATCCATTGACATTTCTCCTGCTTCTATTAAAACTGCATTGTTTGGTGTGGTTTTGACGGCTCCAATGCACAGGTGAAGTGCTCTATGCTGCATTCTGTCTATTTTTTTCCAGAGTGGTCTGTTGCTGCTGCTCCATAAATCATGCATCCATAGTCTATTGTCGATCTAATTAGTGCTCTGTAAATGTCAATTAATGCCTGTTTATCTGCACCCCATTCGTGTCCAGCTACAGCTTTTATGAGATTAATGACTTTTTTGCACTTTGTCTCCAGATTTTAAACATGAACTCTCCATGTGTATGCACTATCAAACCACAATCCTAGATATTTGAACTCACTCACTTTCTCTGTTGGTTGATTATATAATGTTAATGGTTCTGTACCAGTTCTGCGTTTTTTGTTTTTTTTGTTTTTTTGTGAAAATCATATAGCAGGTTTTACTGTCTGAAAATTTAAATCCCAACTCATGTGACCACTTTTCCACTTTCTCCATTGCTTTTCTTGTGGGCGACCCCCACAGCCTACGGACAAGCAGAGCGCTCAGCTGGAGCAATTAACAGAACAGTGAGATGTATGGACTGATATCAATAGGCAGCCTCTCTTTGTCTAATCCCTGCGCCAGTAATCCTGCTATTGATATGTGTGACTCTAATGCAAATGTCCATGCCTTCCTGCAGTTACTGTGATGCTAATGTGCCATGCATGCATTGTCTAGCTGGGTATATAAGTCAACCATATCGCTTGCTCTCGCTCTTATTCTCTTTTTGATCACACGCATTGCTTGTTTGCTGACTAGAGACAGAGGGCTCGCTCCAGCGCGCTCCCACAGCGCTGGAGTGACCCTCGTGTTGGAGGATGAATAAAACACCCTTTTAAACTTCAGTTCGCCGTGTCCTGCCTGCACTTATTCCGTGCCCCTACACATGGGTTCCCTTATTCGCATCTGCCACACTGGTGACCCCGAATATAAGAACACGCTGACGACGAATGAACGCAGCCCCCGGCGGTGACTCCGACGACGAATGAACGCAGCTGCCTGACGCAAATGGACTGCCCTCCCTTCTGCCACAGGGAGACCTCGACGCAGAGCCAACACCAGGCGAACACCCTGGAGATCATCCACGACTGGAAAAGCTGCAGAAAGCATCATTGTGCGACCTCGCCTGAGATCTGGACATCCACGCTGGGACCGGCCGAGGGACAAAGAGCGTCTACCCCCTCTCACCGCTCCTCCGCATCGACACGAGCGCGCACGCACCTCGTCCCCTCTCCACGACGGCGACCTCCAGGGCCGGATGGAGAACGCAGCGCGTGGACCAGAACGCACCATGACCCGGCACGAGCGAACGACAGCAACAGCCAAGACAGGGAGGACCATCGGCGCCGACGACGCTGATCTCCATCAAGCTCCCTGACCTTGACCCGCCTCGTGACAGCGGACCTGCCATGCACCGAACCCCCGCACGCACACCGGGGGGTTACGAGGACAGCGCACCACGCACGGGACAATACCGGCTCCACAGACCGCTATCGTCCTCCGCCGCTGCACACGCCCGAGAAACACAGCTGACCGCCATCCTCGGAACCTTCAGGGCTGCTCACACACCTGAAGCACACACGCAGCCCGCACACAGGATTTTGTATGGGTCTCAGCCATGGCGCATAATGGGAATTCAGCCGTCAGCTGTCCCCGAGGGCTTTAGGGCTGTGCCCGCACCTAAATCCAACACACCAAGTCCCTCATACAGCTCCAGCTTTTGTTTTTTTCTTCATGGCCGCTGCGCATCCTCGCAGGACTTAGCCGCGAGAGGAGTCAGAGACAAATGTTTCTTCTCACAGCTGCTGTGGATCTCCGCCACGTTAACGGGACAGCCCCTCAACATCGTGGATCCACATGCAATTTTTGCGCGGGCCAGACAACTTCGCCGTCCCGGGCCGGCACTTGCTACCCCCACCCCCCCTCCCTCCACCTCCGCCTGCACAGAGCTTTTCCCGCAGCTCGCTACCAAAGCCGGACGATCGAGGCCTCAGCCCCCTGCTGAGCCCTCTGGGGGGGAGTAGTGTGGGTGACCCCCACAACCTACGGACAAGCAGAGCGCTCAGCTGGAGCAGTTAGCAGAACAGTGAGATGTATGGACTGATATCAATAGGCAGCCTCTCTTTGTCTAATCCCTGCGCCAGTAATCCTGCTATTGATATGTGTGACTCTAATGCAAATGTCCATGCCTTCCTGCAGTTACTGTGATGCTAATGTGCCATGCATGCATTGTCTAGCTGGGTATATAAGTCAACCATATCGCTTGTTCTCTCTCTTATTCTCTTTTTGATCACACGCATTGCCTGTTTGCTGACTAGAGACAGAGGGCTCACTCCAGCGCGCTCCCACAGCGCTGGAGTGACCCTCGTGTTGGAGGATGAATAAAACACCCTTTTAAACTTCAGTTCGCCGTGTCCTGCCTGCACTTATTCCGTGCCTCCACACTGGGTACCCCTTATTTCATCCGCCACATTCTGATGTTTATGAACACAAATTTCTCATTTCTTCCCCTCATCCATATGGCTCCATCATCTGCATATAGTGCTGTTTTGATGGATCCCTCTTGATCCTCAAACATGTCATTAATCATTATGTTGAATAAAACTGGGCTTGTCACACTCCCCTGAGGAACACCATTTTCAATTTCAGAGTCATTAGAAACTTCTGATACTACTTTAATCCTAATTGTCTTGTGTTAAAAAATCCATTGTCCAATTGTACATCCTACCACCAATGCCCATTTTATTCAATTTGATAAGAAGTCCATCCCTCCACAGTGAGTCATAAGATAAGATAAGATAAGATAAGCCTTTATTAGTCCCACAACGGGGAAATTCCAGGATTGCAACAGCACAGGGATAGCAACACTCAGAGCAACAATCAGAAGGCAAGAAAAAAAAAAAAAACAAGCAAGCAAGAGCAGCTAATATACATATGTACGTATTACTATAAAATATATATATATATATACACACACACACAGACACACAGTGCAGAGCATTGTAGCTGGATGGAATAAATATATGAATATATGAACACACAGTGCAGAGCATACAGTAAGCCTTTTCAATATCCAGATAAACTATAACCATTACTTCTTTCATTTTGAGGGTCTTTTAAATATCATTACTTACCCTAACTAGAGCATCCACTGTGGATCTTCTTCTTCTAAAACCATTCTGATAGTTGTTTATTAATCGTCTTTGCTCTAGTACATACTGTATCAGAGTCTGTAAACTAACACCTTCTCCATCCATTTCCCTAAGTTTGACGTTAATGCTATTGGCCTGTAGTTGCCTGGGTGAGCTGAATCTTTCCCTGGCTTATTAAATGGTGAAATTACAGCCTTTTTCCACCCACCTGGGATAACGCCCTCCTTCCACATTCTGTTAAACAGTTTGAGCACCAGTTGCATTGATTGCATAGGCAACTGCCGGAACATAGCATAGCTTAACTGATCATATCCTGGAGCTGTGTATCTACTATCTTGTAAAGCTCTCTTAAGCTCTGACATTGTGAGCTCGAGGTCTAACGCAGTCATACCTTCTTTCACTTCCTTTTTTAAGTTTGCATTTTCTCTGAGTTTATGCTCCCTTTGTTGTCTATGACTCTCACCAACCTGTTCTCCTCTATGCACTGCTGCAAATGCTCTACCTAGGACTTCTGCCTTTTCTTTGTCTGATTCAGCCATCTTGTCCCCATCCACTAGAGCTGGGACTTGAACTGATACTCTTTTCCCACTCATTTTTTTTAAAACATACCCCAGACATCACCTAGTTCTGTTTTTCTACCAAGGGTGGAACAAAATTCTCTCCATGTTGACCTTTTCCTGTTTTTAATAATCCTTCGAGCTACTGCCCTTTTCTTTTTATAATCTATTAAGTTTTCACTATTCATATTCTTCCTCAGCATCTTCCCTCCTGTATACATACTTCAGTTTTAATGACTGTAAGTACTGGGAAGTGATCACTTCCCATAGTTGTACTGTTCATAACCGTCCATTCACAGGCTCTCGCTAAAGAATCAGATACCAGAGTCAGGTCAATACATGATGATGTGCCCCTATGCACATCCACCCTGGTACCTTCACCACTGTTGAGACAAATTAACGATCTTTCATCTAACATCTCTTCCACAACATTTCCATTGTTATCTGTATGTGTGCTTCCCCACAAGCTATTATGGGCATTAAAGTCTCCACACCATACCTCTTTCATATGCCCTTCCCCTGCCATAACACTGAAAATATCTTCTGTTAACTTCCTACATGGGTTGTAATAATTAATCAACTTAATATTTCCTTGTCCATTTGGCCTACATATTTCAATAATATTACACTCTATATCCTCAGGGGAAGGAATCACCCTATATACTAGGCCATCTTTAATGAAAGTGACACATCCTCCTCCATTTCCACTGTTAATTCTATCCTGTCTGATTGAACTATATCCTGGAATGACAAAATCTAAATGAGGTTGAAGCCATGTCTCCTGGACACACACTATCTCTGGAACAACTTGTCGTTCGTAAAGATACTTCTTGAGTTCTTGTCCGTTTGCTATAAGACTCCTTGCATTCCACTGTAGTGTGTGTAGTACCACATTCAGATATTAAGTTTCAACACGTGGCTCCCCATTTTCAGCTGTCAATAAACCATGAATCGGGTCGGCTTTGATATCTTTCATCTCTTGGAATCTTCCCGCTGCTTCCACAATCATTTTGATTCTGTCACTTTTTTTTTTTTTAGCTGTGCTGCAACATTAATGGTGTGGCAGATAAAAGCTACAAAGTTTGTCCTCTTAACTATCAATGTGTCATCATCCATTTTGCATTTGTGAACACAAAAATTCCTTGCAGTGGCATGATCTTGTGCTTGTGTGGGATTTGTTGATGGCTGTGCTTCCCTTTGAACTGAACTTCTTTGAAAAGTAAGACCTGTTGTGTTTCTAACCATTCCTGCCTCTCTAACTGTCTTTAGAGCTTCCGCATACAAGATTTTCTTACTTATTCTGATTTCCTGGGATTGTCTAGCTTTCTTCTGTACAACACATCCTCCATATGCAGCACTGTGGTCACCCCCGCAGTTGCAACACTTTACTTTGGCGTCCTTTTCACATTTACCATATTCATGCTCCCCTCCACATGTAGCACGTCTAAACTTTCCCTTACATTGCTGAGCAGTGTGATCCATCCTTTGACATTTGTAGCACCTGAGTGGCTTTGGGACATATTCTCTGACACTGTAATACAGGTATCCTATTTGGACTGATTTAGGGAGTGTTTCCTCAAACTGAATCATTACAGACAATGTATCCTGCAGTGAACCTTCTCTTTTACTCTTTAGCCTTTTCACATCCTTCACCTTTCCTCCCTGGATCTCGTTTTTCACTTCTTCCATAGACATGCTCAAAGGGACACCTGATATAACTCCCTTCAAGTTTGCTTGCGCCAGGAACATGTGCCTTCATTTGTTCTCCGTTTGGACATGTCATTGCCAGTATTTTCTCTTGCTGTTGTTTACTTGATGCATGAATTAACAGGCGGTTATTATTCAAGACTTTTGCAAACAACTCTACCAATTTCTTTCTCAATTGCTTTTGTTAGCTTAGCAGGGTGATAGTGCCCCCCACCCTGACTGAACTCAATGACAACCTTCCACTCATTCCCTACATCATCAAACTGCCATCCATGTTGGCTAGTTCGTGTTTTCTTTGCATTGTTACTTCCTCCCGTGTCACTGTCATCTGACACACTTCTAGCTCTTGGTGCCCCCCCAGCTGCTCTTTTCCGCCTCCCAGACCTAGGTATTATCCATCCATCCATCCATCCATCCATCTTCTTCCGCTTAATCCTTTTCGGGTCGCGGGGTGGGGGGCTGGAGCCTATCCCAGCATCTTTGGGCAAGAGGCAGGGTACATCCACTCCATCTCATTTTTATCAAGCCCGTCAGAGCTAGATGCCATAATGTTACAGTCAGAGTACAGTTTATGTTATCTGCCACAAACAAATCACTCCTACTGCCAACCGAACACAGACATAAATGCCATCTCAACCTCCCACCCGTCGAAGTCCGTCTGCTGCCCCAGTGGTCCAACTGGTGGTCCTCATACCCAGTTGTTCCCATCTTTTGCATTTGTACATCACTCTATAATTCAAGAAATCTCTGTGTGTTTGTCTGTATGTCTGTGTGTCACAACCATAGGACTCACTAAAAGATCATAGGGTCACCTATGATGTTCCTATGATGTCTACATGATGTCTATATGACGTCATATAGACACCATAGTATAGAGTGATTCAAGAAAATCTGTGTGTGTGTGTCTGTGTGTGATCAAAGGGAGGCTTCACTCACGACCATACGACATCAAAGATCAAAGGCAGGCATCACTCACGATCATAGGATTCGCTATGACATCATCAAAGATCAAAGGCAGGCATCACTCATGCTCACTAACTAACTAACTAACTAACCTGCACTTATATAGCGCTTTTCTAGTCACAAAGACCACTCAAAGCGCTTTCATTAATACTAACCCTCTATTCTAAGGGCCTATAGGAAACAGATATCTAGGGACAATTTAGAACAGCCAATTAACCTAACATGCATGTCTTTGGCATGTGGGAGGAAACCGGAGAAACCCCGGAGTAAACCCACGCAACACGGGGAGAACATGCAAACTCCACACAGATCACTGTTGGTCGGGGGCTGGGATCGAACCCACGATCCCACAATCCCCACAATCCCCCGGCCAAGGGTAAACTGTGCTGCCGCAGTGCTAACCACTGCGCCACCGTGCAGCCCACGATCACAGGACATCAAAGATCAAAGGCAGACATTACTCATGATCACAGGACTTGCTATGACATCATCTAAGATCATAGAACTCACAATCATAGGACATCAAAGATCAAACGCAGGCATCACTCACGATCATGACTCGCTATGACATCATCAAAGATCATAGAACTCACGATCATAGGACATCAAAGATCAAAGGCAGGCATCACTCACAATCATAGGACTCGCTACCATAGTATCCACCTTATTCCTAGGACCCATGATGCCTTGCGTGAATTATGGTAGCAACTTCCGGTACTAGAGAGGGCGGAAGAGCTCCAACCCAGTCCAAGGACGGATAATTTTTTTCACACGTAAGAAGTTGTTCAGAACTCCTTATAAGAACTCCTTATACAAAGATATAGAGTGATGATAATCAAGTCAGTGGTGATAATGCACCTGTAACCTGGTTGCCAACCACCAATCACTCTATAAATTCAAGAAATCTCTGTGTGTCTGTCTGTCTGTGTGTCTGTCAGTGTGTCTGTCACGACAAAAGATCATAGGACCACCTATGATGTTCCTATGATGTCTGCATGATGTCCTATGATGTTCCTATGTATAACGTTACTCATGTGTGAAATGTCCTATGATGTTCCTTTGTATAACGACTCCTTATGTGTGAAAAAAAATTATCCGTCCTTGGACTGCATCACTCACGATCATAGGACTCGCTATGACATCATCAAAGATCATAGGACTCGCTATGACACCATCAAAGATCAAAGGCAGGCATCACTGAATGAGTGCTGATGTGCTTGCTTATGCCTGCTTTCTATGGGCATGCACAGGTAGGCACTAGTCAAATCTAAAAGAAGAACATATTGCTGTCACTGAAACAGGACACTTTTCCTTGTTAAAAAACATTGACTTCGGCATCAAAAATGTGGGAACACAGCCTATTGCACCTCAAAAACAGTAATATAATCATACCGCATCCCATGACTATGGAGGGATGAGAAGATGACCTTAAAAAGTAGCAGCAATCCTACTCATTGCTGTTGAAGCCACAGATTTAGCTGTGCTTATCTGGGAGGAGCCTCACACCACAAACAGCAACAAGTACCAGAACTACGCAAAAACATTCAAAAATACAAAAACTACAAGTGCTGAAATTAGCTGCCACTTGAGTGCAAAACACATATGTGGACTATATCATCATCATCATCATCATCATCATAGCAGTCTGTCGGGGGCGACAATGACTGTTTCATTTAGGTCTGATTAGATTCCTCCACACAGCTCTGAAATTCGCCTTCCGCCGCCAGGAACTCCTGACCTTGTTAACCCGGGCAATGTCCGAGCCGGTATGAGTTGCTCTCTGACTGACCATTTTATGAAACTGCTTGCAAAGCGCTGGACTAGCGACACATTCTTGGCAGATAGAAGTATTATCAGTGGCAAGGACAGGCCATACCATTCTATAAAAGCAAGAAATCTGTGTGTGTGTTTGTGTCTGTGTGTGTGTCTGTCACGTTTATAGGACATCATAGGACGGCTTATGATCTCTGCCTGAACATCATAGTACGTCCTATGAACTCAGGCATCATAGGACACATAGACAGATGTGTTTTTATGATGTCATATAGACCATGAACTCAGGCATCATAGGATGACTCGCGATGCCTATATGACGGCACATAGACAAATGTGTCTTTATGATGTCATATACATCAAGCCCATGGCACTTAGACAAATGTGTCTTTATGATGTCATATACATCAAGGCTGCCTTCATGTCTTTATGATGTCATATACAGTGAGTCCATGCCGGAAAGCCTCTTTTTACTCAGATCTATTGTCATGATCCTGTCCATGAACTGGAATTACGACACACCTATCCCTCAACCAGTGGTCTCAATGAAGAAGAAGAAGAAGAAGAAGAAGAAGAAGAAGAAGAAGACCCACCAGAAGGAGAGCAATAGAATGACGACAACTGCTGCATGTCTGAAAAGATGCCATGAAGATGAAACACTTGAGGTTCCAGCAGTACATTGCACCCATCTGAGACAGGAGGACATCCTTCACCAGCATAGGGTATGACAGACTTTAAAGCACATTTCTAGGACATCATAGGATGGCCTATGATCTCTGACTCATCATCATAGCATGTCCTATGAACTCAGGCATCATAGGACGACTCGCCATGCCTGCATGACAGCAAATGTGTAACCTTGACAAATGCCAGTCTACACTACAAATGTGTAAAATGCCAAGCAAAGCTCTGATTTTCTCCGGGTGCTCCAGTTTCTTGGTTTCTATGGGCATGCACGGGCCTTCCTGAACAGGGTCAAAAGCCACTTTTTCAGAATCGTGCCCATGAACTGGAAAAACTTTTAAAAATGCCCCTGCTACTCCACTCTTACTGACTGATTTAACACTAGGTCAGCTGAAACCGGAAGCTCTGCCCATAATTGTTCCTACAGCAGCACCCCCATGAATAAGGTGGATAGTGATTCAAGAAAATCTGTGTGTGTGTCTGTGTGTGATCAAAGGCAGGCATCACTCACAATCATAGGACTCGCTCTGACATCATCAAAGATCAAAGGCAGGCATCACTCATGCTCACTCACGATCATAGGACATCAAAGATCAAAGGCAGGCATCACTCACGATCATAGGACTCACTATGACATCATCGAAGATCAAAGGCAGGCATCGCACACGATCATAGGACTCGCTATGACATCATCTAAGATGAAAGGCAGGCATCACTCACGCTCACTCACAATCGTAGGACATCAAAGATCAAACGCAGGCATCACGATCATAGGACTCGCTATGACATCATCGAAGATCAAAGGTAGGCTTCGCTCACGATCATAGGACATCAAAGATCAAAGGCAGGCATCACTCACGATCATAGGACTCGCTATGGCATCATCAAAGATCAAATGCAGGCATCATAGGACTCACTATGCCATCAGCCTATGATGTCTATATGATGACATCATCAAAGTTCATAGGCCTCAGTATGACATCATCAAAGATCAAAGGCAGGCATCACTCATGACCATAGGACCCGCTATGACATCATCAAAGATCATAGGACTCGTTATGGTATCAACAAAGATCATAGGACTCCTTATGGCATCATCAAAGATCAAAGGCAGGCATTGCTGAACGAGTGCTGACGTGCTTGTTTACACCCTTGCTTACATCTGCTTTCTCCGGGCATGCAGAAATACTTGCTTATACTTGGTTTCTACGGGCATGCACGGGTATGCACGGGCATGCACAGGCATGCACTAGTTTCATCAAATCAAAGGATATTTATAAAGCACCACATCATGACAGCTGTCAACTTCATCACTCTACTAAAGCAAGAAATCTGTGTGTGTGTGTCTGTGTGTGTGTCTGGGTGTCTGTCACGTTTATAGGAGATCATAGGACGTCCTATTTAAAATCACCCTTTATTGTCATTCAACTGTACAGCCAATCATGTACAGTAGAACGAGATTGTGTTTTACCTATCTGCTGTGTTAATCACACACACCCCAAGTGTAGAATCAGAGGGCCGCTGCCATGCAAGACGCTGCCACAAATTTCCCTCCTCCATTCCATTAATGCTGAGCACCAAGCTGGACGGCAGGAAGTTTCACTTTTTTTATATGGTCTTCGGCATGACCCGGCCGGGATTTGAACCCCTGCCTTCCGGGTGTGGGGCGGATGCTCTACTAACTGAGCTACCACTATGGTGATCAGGCTGTCCTTTGAACTCAGGCATCACAGGACTCGCGATGTCGTCATAAAGATATGATATCTATATGACGGCACATAGACAAATGTGTCTTTATGATGTCATATAGACCATCACTCACGATGCCTAGACTAATGTGTCTTTATGATGCCATATGGCTCAAAATTGGCAAGGTGAATAAGTCACAGGGCCAGTCTTTACAGCGCGTTCGTGTTTTCTGCACAACTAATTTCTGCAGCCATGGCCAATTCTATGTTGCCACGAGCAGAGTTACCAGATCAAGCAGTCTTCATATTCTTGCTCAAGATGAAGAAACTAAGCAAAAGCGTCACTTCCTCAACAATGTTGTTTTTAAAGAGGTGTTGACGCAGTAAAAATGTGTAACCTTGAAGAATGCCAGTCTACACTACAAATGTGTAAAATGCCAAGCAAGGTGCTGATTTTCTAGGGGTGCTCCAGTTTCTTGGTTTCTACGGGCATGCATGGGCCTTCCTGAACAGGGTCGAAAGCCACTTTTTGCTCAGCTCTATTTTCATTATCCTGCCCATGAACTACAATTACAACGCATCTATCCCTCAACCAGTGGTCTGAACGAAAAAGAAGACCCACCAGATGAAGAGCAATAGAATGAGAACTGCTGCACGTCAGAAAAGATGCCGTGAACATGAAACGCCTCAGGTTCCAGCAGTACGCCGCAGGCATGACTGTGAACAACACAGTCCTCTGAGACAGGAGGAGACCCTTCAGAACGGGCATGCAGAAATACTTGCTTATACTTGGTTTCTACGGGCGTGGATGGGTATACACAGGTATGTACTAGTATCTAAAAACACAATCAAGTGAGATTATTTAATAATTCAGACATAATACAAAACAAAATAAACAACACAAAATCTGACTCCTTCAAAAATAATGTCTGAAAATGTGTAGAATGAAGTAAAACTTAACTCCTACCCTCTACATCAGGGTTATTCAATTACAAAATTAGTTGGGCCACAATTTGAAATCAAGACATGTAACTGGGCTGCACATGCTCAGCGATCTGTTGAATGACAAATTTCAAACCAACACAGATCAATATGACAAAAAAATATGTACTTCTTCTTCTTTTAGATTTGATTGGCGGTTGGCAACCACCTTACAGGTGCATTACCGCCACTAACTTGATTATCATCACTCTATATCTTTGTATAAGGAGTTCTGAACAACTCTCCATGTGCGAAAAAACCATCCGTCCCCGAACTGTGTCTGAGGTACGGCCGAAGGAGTATATCACTCTATATCACTCTGTACTTTTCTTCTTCTTTTAGATTTGATTGGTGGTTGGCAACCAGCTTACAGGTGCCTTACTGCCACCGACCTGACCATCATCACTCTACATCCCTACATAAGGAGTTCCCACAAGGAGTTCCAAACAACTCCTCATGTGTGAAAAAATGATCCATCCATGGACTGTGTCCTTTTCTTCTTTTTCTTTTAGATTTGATTGGCGGTTCTTCTTCTTCTTCTTCTTTTGGATTTGATTGGCGGTGGGCAACCAGCTTACAGGTGCATTACCGCCACTGACTTGATTATCATCACTCTATATCTTTGTTTAAGGAGTTGTTTTAAGGTCGGCAACCAGCTTACAGGTGCATTACCACCACTGACTTGACTATCATCAATCTTCTTCTTCTTTTAGATTTGATTGGCGGGTGGCAAACAGCTTACAGGCGCATTACCACCACTGACTTGACTATCATCACTCTATAGCTTTGTATAAGGAGTTCTTATATGGAGTTCTGAACAACTCGTGAGAAAAAATCATCTGTCCTTGGACCACTCTATGGGCATGCACTTCTCATATTAATATCCTCTTCTTCTTCTATAGGCGACGCCGCCGAGGGCACAGTCCAAGGACGGATAATTTTTCACACATAAGGAGTTGTTCAGAACTCCTTATAAGAACTTATACAAAGATTTAGAGTGATGATAATCAAGTCAGTGGCGGTAATGCACCTGTAAGCTGGTTGCCAACCGCCAATCAAATCTAAAAGAAGAAGTATATAGAGGGATATATGTTAGGAGGAGGAGGAGGAGGACCCACGAGATACAGTCCAAGGACGGATAATTTTTTCACACATAAGGAGTTGTTCAGAACTCCTTATAAGAACTCCTTATATAAAGATATATCAAGTCAGTGGCAGTAATGCACCTGTAAGCTGGTTGCCAACCGCCAATCAAATCTAAAAGAAGAAGTCAGAGTTGTTTGGCTGGTCGATGCTGAGGAGCTGCACCAAGGACACAGTCCAAGGACGGATAATTTTTTCACACATAAGGAGTTGTTCAGAACTCCTTACACAAAGATATAGAGTGATGATAATCAAGTCAGTGGCGGTAATGCACCTGTAAGCTGGTTGCCAACCACCAATCAAATCTAAAAGAAGAAGAAAAAGAAGAAGAAGAAGAAGGAGAAGATTTGATTGGCGGTTGGCAACCAGCTTACAGGTGCATTACTGTCACACACACACTATATACTGTATGTATGTCTGTTTGTGTCTGTTTTTCCTCATAACCTTGTGATGTTTTCCTCATAGGTTTGTGATGTTTTGCTCATAGCTGTGTGACGTTTTCTTTGTATAAGGAGTTCTTATAAGTTCTGAACAGCTCCTTATGTGTGAAAAAGATATCCAGTCCCCCGGTAGGGTTGTCTATCCTTCATTGTCTTGGTTTTAAATGTGCGCCTGGCACATGACAAAGGCACATCAAAAGTGCATAAAAACACAATAATACTGCTGGAGTTGAGCAGAACTTGAAGCAGTAGAAATATTATTCCTCTTGAACAGCAATTAAATAGAATGGAAAAAATAAAATTTTTGTAAATAACCATTTTGGTCACATCTTACTCAGGCATATCTCAAAGTGCATAAAAACTCAATGTGCCCTGTTAGTAGCATTAATTGTTTCCCTTTTCAAATAAAATATACTACATCCTGATTATAACTGACCTTGGCACATCACAAAGTGCATTTAACTTATAAAAAAATAACTGTCAAACACTTCATTGCACAAACCACCCAAGAAGAGATTGATAACATTAACAAACATTACACATCTGCTATAGAGGGGATGCACTGGAACAGAACTTTTGGCAGTTACAGGGCAGTTACCATAGTTACACAGCACTGAGTGGCAAACAGTTTCAGCTTTAGTTTGTATGTCACAAAACAAAGCTGTCAAACACTTCAGTGCACAAACCCACCAAGAAAAGACTGATAACATTAACAAACATTGCACATCCACTATTGTGGTTTGTTTAGTTTTAAATCGCCACATGTGTGAGTAGGAACCTCTTTTTATAACTACACATTCCATTACACACACATATCAGTCCAGGCAGGGTTAAATCGGTGATTTTCATCAGTTGTCATTGTCTGTCATGTCAGACAATGACATGTTTTAAGGCACCTTCACACCAAACGCGAATGGGTGAATTTTTCGCACGGCACAATTACATCACTCTATAATTCAAGAAATCTGTGTGTCATGATCATAGGATTGCCTATGATGTTCCTATGATCTCTACATGATGTCTATATAGGCATCGCTCACGATCATAGGACTCGCTGACATCATCAAAGATCATAGGACTCGTTATGACATCATCAAAGATCAAAGGCAGTCGTCACTCATGATTATAGGACTCGCTATACACATCATCATCATCACTCATCATCACAGCATCACTCATCATCATCACTCTATATAATTCAAGAAATCTCTGTCACGATGTCACGATCATAGGACTCGCAAAAAGATCATAGGACTTGCTATGACATCATCAAAGATCAAAAGCAGGCATCACTCACGATCATCGGACTCGCTATGATATCATCAAAGACCATAAGAGTCGCTATGACATCATCAAAGATCATAGGACTCACTATGACACCATCAAAGATCAAAGGCAGGCATCACTGAATGAGTGCTGATGTGCTTGCTTACACCTGCTTTCTACGGGCAGGCAGAGATAGAGTGATGATCTAGAGTGAAGTACGTGGCGGTAATGCACCTGTAAGCCGGTTGCCAACCGCCAATCAGCTCTAAAAGAAGAAGAAGAAATACTTGCTTTTACTTGGTTTCTACGGGCATGCACGGGTATGAACGGGCATGCACAGGTATGCTCTAGTTATAACTCAATATAAACATGCAAATAGACATGAATTCACCATCTGAACGAGCTGCAGACAGGCGAAGTTGCCCTTATAACTTATGAAGCAGTGTTCAACCTGCTGTGGAGATCCCCAAAATAACATCATGCTTAGGTTTACATTATCCAATGGGGGGGGGTCACCTGAAAAACTTCACAAGATGATAGGCATTTACGTTGCTAGCCTGCTAGCCTTGTTAGCACATTTGTGGCAGGAGTCCATGCGTAAGTAACAGTGACATCCCGATTCAGCTGAAGGGCTCCCGGTACATCTTTCTCCAGGTGAGTGTCAGTCTTATTTTCAAACTAGTTTACTCTCCAATGTTGATACTTTTACTACGATGATGGCAGAATCTCAAAGCTAGCACTATCCCTTAGACGCAAATGCGTGATTTATTTGTGTGCTCACCTCTTTCTATTGACTTTGTATGCATTCACGCTGCCCGCTCGCGTTTGGTGTAGGCTTGGTATCTTGCCACTAGCACCGATAGCCACAGACAACTCAGTTTCAAACCCTTGAGCTTATATATATATATATATATATATATATATATATATATATATATACTAGTTCATACCTGTGCATGCCCGTACAAACCAAATATAAGCAAGTTTTTCTGCATGTAGTATGTCAGCACTCGTGTCAGTGATGCCTACCTTTGCTCTTTGATGGTGTCATAGCGAGTCCTATTATCATTGATGATGTCATAGCGAGTCCTATGATCATGAGTGATGACTGCCTTTAATCTTTGATAATGTCATAGTGAATCCTATGATCTTTGATGATGTCATAGCGAGTCCTATGATCTTTGATGATGTCATAGTGAGTCCTATTATCGTGAGTGATGCCTGCGTTTGATCATTGATGATGTCATAGCGAATCCTATGATCGTGAGTGATGCCTGTCTTTGACCTTTGATGTCTTATGATCGTGGGTGAGCGCGAGTGATGCCTGCCTTTGATCTTTGATGACGTTGTAGCGATTCCTATGATCGTGAGTGATGCCTGCCTTTGATCACACACAGACACACACACAGATTTTCTTGAATCACTCTATGGTGTCTATATGATGTCATACAGACATCATGTAGACACATCATAGGCGATCCTATGGTCTTTTAGCGAGTCCTATGGTTGTGACAGACACTGAGTCCTATGGTCGTGACAGACACCTGCCTTTGATCTTTGATGATGTCATAGCGAGTCTAATGATCCTTCATGATGTCATAGCGAGTCCTATTATCGTGAGTGACGATAATAGGACTCGCTATTATCATATATATATATATACATATATATACATACATATGTATATACAGTATGTATGTATATATACAGTATATACACAGTATATACGTATATATACTTGTGCATGCCCATGCAAACCCGTACATGCCTGTAGAAACTAAGTGTATGCAAGTATTTCTGCATGCCCGTAGAAAGCAGGTGTAAGCAAGGTATAAGCAAGCACATCAGCACTTGTTCAGTGATGCCTGCCTTTGATCATAGCAAGTCCTATGATCGTGAGTGATGACTGCCTTTGATCTTTGATTATGTCATAATGAGTCCTATGATCTTTGATGATGTCATAGCAACTCCTATGATGCCTGCATTTGATCTTTGATGATGTCATAGCAACTCCTATGATGCCTGTGTTTGATCTTTGATGATGTCATAGCGAGTCCTATGATCTTTGCTGATGTCATAGCAAATCCTATGATCATGAGTGATGCCTGCGTTTGATCTTTGATGATGTCATAGCGAGTCTTATGATCGTGAGTAATGCAGTCCAAGGACGGATAATTTTTTTACACATACGGAGTCGTTATAATTCATAGAACATTTCACACACTAGCACATACCCATGCATGCCTGTAGAAACCCGTGCACGCCCGTAGAGGGAATGCATTGGAACAGAGTCTTGCCAGTTACAGGACAGTTGGTATAGCAACACAACACTAAGTGGCAATCACATGTGATGGCTTTTGTATGCAGCAAAACATAAAAATCACACAAAATATGCCCTGCCATCTGGGGCTGTTTGCCCCTGCTTGTTACTTCTTCTCCTGCCTGTCACTGTTCTGTGTTATGTTGCTTACCTGTGTCTATACATATGTCTTGTAGGGAGTCATGTGCTCTGTCTATGTGCCGTCATATAGACATAATCTGGTGGGTCTTCTTCTTCTTCGTTCAGACCACTGAAGGGTCTCCTCCTGTCTCAGACGGCTGTGTTGTTCACAGTCATGCCTGCAGCGTACTGGTGGAACCTGAGGTGTTTCATGTTAACGGAATCCTTTCTGACGTGTAGCAGTTCTCCTCATTCTATTGCTCTCCATCTGGTGGGTCTTCTTCTTCATTCAGACCACTGGTTGAGGGATAGGTGCGTCGTAATTCCAGTTCATGGGCACAATCCTGAAAAAGTGGCTTTTGACCCTGTTCAGGAAGGCCCGTGCATGCCCGTAGAAAACAAGAAACCAGAGCACCCGGAGAAAATCAACGTTTTTCTTGGCATTTTACACATTTGTAGTGTAGATTGGCATTTGTCAAGGTTACACATTTGCCGTCATGTAGGCATGGCAAGTCATCCTGTGATGCCTAAGTTCATAGGACATGCTATGATGATGACGCAGAGATCATAGGCCGTCCTATGATGTCCTAGAAATGTGCGTTAAAGTCTGTTGTACCCTATGCTGGTGAAGGGTGTCCTCCTGTCTCAGACAGGTGCGATGTACTGCTGGAACCTCAGGTGTTTCATCTTCATGCCATCTTTTCTGACATGCAACAGTTGTCTTCATTCTGTTGCTCTCCATCTGGTTGGTCTTCTTCTTCTTCGTTGAGACCACTGGTTGAGGGATAGGTGCGTCATAATTCCAGTTCATGGACAGGATCATGAAAATAGATTTGAGTAAAAGAGGCTTTCCGGCATGGACTCACCGTATATGACATCATAAAGACATGAAGGCAAGCTTGATGTATATGACATCATAAAGACATGTTGCCTGATGTCTGTCACTGTATATGACATCATAAAGACATGAAGGCAGCAGGCTTGCTGTATATGACATCATAAAGACACATTTGTCTATGTGCCGTGGACTTGATGTATATGACATCATAAAGACACATTTGTCTATGTGCCGTCATATAGGCATCGCGAGTCGTCCCATGATGCCCGAGTTCATGAACACATTTGTCTATGTGTCCTATGATGCCAGAGTTCAAAGACACATGGTCTATATCAGTGGTCCCCAACCCCTGGGTCGCGGACCGGTACCGGTCCGTGGGTCATTTGGTACCGGGCTGCACAGAAAAAATAAATAATTTACATTACAGCCGTTTTATTTATTATCTGAGTCTGAATGATGCTTTATTTTGAAAAGTTACCGGATTCTCTCCGTTACATCCGTCTATGGCTCACTCTTGACACACGTCAAGATGCTTGTCTTGGTGACATGATACGTTACCGCTAAAATTAAAGGCCGTTGCTAGACGGCAGACATTTATGTCTGCACTAAGTGACCGGGAGCCAGTTAGTGAATGAAAAGCCCACGTGCAGGAATGGTTTAACAAAACCCCAAAACGTGTTAATGGGAATGAATGAAGTGTGGATGTGTATGTATGTGAAACACCCGAGCTGCTGAGTGCCCGAGCTGTCAGGGAGCGAAGGACCCAAAGGGCTCCCTGACGCGCCTGATGGAAGATAAATAAAAATGTGCATTTTTTAAAATATTTTTTTAAACCAAATAACCAAATTAGGAGGTATTTATTTGTATTATTAGCATATTTTGGTTATCCCGAGGGAGATTGCTGGCCAGAGTGTTTGAATTATGAGAGCTGCTGCAGAGTTTTCTCTCAGAAAAAAAGTCACCGCTGGCAGCACATTTCAGTGACAAAGAATGGGTCGCAAAACTCGCTTACTTGTGCAACATATTCAGCCTGCTCAGTGAACTCAATCTGTCACTTCAGGGGAAAATGACAACTGTCTTCAAGTTGGCAGATAAAGTAGCTGCATTTAAAGCCAAATTGGATTTGTGGGGACGGCGCGTGAATGGAGGTATATTTGACATGTTTCAAACATTAGTGGGGATTTTGGAAGAGACTGAGCCCGAGCCTTCATTCTCCCAGCTGGTGCACGATCACCTGTCTTTGCTTTTAAAAGAGTTCGAGCGCTACTTCCTAACGACAAAAAATACACGAACTGTCAAAGAATGGATATTCGACCCATTTCTCAACAAACCAGGTGAATCCAACATGTCTGTGCAAGAAGAAGACCAACTGCTGGAGATCGCAAATGACGGCGGCCTTAAAAGTATGTTCAAGACAATAGCTCTGCCGGTGTTCTGGATTAAAGTCATGGCTGAATACCCTGAGATCGCCACAATAGCACTGAAAACCCTTTTGCCATTTCCGACATCCTATCTGTGTGAAGTGGGGTTTTCTGCAGTGACAGCAACCAAAACAAAATTACGAAGTAGACTGGACATAAGCAACACACTTCGGGTGTCATTGTCTCCCATTACCCCTAGATGGGACCGTCTCGTCGCAGAGAAACAAGCTCAGGGCTCCCATTGATTCAGCGTTGTGGTGAGTTTTATTTTTCATGTACTTTATATTTGTGTTTGTGGTGTATCTTATTTTGAAGGCATGTTTAAACGTTACCATAGTGACCAGAGAGTGTTGTGTGCAGAGAGGATGTTACTCATGTCATGTTGTTGTTGTCGCGATGTTAAGAGGACGCTGCTAATAAAGTTGCAAACGAGTACACAGTGGATTCACATTTATTATATTTAGAAAATACCACAGTTTTTATGCCGGTCGTATCATGCTCTTTTGTTGTATTTATCCACCACACCTTAAAGGCCGGTCCCTGAAAATATTGTCTGACATTAAACTGGTCGGTGGTGCAAAAAAGGTTGGGGACCGCTGGTCTATATGACATCATAAATACACATTTGTCTATGTGTCCTATGATGCCTGAGTTCATAGGACGTACTATGATGTTCAGGCAGAGATCATAGGCCATCCTACGATGTCCTGTGAAGCGTGACAGACACACAGACACACGCACACAAATTTCTTGCTTTTATAGAGTGATAAGGAGCGTTATACATAGGAACATCATAGGACATCATGTAGAGATCAAAGGAACATCATAGGTGGTCCTATAATCTTTGGTCGTGACACACAGACAGAGGAGACATGTCCTGAAACACGTCAAGTTGGAGGCGTCCAGGAGGCATCCTGATCAGATGCCCATACCACCTCAACTGACTCCTTTCAATGTACACTACCGTTCAAAAGTTTGGGGTCACTCAGACAATTATTTTGTGTTTTCCATGAAAAGTCACACTTATTTATCACCATGAGTTGTAAAATGAATAGAAAATATAGTCAAGACATTGACAAGGTTAGAAATAATGATTTGTATTTGAAATAATAATTTTTTCCAGATACTCATCCTCCTGAAAGGAAGGTCAGTTTTATAGCTTCTCTGACCAGCTAAACTGTTTTCAGTTGTGCTAACATGATTGCACAAGGGTTTTCTAATCATCCATTAGCCTTCTGATGCAATGAGCAAACATATTGTACCATTAGAACACTGGAGTGATAGTTGCTGGAAATGGGCCTCTATACACCTATGTAGATATTGCACCAAAAACCAGACATTTACTGCTAGAATAATCATTTACCACATTAGCAATGTATATTAGATATTAGAGTGTATTTCTAATTAGTTTAAAGCTATCTTCATTGAAAAAAACAGTGCTTTTCTTTCAAAAATAAGGAAATTTCTAAGTGACCCCAAACTTTTGAACGGTAGTGTGTGTGTGTGTGTGTGTGTGTGTGTGTGTTATATATACTTCTTTCTCAGAGTAAATACACAGGTGCTGAAATCAAAACAAACATGTCGAAGTGATTCAGACATCCTTAACCATCTAACACAAACACACGTTCTCAAAAGTCCCATCAACAGCAAAATGTTTAAACAAGAGTTTGGTCACAACTCTCTTCTCCTCTTTGCTTCTTCTTGTCTTCTCCCGCCTGTATATGGGTGGTGGGGTTGCAACGTTTATTGGTAGCTTAAAATTAAACTTGCAAATGACTTGTTACATTTTAGGGGAATATTTCTTTGTAATCATGCTAATTATGAGGAAAAAAAGCACGGTGGCAGAGTGGTTAGCATTGCGGCAGCACAGCAACACACCCTTGGCCAGGGGATCCTGGGTTCGATCCCAACCCCTGACTGACAGTGATCTGTGTGGAGTTTGCATGTTCTCCCTGTGTCTGCGTGGGTTTATGCCGGGATTTCTCCGGATTTGTCCCACATGCAAAAAACATGCAAGTTAGGTTAATTGGCATCATCTGGGGATTCTTAATTGTCCTTAGGTATGACTGTGAGAGTGAATGGTTGTCTGTCTCTCTGTGTTGGCCCTGCTATGGACTGGCAATCTGTCCAGGGTGTATCCTGCCTCTCGCTCAAAAGATGATGGGATAGGCTCCAGCCCCCCCACAACCGAAAAAGGATTAAGCAGAAGCAGATGGATGGATGGATGGTCTTTAATGGTCTTGATTTAAAATCCCAAGACTGAGACAAGACCAATTAAAAAGGACTCGTATTCCAAGACAAACCAAGGCCTTGAAAATGTGTTCCGAAGACTGGTCCCAAGACCAAGACTGATCTTGAGTACTACAACACAAGCACCAACAACCAGATTTACAGAATTTTTTACATTATCTACACATTTACTACACACCACAATCAAATATATAAAGAAAAACTACCTAAGAAAAATACAATAAGAAAGCAATAACCAAAAACACATGTATGCTGCTGTATGACCCTAATTTTTAAGTTGTCTTTTTCTGTATATTTTTTTCAGTTGTTTTATAGTTGTGCTTTGTTGAAGTTCCCCGTCTAAGCTGTTCCATATAGACCACAAACTGATATTTACTCTTCATGGTTGTACAAACAAATAGGTTTTTAAAATTTAAGTGGCCTCTTTAGTTACAATGTCCAATATTAATTTCAAAGAGATACTGTATATTATCAGGAAGCCCCTCATTATTTGCTTTAAATATTATTTGTGTAGACTACATTCAACTAGATCAATAAATTGTGCATTTTGGCAAAAAATAAATTATTAGTAATGTACTAATTTCATCCGACTACATTTCTAATTCTACTAGTCCTTTTTTGTATTGTATAACATGTATATCCCCACTATGAGCCAACACAGGTCATCATCATCATAGCAGTCTGTCGGGGCAACAATGACTGCTTCATTTAGGTCTGATCAGATTCCTCCACGCAGCTCTGTCCTTCGTCTTCCGCTGCCAGGAACTCCTGACCTTGTTGAAGTCTGAACCAGTATGAGCTGCTTTCTGACTGACCGTTTCATGAAACTGCTTGCAAAGTATTTGAGTACCTCAAGCTTTTGCTGGACTAGTGGCACATTCTTGGCAGATAGAGGTATAATCAGTGGCAAGAGCAGGCCAAGACAAACTGACTCCAGTGTCTGTTGCAGTGACTGACCAGATGATAGGTTTGTTTATCTCTGCTCTTTGTGTAGTGCATGTCACGATGTACTGACTGGCAAAAGTCCAGCACAGACCTTGCGACAGGTGTGTTTATCTGCCAGGATGTCCAGTCTCACCCCATGTAACTGGGAGTGGTCCACCACAGACCTGTGACGGACATTGTTTTTAGTTCTGCCAGGATGCCCAGTTTCACCCTCCATGCCCTCAGAAGGGCGGGGTTGCCGGTTGAGTCGCCGATGGCCTGACCCATGAGACAGATAGTACCGGTTTTCATGGTTATCCGGGTGCAAGCAAACCAATGCCTGACCTGACAAACCAACACAGGTAACAGTAGGAATAAATAACCCCCGTAAAGGAAGAAATATCATAATGGTTAGGATTAGGAAAAGATTGTGGATTTCTTTAAAACACCTTTACAGCATTCACTGGTGGCTCTGACTGAATGGCAGTATGTAATAAACCCAGAGTGACCACTGAGAGATCAAAAATTGACCTGATCTCTGAACAATCTCCACCTCTTAATTGTGGGTATAAACTTATTAGGGAGTGTCTGAGAGAACTGATACACCAGTCACTTAGACTTTTTTAGAACTGGATTTTCTGTGCAGCCAGAGGTCTGCTTGGTTGAAAGAACACAAATTTAAGACAATTCTGCATTTGCTTCCCTTCATTGAACTGGGACGCTATATCCATCTTTTTTGTAAAATATTGCCTTACGGTCAGAAACGGCAGACTCTGGGCTTTTGCACATGACAACAACAATTTTGACCTTTGTTGTTGGACAGTAAATTGAGGAGCTAACGTAAAGGCGCCAGCAAACTCAGTCTTACTTGCAACATTTTCTAACATATTGATGGATACTGTAGATGAATTTTCAACAATATAAAACACTAAAAATGGATTTTTAAATCAAAGCATAGGTATACTGACTGTCAAGGTTCGATTTAATTTTTAGTTCATAGTTGCACATTTTGTCTGTTGGAAGAGTATCTTGGTCAAGAGTTTTGTGAACAGATGGAAATGATGAAGCAACTTTATTCAATACAGAGTCCAAAGAGAGCTACAACCCCCCCCACCCCATGTGTGTCTCTGTAGAAAAGCAGCAACTATATCAGCACGCCAACAAAGTGTCTCTGTAAAAAAAGAGGCTCTGCTCTTTCTGACCAAGCAAGCCCTTTTTTTCATGTTTTCTGATTGCAGCTTTCACACATTTATTCACTTGAGCGGTGAGAGTTGTTACTTCAAACAGGAGGATCATGAAAGCAGGACTCTGATGTGTACTTTTCATATTCTCGCTGGAGGAAAACGGGCTACAGTTGTGTAAATTTGCCCATCAATGTGATGACAGTCATTTGATTTTCATAGGGCCCGGTTTGAAGGTCAGTTTAATGGTCCATTTGTTTTGTGTTCGTCTTGCTTCAGTGGAAGCTTCAAAACAAAGAGGGTCAGACAAAGCCATAAATAGAGATTTTTCTTTCACAAGTAAACCATGTAATTAAACATGCAGCAAGTCTTCTAGGCTGGAGTCCATTTCATTGTACGGTTTATTCTCAAAATATTCTATCAAAGCTTTTCTGCTGAAATTAATCTGCAGACTTGGCTTCACTGTTATCAGCATGGACGACAAGCAGTGTTGTGTGAGATGTAGCTTGAAAACATTTTCCTGTCACAACACTGAAGAGCACCATATTCCTGCAACAATTCTCCTTCACACTTCCAGCTATGATAGCAGCTTCAAGTGCCACACATATGTCTGCATGGGAAAAGTGCAGAAGGAATTATCACAGAGGCTAACCGAGGGAAATGTGCTGAATATCACAAGTTTTTATATGTCAGGTGATGGTGATTTCCCCCTTAAATGTGTTAATTGCAATTTTGAAATCTCAGAGCAGTGCACTATTTATATTGGCTTTTTGTTCCTTTGATTTTATTACTACAGCAGATTTCTGACAGGCTGGTAAACAACATGCTGGGAAGTGTTTCTTTCTATTGGTATGTGGCCATACCTGAAGGAGGATGGGAAATATGATGAAGACATAGAGAAAGAAGTGATTTTCCTGTTCTTTAGTCAACCAGATAAAGGGCATATAAGCCAAGTTGCTGTAGTTAACGTTTCCCAACCAACCTCCCTTATTTGTGTGAAAATCCCAATTAAGTACATCCTGGCAAAATGACAAAGTAATGCCAAGTAAAATTTCTTAATGAATTCCTTTGTCTCTGACTGGCACAGATGAAAAAGGCACATGTACGGCGAGCATATTAGTGAGGCGAGCCCATGTGATGGTGCCCGTTCACGGCTGATGGAGTGTTGGTATCCTCGGGCATGGCTGCCAAGCTGCCAGTCTGTGCCGTCACACCTTGCTGCCTTTAAAGATTGCCCTGCAGAGACAGGGAGGGGGTACAGAGGGCCTTGCGTTTTTAACAGCGCACAGTCTGGCAACCCAGGAGGGTTTACAACTCAGGATCGGTGCCAAGAACTGCCCACCAGAGAGATGGGGGAGGGGGGATGCAAGGAGATATGGGTGTAGCGTGCACACATGTTTAAACACACACACACACATATACGCACAGACCGAGGCCTGTTTTGGTCACATTCCCACAAGGAGTGAATATGTGCGTATATGAAGATTATAGATATGAGTGTTTGAGAGGAGGCTGAGACCAGTGCTGAGGTGTACATTAGACAAATGCGTATGTCAAATCAATTCATCAAGCTTCCACGTGAAGGGAAAAGAAAAGTATTATGTTGCCTTGGTGTCACACAGAGACACACATGTACACACACTTTGCCTTTTCTCAGTAATCCACACAAATGGCAGTGGATGGCAGAATGTAAATGAGCTGGTTATTACACAGCAACGTTCATCAAGCTGAGCTGGAAAGACTTCAATGGCCCTGATGAATATGCATGCAAATTTGTTAATTAAGTTAATTATTCTGCTGAAAATTCATTTGTCTTCCCAAGGACATTTCTGCGATGATTTTAACATGTTTCAACCATTAGTCATGCACGGTGCTATCGAAAATCACTTCTGTTCACCTTTTGGAAAGTTGCGTCCCAAAAAGAAAAAAAAGGGAGATGGAACACCTACAAATGAGGAGGAGGAGGAGGAGGGACAAAGCAGGTAGAGAGGACAACATATCAGGGCCTTGGAGTGTGGTTGAGGTAGACAGCAGCTGGTGCAGCCCGGGGCTAAGGAAGGGCAAGCCAAAAAGCACGGTCTGTAGGATATTTGCTCAGTGAGGAGAGCATTGAAGACTGAGTGCCAGGTCTGGAGGTTCAGTTCTCATTGGGACCATCCAAGATAAAAATGTTCTCATACTGAAAAAGTATGTTATGTGATTGGGTTTTTTTCAGTTCTTATTATGTGTGTTAAAACATTTGATGTGTAGATTACACTTTGATATAGATCTCATGACCTAAATATTAATCAGCAGTCTAATTTGTAGCTTCTGGCTCCATGAATCCCAGGTGTTTTTCAATATGTTGAAATAAATAAGCAAATATATACAGTAAATGTAGCGTTAAAGCAAACTGCTTTAAATTATGCAATATAAAATTGAGGCAGCGCGGTGGCGGAGTGGTTAGCACTGCGGCAGCACAGCAACTCACCCTTGGCCGGAGGATCCTGGGCTCGATCCCAGCCCCTGACCAACAGTGATCTGCGTGGATTTCTCCGGTTTCCTCCCACATGCCAAAAACATGCAAGGTAGGTTAATTGGCATCAAACTGGGGATTCTAAATTGAATCGGTGAATTCAAAAAGGGCCCAAGTCCCCTTTGAAAAAGTGTGGACTTGGGCCCTTTTTGAATTCACCGATTCAATTGTCCTTAGGTATGACTGTGAGAGTGAATGGCTGTCCGCCTCTCTGCGCTGGCCCTGTGATGGACTGGCGATCTGTCCAGGGTGTACCCTGCCTCTTGCCCGAAGATGCTGGGATAGGCTTCAGCCCCCCCATGACCTGAAAAGGATTAAGCGGAAGAAGATGGATGGATGGATGCATAAAACTGGGCTGGATGATACTTTTGCTGCATTCTTAGGACATAAAATGTGTTAAGTTTTTATAATCTTATTAAATTTGTTACTCAGTTTTAAATCCTTATTCGGGCAGGTGCCAAAAAAGTAACCTCTCTGCTGCCAGGCTTGGCACCATACAGAGCTAAACTGCCATTACATAAATCCCCTTTTGCACAAATATCATTGTTCTTTTCAAGTGTCCAACATGTGGAAGTTCCTTACCAAAAACACATGGACAGGATGCTGAAACAGCAGCAACTGTAAGAACAGCCATGAAGGATTTACTGCTTCAGCTTAATACCAGGAGACTTACAGTGATATGATGATTAGAGACCACTGATTTTCAATCAGATGCTTTGATTTATAGTGAAATCACTGCACAGCAACCCTTGACAAATAATTTGCTTTAAATGTGAACAAAACTTCAGCGTGTCATTGTCCTACATCTTTCTGCTGATCTTCTTTAGATTATATGTTTGTACATATTCACTGTATACATACTGTATTTTACTAATTTTTGGGTGTTTCCAAAAAGTTTTTTTTTCCTTTAATCCCATTTTGAGAAAAGTTTCGCAAGTCAGTTTCATTTTGTGTGTCATTAATTCATGGCAAACAAGTTATCCTCCAACTGAAATTGTCCAATATTACATTATGTATATATACTGTACATTAATATGACATTATTATTACATTAAGACAAGTGGAGTAGTTTATGCTGTCCAATGTAAGGAGGATCAGTCAGATATTTACATCAGAGAAACGGAACAACAACTTCATAAGAGGGTGGCCCAACACTGGAGAAACATCACTGGACCAGACAAAGCAGTTTATCTCCACCTGACAGACAAAGGACATTTGTTTATGATATAATCTACCATCTACCTATAGTGTATTACTTCCTTCCATCCCTAAGAAATTTGGGGGTGTCCTGCATCCATCCAGGAGACGCCTAGTGTAGATTTTAGTGCATATTGTTTACATTTAGAGTAGTTTTGTGGTGCATATATTTAGTAATCATAATGTATTATAGGTAATTATAGTGTACGTCGGTACATACAGCTGCAATTGCCAGCGGCACCCCTCTGATGACAGGGTTCCTGATATTTAGAGTTTTTTTCCCACTGAATGTTTATTTGCTTCATTACCTCCACCAAGGCTCTTATCTCCGCACAGTGTGTTAGCGAGAATCCTCCAAAACTACTGGATAGACTTTGATACAGTTTTCACCAGAACTGGCTTGTGGCCTCGACACGAACTCATTACATTTTGGAGGTGATCCATGAGGGACGAAAGGAGCCTTGGCAGAGGTATGCGCTCTCTGAGTGCTTTTCTAGTTTTTTGAATGTTTTTTTTTTTTTTTTGCATCATAATGTTTACGTTTATTTTTATTATATGTTATTTTTTAATTTTAATTTTATCTTTTATCTTTGGCCCTCTTGTTTTACAAATTTGAATAGTGCTCATTTTGTTTATTACCTCCACCAAGGAGGTTATGTTTTTGCCAGTGTTGGTTTGTTTGCTGGTTTGTCTGTCTGTCTGTTTGCAACATTACTCAAGAAGTTCTGAACAGATATTGATGAAATTTTCAGGAAAGTTGTAATGGCACGGGGAACAGATGATTAGATTTTGGTGGTGATCTGAGAGTACATACCTCCACCAAGGGCTTTGTGCAGCAGGATTACACAAAAACTACTGGATGGATTTGGATGAAATTTTCACCAGAGGTGGTTCTTGAGCTACAGAGGAATCCATTACATTTTGGTGATGATCTGGGAATGCATACCTCAGCCAAGGCTATTATCTTCTCACAGAGTATTAGCAGCAATACTCCAAAACTAATGGATAGACTTGGATGCAATTTTCACCAGAAATGGCTCGTGGCCTACACACAAACCCATTACATTTTGGAGGTGATCCATGAGGGACAGAAGGAGGCTTGGCAGAGGTATGCTCTCTCTGAGTGCTTTTCTAGTTTTTCAGTGTTTTTCTGCTTGGTGTCACCATAGTTATGACAGTTGCTGTTATAATGTCTATTAATATCCTTCTGTACATTCACTCATCACTGATGAAGCCATTTGGATGAATGGTGAAACATTTCCAGAGTAAAAAAATACTTGAATCCAGTTGACTTGACCGAGCCTTTATACAGTATTCTTATCCATCTGGATGACTGAGAATCTTCATCAAAGTACATTGCTGTCCTTTCGTCCTTTTTAAAGTTTTTTTTTTTTTATGTGGAGCATATCAGCTTTGTCATTTAAAGGCACATAAGACCATATGATTTTATGTACACTATGTGGCATTCTGTTAAGCATATAAACAGTATATTAATGTATGTTTTTTATATACAGTATATACAGTATATGTTGGATTATAGGACAAACTTAGATCACCTCATCCACCAGTCAAGCTACTCAAACACTTATTTGTCAATAGCTGATAGGGTTGGAAAAATACATGCTCATAAAGTTCCCAGTCCATTACAAAATCACAGAGAACCAGTCAGTGCAGTCAAGATTGTTGGATTAAATAATAATAATAATAATAATAATAATAATAATAATACTAATCTTCTCTTCTTTTGGCTGCTCCCTTTAGGGGTCGTCCCAGCACATCATCTGCCTCCATCTTACCCTATCCCTCACATCTTCTTCTGTAACACCAACCCTCTCCATGTCTTCCTTCACTACATCCATGAATAAATAATAACAACAACAACAACTAGAAAGCACTCAAGAGACCGCAGACCTCTGCCAAGGCTCTTTCCATCCCTCATGGATCACCTCCAAAATGTAATGGGTTTGTGTGTAGGCCTAGAGCCAGTTCTGGTGAAAATTGCATCAAAGTTTGTCAGTTAGTTTTGGAATATTGTTGCTAACACACTGTGAAAGCTAAGAGCCTTGGCTGAGGTATGCATTCTCAGATCACCAAAATGTTATGGATTTGTCTGTAGGCCAAGAACCACCTCTGTTGAAAATTTCATCCAAATCCATCCAGTAGTTATGGAGTATTATTGTATTTTCTCACTCTCTGAGAAAATAAGAGCCTTGGTGGAAGTATGCATTTTGAGATCATCACCAAAATCTAATCATCTGTTCAGTGTACCATTACACACCTTTCCTGAAAATCTGAATGAAAGGCACTATATAAATGTAATCTATTATTATTATTTTTTTAACAGAGAGAAATGACAGCAAAAACAATATGACTACATTATATGACTACATTACATTATAATAACCAGTGCATACCCGTGCATGCCCGTGCAGACCCATAGAAACCAAGTCTAAGCATGTATTTCTGCACACAGATAGACATGTAGTGAGTCCTGTGATCGTTGACATCATAGGAATATCATCGGACATCATGCAGACATCATAGGTGGTCCTATGATCGTGACCTGTCCATGCCCTTAGAAAGCAAGTATAAGAAAGTATTTCTGCATGCCCGTTGCTGAAAGGTCTCCTCCTGTCTCAGATGGCTGTGTTGTTCACAGTCATGGCTGCGACGTACTGCTGGAACCTCAGGTGTTTCATCTTCACAGCATCTTTTCTGACGTGCAGCAATTCTCCTCATTGTATTGACTGCACACCAACCACTGCTGCCTCTAAAGTCATCGAGACCTGCTGTCCACACCACACTCCACCAACACCCCCCCCCCCCCCACTCCCAGCACACAGCCCGCCAACCTGACCCTCACTAAGACCCAGGTGAGGATGGAGCTGAGGAAGATCAAGGAGAGGAAGGCGTCGGGACCGGACGGCATCAGCGCAAAGCTCCTCAAGTCCTGCACAGACCAGCTGTGTGGGATTGTGGAGCACATCTTCAACCTGAGCCTGAAGCTGGGGAGGGTACTACAGTTGTGGAAAACATCTTGTGTGGTACCTGTACCAAAGACTTCCCACCCCAAAGACCTAAACAGCTACAGACCAGTGGCCCTGACGTCTCACATGATAAGACCCTGGAGAGACTGCTCCTTGCTCACCTCCACCCCCTGGTGGGACCAGCGATGGATCCACTCCAATTCACCTACCAGCATGGCATTGGGGTGGAGGATGCAGTGATCTTCCTCCTTCACCGTTCCCTGTCCCACCTGGAGAAGCCCGGGAACACAGTGAGGCTCATGTTCTTTGACTTCTCCAGTGCTTTCAACACCATCCAACCGATGATCCTGAAGGACAAGCTGCTGTGCACAGGGGTGGACCAGCACCTGTCATCATGGATCCTGGACTACCTCACTAACCGGCCACAGTTTGTGAGAACCCGGGATTGTGTGTCTGACACGATCATCGGTAGCACAGGGGCCCCCCAGGGAACGGTTTTGGCTCCCTTCCTGTTCACCCTTTATACTGCGGACTTCTCACACAACACAACACACTGCCATCTACAGAAGTTCTCTGACGACTCTGCGATCATCGGCCTCATCTCCAACGGAGATGAAGCTGAGTACAGAGGACTTATCCAGGACTTCGTGGACTGGTGCCATCGGAACTGCCTCCAGATCAACGTAAGGAAAACTAAGGAGCTGGTGGTGGACTGCCGCAGGCAAGGACAACCCCATCACAGCACCAGTAAACATCCAGGGAACAGACATTGAGATGGTGACATCCTACAAGTACCTGGGTGTTCATCTGAATAATAAACTAGACTGGTCACACAACACCGACGCACTCTACAAGAAGGGACAGCGCAGGCTGTTCCTACTGAGGAGGCTCAGGTCTTTTGGTGTACAAGGGGGTGCTCTTGAAGACATTCTACGACACGGTGGTGGCATCAGCCATCACTTTTGGAGTGGTCTGCTGGGGCAATGGCATTACAGCAGCCGATAGGAAGAGACTGAACAAACTAATCAAGAAAGCTAGCTCTGTCCTGGGGAAACGCCTTGACCCAGTGGAGGAGATAGGGGAGAGAAAGATGGTGGCTAAACTGTCATCTCTGCTGGAGTCCGAGTCCCACCCCATGCAGGACATACTGAACACACTGAGGAGCTCATTTAGCAGTAGACTACATCATCCTAGGCGAGCGACGGAGAGGTTTCGCAGGTCCTTCCTACCTACGGCTGTCAGACTGTATAACTTAAGCAGGGCTGCTCGCACAGATGGCAAAAAACGTGATGACCTAATAGTATCGAATGCAAAAGATAAGATAAGATAAGATAAGCCTTTATTAGTCCCACAACGGGGAAATTCCAGGATTGCAACAGCACAGGGATAGCAACACTCAGAGCAACAATCAGAAGGCAAGAAAAAAAACAAACAAAAAAAAAACAAAAAAAAAAAACAAGCAAGCAAGAGCAGCTAATATACATATGTACATATTACTATAAAATATATATACACACACACACACACACAGACACAGTGCAGAGCATTGTAGCTGGATGGAATAAATATATGAATATATGAACACACAGTGCAGAGCATTGTAGCTAGATGGAATAAATATGTAAATATATAAACACCCACAGTACGGAGCATTGCAGCTAGGTGGAATAAATATGCAAGTATATAAACACACACAGTGCGGAGCAATGTAGCTAGATGGAATAATATGTAGATATATAAAAACACAGTGCGGAGCATTGTAGCTAGATGGAATAAATATATAGATATATAAATATAAACACACCCAGTGCAGAGCATTGTAGCTAGATGGAATAAATATGTAAATATATAAACACACACAGTGCAGAGCATTGTTGCTAGGTGGGATGAAACAGCATAACCGTCTACTTAGTTATCCTACATGGTATGATTATGTGCCCATACATATTCTCACCCTCCATAGCGACCGGTATGTTCCTAGTTGTATGCCGGAGAGGACCATTGTGTAAGTCTATTGCATCTTTTGCATTAAAAAAAAAACTATTAGTTTGTTACGTCTTTTTGCTATCTCTGCGAGCAGCCCTGCTTAGGTTGTACAGTCTGACAGCCGTTGGTAGGAAGGACCTACGAAACCTCTCGGTTGTGCACCTGGGATGATGTAGTCTGCTGCTAAATGAGCTCCTCAGTGCATCCAGTATGTCCTGCATAGGGTGGAACTCGGACTCCAGCAGAGATGACAGTTTAGCCACCGTCCTTCTCTCTCCTATCTCCTCCATCGGATCAAGGCGTTGCCCCAGGACAGAGCTAGCTTTCTTAATCAGTTTGTTCAGTCTCTTCCTATCGGCTGCAGTAATGCCACTGCCCCAGCAGACCACTCCAAAAGTGATGGCTGATGCCACCACCGTGTCATAGAATGACTTCAGCAGCGCCCCTTGTACACCAAAAGACCTGAGTCTCCTCAGCAGGAACAGCCTGCGCTGTCCCTTCTTGTAGAGTGCGTCAGTATTGTGTGACCAGTCTAGTTTATTGTTCAGATGAATACCCAGGTACTTGTAGGATGTCACCATCTCGATGTCTGTTCCCTGTATATTTACTGGTGCTGTGAGGGGCTGCCCATGCCTGCGGCAGTCCACCACCAGCTCCTTAGTTTTCCTCGCGTTGATCTGGAGGCAGTTCCGATGGCACCAGTCCACAAAGTCCTGGATAAGCCCTCTGTACTCAGCTTCATCTCCGCTGGAGATGAGACCAACGATCGCAGAGTCATCAGAGAACTTCTGTAGATGGCAATGTGTTGTGTTGTGTGAGAAGTCCGCAGTATAAAGAGTGAACAGGAAGGGAGCCAGCACCGTTCCCTGGGGGGCCCCCGTGCTACTGATGATCGTGTCGGAAACACAGTCCCGGGTTCTCACAAACTGAGGCCGGTTAGTGAGGTAGTCCAGGATCCATGATGACAGGTGCTGGTCCACCCCTGCGCGCAGCAGCTTGTCCTTCAGGATCATCGGTTGGATGGTGTTGAAAGCACTGGAGAAGTCAAAGAACATGATCCTCACCATATTCCCGGGCTTCTCCAGGTGGGACAGAGAACGGTGAAGGAGGAAGATCACCGCATCCTCCACCCCAATGCCATGCTGGTAGGCGAACTGGAGTGGATCCATCGCTGGTTCCACCAGGGGGCGGAGATGAGCAAGGAGCAGTCTCTCCAGGGTCTTCATCAAGTGGGACGTCAAGGCCACCGGTCTGAAGCTGTTCAGGTCTTTGGGGTGGGAAGTTTTTGGTACAGGTACCACACAAGATGTTTTCCACAGCTGTGGTACCCTCCCTAGTTTCAGGCTCATGTTGAAGATATACGTCACAATCCCACACAGCTGGTCTGCACAGGACTTGAGGAGCTTTGCGCTGATGCCGTCCGGTCCCGACGCCTTCCTCGCCTTGATCTTCCTCAGCTCCGTCCTCACCTGGGTCTTGGTCAGGGTCAGGATGGGGGGCTGTGTGTTGGGAGTGGGGGGGTGTCGGTGGAGTGGGGAGTGGGTAGCAGGACTTGATTTCTTAGAGGCAGCAGTGGTTGTTGTGCAGACAGGGGGGAGGGCGGTTGGTCAAATCTATTGAAAAACAGATTCAGGTTGTTCGCCCACTCCCTGCCCCCCGTGGCCTGGGGGGAGGTATTCTGGAGCCCCGAGATGGTTTTGAGGTTTCTCCAGACCCCGCTGATGTCGCTCTGTTGCAGCTTGTCCTCCATCTTCTTCCTGAAGCTGTCCTTGCCTTCTCTGATCTTTCTCCTCAGCTCCCTCTGTACGGACTTCAGCATCTCCCTGTTCCCCGACCTGAAGATCCTCTTCTTCTCTCTCAGAAGTGTTTTTATCTCAGGGTTGATCCAGGGTTTGTTGTTTGAGTGACGCCGTATGGTCTTGGTGGGAACGGATTTGTCCACACAGAAGCTGAGGTAGCCCGTGAAGGTGTGAATGAGGCCATCGATGTCCTCACCATGTGGATCGCAGAGCTGCTTCCAGGCAGTGGCTTCAAAACAGTCCTTTAGAGTGTCCATTGTCTCCTCAGACCATAACTCCACAGTGTGCATGGCCGGAGGTTGTCTGTGCACTAGGGGTTTGTACACCGGTCGGAGATGAACCAAGTTGTGATCCGATCTCCCAAGTGGGGGGAGTTGTGATGAGGTGTACGCCTCCTTAGTGTTTGCGTAGAACAAATCCAGTGTTTTATTGTCTCTAGTGTGGCATGTGACATACTGGGTGAAAGTGGGCAGAATGGGAGACAGTGAAACGTGGTTGAAATCGCCTGAGATGAGGAGAAGAGCATCTGGGTGTTCTGTCTGCAGCCTGCTGGTTACTGAATGGATGACGTCACGCGCTGTCCCAGCGTTCGCCGTCGGATTTGCATAAACAACAATGCAGATCACGTGTGAGTGTTCTCTCGGGAGATATGTAGGCCTCATGCTAACAGCTAGCAACTCAATGTCTTTGCTGCAGTGTCGTTGTTTAACAGTGATATGTGAGATGCAACAGACTTTCACAAATGGTCCCCTCCAGTATACAACTAGGACAATATCAGTCGCTATGGAGGGTGACAACATGTATGGGTACATATTCATACCATGTAGGGTAACTAAATAGATGGTTATGCTGTTTATTCCATCTAGCTACATGTATTTATATATTTATGTGTACATATGTATATTCACTGCTCTTGTTTTCTTATCTTCTAAATTATTGCTCTGAGTGTTGCTGTCCCTGTGCTGTTGCAATCCTGGAATTTCCCCATTGTGGGACTAATAAAGGCTTATCTTATCTTATCTTATCTTATCTTATTGCTCTCCATGTCATGGAACATCATTGGCGACTCTATACTATGGTGTCTATGTGACATCATGCAGGCATCATATGATCGTGACACACAGAGACACACAGACAAACTGACAGATACCTGTGAATGCCTGTGCATACCCGTGCATGCCCATAGAAACCAAATACAAGCATGTATTTCTGCATGCCCGTAGAAAGCAAGTGTAAGCAAGGCATGCCTGCGGCGTACTGCTGGAACCTGAGATGTTTCATCTTCAGAGCATCTTTTCTGACGTGCAACAGTTGTCCTCACTCTATTGCTGTGCATTTATGTAGCGTCTGGTTTAAATTAGTGTGTCCTCTTCTTAATCGGGTGATGAGTATCTGTATTCCTGTTTTTGCCAACTCCCATTCCAGAGTTTACCTGCTTTTGAATGTCATAAAGATGTCTTCCTGTATCTATTGAGTGCCAGTATTCTTACCACTTTTCCACTATCTAATTTTTAATTATTGATTGCCTTCTGACTTAGTGAGATGTCCAGATTTACTGCTTCACATGATGTTCCTATGTAGGACCGCCATAGCGAGTGCTATGAACGTGAGTGATGGTCTATATGACATCATGTAGACAGCAAGGCAGGCATCACTGACATAGGAACATCATAGGACAGCATGGTCTGTATGACTTCATATAAACATCAAGGCAGGCATCAGTCTATATGACATCATAAAGACATAAAGGCAGGCATCATATCCTAAGCTGTCCTATCAGGCCAAAATCATAGGAACATCATAGGCACATCATAGGCTGTCATCATCGTCATGATCATTGCAGACACATACACAAACTGACAAGAGATTTTTGGAATTTATAGATACTAGTGCATACCCGTGCATGCCCATAGAAAGCAAGTGTAAGCAAACATTTCTGCATGGCCATAGAAAGTTACTGTTACCATGGCAACACCAACCATGGTGAAACCTGCCTTGGATCTTTGATGTCACCACTCATTCGTTGATGCCTGCCTTTGAGCTTTGATAATATCATAGCGAGTGCTATGATCATGAGTGCAGCCTGCCTTTGATCTCATGGCAAGTCCTATGATCTCTTAGCAAGTGCTACAATCGTGAGTGACATCATGACATCGTGACAGAGATTTCTTGTATTTATAGAGTGAAGAGTGATATTCCTTGTCTCCAGGGCATGGGTCCCAGCCCGCATCTTTGGTTTAATTTGAGATTTTCTGTGCATACCTGTCCATGCCCATAGAAACCAAGTATAAGCAAGTATTTCTGCATGCCCGTTGCTGAAGGGTCTCCTGTCTCAGACGGCTGTGTTGTTCACATGCTGGAACTTTTTTTTTGTTTTTTTTTTTTTTGTTACTTATTTGTACCCGTAGGTAGATTTGAGGTGTTTCATATTCACGGCATCTTTTCTGACGTGCAGCAGTTCTCATTCTATTGCTCTCCATCTGGTAGGTCTTCTTCTTCATTCAGACCACTGGTTGAGGGATAGGTGTGTCGTAATTTGGTATTTTACACATTTCAGAATCAGAATCAGAATCAGCTTATGAGGAATTTGACTTGACATTGGGCACGCTCAATAAGCGCATCCCAATGACGCGGCAGCCATGCAAGGCCTTGCCTGCCAACAGTGGAGGGTAAAGAGGGGGATGGGGGGGATGACACATTGGGCAGAGAGAAAAAACATAGTTTATCAAAATAAAGCTCGTATGAGCAACATTGTGATTACATAGAAAAAAACCCTCTAATGCACAATTAGCAGATAATACAGATCTCACAATAACAAAGCAGCGGTTGAGAGAGACAGTGTGAATGTGTGTGTGTCAGTGTATGTGTATCAGTCATGTGATGTTGTATGCAGTGCATGTATCAGTTACTGGTGACAGCAAAAATCCTCCCTGGCAACGTTTAGATGTTATGTCTTTAGTGTCCTCAAAACACAGATAGCATGTCCGTAAGAGTTCATTCTCTCAGTGCATGGCCGATGGTAAACTCCGTGCTGGGCACATACGCTGTCCTTGAGAGATCAGATTACTGCGCACCAGATGTCTATGTTAGGGAGAAGCAAAAAGCAAAAACCCTCTTCTGCCTTATCTTCATCCAGGAGGAATGTAAACTACAGGGTGCCGAATCAAGGTCTAATAGGCACAGTTCACTCAGAGCATAGAATTTTCATCTCTCATGCGATTCTGTGCTTCATAATTTCCATATACAGGCTTAAAAACATTCCCTGGAGAGCACCAGTGACTCCAAGATGTATACCACCTACTGAATCAGCTACCATTCAGTTCACCATTTGCCGCTATCAGTGCACTCCCCAACTGGTCGAATTTGTTGAAGGAGCTTTGCTGGGTCCGCATTTTGATCAGCTCTCCCAACTTCTTTAATTTCTGATACATCAGGAAACTCCAAAGCCAAAGTAGAAATCCTGTGATCATAAGCCAAACAGATAGATGTCTTCCGCATCTCCAGTTGAATCCCACAGACACATGAGTTCCCAATTGTCCATGAGTCTCCCCACTTGGGCTCCCCCTGGCCCGATATTCTTTTAAGTGGTGTCCATCGCATTTAAAGCCCAGCTTTCCAGATCCATAATTTTCCGTTTGGATTAAGATTCAGCCAGAAGAAGAGCGACACAGACAAGACACAGCAAGCTGGAATCAGAAGGGAGTAGAAGGGAGAGGAGAGGAGGAGAAAAGCGTCTGCTCTCTCTGAAAGCCGGAAGAAGAATTTGTAGTGTAGACTTCTTTGAGTGTAGACTGGCATTCTTCAAGGTTACACATTTTTACTGTGTCAGCACCTCTTTAAAAATGACATTGCTGAGAAAGCGACGCTTTTTCTTAGTTTCTTCATCTTGAGCAAGAATACGAAGACTGCTTGATCTGGCAACTCTGCTCGCGGCAATGTAGAACTGGCCATGGCTGCAGAAATCTGTTGTGCAGAAAACACAAATGCGCTGTAAAGATTGGCCCTGTGACTTATTCACCTTGTCAATTTTGAGCCATATGACATCATAAAGACACATTTGTCTATCTGACGGCATGGCAAGTCCTATGTTGCCTGATATCATCGGCTCATATAGGACATCACGCAGACGTCATAGGGCATTGTATGATGTGCTATATCTATATCATGTGCTCTGTCTATGTGCTGTCATATAGACATCATCGGATCATCATAGGACATCATGCAGACATCATAGGGCGTTGTATGATGTGCTATGTCTATATCATGTGCTCTGTCTATGTGACATCATATAGTCATCATATCTTTATGAAGGCATTGCGAGTCCTCATAGGGCGTTGTATGATGTGCTATGTCTATGTCATGTGCTCTGTCTATATGCCGTCATATAGACATCATATCTTTATGACGGCATCGCGAGTCCTATATGATGGCATCACGAGTCCTATGATGCCTGAGATCATAGGGTAATCATAGGACAGGCAGACATCATAGGATAGCCTATGATGTCCTATAAACGTGACACAGTTCTTGAATTTATAGAGTGATGTATGCCATCACTGCAACATGATAGTCTAATTTTTTAAGCATTACATCTTCACTATTCTTTGTTTCTTGTCAGATTTGTCACTCTTCACTTGCTTTTTTTTTTGTTGTGAAGCATTGACTCTGTCCCTTAAATGAGATTTGAAATTGTACTCTTCTTTGGTGAGTGATGGTCTTTATGACATCATAAAGACATGAAGGCAGGCATTGGGTGATGAGTATCTCTTCTTTGGGGAGTGATGGTCTATATGGCATCATAAAGACATAAAGGCAGGCATTGTGAGTGATGGTGTGTATGACATCATAAAGACATCATGGCGGACATCATCGGGACAGCAGAGGCTGTCCTATGATGCAGACATCATAGGCACATCATTGTCCTATCATAGCCTATGATGTGCCTATGATCGTAACAGACACACAGAGATTTCTTGAAGTGATAGATAGATAGATAGATAACAATAATGTAATAATAAAAATAATAATGGATTAGATTTATATGGTGCTTTACATGTCAAGTGCCATCTTAAAGCGCTTACAGTGAGTCCATTATTCATTCACTCCAGACAGACATTAGTAAGCTACTGCTGTAGCCACAGCTGCCCTGGGGCAGACTGACAGAAATGTGGCCGCCAATCCGCGCCAACGGCCTCTACGACCACTACCAAACATTTATACACATTCATACCCAGTGTTATAGACATTGGAGGCAAGGTGGGTAAAGTGTCTTGCCCAGGGACACAATGGCAGGATGGCTGGGGATAGTGGGATTTGAACCACCAACCCTCTGGTTATTGGATGACCCGCTCTACCTCCTGAGCCACTACTGCCCACATTTCCGTCCTCCATTCCATTTTTGCGGAGCACCAAGCTGGATGGCAGGAAGTTCCTTTTTTTTTAATATAGTTTTTGGCATGACCTAGCCGGGACTTGAACCCCGACTTCCTGGCTGTGGGGCAGATGCTCTGCCTCTAATCCACCACCCTGGTGTCAACAAGACAGTCATAATTGTATTAAGAATGGGCGCGTGATGCCACCTGATGGAAAAACCGCAAGGAATTGTGGGAAAAGTGTTCTAGTGAGCAGCGAATGCGGTTAAGCTGAAGTTTTTGAGAAGGTTGCTTCAGTTTGTTTTTATTTATTTATTTGGATAAAAATGACACTGAATGTGTTATTCAAACATAGGAAATGTAAATATACATATAAAACGTTATACAAAATCCAGGATGACACATGAAAGTGAAAACACTTATTTCCAATGTGGTCCATTCAATCACAATTATTCGTCCAAATACCACGCAAAATTAGAATGGGGAAGTTTTGCTGCGTTATCAAATGCAACAACTGCTCTCAAGATTGGCGTAAAAAAAGACTGATGATGGCGTACGCTTTTTTAACTTCCTGACTTGGAAGAAAAGTGGAAGAATCAGGTTTCCGAGCTAACAGAGAAGTTGGATGGAATGGATTGCAGCGGTCAGAAGGAAACACATCAGCTTCAACAATATTCCTGCACACATGGTCGTGTGTTCACAGCATTTTCACGAAGGTAAATTGTGATTTAAAAAATATTTAGAAGTGCAGAAAGACGCTCCCTCTCCAGAGCAGCCGTCTTGCACGCCGTGTGCTTTGGCAGCACCTCTGCCAGGCTCTGTCATCTCTCAGTAATGTGTAAAAAAGCACAGAGCAAAATCAAATAATTTCCACACATCATCTCTGCTAGTCCCAATTTCTCTTGCTAATCTGGAGCAGAGTTTTTTTTTTTTTTAAATGGGAGCTTTTTGGTGTTGCTGATTTTCTTTGATTTTTTCTTGAAGCTGTGATTACTTGTTGAATTCATTATGCATGGATTTAATATCAGATGGTGACTGAAGTCCATAGAATGTTTGGTATTGTTAAATCAAGCAGAATCTTCTCTTTCAGGTGACTATTAAAAACGTTACTGTCCTGATTTAGGATGTTTTTATTGCAGCTAATTATACCGGTAGTTTTTTTCGGTGCACCAGCGCGATCAGCTCATTGGATCCACCTTCTGCAGTGTTCTAACATTTTGGCATATTTATCAGAACAACACTGGACAGCTGATGTTACAGACTGCAGTCAAAGATAAAAATCTTTATCCTGTAGCTTGAAAGTGCTCAGACACATCCCCGACAATTCCCATTTTACGAACAAGTACGTGTGTTTAACTGTGTGTATATGCTGCAGGCAGCAGTAGAGCTCTGAACTGGTTTTTCCTGTGAACCAATGCTGCAAATACACCATTATATAGTAGCTGTAAGTTAGAAACCTGTTCAGTAAGTTACACATGGGTTCAAAGAGCATTACTCACATGTTTGAAATAATTTTTGGGTACGCTAGACATTAATCTCGACATATTTCAACTTTGTAGAAACAATGACTGCTTACCTTTGTGTTAAACAACGGCTTTCTAGTTGTTCACCCGGAATATCCATCCATCCGCATCTATCCTTTCAGTTTGGATGCGATTACTCTTTCTCAATAGCTCTGTGAGGAACCTTGGAATTATTTTTGATCAGGATCCGTCCTTCAATTCACATATTAAATTTGTTTCTAAGACTGCCTTCTATCATTTGCGTAATATTGCCAAGATTAGGAGCATCTTGTCTCAGAGTGATGCTGAGAAACTGATCCATGCTTTTGTTAGCTCGAGATTAGATTATTGTAATTCTTTATTATCAGGCTGTCCTAAAACATCTTTAAAAAGTCTTCAGCTGATCCAAAATGCTGCAGCAAAAGTTTTAACAGGTACTAGAAAGAGGGATCATATCTCTCCGGTTCTGGCCTCCCTTCATTGGCTTCCCATAGAGTTTAGAATTAAGTTTAAAATCCTTCTTCTTACTTACAAAGCTCTAAACAATCAGGCTCCTTTTTATTTAAAAGATTTGATACTACCATATTATCCTAACAGAGCACTACACTCCCAAAATACAGGATTACTTGTAATACCTAGAATCTCCAAAAGTACAATGGGAGGCAGAGCCTTCAGTTATCAAGCTCCTCTCCTGTGGAACCAGCTGCCAATCTGGATTTGGGAGTCAGACTCGATCTCTGTTTTTAAGAATAGGGCTAAAACCTACCTTTTTGATATAGCCTACAATTAGGGAGGGATCATGTGTTTCTGAACCCTCCCTTAGTTATGCTGCTAATAGGTTTAGTCAGCCGGGGGACCTCCAGTAATGCACTGGGCCTCACTCCTTTCCTCACTCTCAATGAAATATTTTTTTTGCTGGTCATTAACATTTGTTTGTTCTCTCCCATAGATTGAGTCCCCATCGTGCTGTTTGCTCTCTACATGTCTGTTTTTTTCATCTTCTCTATCCCCTCACCCCCCAGCCAGTCGCAGCAGATGACTGCCCCTCCCTGAGCCTGGTTCTGCTGGAGGTTTCTTCCTGTTAAAAGGGAGTTTTTCCTCTCCACCGTCACCAAGTGCTTGCTCACAGGGGATCGCCTGATTGCTGGGGTCTTTTTGCAACTGTGGGGGTTCCCCCTACAGTTGATAGTGCTATGAGATGACTGTTGTTGTGAAATGGCGCTATATAAATAAAGTTGAATTGAATTGAATTGAATTGAATATTTGAGGCGGCTGGACCCATCCATTGGTGAATTGAACATGAGCCTCTAATGATTTATAGTTTTTAAACTGCTCATGGGTTTATGCGCTCACTCCACAAACCAGGTAGGCAAACACATCTGACTGCATGACTCCAGGCAGTTGGTCGAGATCAGTGGTCCATTTCTTGTGCTCATATCGATCTATCCAGTTTATTTCTGAAATTTATTAGAGGGAGCCTTCTTTGCTTCCTTATTTAGCTTCTCTGAATAAGGAATTTGAACTTTCGGTTTGCTCCATTCCATTGCACGTATGTCTGTTCCCGTTAGCAGTTGCCTAGACTACAGGTAAACAAAGAAGCCAGACGATGACGATGGTGACAACAGCCCAGAGTGTAGTGTAACGGAGTCAAAAATGTACTTTAAGTATTTCTTTTTCTCAGTTATGTTTTTATTTATATTGTTGTGAATTTTATTTTACTTGAGTACTTTTATTTTGGCAGTACACTTCTCACATCCGCTCTTCCTGTACCTCCGAGGCTCCGGTAGTTTAGTCTTTCCCCACAGTATCGCGTTGCTTTGCTGTGGGAGCCTGTGTGGGATCGAGGTACAGACGGAGCGTGATACAGTTTGTTTTATTTTATTAACAGGTATGTTTGTTTTTGAAAAATCTTATTATTTGAAATGTGATTTATTTTTATTTTTTGTTTGTATTGTGGAATTATTTTAGAGCTCCTTTCCACACAGTATCGCGTTGCTTTGCTGTGGGAGCCTGTGTGGGATCGAGGTACAGACGGAGCGTGATACAGTTTGTTTTATTTTATTAACAGGAGAAATAAATTGTGGAAACAGCAGTCTGGCATCATTGTGGTCCCTATGCCGCACATATGCTTGCATTGATGTTCCCGATCACGGCCGCTTAAGGGTGTCTCAAAAGAAGAACCATTACACTTGTGACGAGATCCGTTACACTGGTGCCAGTGACCCTTGGAACTTCAGATCAGCTGGACGCTGGTCACCGTGGATGCTGCATCGCCATACTAGGCCTACGCTGGGACGTATATGTGGTCAGGCATATACAGGACTATTGTAATACGTTTTAAATGATATATGCCACCTTATTTTGTAGTTAGTCAAGAAAAAAAAAAGGACAAAAAAGACATGGATAATTATAAAACACCTGTTTTGCCAAAAGGGAGAGGTATCTGGCGCAGTGATATTGCTATTAGTGGAGATGTGGGACATTCAAAATTTATGAACAGTGGTGGGGATACAGGGTTAGGTCAGAGCCCAGATTGTATTCCTGTTGGTGAGTTCATGAGTGAGGGTCCTCATGTTTCCACACCCTGCAGTAATGTCGGTGCCATTGAAAATTTTACAGACATGGTGGGGCAGCTTGGTGCTCAAATTGGTGAGTCTATAGTCACTAAATTAATGTCTGCTGGTGTTGTGAATATGACCAATGACACCCAGACTTCTCCTACTGATCGAACAGCACATTGTGATGTTACCAAATGTGACCCCCCACATGTGACTGTTCATGTTAAGTCAGACAGAGAACTACGTATATTTAGAGGTGACGGTACTGACAAATATTCAGTTCGGGACTGGATTGACTTAACTAAGACTGAACTCAAGAAGAGAGAGATTCCTCTGTGTGAGCAAGCAGGAGAGATAATGGGTCATTTATTGGGCAAAGCTAAAGACGTTGTGAAAGTTGCCCTGCGTAGTGACCTGGAGCTAGATGCTAAAAAGGAACCTGAAATAATTTACGATGTTCTTCTCCGTTACTTCTGTGATGCCTCCTCATGTCTTCCGCTCGCAGATTTTTATGCAACCCTGCCCAGGCACAGAGAAAAACCAGTGGACTACTGGATAAGGCTGAACAAAGCAGCAGACCTGGCTCTTGAGGGCCTGCGTAGACAAGGCAAGCGGACTGAGGACATGAGTAAAGAGGTTGCTATCATGTTTGTCAAAAATTGTCCTGATCCTGATCTGTCTTGCACCCTGAAGTGGAAACTACCTCATGAATGGACCTCACGTGATGTTCAGTTGAAAATTGACGATTATCAGAGAGAGGTTAGAGCCAGTGCCAGAGCACCTGATGGTCCACAGCTAATGAGTCACACAACCGCTGTAACATCTGACAAACCCAGGTTGACATCTTCAGCCGTGACCATGCCAGAACAGTGCCACACCCCAGTCATTCCCTCTCCATTTCCTCAAACCCGACAGTTTACATGTCAGGGCCTCTCTCCATTCCCCATTTCTGACCCTACCCAAAATACACTCAGCTCAGATTGTGCTAGTGTGCCGGTTGTTGCTCAAAATCTCCAACAGTCAGAGGAGAGGCTCCTTGGTCGCATGGTAAATATGTTTCAGGAAATGATGGAGAAGTTGCAGCAGTGTACAATTCCTCACCCGACTGAGAGCAACAGATTTAGACATGCCCCTTGTCAGAGACGTCCCAGAGAAGCAACCTGTATGGTTTGTAGTGACACACGTCACTCCACCATTTCACATTGCATGTCTGAGAAACTGTGTTTTACTTGTCTTTCCCCTGGTCATACCAGACTGGCCTGTCCCAACAACAACTGTCAGCCTCCTTCTCAGTCTCAGGGAAGACTAACTGACCTGTACTTGGAGGGAGGCAGTGCAGGTCTCACCTCAAGCTCCCACTGCAGTGACACATCTGATGCTGAGTCAATTTTTGCATCGGTGAGAAGCTCATGCGATGATGTAGTTGTTGTGTATCAGAACATTCACATAATTGGCAATAGTTCCAGCCTTTTCTACACAGCAGTTGCTTTTGGTGGTACAGTGATAATTGATGGCATGCTGGACAGTGGCTCCATGGCCTGCAGTATCAACGAGGATGCAGAGAAGAAACTGAGAACTGCTGGAGTGATAACAAATGAGAACCAGATTGATGTGAATGTGATGCTGGTTGGGTGTGGTGGACAGCGTGTCAGGCTGAAGAGTGCTTTTGACATTGTGATGGAGGTGTATGGTTGTAAAATGCTGGTCCCCACTCTGGTTGTCTGTGGTCAGCATGATGAGTTGATTATTGGTACCAATGTAATAAAGCACATCCTACATCATTCAAAACAATGCAAGTCCTATTGGAAAACAGTGTCTGGCCCCTGCCCAACTGCAGAACCAGAAGCTGAGCAGTTCTTGTCTATGCTCACTGGTTTGAACCCCTGGAAAGGAAATGACATTCCTGACAAAGTTGGTACTGTCAGATGTAACTCAGCCACCTACCTTGAACCTGGGCGTGAGTACCTTGTTTGGGGTAAATTGCCTAGAGACACTGTTGTATCTCCAGGCAGTACAGTCATGACAGAGCCCACATCTTCTCGTTCAGCTCCTAGGGGTGTCCTAGTAGCTAAGATTGTAATTCCTATGTGGGGTGACAGGTGGGTCCCGCTCAAACTCATCAACACGTCCAACAAGCCTGTGCTGTTATGGCGCAATGCGAAGCTAGCTGACGTCTACACATGTGTAGCCCTTGAAGACATGGACGCAGCTGAGCAGTCTAGTGTACCAGTGACCTGCTACACACAGTCTACAACGGCATGTGATGCTGGTATGGAGTCTATAAAAGAAAAACTTAAGTCAGTGGGACTTTGTGACATAGATATCAATTCATGCCAAGTGTCAGAGGACTGCAAAAAGAGAATGGCTGACTTGGTACTTCAGTACGAGGATGTCTTTTCACACCACCACCTAGACTGTGGAGAAGCTAAGGGCTTTGTACACCGCATACATTTATCTGATGATAAACCATTCAGACTCCCATACAGGCGTGTACCCCCTAGTCAGTATCAGAAATTAAGCCAGGTGCTGAATGAAATGGAGGAAAAAGACATTATCAGGAAATCGACTAGCGAGTATGCATCTCCCTTGGTTTTTGTGTGGAAAAAGAATGGCGACCTCCGCATCTACACGGATTTTCGCTGGCTGAATAAGAGGACTCTGAAAGACGCTCACCCTCTCCCTCACCAGGCAGATTGTCTGGCAGCACTGGGAGGTAACTGCCTCTTCAGCACAGTGGATTTAACGTCCGGCTTCTACAACATGCCGCTTCATGAGGATGACAGGAAGTATTCTGCTTTTACCACTCCGATGGGCTTGTATGAGTACAATCGCCTGCCCCAGGGATTATGCAATAGTCCTGCTAGTTTTATGCGCATGATGACTGCCATTTTTGGTGACCAGAATTATTTGACTTTGTTGTGCTATTTGGCTGATCTGCTGATTTTTGCATCTGATGAGAAGAGCGCATTGCAGCGCCTTGAGATGGTGTTCAGCAGGCTGCGTAGGCACAACTTGAAGTTGGCACCCAAAAAGTGTTTTTTCCTCAGGAGATCTGTGAGGTTTCTTGATCACGTAATTGATGAGAATGGTGTTTCAACCGACCCTAGTAAGGTTGAAAACATCGCAAAAATGACTTGTGCTGACCTTATGGACACTGATGGTGTGACACCGTCCCAAAAAAGACTTAGATCCTTCTTGGGGATGGTTAATTACTATCAGCATTTTGTGCCAGGATATTCTGCCATTGCCAAGCCATTGTTCAGCCTGTTGAAAGGTGGAAAATTTAAAGGCAGATGTAAGAAAACCAAAATGGCTTGCAGAAAGCTTTGTGCTTCTGATTGGACCCAAGAGCACATACATGCCTTTGAAAGTCTCAAATCTGCACTTGTTAACACTGTGGTCTTGGCTCATCCTAACTTTGACCGTCCCTTCATGCTTTCAACTGATGCATCTCTGGATGGGATAGGTGCCGTTCTGTCCCAAGTCCAGGAAGGTGAAAGTCATGCCAGACCTATTGCTTTTGCCAGTTAGTCTCTGACACAGTCTCAGAAAAACTATCCAGCGCACCGACTGGAATTTTTGGCTTTGAAATGGTCCATCACTGACAAGTTTAGTCATAGGCTAAAGGGTCACAAATTCACTGTTTGGACTGACAACAATCCTTTGACTCACATATTGACAAAGCCCAAGTTAGACTGTTGTGAGCAACGCTGGATAGCCAAGTTGGCTGCGTATGACTTTGACATAAAGTATATTCCAGGGCGGCAGAACATTGTGGCTGATGCATTAAGCCGTGTGCCTTTTGTCAAGGAAAATATTGGTCACAGACTGTTCAATGAGCCATATGTAAAACTCCTCAGTGAAGTCAAAAATGTGTCTACTGCCTCTGTTCAGGATGCTTTTCGTTCATCCAGTGATCACGTGGATGCGAAGTGTGACAATGTTCATACCTCCCGGGTACACACTCAGATTGTGAATTCAGAAGAAGTGTCTGCTGTGATGCAGTCACACATTGAGTGGGATGCTGGTCCGAGGGCCCGGGCAATTGAAGCCTTGCAGTTTTTGCCCCAGTTAGTTCCACCAGGTTAAGACCCGTTGCCTGCCTATTCTGAAAAGGCTTTGCGTGACAAACAGTTGGAGGATGGAATTCTTTCTCGCGTCCTGTTCTATGTTGAAAGACATCGGAGACCCTCAAGGAGAGAAAGGGTGAAAGAATCATTTTCAGTGATTAAATATCTGAAACACTGGGATAAGCTATCTGTGAGCAATGGTGTTCTGTACAGAGTTTCAAGAGACCAGAGAACCAAGTCCAAACGGCTTCAGTATGTTGTCCCAGACTCACTTAAGGATGAGGTGTTGAAAGGCGTGCATGATGATGCTGGTCATCAAGCCCAGTCGCGAACCCTCAGTTTATCCAGACAGAGATTTTTCTGGCTGACCCTTGAGAGAGATGTTAGAGACCATGTCAGACACTGCCAGCGTTGTGTCCTCAGCAAGTCAGCTGAACCTGAGGGACGAGCTCCCTTAGAGAGCATCTTGTCATCTAGACCGCTGGAGCTGGTCTGCATTGACTTTTGGTCAGCTGAAGACTCTAGGAACAAGTCTATTGATGTCCTAGTGATAACAGATCACTTTACCAGGATAGCTCAGGCCTTTCCTTGTAAGGATCAAACAGCTAAGCAAGTGGCAAATGTTCTGTGGAACAAGTACTTTTGTGTCTTTGGATTCCCAGAAAGAATCCACAGTGACCAAGGTCCTAATTTTGAAAGTCAATTAATCAGTGAACTCCTCAAAGTGTCCGGTGTCAGGAAATCTCACACTACCCCTTACCACCCAATGGGAAATGGGAGTGTCGAACGGTTTAACAGGACACTAGGTGGAATGATTCGTGCACTGTCCCCTGAGGTGAAAGCTAACTGGCCACGACGGTTGCAGACTTTGACATTTATGTACAACTGTACAGCCCATGAGACGACTGGCTTTCCTCCTTTTTACCTCATGTATGGCCGTGTACCCCGTTTGCCAGTAGATGTCATGTTTCGTTCTGTTCTTCGCGATGCTGATGTAACCAGTTACGACAAGTATGTGGCAACTCTCACCTGTGAGCTAAAAGAAGCAACGATGGTTGCTCAGGACCGTGCTGCTAAGGAGCAACACAGACATGCTAATCTTTACAACAGGAAAGTGACAGGATCCAAGATTGAGATTGGTGACAGGGTGCTTTTGGCCAACAGAAAGGAGAGAGGCAAAAAGAAAACTGCTGATAAGTGGGAATCAACTGTTTACACTGTAATGGATGTGAACCCACAGACCCATACATACAGAATTTGTGACACCCTTACTGGACGGACAAAAGTGGTCCATAGGAATCTGTTGATGCTGGTAAATTTTCTTCCTGTGATGGATGTGTGCGATGTGTCCAACCATGGTTCATCCGCCTTACTCCCAGAAACCTTAGCTGCAGACATTTGTGATGAGGGAGACACATCTGTGGACTTCTTCGAGGGAGAGAGTGAGGCTGGTACAGGTGATCCGTCTTCATGTGGAGAAACACGTGAACCATTAGTTGATCCAGAACCTGTTGACTCTGAAAGGAGAACTGTTGAGTGGGTCACGCAGCTCACTGAACCATCTGTGTCACAGGTAGACGTTTCTGATGTCACAAGTGTGTCCTCTGACCCCCAGAACTCTTCAGTTGCACCTGTTGCTCAAGGTGTAGATCATCCCATGTCCTCTGACTCTAGACCTGTGACTACAGTTGCTACTGATACTCATGGTGGACAAACACTTGACAGTCAACTTGTTTCTTTTCCTGACTCCGAGAGAAAGACAGACACTCCCCTTGTTCGCTGTACTGTTGACCAGACGTCACGTACACACTGTGACCGTCCAAGTGCACAACCTCAAATCAGGTCAAGATTTGGTCGCCTGATTAAACCTGTAAACAGACTAGTGCAGACAATGTCCAGGCAAGATGTGATTCGTGACAAGTTTAATGTTAAGGCTGTTTGTAGGTCTGTGTTTCAGACCCTGACTGATTAAATGTTACATGTGTGGACTATATTTTTGTGGACTTAGCTTTGTTTTCTAATGTTCGGTTATTTTATTTTATTTTATTATTCAAGAGCATTTGCTACACTAATAGTTGGGGTTTTTGGTGGGGTGTACAAGGCACTCCATTACCAGTTGTTGGGTTGAGAGATAAGCGCTGCTCTCATGCCACTTCGTCCTTGTGTGGGACTCTCTTTCAGTTGGTATTCTTTAACTGACCCCGGGTGTTTGTATATTGTTATGAGTCCTGTGTAGCTGTGGCTCAAGTTTAGTAAAATTCAGTGGGGTGGGTGTAACGGAGTCAAAAATGTACTTTAAGTATTTCTTTTTCTCAGTTATGTTTTTATTTATATTGTTGTGAATTTTATTTTACTTGAGTATTTTTATTTTGGCAGTACACTTCTCACATCCGCTCTTCTTGTACCTCCGAGGCTCCGGTAGTTTAGTCTTTCCCTACAGTATCGCATTGCTTTGCTGTGGGAGCCTGTGTGGGATCGAGGTACAGACGGAGCGTGATACAGTTTGTTTTATTTTATTAACAGGTATGTTTGTTTTTGAAAAATCTTATTATTTGAAATGTGATTTATTTTTATTTTTTGTTTGTATTGTAGAATTATTTTAGAGCTCCTTTCCACACTGTATCGCGTTGCTTTGCTGTGGGAGCCTGTGTGGGATCGAGGTACAGATGGAGCGTGATACAGTTTGTTTTATTTTATTAACAGGAGAAATAAATTGTGGAAACAGCAGCTTGCATTGATGTTCCCGATCACGGCCGCTTAAGGGTGTCCCAAAAGAAGAACCATTACACTTGTGACGAGATCCGTTACAGTAGCGTGGCATGACGTCAATGCCCAGTCTCTATTGACCATATATTGGGCTGGGCATTTTGACCTTAAATCAACATCATGGTTTATTGAATCTTTCAGGTCAGTTTCCCCCCCCCCCCCTCTCTTCTCCATTACAGTTTACTGATAAGGTTCAAAATTATTAAGTAATATTACACATCAGTGTGGCATGATTTCATCTTTTTGCAGTTAACTACAAATTCATATAGTATCCATATTATCAACCACAACAACCTTGTAAAAAATTTGACCATGACAAAGGCACAAATGCTCACTTGGCACGCCGACAGATGCGGACATGTTCCTCCAAGCGTTTGCTTTCAAATTTTGATCATGATATCCTTTTAGTGACAGATCAAAGAGTACCAGGTTGTTTGATGCAGCAAAGTTCAGCCTCCACCTCCTCTACTGTCACCTATCGTTCTCGTCTTCCTGGACCAGCGTCCTATGTCCCGCCCTTCCTTAATTCTGATTGGCTGCTTAGAAAGGTCTGACATTGACAAATGCAGATGTACAGTAGTCTGAGAAGTTGAACTTTTTTCAGCCCTGAGTGCCGCGACAAAAAGCGGCCACCGCTCAAACTGTTTCAGCACTGAGGGTGCTCAGCACTGTAAACACTGGACTACATAGAGAATGAACAGAAAATAGTCACCCACTGCAGAAAAACATGAGTTTGGTAGACACGCCCCCTAATACTTTTTCTGCAATTCTTGGCTTCCGGTTTGCCAAAGTGCCTGGCCCTATGGCGAGGCTACGCACGTAACTCAGTAGACACGTCTTAAAGGGACAGTACATGAAAAGCGCCATATATAAAATAATATTCAAAAAATTCCTGCATCCACATCGTGATCTGAATCACCACCAAAATCTAATCATTTGTTCCCCCTGGCATAGGGCTGTACGATATGGAAAAATTCCACATATCATGATATAAGTCATCTTATGTCACAACAACGATATATATCATGATATACATTTTCTGTAAATTCTAGTTTAGATAATCACATTAAAAGGACCTCTTTTTTTAACATTTTTTTTTACAGTACATGTACCTTTTTCCCTCATAATTTTGCAGTGCTGTTATAAAATAGTCCTTTATTGTGCATTTGAGACTCGATTCTCATAAATTTCAGTTTTTTCTTAAAAGTAAACACCAATAAGTTAAATATCTCCTGCGCCAGAGGAGAATAGAAAAAAAAAACATAAAAAATGTCTGAAAATGAGAAAATAACATCACTGCCATCTACAGATAAATTAGCTGTTAGTTTAAATCAGTGAAAATTTAAGTGTAGAGCTACACTCTGAAGATGCCATTCTGGCCTGACTTAACCTGTTTGCCTCTTACTAAAACTGTTTCAGATTGGTCATAATCTGAAAATCAGACATAAAAGGTAATGCAATAAAATACATGTGATGACTAACTTTATTCATTATCACTACTTGACTAATTAAAATTATTAGAAATCAAATAAATTACATTAAGAGCCAACTTGCTCTTCCGACCCCTTTTTAATTTATTTTTTTATTTTATTTTTTTTTATTTTGTGTCTATGTGCCAGCATCATGCACTTACGCAGCTTTAATACATTTTTTTCAGACAAAACTAAGAAACTCAGCAGTCATTTAAATCAAAGAAACAATGGTCTGCTATGGTTTCCAGTTAGCACAACTTAGCATCATCATTTAGCATTTTATAATTAGACACGGTGTTAACGTTACTTATCTCCTATTAAAACTAGGTTAGCAAACTATCCTCTCTGATGCAGCACGATGGACAACAGTCCCACATCCCTGGCAAATAGGAGTAGCTATCTGAACCGGTAATTTGGAGTTAGCTTTAGCAACGACATGACTGAAGCCTAGCCACCCACCTGTCCCGCTGCACGCAGTCGTGCACTGCGGGGGAGGAACATGGCGCTGACAAGTAGTGGCAAGGTAGGAGCTTTACTGAATAAACAGGAGTACGTACATTTTAAATCACGGTATAAACGATAGAGGATTCTATGAAACGATAGACGTCTTTATATTGTCATCCGATATTTTTTTTTTTTTTTTGTTCTGCAGTCTGGTGACAAGCCACCAGCTGCTGCTGGTCGCTGCGTGCGCAAGCGCCCCTTAACTCCCTAACCTGCTTGTTTTTGGCATGTGGGAGGAAACCGGAGAAATCCCGGAGTAAACCCACGCAAACACGGGGAGAACATGCAAAGTCCACACAGATCACTGTTGGCCGGGGGCAGGGATCGAACCCACGATCTCATGATCCCCGCGATCCCCCGGCCGAGAGTAAACTGTGCTGCCGCGGTGCTAACCACTGCGCCACCGTGCAGCGATATACAGTATATCGTCATATCGCACAGCCCTACCCTGGCATTACACACCTTTCCTGAAAATTTCATCAAAATTCATTCATAACTTTTTGAGTTATGTTGCTAACAGACAGACAAACCAACCAACGCCACTATAAACATTAGCTCCATCCTCCCTTGGCAGAGGTAATAATAATCAGATTCGCATAAAGTCAAGTTGCTATGGGACTTCACAATACAGACGGATCAGAGGATGGAGCACAACGTGCCTAACTTCATCCTGTACAGTATAGTTTTTGATCTGTGTTTAGTAATGAATTAGAAATTTGATGACCTAACCAAAAGCTTGATTTATTTATGGTTTCAAGCCATTAATACTAAGAGAAGATCTTTTATTAAAAAAAAAAAACTAAATTGGCTTCATCCGATAATAGATTGGTTCTAGGTTCCAAATGCTATTTTTATTCTCTCTGCACAATCTTTACCTGCACAGAACTGAATGTTATTTAAGCAATATTACACTCGAGGTATGGTATCAGTGCAGAGGGCATTAGACGTATCACACCCACAGTTAGTATATTCATATTGATACCGTACAACCTCAAGTGTAATATTGCTTTTATGCAACAGTTCGCAAGCACAATTTATTAAATGACAGCAATGCTGGGCAAAATATTATGATTTGTTTGTTTAACCAGTTATTTTGCGCAGCTGAGAAAAAAAAATAGTCCCCTCTGAATGTAGCCAGTAACTGTTGCTAAACATCTCAATCAGCATGAAGACGTCTGTTGTCATTTCACACACATAAACAAGTTAAATACTGTCAAGTGCAAAAGTCAGTGTTTATAAAACATACCGGTCACATGTTGAGTCAGTACCGCAGAAGGGTGGTTGATGCCGGTAGCTAGTCAGCATGCTTGTGATTTAGGTTTGGCACACTTAGCTCACTTTTTCTTGGCATTTTCAGATGAAGCAGAGTCCGTCACCACAAACGTATTGTGGTTCGTTAGATCCATGTCTAGCACTGCCAATTTTTTTAAACAGACGTGATATAGCTTAACAATGTTTATACAAGCTGAAGCAAGACTGGACAGAAGTCTATGTATCAGATGTAAATGAAGCCTATGACACGTTTACAAACATTGTAACCACTCTTTATGAAAAAAACTGCCCATTAGTTAAAAAAAAGCTTAAACACAAATTTACTGACAAACCATGGCTAACCAAAGGACTACAAAAGGCGTGTAAAAAGAAAAATTTATTATATAAAGCTTTCATAAAGAAAAGGACAAAAGAAGCAGAGCAGCGGTATAAAACATACAAAAATAAGTTAACATATATAATAAGATGTAGTAAAAGAGACTATTACAGTAAAGAACTGGAAAAAAACAAAGACAATATTAAAAATACATGGACAATAATCAACAGTATCCTTGGAAATAAAAGCAGAAATACCAGCTACCCAACTAACACTCCAAAAAATAATAAATCGACTCTGAATGTGAATATAGCTTCACCTGCAGATGAATTTAATAATTTTTTTGTTAACATTGGACCTAAACTGGCCCGAGAAATACCCACTACGGTGCCAACAGGTGATTCAATATGCAATAACACTGCTGTAAAAGACACCATCTTCATAAAGAACACAGACGAAAGAGAGGTCATTGAAATTGTTAAATCGTTCAAAAGTAAAACATCTACTGACTGCGATGGTATTGATATGCTACTAGTCAAAACTGTTATCGAATGCATAGTGAAACCACTGACGTATATCTGTAACCTGTCTCTCCAATCAGGTATATTTCCCAATGCAATGAAAATAGCTAAAGTAATTCCGATTTACAAGACAGGCGACAGAGGGGAACTCTCCAACTACAGACCAACTTCACTATTACCGCAATTTTCCAAGATACTTGAAAAAATATTCTATGAGAGAATTGACAACTTCATACTGAAGAATGATTTATTGTGTGAGCAGCAATATGGGTTCAGACACAAAAGGACAACAGCATATGCCTTAATGGAATTTACAGAAAAAATATCAACAGCCATTGAAAATAAAGAGTATTCAGTTGGAGTATTCCTGGATCTTAAAAAAGCATTTGATACAGTAGATCACAATCTATTATTAAAGAAACTACAAAATTGTGGTATCAGAGGGGTAGCACTGTCCTGGTTAAGAAGTTACTTAAAGAATAGATATCAGTTTGTATGTGTTAACAACAAAAACTCAGAGCTACTGAAGGTCACCTGTGGAGTCCCACAGGGTTCAGTTTTGGGACCATTATTATTCAATATGTATATAAATGATATATGTAAAGTTTCAGAAAAAATGGACTTAATATTGTTTGCTGATGACACTAACCTGCTATGCAGTGGAAACAACTTGGAACAACTTCTGGATACACTCGGAAAGGAATTAGGAAAGCTGAAACTGTGGTTTGATTCAAACAAATTAACGCTCAATTTAAGCAAGACAAAATTTATAGTCTTTAACAACCATCACAACTACCCAGAACCCAAACTCAGTGTAAATGGTGTAGAGATTGAAAGGGTATCCGAAACTAAATTCCTTGGAGTAATAATTGATAACAAACTGTGTTGGAAGCCACATATTAATTATATAAAAGGTAAAGTATCCAAATCAATTGCAATATTACACAGAGTGAAAAATTTGCTGAATCAACCCACACTATACACCTTGTATCATTCATTAATACTCCCATACATGACATATTGTAATGAAGTATGGGGAAATACATATAAAACAAACATATATCCACTCTTTATGCTTCAAAAGAGAGCTATTAGAATAATCAACAAAGCAGCTTACAGGGAACCAACAAACCCACTTTTTCTTAAACAAAAAACTCTCAAGTTGAAAGATCTGATCGACTTTAAAACCGCAATAATAATGTTCAAAGTGAAGAATCTATCACTGCCCGCAAATATCCAAAAGTTGTTCCAAACAAGGGAGAAACGATATCACTTCAGAGGAACATGTATATTTCAAAAGCCTACAGTGAGAACAACCACCAAGCAACACTGTATTTCAGTGCAAGGAGTCAGATTATGGAACGATTTTGGACCTGAATTAAAATCATGTACAAAGCTTGGACAATTTAAACAAAAACTAAAGGAAGAAATACTCCAAACATATTTACAAGACGACATGTAAACTCACATAAGGATTGACATTTCCAGCCTGTGTTGTGTTATAGCTTAGTTTTTCTTTTTTCTCTGTGACACTATGTCTTAGATTTGTTTTTGAATAGTAACCGCTTAACTTAGACTAGCTCAGTTTTCTTTTTCTCTCAGTCATATTTTGTCTTAGCCTTGTTTTAAATTGTAATCGCTCTTGTCTTGTTTTCTCTTTTTTCTCCTTTGAATTCTTGGATGGAATATGGGTGGGCAATATAAGCTGCGGCTTCAGCCATCACCCATTTCGGATAACTCGCGTGGAATTGTATAGTAGAAGGAGTCTTTGTCTAATTTGACCTTGTTGTTATATTATACAGTTTCTTTTAACCTGTAATGTACTATCCGAAATAAATAAATTCATTCATTCATTCATTCATTCATTCACAAGGGCAGACGTTGTAAACTCAAAGATTTTTTCAAAAGGGTGGGACTTATGGGTCATGGATGTATAGTTTTTTTTTTTTTCAAACAGCGCCTCACTGTGGAAATTAAGGTATCCAACCCATATTGCAATTCTCAAGTCTGTAGACTTGACAGAAAATTACTGTTAGTAACTAGAAAAGCACTCATAGAGCGCATACCTCCGCCAAGGCTCCTTCCATTTCTCATGGATCACCTCCAAAATGTAATGGGTTTGTGTGTAGGCCTATAGCCACTTGTGGTGAAAATGGCATCAAAGTCTGTCCATCAGTTTTGGAGTATTGTTGCTAACACACTGTGAGAAGATAAGAGCCTTGGCTGAGGTATGCATTCTCAGATCATCACCAAAATATAATGGGTTCCTCTCTAGCCCAAGAACCACCTCTGGTGAAAATTTCATCCAAATCCATCCAGTAGTTTTTGTGTAATCCTGCTGCACAAATACAAACAAAGCCCTTGGTGGAGGTATGCACTCTGAGATTGTCACCAAAATCTAATCATCTGTTCCTTGTGCCATTACACACCTTTCCTGAAAATTTCATCAAAATCCGTTCATATCTTTTGGAGTGTTGTTGCTAACACACTGTGAGAAGATGAGCCTTGGCTGAGGTGTGCATTCTCAAATCATCACCAAAATCTAATCATCTGTTCCCCATGCCATTGCACACCTTTCCTGAAAATTTTGTCAAAATCTGTTAATAAGTTTTTGAGTTATGTTGGTAACAGACAAACAGACAGACAGACAGACAGACAGACAAACCCCGGTAAAAACATTACCTCCTTGGCGGAAGTAACTATAATTTTTCCCAACTTACATAGACTACAAAATCAATTAAAAATTGTCTTTTTGCCAAACAGATTAATACATAGTGATATATTTTTTTTTAGTTTGTATTTGGGAAAATACTAATGTGGTCATTCAATCTAAAAACTAGAGGGCACTCAGAGAGTGCATACCTCTGCCAAGGCTCCGTCCCTCTCTCTCTTTGTCCCCCCCTCCATCCCTTTGCCTGTCCATATCGCCTTCCATCTGTACACTGCGAGATAGGGCCTTGGTAGAGGTATGCACTCATGGATCAACTCCAACATCTAATGAGTCCATCTCTGGGCCAAGAACCACCTGTGGTGAAAATGTCATCCAAATTCATCCAGTAGTTTTGGAGTATTGTTGCTAACACTCTGTGAGAAGATAACAGCCTTGGCAGAGGTATGCATTTTGAGTTGATCACCAAAATTGAATTGTGTGTTCAGTGTGCTGTTACACACCTTTCCTGAAAATTTGAATGAAAGGCACTATATAAATGCAATCTATTATTATTATTATTATTATTATTATTATTATTACTGGCAGCACTATTGCCTAACAGCTAGAAGGTTCCAGGTTCGAATCTCCAGGCTGGCAGGGGTAGGAACCTTTCTGTATGGAGTTTGCATGTTCTCCCTGTGCTGCATGGGTTTACTCTTGATTCTTTTTTCTAAAGCCCATCCAGGGACAAGAGTTGCAAATTAGCTAATAGCTATACACTCTATGTGCAACACATCAGATTGATTGTTTTTGATTAATTGTCTATGTTTATTGCACTGTCCCTGTCAAATAAACTAATCTACTACTACTACTACTCCGGGGGCTCCGGTTTCCTCCCACAATCCAAAGACATGCATGTTAGGTTAATTGGTTGTTCTAAATTGTCCCAAGATATCTGTCTCCTATAGGCCCTTAGAATAGAGGGTTAGTACTAGTGAAGCGCTTTGAGTGGTCTTTGAGACTAGAAAAGCACTATATAAGTACAGGTCCTAATCCTTATCCTTATTATCAACAGACAGAGAAACGACAGCAAAAACAACATGACTACTTATAATAATAAAAATAAGACTGTCATAATTGTATTGACCATACATTGGGGCTGGGCAATTCCACTTTCAATCAACATCATGGTTTACTGAATCTTTCAGGTTGGTTTTCGTTTTTTTTCCTCCTCTCTTCTCCATAACAGTTTCCTGACAAGGTTCAAACTGTAATTATTAAGCAATATTACACAACAGTGTGGTATCATTCCATTTTTTTGCAGTTATCAACTGCAAATTCAGACAGTATCCATATTATCTACCACAACAAACCTGTAAGAAATATGACCATGACAAAGGCACAAACACTTACCTGGCACACCAACAGATGCAGACATGTTCCTCCAAGCGTTTGTGTTCAAATTTTGATCATGATATTGTTATGAAGGGATTTGAGACAATGTGCAGAGTGATGACATAGCCGGCTGGTGATGTCATCACACCGACATATATATATGAGAGTGTCCGCCATTACGGGGCTCTCTTGCCCAGGTGACTCAGGTGATGCCGTGTACACAGTTCTGCAATAAAGCCAGTTCCAGTGCATCACCATTGTCCGTCTCTTTACTGCCAGGTTTGTGGACATAACATTTGGTGACGGAAGATTAACCATGGAGGCGTGCATAACACCGCTGTGGCCTTTCCTTGAGCTCCCAGGGGAACCGCCAGTTCCATGGCCACGTTGGCTGGAGGTGTTAGAGGTTTATTTTACAGCGTTGGACCTGGGAAAGTTGGATAAGGTGAGAATGCAAGCACTGCTTGTCCACAACCTGGGCATGGAGGGCCAGAGGATTTTCCGCATGCTGGGCGCAACGGACTTGTATGAAGAAGTTGTGGAGCTAATAGCTAACCATTTTGCTGCACCAGACAGCATGACGGTACGATGGATTAGCTTTCGCCAGAGACAACAGAGAGTCGGTGAGTCAATTCAACAGTTTGTCGCTGACCTGAGACAGCTAGCTAGTGTGTGCCATTTTGGGGGGCTGGAGGACAAAATGGTGCGGAACCAGTTGGCCAAACACACGTGTAACGCTGTGTTACGAGCTAGGTTGCTAACAGCACCAAACGACCTGACGCTAGCTACAGCAGTTGAGCTAGCTCTTCAGCTAGAAGCAGCAGACAAGTTAGCCAAGGAGCTAAATGGGCGCCAGACACAGAGGCTACCTGAACAGGCAACGCTAACTTACACGGTGGACACGGAGGATGAAGAGAACACAGCAGAAGAGTACGAGGTGTATGCAGTGAGCCGAAGGTCTGTTCCAGGAGGCCCCGGCTGCGGGGGCTGTTGGTCCCTGACGCACCGATACGGAGCACGAGTTTGCCCAGCAAGAGGAAAATGGTGTCGCAGGTGTGTATGTCTGGACCATTTCGCCAGGGTATGCCGGCTGTCAGCACCGTGGGGCCCGCCAAGTGAGCCAGCCTGCCCGCCAACAATGACCATCCACTCAGTAAGCCCGACGTCAACGGTTACTCATATTGCACAGCTGAATTGGACGGGGTGGCCGTATCACTCCTGCTTGACACGGTGGCGGTGCGATCGATGTTAAACTGGGCCATGGTGAAAAAGTTTTTCCCCAACCACAGAATCAGAAAGAACCCAAAGCCGCTGTACAGGTACGGTGGTCACAGACTGTGCAATGTCGGGACAGTAGAAGTGACTGCTCACTACAAATCCAGAGCCATGCACGACTTCATGTTCCAGGTGGCAGCGCACGGTGACAACATTATGGATTGTGACCTTTTCTACGGACTGGGCTTCACCATTAGGGACTGCGCTGGGTTCGATTGGTCCGGGTGCGGCAGTTTGAGCACACCGGTCCTGGAGGACGACGTCGTGGTGAGGGATGAGGTACTTACGGACTGTACCAACACCATGGTGCACATTTTGCGCTCTTGGGAGGAGAGCCACCCAGAGGGGGAACTGGACTGCTTCAGTACCCATGATGAGCCTCAACCGACAACAGAGTCGATGGGTGAAGGGTCCACTGCGAACATGGTGACTGCTGAACCGCCGCAGCATGACAGATGTATCAAGTTGAATGAGCATGCAGAGCCACCGGGAGCACAGCAGCACATAAAGCCAAGCAAGGTACTGCTCCAGGTCATGGACCGGGTTCGGGTTTGCACTGGTGATACACTGGGATGGCGACTGACTGGGCTGCAGCCAGCAAGACAACGGGCACCGCTGAGGATCGTGGCGAAGCTGGGGATGGCATGCTTTCGGCTGACAGAGGGCTTGGTTCGACATGCAAACCAACTACAGCATGTCCAGGTGGCTGCTCCGGGTGACAAGGCTGGGCGGGAGTCAGCGGATGCGGTGTGGGATCTGGCCCCCTACGCTATGAAGATTGGCCCTTGTACCGGGGGTCTGGCACCTCCAGGGGCGTGTCCACCGTGGGGCCTCTGCAGGGCTTCTCCGGTAGAACCACCTTGCCATGGGGGACTGTAAAGGAAAAGGGACTGTTTAGTTAGGAGCACTTCTGGGAAAAGGTAAATGGCAAAGTACTTAGCCGTGCTGGGTTCGGTGGCAGTCTACCCATGGACCCTAGTTTTAGATGTGGTTGTTGTGTTAAAATGTGTTGACTGTTTTTTTTAGTGTTTGTTGGGGTTTCTTGTATACCAAATTGGGGAGTTCCAGTAGTAGTTCCAGTGCAGCACCCTCGTCCGTCTCTTTACTCCCAGTTTTGTGGAGATAACAGATATCCTTTTAGTGTCAGATCAAAGAGTACTGGGTTGTTTGATGCAGCAAAGTTCAGCTTCCACTGTTATGTCTGTAAATACCTTTAAGAATGATGAGGCCAGGTGAATGGGCGAACTCAGCTTTATTAATATGTTGGACACACAATACAGCCACCAGGCATTCCCTAGCCTTGTATTGTGCTTCGCGGACCCACAACCCATACACAGGGGTTTTCCTGGGGCAGACCTTTGGCTGGTAGCATTGGTTTCCGCGTTGTTGTCATCCAAGCTATCCTTGCTATCAGGATCTGCTACTAATGCCACGGCGGTAGGCTCCAGCTTCCATTGTGACTGGCGCCACTTTAGCGCTGAAGCTAGCTTGTCTGCAGTCTCCATTTGGAGAGCTAACTTGACAGTCCTGGCTAACGTTACGTCACTTGGTGCCTCGAGTAGCCTAGCTCATAAAGCGGCACTGTTCGTGTGCTCTGCCAGCTTTTCACGTAACATTTCTTCCTCCAGTGGCCCAAAATGACACTTGCTAGCTAGCAGCCTCAAGTCGGCAACAAACTGGTGGACAGACTCACCGGCACATTGATGTCGTTGCCAGAACCGAATCCTCCCGACAGTTATGCTAGCCGAGGTATGAAAATGGTATTATGTATGTAAATAGGCTGGTATTAGTAAGATGGCAGCTGGGTTGGATGGAGAATAGTACAGGGTGTTTAACTACCGGTTTCCGGTGGTGACGCCACTCCTAGTATAAAGGAGGTGGGCAGAAGGGGCCAGTCCTCTTTCGTCGGGAAGACACCTGGCCTGCAGGCGAGTGCCATAAGCCTTATTTGTATTTATAGTTGTATTCTAATAAAGCTCCATAAACCAAGTTACTACTCACTCGTTATTTGCCTAAATATGGATACAACATTTGACGACGAGGTAAAAGCGGTAATGGAATGATCTGTTGCCAGTTTTCGGCCATTTTTGGAGGCCCCGGGCGAGCCGCCCGTGCCATGGCCCCGGTGGTTTGCTGCTGTTACTAACTATTTGGTCGTTTTGAACCTCAGCGAGCTGGAGAAGCTTTGCGCGAGGGCTGTCTTGGTCCATAATTTAGGCATGGAGGGGCAGAGTATACTGGTGAACCTTAGGGGGGCTGATAGCTTTGATGAAGTGGTGGAGCTAATGGCGTGCTACTTTTGCGCACCGGAAAATGTTACGGTTCGACGCATCCAGTTTTGACAGCGCCAGCAGTGGCCGGGAGAGCCAGTAAAGAGATTCTTGGCAGACCTCTGAGAGCTGGCGAGAGAGTGCAAGTTCGGGACCCTGGAGGACAAGATGATTCGGGACCAGCTGGCAGAGCACATCCGCTGCCCGACAGCCCAACCCAAGCTTCTAACACACCCAGGAGAGTTAACGTTGGCTGCAGCTATTGAGCTCACCCGACCGTTTGAGGCAGCAGAGACTATCGTGAGGGGCCTTACTGAAGGGGCCACTCTGGGTCAAGATGAGTCCCAAGCTAAGGCGTTGTTTTTGGACCCTGGTGATGGAGAGAGTGGAGAGGAAGAGTATGCCTCCATAGTTAAGGTTAGGTCCACCCCAGGTACGCTGCATTGTTATGGCTGTGGGTCCCCTAGTCACCTCTATAAGTCCAGAGTGTGCCTGGCAAAAGGCAAGCGTTGTGGGAAGCGTGGTTTGCTGAACCACTTTGCCAGGGCGTGCGCAAACTTCGAACGCAGGGACCAGAGGAGTGAACCAGGTCCCGCGCAGAAGACTCCGACAATAGTGCACACCGTTTCCCCGGAGACTACAGGATGGATCGGGTGTAATGTCATGCTAGATGGCGTCGAGGTTCCCCTGCTGGTGGACACTGGAGCAATTATCTCCATTTTAAACCTGGCGACCATGAAAAGTTTGTTTCCCCACCGACAGATTAGAAAACAAGAAAGAGATTATAATGGGTATGGACGGAGCATACTGGCTGTGCTGGGGTTTGTGGAAATGGAGGCTCAGTACAAGTCTGTCGTTGTGCCCAAGGCCCGCATTTACGTCACCGCTGTGGGGGTCAACATCATGGGGTTCAACCTTTTTTACAGCTTGGGGTTCTCCATAGCCAACGTGTTGGGTGAGGAGTGGTTGGGATGTGGACTTTGGGGCCGACCAGCTCCGGTGGTGGATGGTGTGGAGGTGTGGAACTCAGACTGGCTGGACACAGAAGTAAGTGGAGAGCACGTTCGGCGCCACGCGACGCCGCCCCGAAATGGACCCGATGCCGGTCATTATGCTGCCCTGGATGAGGGTGCTGGATGGCACTCCGGGACCCCCAGGGTGGCCCCTAAGGATGAGGTGCCCGCGCTGGAGGCTGGAGGGGTGAGACCAGAGACCATGTTGGTAAAGTGCTCACAACGATGGCCTGCCAAGAGAAAGATGAACCGGACCCGCGAGTCGACTGGATCGGTGAAGGAGGCCAGTCGGGACCAGAGTGATCCAGAAAAGAAGTAAAGGGCTTCCCTGCAGGGTGATGACAAGGTTCGACCCAGGGTCGAGGCTCGGATGAAAGAGGATCATGATCCACGCGAGCGGCGTGATACCAGAGGCGGTTCCAAGTGGAGGCTGCCTGGAGGAATGGACATCGACGTGTGTCTGACCAGACCTGGAGACATCCAAATGAGCTGCGTCTGGTGCTGGAGGAGAGGAGGCGGCGCAGCAGGAGTCCCGAGGTCAAAAGACAGAGGCGTCTAGAAAAGGACCCATCCAAGGACTGAGAGTGTATTATGTGTGTGTTTAATTTTTTTTTGCCCAGGTCCTGATGTATATAGTTTCACTACTGTTTAGTGCCCCGATTTAAGTTAAAAAAAAAAAAGAAAAAGAGAGAACAGAAACTGTATTCTATTAATATGAGGGCTTTATTGGCCATGGTGAAAATGAATTGGTAAATTGTTAATTTGATGCATACCTGAATTTGGTTTTGTGATGTGAAATTAATGGTGTGTGTTTGGTTTGTTTGATTTTATTGATTGGCCATTTATGGTAGCTATGATACCCAACACAGATTATTTTATTGTGTGCCCTACTGTGGGGTGGGTGTTGGGGTGGGGGGCTGCCAGTAGTTTATGTGTGTGTTGTGACTTTTGTATGTTGTGTTCATATGGAGCTGTTTTATGGGATTATTTTACTTAGAAACACGGCTTAATTTTGATTTGGACTGTTCTAGTTTGGCGGTAGAATAACCTGCATGGCCGTGTAGGGGGCGCTAGCAGTCTACCCCCCGCCCCCCCCCCCGCCTTGGTTGTATGAATGGATAGGCACTTTGTTTCTTTTTGTACATATTTTGTGTTTAGAGCGTGAGTCAGGAGACAAATTTGGGTGGGTTACCTGTATGCTTGACACTTTTTTGAAGGAGGGAGGGGAATGTTATGTATATAAATAGGCTGGTAATAGTAAGATGGCAGCCAGGTTGGACGGGGAATAGTATAGGGTGGTTAACTACCGGTTTCCGGTGGTGACGACACTCCTAGTATAAAGGAGGTGGGCAGAAGGGGCCAGTCCTCTTTCGTCGGGGAGACACCTGGCCTGCAGGTGAGTGCCGTAAGCCTTATTGTATTATATACTGCTCAAAAAAATAAAGGGAACATTTTGAAAACACATCAGATTTTAATGGGAAAAAATAAGCTGGATATCGAAATTGTGGCAGGCTAGTCCAGCTTACTCAGATTAAAGGAACACTTTTTAATCTGAGTAAGCTGGACTAGCCTGCCACAATTTCGATATACAGCTTATTTTTTCCCATTAAAATCTGATGTGTTTTCAAAGTGTTCCCTTTATTTTTTTGAGCAGTATAGTTGTATTATAATAAAGCTCCATAAACCGAGTTACTACTCACTCGTTATTTGCCTAAATATGGACACAACAAATGGCTCGCTAGTAGCTCGACCATGTCCTCAAACGAGTCTGAAGCCCCGAGTGTGCGCAGGATTTGCTGGTTCTCAATTCCCAAATTATGTACCAGGAGCGCATGTGCTCTTAGCTTATTTAGCTCACCCAGGTCGAGCGCGGTGATGTAGTTATGGAAGGCCGCAAACCATCTTGGCCAGGGCACAGGTGGCTCACCCGAGAGCTCCAGGAAGGGCCGAAGCGGTGAAATACACGCCTCCATGGTTTATTCTCGTTGCCAAAATGTTGTGTCTGTAAATACCTATAGGAATGATGAGGCCAGGTAAATGGGAAACTCAGCTTTATTAATATGTTGAACACACAATACAGCCACCAGGCAAGGGCATTAGCAAGAGGCCGTAAAATGGATGCCCACTGGTATTTATAGAACGGTGCAGTTGCCGAACCGGAAGCAGCCGCCACTACACCGCACTTCACAATAATGGCATTAAAAATAACATTACATCCACCTCCTCCACCGTCACCCGCTGTTCTCGTCTTCCTGTACCAGCGTCCTATGTCCCGCCCTTCCTTAATTCAGATTGGCTGCTTAGAAAGGTCTGACATTGACGAGCACAGCTATACAGTAGTCTGACAAGTTGAACTTTTTTCAGCCATGAGCGTCACGACAAAAGGTGGCCACTGCTCAAAGCGTTACACTGAAACACTGGACTACATAGAGAATGAATAGAAAATAGTCGGCCACAGCAGAAAAAACAAGTTTAGTGGACATGTCCCTTAATACTTTTTCTGCAGTGTCTGGCTTCCGGGTTGCCTAGGCGTGTGGCGCTGTGGCATGGTTAGTTAATTCCCTTCCACAGCATGTGGGGCACCAGGTGGTGAATAGGGGCCGTGCCTATCTCCGTTTCTATGGCATGGCCACGCACATAACTCAGCGGACATGTTTTAAAGGGCAATTCAATTCAGTTCAATTCAGCTTTGTTTATATAATGCCATATCACAACAGAAGTCATTTCATAGCACTATCAAAAGTAGGGAAAACCCCACAATTGCAGAAAGACCCAGCAATCAGACGATCCCCTGTGAGCAAGCACTTAGCGACGGTGGAGAGGAAAAACTCCCATTTAACAGGAAGAAACGTCTAGCAGAACCGGGCTTAGGGAGGGGCAGTCATCTGCTGCGACTGGCTGGGGGTGAGGGGATAGAGAAGAAGAAAAGAACAGACATAAAGAAAGCAAATATTAATGGTGAGAAGCCAAGTACATTATTGGAGGTCACCCGGCAGTCTGAATCTATTAACAGCAAAACAAAAGGGGGGTTAAGAGACACAAGATCCCTCCCTAATCGTAAACTATATTGAAAAGGAAAGTTTTTACCCTATTCTTAAAACCAGAGATCGAATCTGACTCCCGGACCCAGAGTGGTAACTGGTGCCACAGGAAAGGAGCGTGATAACAGAAGGCTCTGCTTCCCATTGACTTTTGGAGATTCTGGGTATTACAAGTAATCCAGCATTTTGGGAGCATAGTACTCTGTTAGGATGATAGGTAATATCAGATCTTTTATATGTAAGGGGGCCTGATTATTAAGAGCTTTGTAAGTGAGAAGAAGGATTTTAAACTTAATTCTAAACTCTTTGGGAAGCCAATGAAGGGAGGCCAGAACCGGAGAGATATAATCTCTCTTTCTGGAACCCATTAAAACTCTTGCAGCAGCATTTTGGATCAACTGAAGACTTTTTAAAGATATTTTAGGACAACCTGATAAAAACGAATTACAATAATGTAATCTAGATCTAACAAAAGTGTGGATCAGTTTCTCAGCATCATTCAGAGAAAAGATACTCCTAATCTTGGCAATATTGTGCAGATGATAGAAACAAATTTAATATGTGAATTAAGGAACAGATCTTGATCAAAAATAACTCCAAGGTTCCTCACAGAGCTATTCAGAGTGAGAGTAGTGGCATCCAAACTAAGAGTTTGATTTGGAAAGGTATTTCTAAGGTTTTTTTGGACCAACAAGAATGACTTCAGTCTTATCTGGGTTTAATAGCAGAAAATTACAAGTCATCCAAACTTTGATTTCCTTAAGACAGGCATCTAACTCGGCTAATTGATTACAATCATCGGGCTTCATTGACAGGTATAATTGTGTGTCATCTGCGTAACAATGAAAATGTATACAGTGCTTTCTAATTATATTGCCTAACGGAAGCATATATAAACTAAAAAGAGTAGGACCTAACACAGATCCCTGTGGAACTCCGTGACTGAGCTTAGAGTTGGAAGAAAACTCATCATTGATGTGAACAAACAGGAGTCTATTGGACAAATAAGATCTAAACCACTGCAGCGAAGTTCCATTTAGTCCAACATAGTGTTCTAATCTATCAAGTAGAATGTCATGATCAATAGTATCAAAGGCTGCACTAAGATCTAAAAGGACAAGTACAGAAACGAGTCCATTATCAGATGCGATAAGGACGTCATTAGTGACCTTCACTAAGGCTGTTTCAGTGCTGTGATGAACTCTGAACCCAGATTGAAACTCTTCAAATAAACCATTTCCCTGCAAGTGGTCAAACAATTGCGCAGCAACAACCCTTTCTAAGATTTTTGAAATGAAAGGCAGATTAGAGATTGGTCGATAGTTAGCCAAAACTCCTGGATCGAGCGCTGGCTTTTTAAGTATGGGTTTAATTACAGCAATTTTAAAAGCCTGCGGTACATAACCCGAAGTTAAAGAAGAATTAATTATATGAAGAATACGGCTACCAATAATTGGGAAGACTATTTTAAGTAACCTGGTAGGGATAGGGTCTAAAAAACAGGATGAAGGCTTGGATGAGGAGATAATTTTATCTAACTCTAAAAGGTCAGTTGGAGTAGACTTATTTAAACAGATATCAATTGAAGGAGTTGTGGTAGTTGCTGTACTTAAGTTTATGGTGGGGAGAATCTGACTGATTTTATCTCTAATAGATAAAAATTTATGATTAAAAAAGTTCAAAAAGCCCTGACTAGAAAGCTTTGGGGGAATACAAGGATTGACTGAGTCCTGACTCTTTGTCAGCCTGGCTATAGTGTTGAAAAGAAACCTGGGATTATTCTTATTCTCTTCCATTAATGAAGAGTAATAACTTGTTCTAGCTTTTTCTAAGAGATTTTTTGTAAATTAAGAGATGATTTATCCACGCTAAATAGAATTCATCTAAATAAGTAGAATGCCATTTTCTTTCTAATTGACGAGTCTTTTGTTTTAAGCTACGAGTTTCTGTGTTAAACCAAGGGGTTAGAAATCTCTGGTTAGACTTTTTCTTTTTTAAAGGGGCCACCAAATCTAGAGTCTGATGCAGAGAGGCTGTAACACTATCTACCATGCTATCATTTATGGAAGGAACAGGCTCTCCATCTTTTATTTCCATTGTGTTGACCCATGGTATAGAGGAGACAATCTGAAAAATTTGGTAACAACGTCATCTGAAAGACATCTGCTGTAATAATATTTTTCTTTAGGAGTCAAATAATCAGAAATAGTGAAATCAAAGGTTAACAGACAATGGTCTGACAGTACAGGATTATGAGGAGACACTACCAGATTTTCTATTTCTATACCATAAGTCAGAACACGGTCCAATGTGTGGTGGAGATAATGGGTAGAATTTTCTACTTTCTGGGAAAACCCCATTGAGTCTAAAATTGATTTGAATGCCTTATTGAGACAGTCACTATCTACGTCAACATGTATGTTAAAAATCCCCTACTATCTGATTTCAGCACTAAATCAGCTAAAAATTCAGCAAATTCGGATAAAAACTCAGAGTAGGCCGAGGGAGGACGGTAAACTATGGTGAAGAAAACTGGGTTCAAGCCAAGATAGCAAACATGCCCCACACTGAGGACCAGGCCCTCAAAGGAATTAAAACATGATTTCTGCTTTACATTAACTAGTAATTTAGAATGGGAAAATTGCTGCTACTCCACCCCCACGACCAGAACTTCTGGGATTATGATAGTTTAGATAACCAGAGGGAGTTGATTCATTCAAACCAACATAATCATCTTGCCCTATCCAAGTCTCTGTAAGGGATATTAAATCGATCTGATGATCGATTAATAGATCATGAACTAGTAGAGACTTGGGAATTAGAGACCTAATATTTAACAAACCACATTTAATTTTTAAATTATGAGGAGGAACAGAGGCCAAATTATTAAATTTAGAGACTTGAGGTTTGCTTTGGGTTTTACCAACATTTTGTTTAATCACTTTGGGATGTTTATGCATTGAATTTTTATTAACTTTAGGGGGAGTAGACAAAGGTTCTCTAAGGGAGAAGACAGGGACAAAGTTGAGGGGTGGTGGATGAGGAGGAGCTGCAGAAATACGTGTATTTATCAAGTTGTGTTGTATTTGTCTTGGGTTATAATATTTTGGGTAACGGGAGACAGACACAATCTCTATGGGGTTACAAATAGACGACTGATCTAAACAGTGAGGATTGTATGGATTAATAAGATTAATATGAGAAGTGGAAATAAAAAAGGGCTGGTTGGCAGACCCAGGAACTTCGGAGTGAGTTAACGCACCAGATTTCAGTCACTGTATTAAAAAACGCTGAATGGAATAGAACAGATTGTCCCTTAGAACATGTGCACCAAGTCTATTTGGATGGATGCCATCTGGTCTCATAAGTGATGGGCAGTTCCAAAATAGGTTGAAATTGTCAACAAAACCAATGTTAAAAGAAGGACATGTAGAACACAACCAAGTATTAAGACAGAGTTCTGCTAAAATAATTACAACCTTGTCTGAAGGGGGCCAAAGGCCCAGAGATAAACACACGTCTCCCACAGTTCATTGAGTGGACAGAAGGCTCCTGAAGTCACTCTTTAAGATCTCTGACGCTTCATCAGGGATGTTGTTGCATCCAACATGAACTATGACAGTTTTAGTGTTGGGGAATTCATTTAATAGGTCAGGGGTTAGAGCCTCAATATCAGACACTTTTGCCCCAGGAAAAAATTTAGTGATACAGTACTTGCTTCTGATGTTCCTCATAATCGAGTCACCAATTACCAGCGTCGTCTGGGGGGGATTTGTCGGTGGTTTCTGAAGTGGTGGATAATTTTGTCGATGTTGTTGTTGTTGTGATGACGGGGTGATGCGCTCTCTTCTTTTTGGAGCTGGTGTGTAATTTGGCACACCTAAAGTAGTCTTAATCCGGTGTTTGCGGGTTTGAGCCTCCGCAGAAGGAGGAGGAGAAGGAGGAGGAGGGGTGGCCACGGGCGGACTGTCTGTGTCCAGGTGGGGAAAATCTTCCAGAGAAAGAATGTTGAATCTGTTTTCCAAAAGCAAGGGAAGAGAAGAGGCGCGGCCCTTTCTGGTCGATCGCCGATGATTACTAGTTGGCCCAACCACGGTCCAGGGCGTGCATTGAAGATGAGAAAAACCACCTGGGGTTTTGGGTTTAGCTCCAAGTTGAAGCCAGTGATTATTGCTGTGGTCGTGGACATCTGAAGAGACCGGAGCAGGGGTGGAAGTGGATGGAAATGCGCTGAATTCACCCAGGTAAGTAGCCGTCTCTGCCAGCTGTGAGTCGGTTGCCGGAGCTGTTGTTCGCCCGAGAATTATGGTGTCAAGGTGGTGTTCAGCCTCCCGAATCTTATAGAGGTTGGAGAGTCTCATTTCCAACTCAGAAACCTTCAGAAGGAGGGACACACAGCTGACACACGTTGGGGATGGAGCCATAACGTTCCAGGCGAGAAGTGGATAGCCAGCCAGCCAAAAACAGCTAAAAACAGGTTAGCTAAAAACAGCTAAAAGCAAGTTAGCCTGGTAAACAGCCCAGCCGGGGGTCAGATTCACCTGTGTATATGATCGGGCTTTCTGCTAGGCCAACACTAAGCTAACATCAAGCAAAAACTAATATCAGCAAAAAGAGAGAAAAAATTAAAAACGAAATCAATAAAAACAAAAGCAGACAAGATAATGCTTTGACATGACGAGACTTGTACAGACGCCGGCGCAGGTGTGAGCAATCAAGGGCAGTACATGAAAAGTGCCAGATTAATATATAAAATAATATTCAAAAAATTCCTGCATTCGGATCGTGATCTGAATCACCACCAAAATCTAATCAACTGTTCTCTGTGCTATTATACACCTTTCCTGAAAATTTCGTCAAAATCCATTCATAACCTTTTGAGTTATGTTGGTAACAGACCAACCGATGCCACTAAAGACATTACCTCCGTCCTCCCTTGGCGGACACACACACACACACACACACACACACACACACACACACACACACACACAGAACTCAGAACTCAGAAAAGATTTATTGCCAAGTACATTAACAGATACTGATAACAGATCACTGATAACAGATCACTGATAACATACGAGGGATTTGACTTGACACAGAAAATGAACCTGCATTTCCGGTGACACGGCTGCATCTGAAATGCGCCTGCCAACAGGAGGGTACAGGTAGCATAGGAAATAATACAATAGGAAGGAGCAAAAAAATCATTGATTTCAGAATAGTGGTCATATATGATCAATATTATGATTACAAAGAAAAAAAAAGCCCTCAATGCACAATCAGCAGACCAAAAAAGTTCACAGGACACAAAGAGAGCAGTGAGTGAATCATCTTTATCATCAGTTTGTGGATCAGTATGAGTGTAATGTTGAAAGTAGGTGTTGTATCAGTTAAGAACAACAAGGACTCTTTGGCAGGAGATGTTTTGTCTGGCTACAGGCATTGTCCTTGGCCATGCAGCTGCCTGTCCGAAGGCCATGAGCTCAATGTTTTGAAAACAAAGACTGCAGATGATCAGGAGGATTTTTGTGAGGAAGTCAGATTAAGTCGAATAGTACTGATCACAGAGAGGAAACTTTATATTCTCTTACAGATTCAGTACTTAATCCTTCATTGCTGGGCGTTGAGTCCATCGTGGATGGTCCTAAGCGTAATCATGATGTAATCCACCTTCTGAGACAGTTCTCCATTTGTCACTATCAGGGTCCTCTCCATTTTTTCAATTTGATGGATGCACCTCGCCTGGCCAGCATTTTGATAGGTAGTATCCATCTTCAACAATTTGCGGTACACCAGGACAATCCCAGATCCAATCAGAACGATCCCAATCACCAATACTGCGAAGACGTACAAATCTTCTACATCTTCGATAAAAAGATTAGTCAGGCACAAGAGTTTCCAATTACTTGTCTCCCGTAAATAGCCCGCAGCAGCCGTTCCTGCGGGGCAAACAACCTCCCCCGGGGCACTTTTCCTCGTTGAAAAGATAGTGTCAATTGCGTTCAAAGCCCAGCTTATTAATTCCATAATTTCTTTCGATAATCAGCAGTAAAGTAAAGACGCAGACAGACGACAGCAAGCTGGGATCCAGTTAGTTTGGGAAGAAGGAGATAAGTCAGAAGCAAGAGAGAAGAAAAAGGCGTCTGCTCTCTTTGGAGGGCGGAAGTGAGACACACACACACACACCTCAAAAAATTAGAATATCATGAAAAAGTTCAATATTTTTTGTCACTCATTTCAGAAAGTGAAACCCATATATTATATAGATTCATTACACAGAGTGTGATATATTTCAAGTGTTTATTTATTACCTCCACCAAGAAGGTAATGTTTTTACTGGGGTTTGTCTGTTTGTCTGTCAGTTACCAACATAACTCAAAAAGCTATAAACGGATTTTGACGAAATTTTCAGGAAAGGTGTGTAATGGCACGGGGAACAGATGATTACATTTTGGTGATGATCTGAGAGTGCATACCTCCACCAAGGGCTTTGATTTATTTCTGCAGCAGGATTACACAAAAACTATTGGATGGATTTGGATGAAATTTTCACCACAGGTGGTTCTTGGACTAGAGAGGAACCCATTATAGTTTGGTGATGATCTGGGAATGCATACCTCAGCCAAGGCTCTTCTCACAGTGTGTCAGCCACAATACTCCAAAATTAATGGACAGACTTTGATGCAATTTTCACCACAAGAGGCTATAGGCCTACACACAAACCCATTACATTTTGGAGATGATCCATGAGAGACTGAAGGAGCCTTGGTGGAGGTATGCGCTCTCTGAGTGTTTTTCTAGTTTTAATTTTGATGATTATGGCTTACAGCCCATGAAAACCCCAAATTCAGTTTTTCAAAAAATTGCACTGACTTTGGTCTTGATAAAACACAGTAGACAAACACCAGCAGATGACCTCTGTTCATCCATCCATCCATCCATCCATCTTCTACCGCTTAATCCTTTCGGGTCGCGGGGGGGCTGGAGCCTATCCCAGCATCTTTGGGCGAGAGGCAGGGTACACCCTGGACAGATCGCCAGTCCATCGCAGGGCCAACACAGAGAGACAAACAACCATTCACTCTCACATCCATACCTAAGGACAATTTAGAATCCCCAGTTTGATGCCAATTAACCTAACTTGCATGTTTTTGGCATGTGGGAGGAAACCGGAGTGCCCGGAGTAAACCCACGCAGACACGGGGAGAACATGCAAACTCCACACAGAAGGGTCACCGATGGTCTGGGGGTGGGATCGAACCCACGATGGTCAAGGGTGGAATCGATCCCATGACCTTCTTGCTGTGCTGCCACTGTGCTAACCACTGCGCCACCATGCTGCCCGGACAATTTAGAATCCCCAGTTTAGAATCCTCTAGACCTCTGTTCAGATAAAAGTAAATTTTGCATTTCATTTGGAAATCGAAGTCCCAGAGTCTGGAGGAAAAAGTGGAGAAGCACAGAATCTAAGTTGCTTGAGCTTTGGTGTGAAGTTTCCACAGTCAGTGATGATTTGAGGAACCATGTCATCTGCTGGTGTTGGTCCACTGTGTTTTATCAAGACCAAAGTCAGCGCAGTGGTCTACCAGGAAATTTTACAGCACTTCATGCTTCTGTCACGGTGGCCCTCACGAGCCACCATAAGACGCCAGCAGTCACCAGTGAGTTGCAGTGATGTTTTATTAGGAAGTGCAGGAACAGAGAATAATACACACAATAGTGCGGGTAGGACAATCACAGGATAACTTACAAAGGATGATGAATGGACAGCGTCTGAGCCGGGGAACGCCCGATGCGTCAGACGATGTAGTAAAGAAGGTGAAGTCTCACAGAAGGTAGTTTAACAGACCGTATCTTAACAGAGACTGCTGCATCGGGGTGCATTCAGCGCCCGCTTTTAACACCGGTCACTAATGACCCCAAATGCAGCACAGCTGTTGACTTTGACAGCGGGGAGCTCCATCGGGCGCTGTCACAATAAGAGCCCAGGGAGCTAGAAGGAACCCACTGCTGTCAAAGCCTGGAAATGATGATATAAGATCCGAGTGCGGACGGAACCGGCACTCGGGTTGTAACAGCTTCCCTCTGTTGACAAGCTTTATGGAGAAGCTGGTTTCATTTTCCAGCAGGACTTGGCACCCCCCCCTTCCCCCACACACACACACTGCCAAAAGTGTCAAAACCTGGTTTAATGACCATGGCATCACTGTGTTTGACTGGCCAGCAAACTCTCTTGACCTAAACCCCATAGAGAATCTATGGAGTATTGTCAAGAGGAAGATGAGAGACCAGACCCAACAAGGCAGACGAGCTGAAGGTCACTATCAAAGCAACCTGGACCTTCATAACACCTCAGCAGTGCCACAGGCTGATCACCTCCATGCCACGCCACGCTGATACAGTAATTAATCCAAAAGGAGCCCCGACCAAGTATTGAGTGTGTACATGGCCATACCTTTCAGTTGGTCCACATTTGTATTAAAAAAAACTATTTTTTAAAAAATTAATTTTATGTAATATTCTAATTTTTTGAGAAACTTAATTTGGGGTTTTCATGGGCTGTAAGCCATAATCATCAAAATTAAAATAAACACTTGAAATATTTCATTCTCTGTGTAATGAATCTATATAATATATGGGTTTCACTTTCTGTAATTAGTGACAAAAAATATTGAACTTTTTCATGATATTCTAATTTTTTTAGATGTACCTGTATATATACTGTATATATATATATATATATATATATATATATATATATATATATATATATATATATATATATATATATATATATATATATATATATATATATATAAGGTAAATTTTATATATATATATATATATATATATATATATATATATATTTATTTATTATATATATATATATATATAAATTATATATATATAATTTTATATATATATACACTACCGTGCAAAAGTTTGGGGTCACTTAGAAATTTCCTTATTTTTGAAAGAAAAGCACTGTTTTTTTCAATGAAGATAACTTTAAACTAATCAGAAATACACTCTAATATCTAATATACATTGCTAATGTGGTAAATGACTATTCTAGCTGCAAATGTCTGGTTTTTGGTGCAATATCTACATAGGTGTATAGAGGCCCATTTCCAGCAACTATCACTCCAGTGTTCTAATGGTACAATGTGTTTGCTTATTGCGTCAGAAGGCTAATGGATGATTAGAAAACCCTTGTGCAATCATGTTAGCACAGCTGAAAACAGTTTAGCTGGTTAGAGAAGCTAAGATAAGATAAACCTTTATTAGTCCCACAATGGGGAAATTCCAGGATTGCAACAGCACAGGGATAGCAACACTCAGAGCAACAATCAGAAGGCAAGAAAAAACAAGAACAGCTAGTATACATATGTACATATTACTAATATATATATATATATATATATATATATATATATATATACATATATAGACACACAGTGCGGAGCATTGTGGTTGGTGAATGTGCAGCAGAAAGTCTAAGCTCTCTCTCCGCGGATGCGGCGGGCCAGCTGGATGTCTCTGGGCATGATGGTGACCCTCTTGGCGTGGATGGCGCACAGGTTGGTGTCCACAAAGAGACCCACCAGGTAGGCCTCGCTGGCCTCCTGCAGAGCCATGACGGCGGAGCTCTGGAAGTGTAGGTCGGTCTTGAAGTCCTGAGCGATCTCCCTCACCAGCCGCTGGAAGGGCAGTTTACGGATGAGCAGCTCCGTGGATTTCTGGTAGCGACGGATCTCTCTCAGAGCCACGGCACCGGGCCTGTAACGGTGAGGCTTCTTCGCTCCGCCGGGGGCCGGAGCGCTTTTTCCGAGCAGCCTTGGTGGCCAGCTGCTTCCTGAGGGGCTTTTTCCTCCAGTAGATTTTACGGGCGGTCTGCTTGGTTCTTGCCATCGCTCTTTATTATTCTGTCTTATATTTCTTGCACGCCACCTAAACTCCAGCCTGACACCCGTGTCGTTTCCGCTACAGTTCCTCAGTATGTCGAGTTTCTCCGTTAGCACCGGGTGGCGGTTGAGTGCTAGCTAGCTCTTCCCTGCTGTATCATCTCCTGCTGTAAACAGAGGCTCCGTCCGCCGACTCGGGAGACCTTTGGGGCGATCTGTGAGTCCGTGATATATATATAGAGTGAAAGGTGTAGAAAGAAGAAGGAAGATTAAAAAAAAAAAGGCAGTTGCAAAAGGCAGCCAACTTGTATGGCGCCGCCGGTCCGGCGAAACCGGAACCAGAAAAAAAAAATAAAACTGACCTTCCTTTGAGCAGGTTGAGTATCTGGAAAAAAAATATTATTTCAAATACAAATCATTATTTCTAACCTTGTCAGTGTCTTGACTATATTTTCTATTCATTTTACAACTCATGGTGGTAAATAAGTGTGACTTTTCATGGAAAACACCAAATAATTGTCTGGGTGACCCCAAACTTTTGAATGGTAGTGTATATATATATATATATATATATATATATATATATATATATGTTTTGGCATAACTGCTGCTTTACTTTCTATCAACAGTCCTTTTTTTTTTTTTTTCCTCTCCGAGTATAATTTCTTCATATATCACAAAGTAACCAGGTTGAATACTCTTGTGTGAGAAACATCTGAGATTAAAGTTGCAGAGTAAGAGATGCTGGAAAAAAAGTAAAATACTAAACAGGCCAGATGGAAATATTTTGGAGGAAACATCAGGACGCACCGTTTGATACATCAAATGGCCATTGCAAGGCAGCTAGACTTACACCGAATATCCAGATGTTTGATTTGTTAATTAAGTCTCCATGGTAGTTAATCACACTGTTTTTTCTGTCTGACAACAGCAGGTAAGTAGAGGGGGATGACCCTACAATATAGAGATCTGATGAAACAGGAGACAGGCTGCAGGTTTTGTTTGTTTTAATGTTTGGAAACAAAGTTTAGTCCCCCAAAAAGTTATCGAATCCACAAAAGTAACGCAAAAATTCACTCACAAGAGCAGAAACATCCAGGAGCCAATCATTTTTGTCTTTTTTCAAGCGTGTGTCTGTGTCTTAATTCTTTTAAGGCTGTCAGTTATTCAATGAACCAAACATCATTAAGCCAGTACCAATGTCCCCTCTAGTGGAGAACTTTAGCATTACACCTACAAGAGAGAAGGAAATATTTCATTTTCTTTCAATAAATGGATGGGAATGTGTTCCAAACACCTCCATGTAATCCAGTTGAATGTGACCAAATCTAAGTATCTAATAAACAACGACTCACATTACATGTTAAAATATAATAATAAAAAAAAGATTCCCATGACAAATTTGATCAGGATTAGGTGCATTAGTGGAATGTCATACATGCCAATGTGTGTCGTCAAACCATAAGCCATCTATATTTGTTCGCTTAAACAGTTGTTTGTAATTATAAGGCTGACACATTTAATCGATTTCCACGCTTTTCCCTGACAGTCCAGATTAACAAGCAATAAGACTTTATTAGCGATACGCACACACGCGCCGTTTACGCATTTGCAAGGCATCAATTAAATTCACATATGGTAGGAGTAATTATCATTATAGATAACTAAAATGAAAGGGGAGATATCAATGTGAGAAAAAAAAAAAAGAGGTTTAGTTGCCCCGGAGAAAAGCAGAGCAGGGAGTGAATGTTTGGGCCAGGGAGGGCTAGCAGATAAGAAAACAACAACAGCTGTTTGGCTCATGGCTAAAAACAGAATTGAACAACAACATCATTTGCTAAGAAAATGATCTGGGGGAAAAAAAAGAGTTTGTACTGACTAGAAGATATGTAAGAAATTGGATTACTACTATTTTGTTTTCTTTTGGAGCTTTCTCAGAATTTTTTTTCCTAGTTTTCTTTTTTTTTTTTTTTTTGTGCTTATTAAAACACACACAAAGGAACTTCATGGTTTCCTCTCCCAACTGAGAAAATGCTGATATGTTCAGAAAGTGTGAGGACACACAGTGGCTCAAGTGGAAGTGAACGGGAAGCTGCGTGTGTGTGTGTGATGTGTGGCTAACTGCACACGGGTCACTACAGGCCGAATAAACCTCATCATCACTGCTGACTTGTACACAGGGCTTGATCGCCGCTAAAGTATCAATTTATGTTCCCTATTACACAAGCCATAGACGGGGATGATATTTGGCACCAAACCATCGCCCACTGCCTGCCAGAGAAAGTGTGAGTACACTTGCGACTGCTCTGCCCTTGACTTGTATCCATTCATCCAAGCGTGCTGGATAGTTTAGTTAATTAAGCTTAATCTAGCCCCAGAGACAGACATGAGTGCTGTTAGAGAGCCCCACTGAGCTGTCCCTGCACACTCATCTTGGGGCCCCCTGTGGAGCCATCAGGCCCCCAGTACTCAACCATGATCAAGTGCACTGATCACATGAGGAAAAAAGAAGAAACAAAAACAAAAGTTACAGGCAGTAAATGTGAGCGATTGGGAAGAAAAAGACAGTGCTAGATGAAGTAATTTATTGAAATATCATTTAGAAACACATTTTAAATCAAGAAGCCAAAAGAATTTAACATGCTGATCTACAGTATATAACCATACAAGCCTATCTTCCTCCTGTGTCAACCCAGTATCATGGCAGCACGTAGTGACACACTGGCCCACTACAGGACAGCTAACAACTCTTACGGTTTCCTCCGTAATGCGTAGCTATTACACATGGCATAACTCTAAAGTCTGATTTACAGAACTATACCATGGTTACAGCGTAGCTCGGATATAGTTGCTAGTTATTTCAACATTTAGAAAATACAAACTTTATTGCTTCCTGTGTTGTCTCTTAATATACATAGAGAATGATTTAGTTTCCAGTTCAATGGTTTTCTGTTGCAAATGAATCTCACAGTGTAGCATGTTGCCTTTTGCATTGGCACCATCTTCATCATGGGACAGATACATTTGGTGTCCTTCTGTGTCAGGCCAATGACAGTTTTGGATTGACATACTTTCCAACACAAAGCTTCAAACATGAAATCCCCTCATAGAGAAACTTTTTTTTTGGGGGGGGGGGGGGTGGCAATCTTGGGACACCAATGGGCTGAGAAGAATGCCTTAAGACCAGGCTAGAATGTTAGCTGAAACTACAGACTGTAAAATAAAGCTGAACAATGTCCATTGTACAGCAGTGAAGCGCAAACTTCTGGGATTTGGGTGCTGCCATCTTGCACTGGCGACATCATTTGCAGCCGAGATCTATGCATTAGTGAGCAGGAAGTGGAGCTCAGGTTTAAAGTCTATGTGGCCAATCAATCATGACCAGACCCCTCTTGTCCAACATCAGACAAAGTCTAGTTAAAATAAGGTCAATCACCATCTTTAAAGCACTGAACAATTAACACCAGATGTATCTAAAAAACAAACACTTGAATCTAAACCAGCATAAGAACTACCTGTAATGAGAGAAACAATTTTTGGAAGAAAAAAACATTTCAGCACTACTTTTAGTTTTTGGTTCAACCTGAGTACTGTTTAAGACAATGGTGGGAGATGGGCCTTAATACTGTACTACAGCCAACCACCAGAGAGTTATCGTGATGCACTGGCTTCACTTCAGGAAAACTCTCATGTCATCCATCTTGATTTTACCATCTCTTGCTGAAACATTAACCAAAGAAAAAAAACCCTTAAATTTTAGTGTCACTCCTATTTGCAAAAAACACAAAAATCAGAATGTTTTATGATTGTCATCTCATGTAAGCCAAAGCACGCACATCCCGCAAACTATCCTTTCACATACAGCATCTACAGTAGAAACCAAGAACAGCAAGCTTCAATCAGCTGTAATCAAGGAGGAAATGTTCAGAAAACAAGCATGTTCGATTTATGTCAATAGTACAATAAACAATGCTGAATTCACATTTCTTGAGCATCTTGTAAAGGAATGAACCTCACTGTACTGGCATCTGCACTCCCATGTGTGCTCCGTGAAGAAATGCCGCATGGCAGGGCAAGATGATGCCTAAACCTTTGTGCTCCAAGTATATGGACCAGAGGGCTTAGGCAGCAGTAGAAAGAAGTTGGCGGAATAATGATGTACGTGGCACTGAAAAAATAATCAATCCAAAGATGGTTGAAAAAAACATCAAAGACCACCAAACATGTTACAAACGATACAATAACGTCAGGGGCCAGAAAAAGAAACGTACCAGCCGCGATTCTTGGAATTAGCTTTGATGGCTGTCGGTGGTTATTTGTTCTGTTGTAGTTACCAGACATCCGCGTGTGAATGTAACAGAATGTAATGATAATGAAAGGAATGAAGAAGGAAAGGGTCATTTCTGTGAACAGGCCAATGATAAACTCTGAGACTGTGCCTGAACTATATTCACAAATTATTAAATCAGAATAATGTTCGACTGTACTAGTTACAGACTGAGCAATGCTTGCAACTGCACATACAACCCATATCACAATGCTAACAACAAGGCCACAGGTCTTTGCAGACAAACATGAAACTCTGAACGGGGCAACATACTGATGAAAAATCATGGCAGTGAGGATCATCATGTAGGAATACCGTCCCAGTAAAGTCATCCCCCTAAGGAGTCCACAGGCCCACTCGCCAAAGATCCAGTAATGGAAATAAATGAAGCTATGAAAGGGCAGTGTCACGGTGTAACAAAGATTTGACACTGTGAGCTGTAGAAGTAGGATGTCGGGTGTTGTCTTCCAAGCTCGTTCCTTCAGGAGGACCCACAACAGGAAGCTGTTTGACGCTGAGCTGATGAAGAAGATGAGGGAGAAGCAAAGAGCAATATACACCCGAACACCTGATTTGATGGTCCAGTGCTCTTCCTCACTGGTGCTTTCGTTGTGGAATGCAAGCTCAATCTCACTCTCCATTCTTCAGCTGTTGATGTTTTTTGAGAAACTGGCAAATCGATCTGTGGGAGACAAAATTATAAGTTGCTCAATTCTGAATAATAATATGTAATAATAAAAGCAAAATAAAAATGCACAGTTTAATTTTGATGTAATTAAGTGCACTCCAAGTACTGTGCCAGTAAGATGTAATTATGTCACAAGTACAATGCAAGTATGCCATAATTATGGCATAAGAAACACCTAATTATAAATCCTTTAACAGCACACATGCAGTACTTGCACAGTACTTATGTCATTATGGCATAATATGTGGGTTGTATTATAAAGTGCCACATAGAGGGAGTTACCTCTTAAAAGTTTGTGCTCAAATATATGGGCCAGAGGGTTCAAGAAAAAGTGGAAGTGAGTCAGTGAAAAAAATATGAATATTGAAAAAACATTAATATGTAGAAAAGCTGCCAAGTGTGCAATGAAAAAATACCAATAATTCAAAGACTATTACACTTTTTCTGAAGATTATGAGTAAGAAGCCTGATATTGAACAGAAATTCTTGAAAATAATTCTTCAAAGAAATTCCAGTGGTTGTTAGTGGTTGTTCATCCGGTCTCGTTTGATAGACGTCCACCTGCAACTTATTTATATTGTCAAAATGTCAATAAAATTATCTGTTAACTCCATGAAATATACTTCTAAGAATAATTTACCAAATGAATATATGAGTATTTCATAGAGACCTTACCTTTTTTATGTGCAGTGTTACTGCAGTTTTTCTCCGTGATTGTGTTCAGTCTGTTGAAGACCTTGTGGGGGGCGGGGGGGGGGGAGTGCTGTCAAAGCAAATCTTGAAAACCAGCCTATCATACAATATTTTGTTTAGAGAGAGAGAGAGAGAGAAAAATGAAAACTGCACATTACATCCTATTGAAACTGGTTACAACCCAGCCATGAAAAATACAGAAGTGAAACCTTCATTATCTTACAGCCTGACAGGCTTTTTGTATTATTTTAATGCACATTTATTATTTGCTTGCACAAAGATTGTTATATTTGCAAACAGAAGCAATGTTGTATTACAGGTTTTATTGATTTGTTTTTGATGTAGTTTTGGTGTGGACCTCTTAACTTATGCACCCTTCCTGATTTCTTATATTTTTGCACATTTGTCAGACTTGGATGTTTCAGATCATCAAACAAATTTTAATATTAGACAAAGATAACTTGAGTAAATACAAAATGCAGTTTTTAAATGATTTCATTTATTAAGGGAAAAAAAGCGATCCAAACCTACCTGTGTCATGATCTGAGCACATTGCTCTGTCTCTTTGCCTTTTTTCTATGTTTGTATGGTATTGTAGTTTTGAGTTCTAATTCCTGTTATTTTATCTTTGGTTGATTTTCACATATTCTGTATTGTTTCTTAGTATGATTTATTTTCCTGTTTACATTCTTGTAGTTTTGTTATTCACATATTTTGGATTTATTTGTCATCATATTATTCCCTCCCGGGGTTGTTTTTGCACTGTTCTGGGCGGTGCTCCCGTCAGCTGTCAGTCCCGTCTTCTCCCTCTCAATCTCAGCTGATCCCTGTTACAATCATTGTTACCTCTTGCCCGCTCATGTGATCCACACCTGCAACCATTTGTGTTCATTGGGCTCTTGTGCTGTTTAAGGTCTGTTGTTTCTCTCTTTCTTTGCTGGAGTCTTGAGACTTATTTTGTGTCTGAACCCTGCTCCCGTTCAGACTTGTCTCCCCTGCGTATCCCGTTTTCTCCCTGTCATTTGTAAGTTTTTGCTTTGTGCACCATTTGGATTTTTCTGTTTGCATACTGTTTGGACTTGGTGTTTGGTTTTCAGTAAATATCACAAACTGCAGTTCAGTTTCTGGGTCTCTCCTCTCTGCCATTTGGAGAATTCATGACAACCTGGCCCTATGTGAAAAAGTAATTATCCCCCTTGTTACATCATGAATTAACTGATTAGCCACATTTTTTGGAAAGCCGATTTCATTTTCACTAGTCTAGTCCCAGGCCTGATTACCGCCAGACTTGTTGAATCAAGAAATCATTTAAATAGAAACTGACAGAGTGAAATAGGCTAAAATATCTCAAAAAGGAACACATCCTGCTGCGATCAAAAGAAATTCAAGACCAGATGAGAAACAAAAACCCAGAACAATTTTAATAGTTAAACAGTTAAGAACACTTTAATAGCAGAAGTCTCAACATGAATTTTTCCAAAATCCAGGACAGTTTGTTGCAATATAACAATTTTTTCTGCTGTTGCAATTTCTGAGACTTGGCTAAAAAATAACCAACTTCATACAGTACAAATGAGAGGCTATGATTTATATACCACAAGCAGGTAAAAAAAAAAAAAAGGGGGTGGTGGTGTTGCTTTATATATCAGGTCCTGCTACCAAAGCCAAGTTGTAGATAATATGTCTTTTGAAGTGAAAAACATCATGGAGTGTGTAACTGTGGAATTAATTACAACTACAAAAAACATCATAATAAGTTGCATTTATAGAGCACCGGGTACCAATATTGACATTTTCAAAGAAAAATTGTCTGAGCTTTTCAGTGCAGTAGGTAATAAGAAGCTGGTATTTATTTGTGGAGACTTCAATATTGACTTATTAAATCCAAATGACCATATCCAAATAAGTGAATTCATAAATTCCATGTTTTGTATGGGTTTCTACCCTTCAATAACATACCCCACTAGAATAACAACACATTCAGCAAGGCTTATTGATAACATTTTCACAAATGTCACTGACGGGAATGTAACTGCTGGTCTTATTATCAATGATGTGACAGACCATCTGCCTGTTTTTGTTTCTTCACACACTGGTGTAACACATAGCGTTGAAATAGATAAGGTTTTTAAATGACTTGTAACAGAAACCGCAATCAATCTTAGAAATGATCTAAAAATACAAGACTGAAGCAGTGTTTATGTTGACGACATTGATACAGCATATGGAGAATTTGTCTCCATTTTATCACAACTATATAATAAACACTGCCCTCTAGTGGTAAAGGAAACTAAAGTTAAATACAGAGATGAGCCTTGGATCACCAAGGGCCTGCAAAATGCTTGTAAAAAGAAAAACTTGTTATACAAAAAGTTTCTGAAATTAAGAACTGTGGAAGCAGAAAAGAAATACAAGACTTATAAAAATAAACTCAGTATTTTAAGATCGAGTAAAAAAACATATTACAGTAAATTACTGGAAAATAAAACTAATACATGTAATACTGTATATGGAAGGTGCTAAATAATATAACAAAGAGGAAAACTACAGACATGGACAAAATTGTTGGTACCCCTCTGTTAACCAAAGAAAAACCCACAATGGTCACAGAAATAACTTGAATCTGACAAAAGTGGTAATAAATAAAAATTCTATGAAAATTAACCAATGAAAATCAGACAATGCTTTTGAATTGTGGTTCAACAGAATTATTTTAAAAAACAAACTCATGAAACAGGCCTGGACAAAAATGATGGTACCCTTAACTTAATATTTTGTTGCACAACCTTTTGAGGCAATCACTGCAATCAAACGAGTTCTGTAACTGTCAATGAGACTTCTGCACCTCTCAGCAGGTATTTTGGCCCACTCTTCATGAGCAAACCGCTCCAGTTGTCTCAGGTTTGAAGGGTGCCTTCTCCAGATGGCGTGTTTCAGCTCCTTCCACAGATGTTCAATAGGATTTAGATCAGGGCTCATAGAAGGTCACTTTAGAATAGTCCAATGTTTTGCTCTTAGCCATTCTTGGGTGCTTTTAGCTGTGAGTTTTGGGTCATTATCCTGTTGCAAGACCCATGACCTGCGACTGAGACCAAGCTGTCTGACACTGGGCAGCACATTTCTCTCTAGAATACCTTGATAGTCTTGAGATTTCATTGTACCCTGCACAGATTCAAGACACCCTGTGCCAGATGCAGCAAAGCAGCCCCAGAACATAACAGAACCTCCTCTGTGTTTCACAGTAGGGAAAGTGTTCTTTTCTTGGTATGCTTCATTTTTGCGTCTGTGAACCTAGCTGATGTGCCTTGCGAAACAGTTCCAGATTTGTCTCGTCTGTCCATAGGACATTCTCCCAGAAGCTTTGTGGCTTGTCCAACATGCAGTTTGGCAGATTCCGGTCTGGCTTTTTTATGATTTGTTTTCAACAGTGGTGTCCTCCTTGGTCGTCTCCCATGAAGTCCACTTTGGCTCAAACAATGATGGATGGTGCAATCTGACACTGATGTACCTTGACCTTGGAGTTCACCATGAATGTGTTTAGAGGTTGTTCTGGGCTCTTTTGTTACCATTCGTATTATCCGTCTCCTCCTGCGGCCACGTCCAGGGAGGTTGGCTACAGTCCCGTGGATCATAAATTTCTGAATAATATGTGCAACTGTAGTGACTGGAACATCAAGCTGCTTGGAGATGGTCTTATAGCATTTACCTTTAACATGCTTGTCTATAATTTTCTTTCTAATCTCCTGAGACAACTCTCTCCTTTGCTTCCTCTGGTCCGTGTTTAGTGTGGTACACACCATGTCACCAAACAGCACAATGACTACTTGTCACCCTTTAAATAGGCCGACTGACTGATTACAAGTTTGTAGACACCTGTGATGTTAATTAGAGGACACATCTTGGTTGAACATGTCCCTATGGTCACATTATGTTCAGTCTTTTCTAGGGGTACCATCATTTTTGTCCAGGCCTGTTTCATGAGTTTGTTTTTTTAAAAAAAATTCAGTTGAACCACAATTCAAAAGCATTGTCTGATTTTCATTGGATAATTTTCATAGAATTTTTATTTATTACCACTTTTGTCAGATTCAAGTTATTTCTGTGACCATTGTGGGTTTTTCTTTCATTAACAGAGGGGTACCAACAATTTTGTCCACGTCTGTAAATTCCAACCACATCTCTTATTTAAATTCAGAAAATGGAATAATCAATGAAAATAGCTTGATCTCCAACACATTTAATGATATTTTGTTAATATAGGAAAAAAGATCACCAACTCCACTGTATCATCAGCAAATACAAGTGGTGCTGACAATGTCAACATAAACGCTTACTCAATGTTTATGAAAAACAGATGAAAAAGAAATTCTTGACGTTGTTAAATTCAAAGACAAAAAAATCAACTGATTGTAATGATTTCAGTATGTTCTTCGTTAAATGTATTGTTAAACACTTCACTTACATATGCAACATGTCACTTACTGTTGGAAAATTTCCAAAGAAAATGAAAATAGCAAGAGTCGTTCCTATGTGTAAGACTGGTGACAAACACTCATTGTCAAACTAAAGACCCATCTCCTTGTTACCTCAATTCTCGAAAATACTGGAAAAAATATTTCTTAAGAGACTAAATGATTTCATTGATAAGCACGATATACTCTGTGAACAACAGTATGGATTCAGGAAGAACCGGACCACCTCACTGGCACTCATAGACTTTGTTGAACAGATTACAGATGCAACAGATAGAAAATACACAGTTGGAATATTTCTGGACTTACAAAAGGCATTTGATACAGTTGACCATAAATTACTCCTCAGTAAATTACATAAGTATGGCATCAGAGAAACTTTTGACTGGTTACACAGCTATTTAGAAGACAGATATCAATATGGTCATGTGAATAATACAGACTGAGTTGCTGAAGATGACGTGTGGGGTACCACAGGGTTCTGTGCTTGGTCCATTGCTGTTTATTTTGTATATTAATGATTTATGTTCTGTGTCTAAATTGCTCGTGTATTTTATTTACAAATGACAACTTTTTTTTTGTCGTGGAGAAAATCTTAAGCAGCTTCTGGATTCAGTAGAAGATGAACTTAAACAAATCAATCAATGGTTCACTGCCAATAAATTATCTATTCACCTTGGAAAAACAAAATGTATAATATTTGGAAACCGCAAATTATATAATCACAGAAAAATTAAAATAAACAATGTTGAAATTGACAGTTTTCAAAACCAAGTTCCTAGGGATCATTGTTGATAAACTAAACTGGAAATCACATAAATTAAGTCAAAACTAAAATGTCTAAATCCATTGCCGTACTGTATAAAGTTAAGGATCTCCTGTGTCAGAAATCTCTTTGCATTTTATATAATTCACTGATAGTTCCTTTTATGACATACTGTGTGGAGATCTGGGGAAACACATAAAACAAACACAAACTTAATCTTTTTACTACAGAAAAAAGCCATACGCATTGTATCAAAGAAATCTTACCATGAACCAACAAATCCAATATTCATTCAATTACATACTCTTAAATTTAGAGACCTGGTAGATTATAATGTCATTCAAATCATGTACAAAGCAAATAATAACCAATTACCTGTAAATATTCAGAGAATGTTTAAAAAAAGGGAAAGCAAATATGAGCTAAGAGGTAACTCTTTTTAATAAGCCAAAGGTTAGAACAAATACAAAGTATCATTGCATGTCTGTCACTGGAGTTAAACTGTGGAACTGTTGCTCTGAAAATATTAAAACATGTTCAACTCTGAAGCAATTCAAAAAATTGTACAAAGATTAGAAAATCCCCCAGTATCTCACTGTAAATGTTGGGAGATAAATTTGTAATAACTTAAAGGGTTTTTTGTTTAATTGTTCTATTTGATTTTCTTTGTTGATTTTGGGTAAGACTTAAATTTTTATGTTACTGATTTTAAAATTGTAACGGGGTAGGCACTATATAAGCACTAGCTTCAGCCTACACCCTTTCGCTTGTTCTTTTGTGTGTTCTTATTGTATTGTATGTGTTTATTATTATTATCACCGAATTTAAAAAAAAGAATAAATTCATTCATTCATTCATTCATTCATTCAACCAACCAACAACATCTGAAGAACTGCAGACCTCACTTTGGACACTGGTCCATGACTGAGCAATAAGCAAAAGACTGGGCAAAAATGATGAAAACCACTGCTGACCAAAAAGAACAAAGGCTCGGGTCACATTTGCCCCTAAACATCTTGATGATCCCCAAGACTTTTGGGAAATATTCTGTGGACTGAACTTTTTGTAAGATGTGTATCCTATTACATTAGGTGTATAACAGCATTTCATAAAAAGATCTTCACACCAACAGTCAAACATGGTGGTGGTAGTGTGATGGTCTGGGGCTGCTTTGCTGCGTCAGAACCTGGATGACTTGCCGTAATTAATAGAACCATGAATTCTGTTCACTACCAGAAAATCCTGAAGGAGAATGTTCAGCCATCAGTTCACGACCTCAAGCTCAAGCCCTCCAATGTGGCTGAATTAAAACAATCCTGCAAAGAAGAGTGGGCCAAAATTCTTCAGCAGCAATGTAAACGACTCATATTGCAAATGCTTGATTGCAGTTGTTGCCACCAACGGTGGCACAAGTAGTTATTAGGTTTAGGGGCAATTACTTTTTCCACATAGGGCCAGTAGGTTTGGATAGTATTTTCGCCGTGTGCCAAATATGCAAAAATATAAGAAATCAGGAAGGGTAAATGGCGTTCACTTACTGTATATAGCGCTTTTCTTCTCATCTAAGATGACCAAAGTGCTTTACAGATCCTGCAATCCACCCATTCACACACTGATGGCGGCAGAGCTGCCATGCACACAGGTGCTAACCAGGCCACCAGGAGCAACTGGGGGTTCAGTGTCTTGCTTAAGGACACTTCGACAAGCAGACAGCAGACACAGTGGGAATCGAACCCATGACCCTCTGATCAGTAGTCAGTCACATTACACCTGCGCCACTGCCGCCCACAAGTATTTGCCCCCAAGGGGGCAAATACTTTTTCACAGCACTGTAGTGAATGATAAGTACAGAATTTCACAAAAGTGAGTACACCTCTCACATTTTTGTAAATATTTTATTATATCTTTTCATGGGACAACACTGAAGATATGACAGTTTGATACAATGTAGTCAGTATACAGCTTGTAAAACAGTGTAAATTTGCTGTCCCCTCAAAATACCTCACACAGCCATTAATGTCTAAACTGCTGGCGACAAACGTGAGTACATCCCTAAGTGAAAATGCCCAAATTGTGCCCAAAGTGTCAATATTTTGTGTGGCCACCATTATTTTCCAGCACTGTCTTCACTCTCTTGGGCATGAAGTTCACTACAGCTTCACAGGTTACCACAGGAATCCTCCTCCACTCCTCCATGACAACATCACAGAGCTGGTGGATGTTAGAGACCTTGCGCTCTTCCACCTTCCATCTGAGGATGCCCCACAGATGCTCAATAGGGTTTAGGTCTGGAGACATGCTTGGCCAGTCCATCATCTTGACCCTCAGTTTGTTTAGCAGGGCAATGGCCACCTTGGAGGTGTGTTTGGGGTCGTTATCATGTTGGAATACTGCCCTGCGGCCCAGTTTACAAAGGGTGGGGGTTATGCTCTGCTTCAGTATGTTACAGCACATGTTGGCATTCATGGTTCCCTCAATGAACTGTAGCTCCTCAGTGCTGGCAGCACTCATGCAGCCCCAAACCATGACACTCCCACCACCATGCTTGACTGTAGGCAAGACACACTTGTCTTTGTACTCCTCCCCTGGTTGCTGCCACACACACTTGACACCATCTGAACCAAATAAGTTCATCTTGGTCTCATCAGACCATCTCATCAGACCACAGGACATGGTTCCAGTAATCCATGTTTTTAGTCTCCTTATCTTCAGCAAACTGTTTGTGGGCTTTCTTGTGCATCATCTTTAAAAGGGGCTTCCTTGTGTGATGACAGCCATGCAGACCAATTTGATGCAGCGCGTGGCGTATGGTCTGAGCACTGACAGGCTGACCCCACCCCCACCCCTTCAACCTCTGCAGCAATGCTGGTAGCACTCATACGTCTATTTTCAAAAGACAACCTCTGGATATGAGGCTGAGCATGTGCACTCAACTTCTTTGGTCGACCATGGCGAGGCCTGTTCTGAGTGGAACCTGTCCTGTTAAGCCGCTGAATGGTCTTGGGCACTGTGCTGCAGCTTAATCTCAGAGTGTTGGTAATCTTCTTACAGCCTAGGCCATCTTTATGTAGAGCAACAATTCTTTTTTTTCCAGATCCTCAGAGTTCTTTGCCATGAGGTGCCATGTTGAACTTCCAGTGACCAGCATGAGAGAGTGTGAGAGTGATAACACCAAATTTAACACACCTGCACCCCATTCACACCTGAGACCTTGTAACTAACGATTCACATGACACTGGGGAGATAAAATGGCTAATTAGGCACAATTTGGACATATTTACTTAGGGGTGTACTCACTTTTGTTGCCTGCGGTTTAGACATTAATGGCTGTGTGTTGAGTTATTTTGAGGGGACAGAAAATTTACACTGTTATACAAGCTGTACACTGACTACATTGTATCAAAGTGTCATATTCAATTCAATTCAACTTTATTTATATAGCGCCATTTCACAACAACAGTCATCTCATAGCACTATCAACTGTAGGGGGAACCTGTAGGGGGAACCCCCACAGTTGCAGAAAGACCCCAGCATATCTTCAGTGTTGTCCCATGAAAAGATATAATAAAATATTTACAAAAATGTGAGGGGTGTCCTCACTTTGTGAGATACTGTATATAATAAATAAACTGTCAAGTTTGGGGCCCAGGCAGGGCAGATAACAGGAGTCAAGTGCCGGAGGCTGCACCAGCGGATCTTCCAATTCAGAAAACTGCAGTGTCAGAGCCTCCAGCTCCGTGACCGATGATAACAGGTGAGTGCTAGCCTCGATGACCAGAGCGCATTGACCTCTGGAGTTGGTGGTTGAAGTGCACTGAGCTCCAGAGCTGATGGTTGAAGTGCGCTGACCACCGCAGCTGATGACTGAGGTGTGCCAAACCCAGGAACAGGCAACGGAGGTACACCAGCCTCAGGAACAGCTGATGGAGACTCACTGGCCTCTGGAACAAATGGTGGCTGGGGAGTGCTGACCACCAGAGGTGGCAGCTGAGGTGCAAGAGCATCTGGCCCAGACGCCAGGAGAACCACTCCTGCTGCAGCCACCTCGGATGAGAGAGAAAGGCAGGGAGTTGGTGAGGCGACACCGAAATTACCAGGAGCAAGACAAGTCTTTTCTAACATAGATGTTAAAAATGTAAAGAAAATAACTTTCTTTAGCTCCTGGTCCACTGCTGCTGGGGTGACTGCCTCAGGATGAGCTGCAGGAGCGATGGACTGTTCAGACTCAAGCCCGTGGAGTGGACTGCTCCGCACAGATCCCCGACCAGCAGTGATCTGTGTGGAGTTTGCATGTTCTCCCCGTGTCTGCGTGGGTTTACTCCGGGATTTCTCCGGTTTCCTCCCACATGCCAAAAACATGCAAGTTAGGTTAATTGGCATCAAACTGGGGATTCTAAATTGTCCTTAGGTATGACTGTGAGAGTGAATGGTTGTCTGTCTCTCTGTGTTGGCCCTGTGATGGACTGGCGATCTGTCCAGGGTGTACCCTGCCTCTCGCCCAAAGATGCTGGGATAGGCTCCAGCCCCCCCCCCCCCCCCCCACGACCCGGAAAGGATTAAGCGGAAGATGAATGAATGAATGAATGACATCCTAAAGACAGTCTAGGCATCATGAGTGATGGCCTATATGACATCATAAAGACACATTAGTCTAGGCATCATGAGTGATGGTCTATATATCATAAAGACACATTTGTCTATGTGCCGTCATATAGACATCATATCTTTATGACGGCATCGCAAGTCCTATGATGCCTGAGTTCACAGGCCGTCTTATGATGTCCTATAAACGTGACAGACACACACAGCTAACTAGTGTTAGCTTAGTTAGCTACTGTAGCTAACTACAAAGTAGTAATTTGATGAGAACACTATCACAAAATTCATGGACGTTGAAAATAAGTTCATAATTTATAACAGCACATATATTATGAGGTATAAAAATGATACATTGTGGGTGACCCCCACAGCCTTCGGGTCAAGCTGAGCGCTCAGCTGGAGCAATTAGCAGAACAGTGAGATGTATGGACTGATATCAATAGGCAGCCTCTCCTTCCTGCCAGTAATCCTGCTTTTGATATGTGTGACTCTCATGTAAATGTCCCATGCATTCCTGCTGTACTGTGATGCTAATGTGCCATGCATGCATTGTCTAGTTGGGTATATAAGTGAACTGAACATCGCCTGCTCTCTTACTGCTTCTTGATCACACACATTGCCTGATTGCTGAGGGCTCACTCCAGCGCGCTTACACAGCGCTGGAGTGAGTCCTGTGATGGTGGATAAATAAAACACCCTTTTAAGCTTCACTTCGCCGTGCCCATGCACCGGGGTTGCCTTATTATCATCTGCCACAACATGTACGTTGCTGTGTAAAAATAACCTTCAGGGCGGTGAGTAGATGTGTTCTTCCGTGCCAAGTCTTCGAAGCGTGTGTCGAGTAACCCGAGAAGATTTTTGTAAAGCACGTATCAAGGCTTATGTTGCTGATGAACGTGGTGACATTTGAAGGGGACAGCGAAGCGCAATGTCCCTCACATTTTGTGGACTTGGGACTTTATTTGCAGTCTATTCCAGCTTCTTTTTTTTTTTTTTTGCAATGGGACCAGCAAGAAAGAGATTTGCTTCATGAAGCTTCATCTCGCCATCACTAGTGGTGAGACTGTTGGCATTAGATGTGTGGATTAACAGTAAATTTATATCTGACAATCACAGTTGATAAAAAATCAAATGTTCCTAGGGTTAACCTTTGAAATTCCATAGAAAATGCTTGGGGTCATTTTTGACCCCACATATGGAAAAGTGTGGTACTGATACAAAAAATGCAATTACTTAAAAAATATACCAATTAGATACAAATCCAAATGGCCTCATGTCAAAGACAACCTATTTGGACAAATGGACATGTCAAAGACAACCTATCCCTGGAGAAGCCCGGGAATATGGTGAGGATCATGTTCTTTGACTTCTCCAGTGCTTTCAACACCATCCAACCGATGATCCTGAAGGACAAGCTGCTGCGCGCAGGGGTGGACCAGCACCTGTCATCATGGATCCTGGACTACCTCACGAACCGGCCTCAGTTTGTGAGAACCCGGGACTGTGTGTCCGACACGATCATCAGTAGCACGGGGGCCCCCCAGGGAACGGTGCTGGCTCCCTTCCTGTTCACTCTTTATACTGCGGACTTCTCACACAACACAACACACTGCCATCTACAGAAGTTCTCTGATGACTCTGCGATCGTTGGCCTCATCTCCAATGGAGATGAAGCTGAGTACAGAGGGCTTATCCAGGACTTCGTGGACTGGTGCCATCGGAACTGCCTCCAGATCAACGCGAGGAAAACTAAGGAGCTGGTGGTGGACTGCCGCAGGCATGGGCAGCCCCTCACAGTACCAGTAAATATACAGGGAACAGACATCGAGATGGTGACATCCTATAAGTACCTGGGTATTCATCTGAACAATAAACTAGACTGGTCACACAATACTGATGCACTCTACAAGAAGGGACAGCGCAGGCTGTTCCTGCTGAGGAGACTCAGGTCTTTTGGTGTACAAGGGGCGCTGCTGAAGTCATTCTATGACACGGTGGTGGCATCAGCCATCACTTTTGGAGTGGTCTGCTGGGGCAGTGGCATTACTGCAGCCGATAGGAAGAGACTGAACAAACTGATTAAGAAAGCTAGCTCTGTCCTGGGGCAGCGCCTTGATCCGATGGAGGAGATAGGAGAGAGAAGGACGGTGGCTAAACTGTCATCTCTGCTGGAGTCCGAGTTCCACCCTATGCAGGACATACTGAATGCACTGAGGAGCTCATTTAGCAGCAGACTACATCATCCCAGGTGCACAACCGAGAGGATTCGTAGGTCCTTCCTACCAACGGCTGTCAGACTGTACAACCTAAGCAGGGCTGCTCGCAGAGATAGCAAAAAGACGTAACAAACTAATAGTTTTTTGAATGCAAAAGATGCAATAGACTTACACAATGGTCCTCTCCGGCATACAACTAGGAACATACCGGTCGCTATGGAGGGTGAGAATATGTATGGGCACATAATCATACCATGTAGGATAACTAAGTAGACGGTTATGCTGTTTCATTCCATCTAGCAACAATGCTCTGCACTGTGTGTGTTTATATATTTGCATATTTATTCCATCTAGCTACAATGCTCCGTACTGTGGGTGTTTATATATTTATATATCTACATATTATTCCATCTAGCTACATTGCTCCGCACTGTGTGTGTTTATATACTCGCATATTTATTCCACCTAGCTGCAATGCTCCGTACTGTGGGTGTTTATATATTTACATATTTATTCCATCTAGCTACAATGCTCTGCACTGTGTGTTCATATATTCATATATTTATTCCATCCAGCTACAATGCTCTGCACTGTGTGTCTGTGTGTGTGTGTATATATATATATTTTATAGTAATACGTACATATGTTTATTAGCTGCTCTTGCTTGCTTGTTTTTTTTCTTGCCTTCTGATTGTTGCTCTGAGTGTTGCTATCCCTGTGCTGTTGCAATCCTGGAATTTCCCCGTTGTGGGACTAATAAAGGCTTATCTTATCTTATCTTATTTGAGGAATACATGGAAGATTAAATGATAAAAAATTAAAATTACAAAGATATTGCAAAAAACAACCGCTGGGGTCATTTTTGACCCCACTTATGCATCCATTGCTGTTCCTCCTTCTCAGTCATACCCTCTTTCAGCCGCCATCCTGGGACCAGCAGCCTCCTCCTGTCTTAGCAGGGCTCCCATCCAGGGCCCTCGCCTCCTGGCAAAAGCTCTCATCTGGCAGGGCTCACACCTGGGGCCCTCTCCTCAAGCAGGGCTCCTTTCTCCTAGCAAAAACTCTCTTCTGGACTGCCAGAGCACCCCTTATATCATGAGCAGTCACAGGTGCTGCACATCCCCAATCAACACAGGTGCTGCTGATTAGTAATTGAGGGAAGCACAGGATGGAAGCAGACATTTCCTACTAAAATCACATAGTTAAACTACAAAAACTACAAAACATGCAAAGTTACGAAACATGCAAACTTAACCATGTAAAACCCAAAACACACAAAAAATACGTCCTGTGGAGAGTGCAAATAAACGGAGGCAGACTTATGCAGCAGACGACTTTATTCACTCTCACATCAGTCATACACAGAAAAAGCATATCTCAATACATCAGGGTCTCTCCTTTTATATCATCCGCCCATCTCATTCAACCCTCCCCCCCCCACTTCTTCCTGCTACCTCACCATAATCTCTCATCTCCATACCAACTGTCCTTCTCTGTTTACCCTCTGCATCCAGTCTGAGATGATTAACCCAGCTTCTACACCACCACCCCAGAATCTTAGACCGAGTTTCAGTCCTCACGTCCTTTTGGCTTCAGTCTCCTCCTGTATCTGCTGTAACGGGGGTTTTCCGCTTCCGTGGTGCTGCTGTGCCGGTGGGGGGTTCCTGGGGGTGTGTCTGTCTGCGGGTGGGCAATGGCGAGGGGGAGGAACCTTCGACTTGCCCGTGTGGCTGCTCTGATGAATCATTTACCTGGGGAGTTCTCAGTGGAGGTCTTCCACACCCAGGGGCCTGAGCCAACATCACTTGCTCGTCCGCCACCACAAAGGTGGGCTTTAGTCTGTCTATACATATTTTCTCCCTATGACCCCCCAAGTCTAACATAAAATGTTTGTCCCCTGTTTCCAGCACTCTGAACGGGCCATCGTAGGGTGGGTGCAATGGGGGGCGGTGGGCATCATGCCTGACAAACACGAACGCCATGTTCTTCAAAGTTTTTGGCACAAAAGCGCGTGGAAAACAGTGGTGGGCCGGGCCTGGCAGCGTACCTGTGTCTGCACTATGCTGCAAACGCTGAGACTGATAGTTGTCCGGCGCAGGATTATCTGGCAAAAATTCCCTGGGGAGCCACAGTGGCTGAGAAAAAATACGCTCCGCTGGGGAAGCCTCCAAATCCTCTTTTGGTGCGGAACGCAACCCCAATAAAGCCCACGGCAACCGGTCTACCCAATTTGCATCCGTCAGCAAAGCCCTGAGCGCTGCTTTCAGTGACCTATGAAAACGCTCGCATTGTGGTGCACACATATGTAGTTTCATAGACTCCATTTGTATATTAATGTTGCTTCACGTCTGAGAATGAACAATAGGTCCGAGTCTCCTGGGGATAACAGGAGGATGCGAAATGTGTTCTGTGTTATGCAAAGAGATGGCCTGGAGGGATTTCCTGACCACCAACGATGTGAGGGTGAAAGGGACAAGACCGGGAAGAAGATGTATTGTGTCTTTGCATTAAAATGACAATGTAACTGTGTGCTTTGATGTCCTGGTATAAAAAGGACAAATGTGGGAGGATGGGTCTCTTTTTTCTGTTTGAGAGGATGTTGGAGATACGTGAATGTGAATAAACCTGAATTGAGAAATAAACTCAGCCTCATCTTTTCACGCTCTCCACAGCATAACCCATTGGCCTGTGGGTTGTACACGGTTGTGTGATGAATTGCAACACCCAGGCTATGGGCCATCGCGGACCAGAGGTCGGAAACAAACTGTGGGCCCCTATCGGACGTGATGTCCGACGGGATGCCAAAACGTGCCACCCATGTAGTCAAAAAAGCGCGCGCCACGTCCACGGACGTGGTTGCCGCCAGCGGGACTGCTTCTGGCCAGCGTGTGGTGCGGTCCACCACTGTCAGAAGGTGTGTGCACCCCTGCGATGGCGGGAGGGAGCCCACGAGGTCCACATGAACATGGTTGAACCTCTTAGCCAGTATGCGAAACGGCTCCAAAGGAGCCTTCGTGTGTCTGTGTACTTTGGCTCGTTGGCACGCTACGCAGGCTGCCACCCACTCTTTCACTTGTTTGAGCATGCCTGGCCATACGAACTTCGCTCCCACCATTTTGATTGATGCGCGCACTCCTGGGTGCGCCAGAGCGTGAACTGACTCAAACACTCGGCGGTGCCAAGCAACTGGGACCACCGGGTGCGGGCGTCAGGTGGAGACGTTGCAGATTGGGGGGGGCTGCCGTCTTGCAGTACTCTGCTCTCCAGCCTCAACCCTGTTGGTCCAGACTGGAGCGCGCACACGTCCGCATCGCCAATCTGCTCTGCGGCCATGGCTGTATAATCTATCCCCACGCAGACCGAGGCCACTACTATGTGCGAGAGGCAGTCCGCCACCACATTCAGTTTACCCGACACATGCTGAAATATCGGTCGTAAACTCCGAGATCGCGGCCAGCTGTCTCTGCTGCCGGCCCGACCATGGTTCCGAAACCTTGGCCATCGCGTACGTTAGCGGCTTGTGGTCCACGAACGTGGTGAAGCTGCGTCCTTCCAGCCACAACTGGAAGTGGCGTATGGCCAGGTGGAGAGCCAGCAACTCTGTCGTACGCGCTGTATTTACGCTCACTGTCGCGCAAAGCCCTGCTGAAAAAAGCGAGCAGCTGCCAAGAACCGGCGACGCGCTGCTCCACAACGGCCCCTATGGCCACGTCCGAGGCGTTGGTAGTGAGCGCTATCTGGGCCGCCGGGTCCGGGTGCGCCAACAGTGCGGCGTTTGCCAGGGCTGTTTTAACCTCAGAGAACGCCTGCTCCCGCTCCGGAGTCCATTCGACTCTGTCCGCCGGTCTCCGTTTCTTGAGCGCGGCATACAATGACTGTGTAACGGATCTCGTCACAAGTGTAATGGTTCTTCTTTTGGGACACCCTTAAGCGGCCGTGATCGGGAACATCAATACAAGCGTATGTGCGGCATAGGGACCACGATGACACCAGACTGCTGTTTCCACAATTTATTTCTCCTGTTAATGAAATAAAACAAACTGTATCACGCTCCGTCTGTACCTCGATCCCACACAGGCTCCCACATTTACAAAAACATGAATTACACAACAACACAAGCTGCTGTAGTCACCATAGAGCCTATATTGGCGCGAAACTCTAAAATGGCGCCTAACGGACTCCTAATGTGCGCCGAAACATCCATAAAACTCTTAGTTATAACACAAATAACAAAAAAAAATACAGTACAGTGACATGTCAAATTAATAACGAACAATTACAAACCAAGGTTACAGTTTAAATGATAAGACTAACGAACAATACAATCATTTAGTGCCAGCAGCGTTTTAAACACGACTTACCCCCAGCAAAGCAACGCGATACTGTGGGGAAAAACTGAACTACCGGAGCCTCGGAGATACAGGAAGAGCGGATGTGAGAAGTGTACCACCAAAATAAAACACTCAAGTAAAATAAAATTCACAACAATATAAAGAAAAACATAACTGAGAAAAAGAAATGCTTAAGGTACATTTTCGACTCCGTTACAACTGCATGAGCTGAGTTGCGCGTGGGAGGAACCGGTTATAAAAGTTAACCATCCCCAAAAACTCGTGCAGCGCACTGACCGTCTGAGGCTGGGGTAAATTCATCACGGCACGCACCTTGTCAGGCAAGGGTATCGCTCCCTCCGGTGAGATGCGGTGCTCCAAAAAGTCAATCCCCGTCACGCCGAACTGGCATTTGGGCGGGTTGATTATTAACCCGTGCTCCTCCAACCTCTGGAAAACCATCCTGAGGTGGGTTACGTGTTCGTCCTCGGACGCACTGGCCACCAGGATATCATCCAGGTAGATGAACACAAACGGCAGATCGCGCAACACCGCATCCCTCATGCATCCCTAATCCGAAGGGCATGCGTAAAAACTCAAACAAGCCAAACGGAGTTATTACCGCTATTTTGGGTATGTCCTCCGCGTGCACTGGGACCTGGTGGTAACCACGGACCAGGTCTATTTTAGAAAAAATGCGTGCCCCGGCGAGGTGAATGGAAAAATCCTGAATATGGGGAATCGGGTAGCGGTCGTGTGCTGTGGCGTTATTCAACCTGCAGAAATCTCTGTACGGTCACCACGATCCCTTGGCCTTAGGGACCATGTGTAGCGGGGATGCCCATGGGCTGTTTGAGCGCCTGATGATGCCCAACCTTTCCAAGTTGGCAAACTCCTCGCGCGCTATGGCCAGTTTAGCTGCGTCCAGGCGCCGAGGTCATGCGAAAACGGGCGGCCCAGTGGTGGTGATAAAGTGTTCCACCCTGTGTTTAGTGATGGCCGCTGAAAACGTCGGGACCGTGAGTGCTGGGAACTGAGTGAACAGTGTGTGGAACTTACCGCCTGGAGCTGTGACGTTGGCTTGTGTTATTGGCCCGGCCCCTCGAGCTGTACAGGGTAGAGAATCAAAAGACATTGCATTAACCAAGCGTCTGTTAGCAACATCGACTAGCAACCCGTGTGCACACAGAAAATCAGCTCCCAGGATTGGGAAACTCAATGCCGCTATGACAAAAGTCCACTCGTACATACGGCCGTGTAGGGATAAAGTCAGTGTTCTCTCACCAAAAGTCTTAATGTCCGAGCCGTTTATGGCTAACAGTTGGGGGCCGCTAGCTCCCGCTAGCCGGTCGGTGTAGGACGGCAGGATGAGGCTCTTTGTGGGAGCTGGTGTCTACGAGGAACTCCCTCTCCGAGCGTGAGTCCGTCAGCAGCTTGTTCTCTTCACCGGCGGTCGCAGCTGCTACTGACTGCCGGCCTTGGCGTTTCCCGAAGGCTTGAATTGGCACAGTGGCACGCATCTGTGTGCGTTCTCTCCAAAGCGGCGGTGGTAGAAGCAGAGCGTGTCTCTCTGGCGCTTCCTGGCCCCTGCTGCCGCTACGGTCGCCGGCTCCTCGCCTCCGCTGGTCGTCTCGCTGGGTTCCGCCGCCGTCGCATTCACTGTGAGTGCTCTGGTGGTGAGGATGATCTGATCTGCCTCCTGGGCTAGCGCCCGGTAGTCACGCGCGGCCAGCAACGGTGAATTGGCAAGAACTGCTCTTGCCTCTGTTGGGAGGTTCCGGAGGAAAAGGTGGGCAAACAGAAAATGCCCATCGTCCGTGCCCATCAACGCCAACATCTTCTCCATCAGTTCGACCGCTGACCCATCTCCTAACTTGGAGCGCCTCAGGAGCTTCTCTGCTCTCTCACAGTCCAAGAGCGTGTAGCGCTGGGTCAGTGCGGCCTTGAGAGCCCCATATTTGTCGTGGGCTGGAGGCTGTTGGAGCAGGCTCGCTACTTGCTGAGACGTGCGAGCGTCCAGCACTGCGACCACATAGTAATATCTGGTGTCATCTGCCGTTATTCCCCGGAGGGCGAACTGAGCCTCGGTGTGGTGGAACCAAGACCGCGGGTCGTGCAGCCAAAAGTCCGGTAGTTTGACCAAAACAGCGCACGCGTTGCTGGGGGTTCCCGTCCTGGCCGACCCCGGGGTTCTTGCCTCGTGTTCCATAATTTGTCAAGGGTCACCAGTGTGGAGAGTGCAAATAAACAGAGGCAGACTTATGCAGCAGATGACTTTATTCACTCTCACATCAGTCATACACATCAAAAGCATATCTCAATACACCAGGGTCTCTCCTTTTATATCAACCGTCCATCTCACATCTGCATGACATCTCGCATCACAATACATTCAACCCTCCCCCCCCCACTTCTTCCTGCTACCTCACCATAATCTCTCTCATCTCCATACCTATTGTCCTTCTGTTTACCCTCTGCATCCAGTCTGAGATGATTAACCCAGCTTCTACAGTCCACCCCGTGACATCAGCAATAGGTGATTTGTTATTTTTTAACAAGGGGGTGGTCCAACAGGGTGAGGGGTGTTCGAGAGTTGGCACTTATTTAGAAGAAACAAGATGCAATTGTAAATTAAGTTCAAATTTGCAGGAATAAAGGGGCAAAAATACTGACTCTTCCTGGCATTTCCCCCAATTTTTCTTTTTCCCCATGTTTCTATGGTATTATTTCAGTTTTCACAGCATCCTGTGCTAATGATCATGTGGCCCACAAAACACACTTAGGGCCCTATTACAGTGATCAACAGCATGCTTTTGGGGCACACTTCCCATCTTGTGTCGATTTGTCAGTTTATGCCATTGCACAGTCTGTTTTTCACACTGTGTCACGCCATCTAATTACCTGCGCCCGCTTTGCTAGGAGGAGACTCATTAAAGTGAGGTGTGGTACTGGTGCAATCTCAGTGCATTGCTATTTTTAGTGCATTTTATGACAATGCGCTTTTGATCAGGAAAAAGGAGGTCTGTTGTCAGAAGCGCATTGATGTTGTTTCAGTGGTGCATTTTGAAATTGCGCAGCTCCTGCTGACAGGAGCACATGAGGAAAGAGCATGTGCTGGAATTTTTCATCATTTTAATGGACAGAGTGGTAACAGTTATGATCTAATCATGTCATTGCATTTATATATGTACAGTGGGGAAAATAAGTAATTAAACAAGTACAGGTGCATCTCAATAAATGATCAGATTTTTAATAGAAATGTTGGCCGATTGAAAAGTATGCCCATGTACACACTTAATACTTGGTAGGGGATCCTTTTGCATAATTATTGCATATATGCAGCATGGCATGGAGGCGATCAGCCTGTGGCACTGCTGAGGTGTTATGGAAGCCCAGGTTGCTTTAATAGCGGCCTTCAGCTCATCTGCATTATTGGGTCTGGTGTATTTCATCTTCCTCTTGACAGTACTCCATAGATTCTCTATGGGATTTAGGTCAGGAGAGTTTGCTGGCTAATTGGACTTTATTAAACAAAGTGGAAAAACACCAGCAGATGGCATGGCTCCACATCATCACTGACTGTGGAAACTTCACACTGGACCTCAAGCAACTTGGATTCCGTGCCTGTTCACTCTTCCTCCAGACTCTGGGACCTTGATTTCCAAGTGACAGGACTTGGAACCTGATTTGGGGAGCTGCTGGTCCACCATGTTTTATCAAGTCCAAAGTCAATGCAGCTGTCTACCAGGACATTTTAGAGCACTTCATGCTTCCCTCTGCTGACAAGGTTTGTGGAGATGCTGATTTCATTCTCCAGCAGGACTTGGCACCTGCCCACACTGCTGCCAAAAGTATCAAAGCCTGGTTTAATGACCATGGTATCACCATATTTTACTGGCCAGCCAACTCTCCTGACCGAAACCCCATACAGAATCTACGAAGTATCGTCAACAGGGAGATGAGACACCAGACCCAACAATACCGATGAGCTGAAGGCCGCCATAAAAGCAACCTGGGCCTTCATAACACCTCAGCAGTAACACAGGCTGATCACCTTCATGCCATGCCACAGTGATGCAGTATTAATTCATGCCAAAGGAGCCCTGACCAAGTATTGAGTGTGTGCATGGAAATTCTTTTAGTCGGCCAACATTTCTATTAAAAAAAAAATATATATTTTTTTAAATTGATCTTATGTAATATTCTAATTTTTTGAGAAGCTGATTTTTGGGTTTTCATTCAATTCAACTTTATTTATATAGCACCATATCACAACAAAAGTCATCTCATAGCACTTTCAAATGTAGGGGAAACCCCACAATTGCAGAAAGACCCCAGCAATCAGGCGATCCCCTGTGAGCAAGCACTAGGTGACAGTGGAGAGGGAAAACTCCCATTTAACAAGAAGAAACCTCTAGCAGAACCAGGCTCAGGGAGGGGCAGTCATCTGCTGCGACTGGCTGGGGGGTGAGGGGATAGAGAAGATGAAAAGAACAGACATAAGAGAGCAAACATTAACAGAGAGAAGCCGAGTACATTATTGGAGGTCACTCGGCAGTCTAAATCTAATAACAGCAAAACAAAGGGAGGGTTAAGAGACACAAGATCATTCCCTAATCGTAGGCTATATTAAAGAGGAAGGTTTTTACCCTATTCTTAAAAACAGAGATCAAGTCTGACTCCTGAACCCAAATTGGTAACTGGTTCCACAGGAAAGGAGCTTGATAGCAGAAAGCTCTGCCTCTCATTGTACTTTTGGAGATTCTAAGTATTACAAGTAATCCAGCATTTTGGGAGCATAGTGCTCTGTTAGGATGATAGGGTAATAGCAGATCTTGTATATAAGAGGGGGCCTGATTATTGAGAGCTTCGTAAGTGAGAAGAAGGATTTTAACTTAATTCTAAACTCTATGAGAAGCCAATGAAGGGAGGCCAGAACCAGAGAGATATGATCTCTCTTTCTAGTACCTGTTAAAATGCTTGCTGCGGCATTTTGGATCAATTGAAGACTTTTTAAAGATATTTTAAGACAACCCGATAATGAGTTACAATAATCTAATCTAGAACTAACAAAAGTGTGGATCAATTTCTCGGCATCACTCAGAGACAAGATGCTTCTAATCTTGGCAATATTACACAAATGATAGAAGGCAGTCCATCCATCCATCCATCTTTTTCCGCTTAATCCTTTTTGGGTCGTGGGGGGGCTGGAGCCTATCCCAGCATCTTTGGGCGAGAGGCAGTCTTGGAAACAAATCTAATATGTGAATTAAAAAACAGATCTTGATCAAAAATAACTCCAAGGTTCCTCACAGAACTATTCAAAGTAAGAGTAGCTGCATCCAAATTAAGAGTTTGATATGGAAAGGTATTTCTAAGGTTTTTTTGGACCAACAAGAATGACTTCAGTCTTATCTGGGTTTAATAGCAGGAAATTACAAGTCATCCAAGCTTTGATTTCCTTAAGATTGTAATCAATTAGCCAAGTTAGATGCCCATCATCGGGCTTCATTGACAGGTATAACTGTGTGTCATCTGCGTAACAGTGAAAATGTATGCAGTGCTTTCTAATGATGTAACCTAACGGAAGCATATATAAACTAAAAAGAGTAGGGCCTAACACAGATCCATGTGGAACTCCATGGCTGAGCTTAGAGTTGGAAGAAAACTCATTATTGGTATGAACAAACTGAAGTCTATCGGACAAATAAGATCTAAACCACTGCAGTGAAGTACCATTTAGTCCAATAAAGTGTTCTAATCTATCAAGTAGAATACCATGATGGATAGCATCAAAGGCTGCACTAAGATCTAAAAGGCCAAGTACAGAAATGAGCCCATTATCAGATCCGATAAGGTCATTAGTGACATTCACTAAGGCTGTTTCAGTACTATGATGAATTCTGAACCCAGACTGAAACTGTTCAAAGAAACCATTTCCCTGTAAGTGGTCAAATAATTGCGTAGCAACAACTCTAAGATTTTTGAAATGAAAGGCAGATTAGAGATTGGTCGATAGTTAGCTAAAACTCCTGGATCCAGCATTGGCTTTTTGAGTAAGGGTTTAATTACAGCAATTTTAAAAGCCTGCAGTACATGACCTGTGGTTAAAGAAGAATTGATTATTTGAAGAATACGGCTACCAATAAATGGAAGACTTTTAAATAAGCTGGTAGGAATAGGGTCTAAAAGACAAGTTGAAGGCTTGGATGAGGAGATTATTTTATCTAACTCTAAAAGGTCAATTGGAGTAAACTTATCCAAACATATCAATTGAAGGAGTTGTAGTAGTTGCTGTACTTAAGTTTACGGTGGGAATAAGCTGATTGATTTTATCTCTAATAGGTAAAATTTTATGATTGAAAAAGTTCAAGTCTTGACTAGTAAGCTCTAAGGGGATGCAAGGATCGACAGAGTCCTGACTGTCAGCCTGGCTACAGTGTTGAAAAGAAACCTGGGATTATTCTTATTCTCTTCTATTAATGCGGAGCAGTAACTTGTTCTAGCTTTTCTAAGAGAATTTTTATAAATTAGGAGATGATTTCTCCACGCTAAATAGAATTCATCTAAATTAGTTGAATGCCATTTTCTTTCTACTTGACAAGTCTTCTGTTTTAAGCTATGAGTTTCTGTGTTAAACCAAGGGGTTAAAAATCTCTGATTAGACTCTTTTTTAAAGGGGCCACCAAGCCTAGAGTTTGATGCAGAGAGGCTGTAACACTATCTACCATGCTATCAATTACGGAAGGAGCAAGCTCTCCATGTATTATTTCCGTTGTGTTGACACATGGTATAGAGGAAATAATCTGCAAAAATTTGGAAACATCTGAAAGACATCTGCTGTAGTAATATTTTTCTTTAGGAGTCAAATAATCAGAAATGGTGAAATCAAAGGTTAACAGACAATGGTCTGACAGTACAGGATTATGAGGAAACACTACCAGATTTTCTATTTCTACACCATAAGTCAGAACAAGGTCCAATGTATGGTGGAGATAATGGATAGAATTTTCTACTTTCTGGGAAAACCCCATTGAGTCTAATATTGAATTGAATGCCTTATTAAGACAGTCACTATCTACATCAACATGTATATTACAATCCCCTACCATAATTATTCTGATTTCAGCACTAAATCAGCTAAAAATTTGGCAAAATCGGATTACAACTCAGAGTAGGCCAAGGGAGGACAGTAGACTATGGCAAACCCTATCTTCTTTGGGGTGTCCAATCATGTGCCATGGAGGGCCAAGACCCTGTGGGTTTTCTCTTCTACCCAGTCTCTTCAGCAGGTGTTTCCACTTATCAGCAATCAGTGGGAAGAAATTCTGTGAAATCTGCTGCTGAAGACACTGGTTGGAGGTAAAACCTGCAGGGTCTTGGCCCTCCATGGCACATGATTGGACACCCATGGTTTAAGATAAGATTGCCAACATGCCCAATACTGAGGACCAGGCCCTCAAAGGAAATGAAACAGGTTTTTTGCTTTACATTAACTAGTAATTTAGAATGGTAAATTGCCGCTACTCCTCCTCCACAACCAGAACGTCTAGGATTATGATAGTTTAGATAACCAGAGGGAGTTGATTCATTTAAACCATCATCTTGCCCTAACCAAGTCTCTGTAAGGGATATTAAATCAATCTGATGATCAATTAATAGATCATGAACTAGCAGAGACTTGGGAGTTAGAGACCTAATATTTAACAAACCGCATTTAATTTTTAGCCAGTTTAGAAAGCTTGGGATCAGTCCGCCAAGGTCTCCGCCTTTGACCGCCACCTAATCCACATAGCACCAGACCCCCATGATCCTTCCTGCAGGTGGTGAGCCCACTGGAGGGCGGACCCATGTAACTCCTTCGGGCTGAGCCCGGCCGGGTCTCATGGGTGGAAACCCGGCCACCAGACGCTAGCCTTCGAGCCCCTCCCCCAGGCCTGGCTCCAGGGTGGGGCCCCGGTAACCCCATACCGGGCGGGATACACTGAATCCTTGATATACAATTTATCATGAGAGTCTGTTGGATCGTTCTTAGTCTGGCCCTTCACCCAGGACCAGTTTGTCTTGGGAGACCCTATCAGAGGCAAATTGCCCCGGACAACATAGCTCCTGGGATCACTGGGGCACGCAAACCCCCCCACCACGATAAGGTGACAATCCATGAGGGGCTGAGGTCGCCAAGGTGGTTAAAAATCTCCTTGGTGGCTGGGCCCCGGGGGTGGACGAGATTTGCCCTGAGTACCTCAAGGCCCTGGATGTTGTTGGGTTGTCATGGTTGACACGCCTCTGCAACATTGCGTGGAGGTCGGGGGCAGTGCCTTTGGCATGGCAAACCGGGGTGGTGGTTCCCCTCTTCAAAAAAGGGGACCGGAGGGTGTGCTCCAACTTTAGAGGGATCACACTCCTCAGCCTCCCTGGGAAGGTGTATGCCAAGGTACTGGAGAGGAGAGTCCGGCCGTTGGTCAAACCTCAGATTCAGGAGGAGCAATGTGGTTTTCGTCCTGGCCGTGGCACATCGGACCAACTCTTTACCCTCTCGAGAATTCTTGAGGGTTCGTGGGAGTTTGCCCAACCAGTTTACATGTGTTTTGTGGACTTGGAGAAGGCATTTGACCGCGTCCCTCGTGGATTTTTGTGGGGGGTGCTTCGGGAGTATGGGGTATCGGGCTTGTTGTTACGAGCTATTCGGTCTCTGTACAACCGTTGTGAGAGTTTGGTTCGTATTGCCAACACTCGGTCGGAGTCATTCCCAGTGAGAGTTGGACTCCGCCAGGGCTGCCCTTTGTCACCGATCCTGTTCATAATTTTTATGGACAGGATTTCTAGGCGCAGCCAGGGAATGGAGGGTGTCATGCTTGGTGACCACAGGATCTCATCTCTGTTGTTTGCAGATGATGTTGTCCTGTTGGCTTCATCCAGCAATGACCTACAGCTCTTGCTGGGACGGTTTGCCGCTGAGTGTGAAGCGGCTGGGATGAGAATCAGCACCTCCAAGTCCGAGTCCATGGTCCTCAGCTGGAAAAAGGTGGATTGTCCTCTCCGGGTTGGGGACAGGCTCCTGCCCCAAGTGGAGGAGTTTAAGTATCTTGGGGTCTTGTTCACGAGTGAGGGGAAAATGGAGCGAGAGATCAGCAGACGGATTGGAGCAGCATCTGCAGTGATGCGGACGTTGTACCGGTCTGTTGTGGTGAAGAGGGAGCTTAGTTCTAAGGCAAAGCTGTCGATTTACCAGTCAATCTATGTTCCTACTCTCACCTATGGTCACGAGCTTTGGGTAATGACCGAAAGAACGAGATCGCGGATACAAGCGGCTGAAATGAGCTTTCTCCGTAGGATTGCTGGACTCACCCTCAGAGATAGGGTGAGGAGCTCAGTCATCCGGGAGAGGCTCAGAGGAGAACCGCTGCTCCTCCACATTGAAAGGAGTCAGTTGAGGTGGTATGGGCATCTGATTAGGATGCCTCCTGGACGCCTCCCACTTGAGGTGTTTCAGGCATGTCCCACTGGGAGGAGACCCCGGGGCAGACCCAGGACTCGGTGAAGAGACTATAGGCGCTTTTCCACTAGCCCCGATTAGAAAACCCGACTCGACTCACTTCGATTCGGTTCTGCCTCGGTTGCTTTTCGACATTACTGCTGGCACACATGCTGGCACACCTGCGGTGGGTGGGATTTCTTGAACAGCGAGGCGGCGCCACACTCTCGTGATGTGAAACACGCGACCGAATCCTCCACAACAAAGAAAATGGCTGATGACGAGGAGAGAAGGAAGGAGGAAGGAGAGAGGAATGACTGTGACATGAAACTGGTGAAATCTATGGTGCTGACTTGTTGTGCTCTGCATAATCTGTGTGAGAGTAATGGAGGGACGTATGACACTACATTGGATGATGCAGTAGATGAACCAGTGGTGGCAGCGACCCAGGGAGCAGAGGAGCAGGGTGCCGATATACGAGATGCTGTGATGCAGTACTTGTCTAGCAATAGGTAGAAATGTAATTTCGTCCACATTTATGTGCATACATATTTCAAAAATGTTTTTTGTAAATAAAATGTTGTGCATGTTCCATCTACCTGTCCTCTGTTGTTTATAACGCTTATCTGTTAAGGTACGGGTAATTACATACCTGTCAAGGCATACCTCATGCCTCCCTTATTGGGGGGCCTTTCACACCTGTACTGACCTCATGCCTCCCTTATTGGGGGGGGGGCTTTCACACCTGTACTGAGTACTTAAAAACTGTATTTATCGGCAGATGAAAGAAAACTGAAGCAAAAAAACCAAACAAACAAAAAACTAAACAAACAGCAACTGCAACATGAACTATTTCAAACATATTTATTCAAATGTACACTTATATGGACACAATCTTGAGCCATAACTTTTTGGTAATGTGAAAATAATAAGCCAAGAAGCACAAAAAAAAATAAAATAAAAAATGAATAAATAAAAAATAAATTATATTAATAATAAATAAATAAAAATATTTTTCAAATTTACATTAGCACAAGGTAGATTGTTTAATTTGAAAGTACACAATAAGAATTATTCTGAATATAGTTCTTAATTGTCAGCTAGATACTGTATATACACTTGGAATTAAAGAGTTTTTAATTGTCAGCTTTGTTACACTAATGCACTTGGATGAACTTGAAACAAGAAAATGTTCACTGATGCTGCTTGTTCTAGTTCCAAGTAGCAGCCTTTGCTGACTCTAGCATTTCTGAAGTGGCAGATCAGATCAGGTGGCAGATCAGAAGTGATCTGCCACCAATGGGGGTAGATTGTGCTCTGCCACAAAATGACAAACCATCACTTCTGCTAGTGATGCATTGGATTTGGAAGGCGTCGGTTCTCTCACTGGCTGAAAATGTTCATCCATCGATCGATACGTTTTCGATTTGGCTACACAGTTTTTGTGGCCCTGTGTAGCGAAGTGCGACTTCAGGTCGAAAATCCCTCATGCAGTCACTTTTATGCTCTTCCTACATGGAACACAGAAGGAGTGTGTAGGGCCCTCTGGAGAAGCCTTTATCCATCCAGCGATTCCTCTCTGTTCCGGAGCCGCAGGACAACAGAAGTTGCGAGGCCATCAGCATAATGCTCAGTCCACACTTCTCACTGTTGTGAGAATTGCTCACGCTGAGCGCTCTGCCAGCCCCGTACGCTGTGGGGTTCACACACACACGGCGTGTTCCTCCACACTCTCAATAATCTTTTTTCCCTTATATTTTTCTTTTTGGCGTACAGAAATGGCAATATGCCCGTATCTGCTAAAATTGCATTTTCCCCGTATTAAAATACGGCGAAACCGTATCACTTGACAGGTATGCAATTACATGCAGAAACACCGCACAGGCCATCTTCACAAAAATCCAGCTCGACAAGCCACTTTTGCTTAGGTGGAAATGCAAATTGAACTATAAATCATGTGCTGATACATGTCATATTCCCACGTAAAGGTCTCCCACTTTTACTTCCAAATTGATTTTTAATTTTTGGGAAAAGGGAATATAAATTTTGCACAACTTGTTGGTAACAACAGTTGTGTGCCACAAAAACACAGTTGTGTCTCGTCCGATGTGTCTACTGTCATTAGTGCCAAATTTTTGGTAGATTCCTTCTTAATTTATTAAATTTTGACTGGTGATGCAACATTCAATTTACATGTACTTACCTTTATCAGTGTCTACTGTACAAGTTAAAGTACAACTGTACAACTGTTTATAACCTAAAAAAATGTACCCGTTCGAGAGAAATGGATTCAGCATTGCAAATTTGTTTAAAATAAAAAGAAAAACTTACCAAGACATTACGTTTCGTTGTGTTGTTAAAAAGTAAATTACCATTACAAGGCTATACACCTGACCTGATGAACAACAGCATGTAGAGTGAACAGAGAATGGAATGTGTATGTAATTATTGGCTTTTCTCATACGGTGTCATAACAGATAAACCAGACTTTTGATGCAAACAATACAATTTTATTCCAGAAGCAAAATTTACAAACAAAAAAACAGACTGGGCGTGGGGAGACATGGTTAGACATGCCGACTGCTAAATGCGTCCACAAGCCTGCCAAATAGGGTCAGGAAATCTCTGTTGAATGTTGACATCTCTGCGAGCTCTTCCCTTCGTAACACAGCGTCCTGCTCCAGGGCTTCACGCGCATCTGCCCGCACATCTGCGGCCACCTGTCGCAAATGCTGCATGTACTCCTGATGGTGTTCTTGCCGCTGGTCATGTTGCCGTTCCAAGAGCCGCATCTCCTCGTCATGCATGTTGACCATCGCTGATGTAAGGTCAGCGATGGAGTTGCTCCTTTTCCTCTTGGCTACACTGAAAGACAGAAAGGCATGGTTGTTAAAGCTGGATCACTACATATATTATGGAATTACACTGGTGAAAGTCTGTGGTGGAATGTCACTATTATATTATGCTTCATTGCTGTATATAAGCTGAACTGTCATGTTGCTGCCCCTCAGTAGAGCGGATTTTGCAACACGCAGGGTGCTGTCTTCAGCTGCAGCCCCCCCTGCAAAACTAAAAAGGATTAAGATTAAAAAAAAAAAAAATCCAAGATGGCGCCGCGGATGGCAGCCACTAGCTTCTGCTCTCTGATGTTTTTGATAATTTTGTGTGTTTTTTTGGACTTCTGCTCTTTCTGTCCGAGTCACCTATTCAAGGGAGGAACTACTTTCACTCAGACTATCTCCCAATGCAACTTCTCCGCCAGTTGCTGCTGCTGATCTGAAGTTTTTTCAGTCGATCTTAGCTGTGGGAGCAGCGGCTATTGGCGCTGGCCAGAAACAAAGGCGGCGTGGTAAACGTGCCGGTGCGCTAGTCAGGTTGAAGAAACAAGGATTTCGCACGCCGCTCCCATCGATCCATCTGGCAAATATCCGCTCTTTGGCGAACAAAATGGATGAACTGCTGCTCCTGACTCAAAAAAACCGGGATTTTAGCAGATCTGGCGCTCTTTGTTTCACGGAGTCCTGGCTGAGTGAACACATCCCGGACAGCGCGGTGCGCCTGGACGGATTCCAACTGTTTCGCGCTGATCGCAGCCGAGAATTCTCTGGAAAGACTAAAGGTGGTGGAATCTGCTTCTACATAAACGAAGGTTGGTGTACTGATGTCACAGTGTTGAAGAAGTTTTGTAGCCCTAACCTAGAGTCACTGTTCATAAACTGTAAACCCTTTTATTCACCGCGAGAGTTCTCCTCATTTATTCTGGTCGGAATTTATATCCCCCCTGCTGCTTGTACAACGGAGGCACTGCAGCACCTCGCTGACCATATAGCAGACATGGAGGAAAAACATCCAGACTCTCTGCTTATCATTCTGGGTGATTTCAATAGAGCCAATCTCACAAATGAGCTTCCTAAATACAGACAGCATATTAAATGTCCCACCAGGGACACAAATACACTTGACCACTGTTACACAGTTTTAAGAAACGCCTATCATGCCGTCCCCCGTGCAGCTCTGGGTTTTTCTGACCACTGTCTGCTCCATCTTATTCCAACATACAGACAGAAACTAAAAACTTCCAAGTCTGTTGTAAGGACTGTGAAGAAATGGACTGAGGAATCAAAGCTGAAGTTACAAGCCTGCTTTGACTGTACAGATTGGAGTGTTTTTGAAGCTGCAGCCATTAACCTAAATGAACTCACTGACACTGTGACATCATACATCAGTTTCTGTGAGGACATGTGTGTGCAGACCAAGACCTTCTGCACATACAACAACAATAAACCCTGGTTCATTCCTAAACTGAAGCAGCTATGTCAGATCAAGGAGGAGGCCTACAGGACTGGTGACTGGACTCTGTACAAGCGGGCCAGAAACATGCTGACGAAGGAGATCAGGCTTGCTAAGAGGAGCTACAGTGAGAAGTTACAAAAAAACTTCTCAGCCAACAACTCTGCTTCTGTCTGGAGAGGCCTGCAGAATATCACCAACTACAGGAGACCATCCCCCCACCCTGTGGAAAACCTCCAGCTGGCTAACGACCTAAACAGCTTTTACTGCAGGTTTGAAAAGAACCTACAGTTCTCACCTCCCACCCACACAAAAGGATTATCTGCAGCCCCAGGAACTCCATCCCTCCTCCACTCTGACCTCTCACCAGCACTAACGATCTGTGAAGAGGAGGTGCGCCGGGTCTTTCAGAGACAAAAGATCAAGAAGGCTGCAGGACCTGATGGTGTGTCTCCGTCCTGCCTGAGAGTCTGCTCCGACAAGTTGGCCCCCATCTTCACCCGGATCTTTAACAGATCACTGGAGCTGCGTGAAGTGCCTTCCTGCTTCAAACGCTCCATCATCATTCCAGTTCCCAAGAAACCCTCTGTTACAGGATTAAACGACTACAGACCTGTTGCCCTGACCTCTGTGGTCATGAAATCCTTGGAGAGATTGGTGCTGAACCACCTGAAGGTCATCACAGGCCCCCTGATGGACCCACTGCAGTTTGCCTACCGGTCAAACAGGTCAGTGGATGATGCAGTGAATATGGGACTACATTACATCCTGCAACACCTCGACTCCCCAGGGACGTATGCCAGGATCCTGTTTGTCGACTTCAGCTCAGCGTTCAACACCATCATCCCAGGCATTCTTCATCAGAAACTCCTCCAGCTCAAGGTGCCCCCCTCCACCTGCCAGTGGATCTCCAGCTTTCTGACTGACAGGTGGCAACAGGTGAAGCTAGGGAGATTTACATCCAGCTCCCGAAAAATTAGTACTGGCGCCCCCCAAGGATGTGTCCTTTCCCCACTGCTCTTCTCCCTCTACTCCAACGACTGCACCTCAGAGGACCCTTCGGTGAAGCTCCTGAAGTTTGCGGACGACACCACAGTCATCGGTTTGATCCGGGATGATGATGAGTCTGCATACAGGCGGGAGGTGAAGCAGCTGATCCTCTGGTGCAGCCAGAACCATCTTGAACTTAACCCAGCCAAAACGGTGGAGATGACTGTGGATTTCAGGTGACACCCCCCTTCATTCCCCCCACTCACCATCCTCAACAGCACAGTGTCCACTGTGGACTCCTTCAAGCTTCTGGGTACCACAATCTCCCGGAACCTGAAGTGGTCCTCCCATATAGACACTGTCCGGAAAAAGGCACAGCAGAGGTTGTTTTTTCTGCGTCAGCTCAAGAAGTTTGATTTGCCTCAGGAGCTGCTGGTTGTCTTCTACACCGCCATCATCCAATCTGTCCTCTGCTTTTCCATCACTGTCTGGTTTGGATCTGCCACTAAACAGGACAAGACCAGACTGCAGCGGATCATTAAGTCTGCGGAGAGGATCATTGGTACCGACCTACCCTCCATTGAGAACTTATATCGGTCCATAACCAGGAAACAGGCGGGAAACATCTGTGCTGACCCATCACACCCCGGCCACAAACTGTTTGAACTTCTATCTTCTGATCGTCGTTACAGATCACTGAAGGTCAAAACCACCCGTCACAGGAACAGTTTCTTTCCTCAATCCATCACTCTGATGAACTCCTAACATTCACCTAGTCCTACCTGTTGCTGTACTCATGACTTTTCATCCATTATTACATTGCACATAACTCTCACACTGCTTTTTACTTCATTCACATTATATCACTGAATCTGAGTTCACATTGAAATACTGTGTGACTGTATATTTTTTCATATATTTCTGCAAAGTGAGGTTAGTCTGAGTAAATAACTGCATATATTCCTGTATATATTTGCATCCTTTTAAAGAAACATGGACAGACAGTAATTTACTGTACATACTCTGTTGTCATTGAATCCTTATTTAAATCCTCCACCTGAACAACGAGAGCAAGTTTTTAGCCAAAGTCAAATTCCTTGTATGTGTTGTGCATACTTGGCCAATAAAGCTGATTCTGATTCTGATTAAGAATATGGATGGATGGATGGATGGGTAATGTTTAAAATAGTTGCTTGTAGTGTGGCCGCAGAAATCTGAATGGGTTAATACAGTCTGCTGACACGAAGCATTTCAATGAAGCATGTTGATTTCAACGGCAGTTCATGAGCTTTATGTCATGGCGGCCTCTGGGCCGTCATTGGCATCATTAACTCCAGCTGCGCACAGATCCACAGGTGTTAATCAGCAGCTGTTAAAAGCCAGCGTTGCTGACAGCCCGGCACGGAGTCGTCTGTCCTCCTCATCAGAGAAAGAACCAGAACTCCGCTCTCTGGCCTCGTCAAGGTATTCTCTTGTTTCATCAGAAACTGTCTCGTCAAGAACTGTCTTGTCAAAAACTGTCTCGTCAGAACTTGTCTCGTCAGAAACTGTCTCGTCAGGAACTGTCTCATCAGGAACTTCTCTGGCCTCGTCAAGAACTTCTCTGGCCTCGTCAAGAACTTCTCTGGCCTTGTCTAGGACTTCTGTTCAAAGTCAAGCTCGTAAGAGAACCGTTTGCTACTCTACTCCTAACCTCTATCCCTGTGCACAGGTGGACTCCCTTGGCGGCGGACCTGCGTCCCCAGCTGACGGGGTTATGCCAACACGCACACGTAGCGGTTCGCTACCACCACGACTTCCGGTACGTCTTGCTCCACAAATTCCTGAATTGTTACTGTATTAGTTACAGGAGTACTGGCCACCGTTACCGGTGGAGTTTGTGTCTTCGTCATCTGTCGTGTCATCGTCACCACGTTCTGTGGAATCACTCACCTCGTCATCATCTGGATTGTCATGGTCACCACGCTCTGTGGAATCACTCGCCTTGTCATCATCTGGATTATCATCGTCACCACGCTCTGTGGAATCACTCGCCTTGTCATCATCTGGATTATCATCGTCACCACGTTCTGTGGAATCACTGGTCTTGTCATCAGCTGGTTTGTCATCGGCCCGGTCTTTGGAGTCACAGACGGAGTCTCTGGAAGATCTGACCTCGCCACAGTCACAGGTGGAAGCCTCAGCACATTCACGGACGCCTTCACCTCCACGTTGCACGGCCGCTGGTTCTCAGCAGGACGTAACCTGTGCTTCTCCCAAGTAAGCCTCACTACTGATAGTTTGTCACTAGCGTGGGACAAAAGTAATTGTCTGTGCTTATATGTTTCAGGGTTGCCGGGTCTCCGTTCAGGGTGCTCAGCTCCAGTGACCAGGATACTATCCACGCTCTTACACTTGCACTACACACCCTTTCACTCTAAAAGATTATTGTTCACTAATTTGCCCGTGTCAGTGTCTGTCTCCTGGGTCCCGAAACATGTCAGTACGACTCCGTCACGTTGACCCAGCGGACAGCTCACTGTTGCGCTTAATTAACATTCTTAGCGCCCGGGTAGATTTGCTAGCCCACCAGCAAACAGTAATCTTAAATCAACTAACTCAAATTAATGGTCGGCTGGATCATTTGGAGGGACACCAAACGTTTCCCCCGACCGTAAATACCTCTACCCCTCCAGGCTTAGCGTCAGGACTAGCTAACACCTCCTCGTCCTCTTGCCTCACTCCTATTCCAACACCTGCCCGGTTCAGCGGGAAACTCGGGGAAGCTCGAGGATTCATTTTACAGTGTGAATCAGTTTTTCTGCGTGTGCCGGGGGATTTTTCTCTCGACTCTAGCCGGATAGGCTATGTCATAAACTTGCTGGCAGGTAGAGCCTTGGACTGGGCATATTCGATCATGGCTAGACCTAGCTACTCTCTACTTACCTATCAGGAGTTTGTGTCTGAGTTTCTGTCTGTATTTGATCACACGGATAGGGGAGAGGTGTTAACAGAACGTTTTTTAAGCCTACAGCAGGGAAAGAGATCAGCTGCAGATTACGCCATTGACTTCCGGGTCTTGGCCACAGAGATTGGGTGGGGGGAGCCATCTCTTTGTGGTATTTTTCTACGCAGTCTTAACGACGAGCTAAAGGATGAGTTAGCGGCACGGGATAAACCAGATAACTTGCAAGATTTAATTGCTTTAGCAGTTAGTATCGATAGTAGGTTAAGGGAACGGGCGGCTGGTCGGCGAGTTACTTCCCGTCTGGTTAAACCCCGCCCTCGTGCCTCTGTCTCTCTTCCGCTCGCTCAACCCGCGTCAGAAAAGGCCCCGGATCAGGAAGCCATGATTGTTGGTCACTCTAAGGTGTCAGCAGCTGAGAAACAATGCCGTAGGGATCAAGGCCTGTGTTTCTATTGTGGGAAGGAGTCACATGGGGTTTCCGAATGTCCTAGTAAGTTAAAAGGGAAGGCCCGTGGATCGCAGTAGGGGCATTCACGGGCAAGAACACAGAGGAACCCCTTACTTGTTGTCATTTACCCCTCAGACTCATTCATACTCACACAGAACACTCCACACTAGTGTTAGTTGATTCTGGAGCTGAGCAAAATTTCATTTCTAGAGACCTGGCAACTCGGATGGGCCTTAGTTGTCAGACTTTAGAACCCCCTGTCAGATTGATTACCCTGTCAAAGGCGTCGTTGACTACCATTAACCTTCAGACAGCGCCTGTGTCTATAATTGTCTCAGGGAATCACAGGGAGGAAATTCAGTTCTTAGTGCTGCCCGTTTCCTCTTCGCCCGTTATTCTTGGATACCCCTGGCTGTGCCTACATAACCCCACTATTGATTGGCAAGCTGGGAAAATAACGGCATGGAGTACGTTCTGCCTTAGTGCCTGTCTCCAATCAGCGGCGTGCGCCCCATCCGTGAAAGTGCCTCTGCCCGATTCATCTCCACCGGATTTATTTAAGGTACCTGAGGTTTACCACGATTTGGGGCAAGTGTTCAGCAAATCTCGGGCGTTGTCTTTACCCCCCCATCGTCCGTATGACTGCGCCATTAATCTGAAGGCTGGGGCCCCTCTACCTGCTAGCCGCCTTTACAGCCTATCAGCCCCGGAGCGCGAGGCTATGGACACTTACATTAAGGAATCTTTGGCCTCTGGTATTATCCACCCGTCATCTTCAGCCGTGGGGGCCGGATTTTTCTTTGTTGGAAAGAAGGACGGTTCACTACGCCCCTGTATTGACTTCCGGGGGCTGAATGAAATAACGGTCAAGGATAAATATACTCTGCCCTTGATGAACACTGCGTTTGACTCCCTCCAGGGGGCATCATGGTTTACTAAACTGGACCTTAGGAATGCCTACCATCTAGTGCGCATCAGAGAAGGTGATGAGTGGAAAACGGCTTTGCGGACCCCCAGCGGTCATTTTGAGTACCTGGTAATGCCGTTTGGGTTAACTAACGCCCCAGCTGTTTTCCAGCGTTTGATTAACGATGTACTACGGGATTTCTTGAACTCATTTGTTTTCGTTTATCTTGATGATATCCTCATCTTCTCCCGCACACTAGAGGAACATCGGGTGCATGTCCGCAGAGTATTACAGCGCCTCCTGGAGAACCAGCTGTTCGTCAAGACTGAGAAATGCGAAATTCACACTGATCGAACCTCCTTCCTTGGATTTATTATTGCTCGGAACCAGGTGCTTCCTGACCCTGCCAAGGTCAAGGCAGTGGTGGAATGGCCTGCACCCACCTCCAGAAAGTAGCTTCAAGGGTTCCTGGGGTTTGCTAACTTTTATAGGAGGTTCGTGCCTAACTTTGGTAATATTGCCCGTCCTTTGACTGCTCTCACCTCCCCTAAGATTCCATTTTGCTGGAGTAAGGAAGCAGCCGATGCATTTGAGAAGCTCAAGAGGGAGTTCGCCTCGGCCCGAGTCCTTACCCAGGTGGACCCGAAGCTTCAATGCTTGGTGGAGGTGGACGCATCTGATGCGGGAGTTGGAGCAGTACTCTCCCAACGATCTCCCATGGATGGTAAGATTCGCCCTTGTGCTTTTTTCTCTCATCGTCTCTCCCCTGCAGAGAGGGACTACAGCATCGGGGACAGGGAGTTACTGGCTGTGAAATTGGCCTTGGAGGAAAGGAGACATTGGCTGGAGGGGGCTGCTCAGCCGTTCGTGGTTTGGACTGATCACCGTAACCTGGAGTACCTCAGGACGGCTAAGCGCCTGAATGCACGCCAGGCTCGCTGGTCCCTCTTCTTCGGCCGGTTTAATTTTACCATCACGTACCGGCCGGGAAGCAAGAACGGTAAGCCGGACGCTCTCTCCCGGCAGTTTGACCCCCCATCCTCCGAGGACCAGGAGACCCCTATTCTGCCGCCTTCCTGCGTCGTGGGCGCCCTGTCCTGGGGAATCTGCAAGACGGTTCGCCAGGCCCAGAAGACTGAGCCGGACCCTGGGGGGGGGGCCCCCGGGCTGCTTGTTTGTTCCACGCGCTGTCCGAGGCAAGGTGATTGAGTGGGGTCACGCTTCCAAGTTGGCTTGTCATCCTGGAGTGGGTCGGACTGTGGATCTTCTTCAAAAAACCTTCTGGTGGCCAGGGTTGCGGAAGGACGTTGTCGGCTACATTCGGGCCTGCGCTCAGTGCGCCACCGGGAAGACGACGTCATCTCCCCTGGCAGGCTTACTACATCCGTTACCTGTTCCTTCACGCCCTTGGTCTCATGTAGCAATGGACTTTGTTACTGGGTTACCCACTTCAGATGACTACACCACAGTATTAACCATTGTAGACCGGTTTTCGAAGGCGGCCCATTTTGTGCCTCTTCGGGGTCTGCCTTCGGCCCAGGAGACTGCGGACCTCCTGGTGCAACACGTGGTAAATCATCATGGCATCTCTGCGGATATTGTGTCCGATCGAGGACCCCAGTTTGTATCTCAAGTTTGGAAGGCCTTCTGCACGGCACTAGGAGCCACTGCCAGCCTCTCTTCTGGCTATCACCCCCAAAGTAATGGTCAGTGCGAGAGGGCTAATCAGGAGCTGGAGGCCGCCCTCCGTTGTGTTATCTCCTCCTGCTCATCCTCCTGGAGCAAGTTCCTGCCCTGGATTGAGTACGCTCACAACGCTACGATCTCCACGGCCACGGGCGTCTCCCCGTTTAAAGCCTCTTGTGGGTTTGATCCTCCGTTGTTTCCTGAGGAGGAGAAGGAGGTAGCGGTTCCTTCTGTCCAGGCACATATTAAACGCTGCCGGCGTGTGTGGCTCCTCGCTCGCAAAGCTTTGTTGAAGACCACTGAATGTAATATCCAGGTGGCCAACCGGCATAGGAGACCCGCTGTCATGGCGGCCTCTGGGCCGTCATTGGCATCATTAACTCCAGCTGCGCACAGATCCACAGGTGTTAATCAGCAGCTGTTAAAAGCCAGCGTTGCTGACAGCCCGGCACCGAGTCGTCTGTCCTCTTCGTCAGAGGAAGAACCAGAACTCCGCTCTCTGGCCTCGTCAAGGTATTCTCTTGTCTCGTCAGAAACTGTCTCGTCAAGAACTGTCTTGTCAAAAACTGTCTCGTCAGAACTTGTCTCGTCAGGAACTGTCTCGTCAGGAACTGTCTCTGGCCTCGTCAAGAACTTCTCTGGCCTCGTCTAGGACTTCTGTTCAAAGTCAAGCTCGTAAGAGAACCGTTTGCTACTCTACTCCTAACCTCTACCCCTGTGCACAGGTGGACTCCCTTGGCGGCGGACCTGCGTCCCCAGCTGACGGGGTTACGCCAACACGCACACGTAGCGGTTCGCTACCACCACGACTTCCGGTACGTCTTGCTCCACAAATTCCTGAATTGTTACTGTATCAGTTACAGGAGTACTGGCCACCGTTACCGGTGGAGTTTGTGTCTTCGTCATCTGTCGTGTCATCGTCACCACGTTCTGTGGAATCACTCACCTCGTCATCATCTGGATTGTCATGGTCACCACGCTCTGTGGAATCACTCGCCTTGTCATCATCTGGATTATCATCGTCACCACGTTCTGTGGAATCACTGGTCTTGTCATCAGCTGGTTTGTCATCGTCCCGATCTGTGGAGTCACAGCCGGAGTCTCTGGAAGATCTGACCTCGCCACAGTCACAGGTGGAAGCCTCAGCACATTCACGGACGCCTTCACCTCCACGTTGCACGGCCGCTGGTTCTCAGCAGGACGTAACCTGTGCTTCTCCCAAGTAAGCCTCACTACTGATAGCTTATCACTAGCGTGGGACAAAAGTAATTGTCTGTGCTTATATGTTCCAGGGTTGCCGGGTCTCCGTCCAGGGTGCTCAGCTCCAGTGACCAGGATACTATCCACGCTCTTACACTTGCACTACACACCCTTTCACTCTAATAAAGATTATTGTTCACTAATTTGCCCGTGTCAGTGTCTGTCTCCTGGGTCCCGAAACATATCAGTACGACTCCGTCATGTTGACCCAGCAGACAGCTCTCTGTCGCGCTTAATTAACACTCTTAGCGCCTGGGTAGATTTGCTAGCCCACCAGCAAACAGTAATCTTAAATCAACTAACTCAAATTAATGGTCGGCTGGATCATTTGGAGGGACACCAAACGTTTCCCCTGACCGTAAATACCTCTACCCCTGCAGGCTTAGCGTCAGGACTAGCTAACACCTCCTCGTCCTCTCGCCTCACTCCTATTCCAACACCTGCCCGGTTCAGCGGGAAACTCGGGGAAGCTCGAGGATTCATTTTACAGTGTGAATCAGTTTTTCTGCGTGTGCCGGGGGATTTTTCTCTCGACTCTAGCCGGATAGGCTATGTCATAAACTTGCTGGCAGGTAGAGCCTTGGACTGGGCATATTCGATCATGGCTAGACCTAGCTACTCTCTACTTACCTATCAGGAGTTTGTGTCTGAATTTCTGTCTGTATTTGATCACACGGATAGGGGAGAGGTGTTAACAGAACGTTTTTTAAGCCTACAGCAGGGAAAGAGATCAGCTGCAGATTACGCCATTGACTTCCGGGTCTTGGCCGCAGAGATTGGGTGGGGGGAACCATCTCTTTGTGGTATTTTTCTACGCAGTCTTAACGACGAGCTAAAGGATGAGTTAGCGGCACGGGATAAACCAGATAACTTGCAAGATTTAATTGCTTTAGCAGTTAGTATCGATAGTAGGTTAAGGGAACGGGCGGCTGGTCGGCGAGTTACTTCCCGTCCGGTTAAACCCCGCCCTCGTGCCTCTGTCTCTCTTCCGCTCGCTCTACCCGCGTCAGAAAAGGCCCCGGATCAGGAAGCCATGATTGTTGGTCACTCTAAGGTGTCAGCAGCTGAGAAACAACGCCGTAGGGATCAAGGCCTGTGTTTCTATTGTGGGAAGGAGTCACATGGGATTTCCGAATGTCCTAGTAAGTTAAAAGGGAAGGCCCGTGGATCGCAGTAGGGGGATTCACGGGCAAGAACACAGAGGAACCCCTTACTTGTTGTCATTTACCCCTCAGACTCATTCATATTCACACAGAACACTCCACACTAGCGTTAGTTGATTCTGGAGCTGAGCAAAATTTCATTTCTAGAGACCTGGCAACCCGGATGGGCCTTAGTTGTCAGACTTTAGAACCCCCTGTCAGATTGATTACCCTGTCGAAGGCGTCGTTGACTACCATTAACCTTCAGACAGCGCCTGTGTCTATAATTGTCTCAGGGAATCACATGGAGGAAATTCAGTTCTTAGTGCTGCCCGTTTCCTCTTCGCCCGTTATTCTGGGATACCCCTGGCTGCACCTACATAACCCCACTATTGATTGGCAAGCTGGGAGAATAACGGCATGGAGTACGTTCTGCCTTAGTGCCTGTCTCCAATCAGCGGCGTGCACCCCATCCGTGAAAGTGCCTCTGCCCGATTCATCTCCACCGGATTTATTTAAGGTACCTGAGGTTTACCACGATTTGGGGCAAGTGTTCAGCAAATCTCGGGCGTTGTCTTTACCCCCCCATCGTCCGTATGACTGCGCCATTAATCTGAAGGCTGGGGCCCCTCTACCTGCTAGCCGCCTTTACAGCCTATCAGCCCCGGAGCGCGAGGCTATGGACACTTACATTAAGGAATCTTTGGCCTCTGGTATTATCCGCCCGTCGTCTTCAGCCGTGGGGGCCGGATTTTTCTTTGTTGGAAAGAAGGACGGTTCACTACGCCCCTGTATTGACTTCCGGGGGCTGAATGAAATAACGGTCAAGGATAAATATACTCTGCCCTTGATGAACACTGCGTTTGACTCCCTCCAGGGGGCATCATGGTTTACTAAACTGGACCTTAGGAATGCCTACCATCTAGTGCGCATTAGAGAAGGTGATGAGTGGAAAACAGCTTTCCGGACCCCCAGCGGTCATTTTGAGTACCTGGTAATGCCGTTTGGGTTAACTAACGCCCCAGCTGTTTTCCAGCGTTTGATTAACGATGTACTACGGGATTTCTTGAACTCATTTGTTTTCGTTTATCTTGATGATATCCTCATCTTCTCCCGCACACTAGAGGAACATCGGGTGCATGTCCGCAGAGTATTACAGCGCCTCCTGGAGAACCAGCTGTTCGTCAAGGCCGAGAAATGCGAATTTCACACTGATCGAACCTCCTTCCTTGGATTTATTATTGCTCGGAACCAGGTGCTTCCTGACCCTGCCAAGGTCAAGGCAGTGGTGGAATGGCCTGCACCCACCTCCAGAAAGTAGCTTCAAGGGTTCCTGGGGTTTGCTAACTTTTATAGGAGGTTCGTGCCTAACTTTGGTAATATTGCCCGTCCTTTGACTGCTCTCACCTCCCCTAAGATTCCATTTTGCTGGAGTAAGGAAGCAGCCGATGCATTTGAGAAGCTCAAGAGGGAGTTCGCCTCGGCCCGAGTCCTTACCCAGGTGGACCCGAAGCTTCAATGCTTGGTGGAGGTGGACGCGTCTGATGCGGGAGTTGGAGCAGTACTCTCCCAACGATCTCCCATGGATGGTAAGATTCGCCCTTGTGCTTTTTTCTCTCATCGTCTCTCCCCTGCAGAGAGGAACTACAGCATCGGGGACAGGGAGTTACTGGCTGTGAAATTGGCCTTGGAAGAATGGAGACATTGGCTGGAGGGGGCTGCTCAGCCGTTCGTGGTTTGGACTGATCACCGTAACCTGGAGTACCTCAGGACGGCTAAGCGCCTGAATGCACGCCAGGCTCGCTGGTCCCTCTTCTTCGGCCGGTTTAATTTTACCATCACGTACCGGCCGGGAAGCAAGAACGGTAAGCCGGACGCTCTCTCCCGGCAGTTTGACCCCCCATCCCCCGAGGACCAGGAGACCCCTATTCTGCCGCCTTCCTGCGTCGTGGGCGCCCTGTCCTGGGGAATCTGCAAGACGGTTCACCAGGCCCAGAAGACTGAGCCGGACCCTGGGGGGGGGGGGGGGGGGGCGGGCCGCTTGTTTGTTCCACGCGCTGTCCGAGGCAAGGTGATTGAGTGGGGTCATGCTTCCAAGTTGGCTTGTCATCCTGGAGTGGGTCGGACTGTGGATCTTCTTCAAAGGACCTTCTGGTGGCCAGGGTTGTGGAAGGACGTTGTTGGCTACATTCGGGCCTGCGCTCAGTGCGCCACCGGGAAGACGACGTCATCTCCCCCGGCAGGCTTACTACATCCGTTACCTGTTCCTTCACGCCCTTGGTCTCATGTAGCAATGGACTTTGTTACTGGGTTACCCACTTCAGATGACTACACCACAGTATTAACCATTGTAGACCGGTTTTCGAAGGCGGCCCATTTTGTGCCTCTTCGGGGTCTGCCTTCGGCCCAGGAGACTGCGGACCTCCTGGTGCAACACGTGGTATGTCTTCATGGCATCCCTGCGGATATTGTGTCCGATCGAGGACCCCAGTTTGTATCTCAAGTTTGGAAGGCCTTCTGCACGGCACTAGGAGCCACTGCCAGCCTCTCTTCTGGCTATCACCCCCAAAGTAATGGTCAGTGCGAGAGGGCTAATCAGGAGCTGGAGGCCGCCCTCCGTTGTGTTATCTCCTCCTGCTCATCCTCCTGGAGCAAGTTCCTGCCCTGGATTGAGTACGCTCACAACGCTACGATCTCCACGGCCACGGGCGTCTCCCTGTTTAAAGCCTCTTGTGGGTTTGATCCTCCGTTGTTTCCTGAGGAGGAGAAGGAGGTAGCGGTTCCTTCTGTCCAGGCACATATTAAACGCTGCCGGCGTGTGTGGCTCCTCGCTCGCAAAGCTTTGTTGAAGACCACTGAACGTAATATCCAGGTGGCCAACCGGCATAGGAGACCCGCCCCGGAGTATAAGGTGGGTCAGAAGGTTTGGTTATCTACCCGGAATATTGGTGTGCCGGCTGAAAAGCGTAAGCTGACTAAACGCTTTATTGGTCCCTACTCCATTAATCGTATTGTTAACCCTGTGTCTGTGTGCTTGTCTCTCCCCTCTTCGATGTGTATCTGCCCAACCTTTCATGTCTCCCAGGTCAAGTCGTATGTCTCTGACCCCCTGTGCCCTGCTCCCGCGGCACCCCCACCCCCAAGGATGATCGATGGCCATCCGGCCTGGGGGGTGACTGCCATCTTGGATGTTCGCAGGCGGGGTCGTGGCCTTCAGTATTTGGTGGACTGGGAGGGCTTTGGACCGGAGGATGGGTCTTGGATTCGCCCAGCGTTGATTTTGGATAAGCAGCTGATTCGCGACTTCCACCGGGCGAATCCAGGTAGGATTGGGCAGGTGCCTGGAGGCACTGCTAGAGGGGGGAGTACTGTCATGGCGGCCTCTGGGCCGTCATTGGCATCATTAACTCCAGCTGCGCACAGATCCACAGGTGTTAATCAGCAGCTGTTAAAAGCCAGCGTTGCTGACAGCCCGGCACGGAGTCGCCTGTCCTCTTCGTCAGAGAAAGAACCAGAACTCCGCTCTCTGGCCTCGTCAAGGTATTCTCTTGTCTTGTCAGAAACTGTCTCGTCAGGAACTGCTTCGTCTGGAACTGTCTTGTCAGGAACTTCTCTGGCCTCGTCAAGAACTTCTCTTGCCTCGTCTAGGACTTCTGTTCAAAGTCAAGCTCGTAAGAGAACCGTTTGCCACTCTACTCTTAACCTCTACCCCTGTGCACAGGTGGACTCCCTTGGCGGCGGACCTGCGTCCCCAGCTGACGGGGTTATGCCAACATGCACACGTAGCGGTTCGCTACCACCATGACTTCCGGTACGTCTTGCTCCACAAATTCCTGAATTGTTACTGTATCAGTTACAGGAGTACTGGCCACTGTTACCGGTGGAGTTTGTGTCTTCGTCATCTGTCGTGTCATCGTCACCACGTTCTGTGGAATCACTCACCTCGTCATCATCTGGATTGTCATGGTCACCACGCTCTGTGGAATCACTCGCCTTGTCATCATCTGGATTATCATCGTCACCACGCTCTGTGGAATCACTCGCCTTGTCATCATCTGGATTATCATTGTCACCACGTTCTGTGGAATCACTGGTCTTGTCATCAGCTGGTTTGTCATCGTCCCGGTCTGTGGAGTCACAGCCGGAGTCTCTGGAAGATCTGACCTCGCCACAGTCACAGGTGGAAGCCTCAGCACATTCACGGACGCCTTCACCTCCACGTTGCATGGCCGCTGGTTCTCAGCAGGACGTAACCTGTGCTTCTCCCAAGTAAGCCTCACTACTGATAGCTTGTCACTAGTGTGGGACAAAAGTAATTGTCTGTGCTTATATGTTCCAGGGTTGCCGGGTCTCCGTCCAGGGTGCTCAGCTCCAGTGACCAGGATACTATCCATGCTCTTACACTTGCACTACACACCCTTTCACTCTAATAAAGATTATTGTTCACTAATTTGCCCGTGTCAGTGTCTGTCTCCTGGGTTCCGAAACATGTCACCCGCCCCGGAGCATAAGGTGGGTCAGAAGGTTTTGTTATCTACCCGGAATATTGGTGTGCCGGATGAAAAGCGTAAGCTGACTAAACACTTTATTGGTCCCTACACCATTAATCGTATTGTTAACCCTGTGTCTGTGCGCTTGTCTCTCCCCTCTTCGATGTGTATCTGCCCCACCTTTCATGTCTCCCAGGTCAAGCCGTACGTCTCTGACCCCCTGTGCCCTGCTCCCGCGGCACCCCCACCCCCAAGGATGATTGATGGCCATCCGGCCTGGGGGGTGACTGCCATCTTGGATGTTCGCAGGCGGGGTCGTGGCCTTCAGTATTTGGTGGACTGGGAGGGCTTTGGACCGGAGGATCGGTCTTGGATTCGCCCAGCGTTGATCTTGGATAAGCAGCTGATTCGCGACTTCCACCGGGCGAATCCAGGTAGGATTGGGCAGGTGCCTGGAGGCACTGCTAGAGGGGGGAGTACTGTCATGGCGGCCTCTGGGCCGTCATTGGCATCATTAACTCCAGCTGCGCACAGATCCACAGGTGTTAATCAGCAGCTGTTAAAAGCCAGCGTTGCTGACAGCCCGGCACGGAGTCGTCTGTCCTCCTCGTCAGAGAAAGAACCAGAACTCCGCTCTCTGGCCTCGTCAAGGTATTCTCTTGTTTCGTCAGAAACTGTCTCGTCAAGAACTGTCTCGTCAGAACTTGTCTCGTCAGAAACTGCCTCGTCAGGCACTGCCTCGTCAGGAACTGTCTCGTCAGGAACTTCTCTGGCCTCGTCAAGAACTTCTCTTGCCTTGTCTAGGACTTCTGTTCAAAGTCAAGCTCGTAAGAGAACCGTTTGCTACTCTACTCCTAACCTCTACCCCTGTGCACAGGTGGACTCCCTTGGCGGCGGACCTGCGTCCCCAGCTGACGGGGTTACGCCAACACGCACACGTAGCGGTTCGCTACCACCACGACTTCCGGTACGTCTTGCTCCACAAATTCCTGAATTGTTACTGTATCAGTTACAGGAGTACTGGCCACCGTTACCGGTGGAGTTTGTGTCTTCGTCATCTGTCGTGTCATTGTCACCACATTCTGTGGAATCACTCACCTCGTCATCATCTGGATTGTCATGGTCACCACGCTCTGTGAAATCACTCGCCTTGTCATCATCTGGATTATCATCGTCACCACGTTCTGTGGAATCACTGGTCTTGTCATCAGCTGGTTTGTCATCGGCCCGGTCTGTGGAGTCACAGCCGGAGTCTCTGGAAGATCTGACCTCGCCACAGTCACAGGTGGAAGCCTCAGCACATTCACGGACGCCTTCACCTCCACGTTGCACGGCCGCTGGTTCTCAGCAGGACGTAACCTGTGCTTCTCCCAAGTAAGCCTCACTACTGATAGCTTGCCACTAGCGTGGGACAAAAGTAATTGTCTGTGCTTATATGTTCCAGGGTTGCCGGGTCTCCATCCAGGGTGCTCAGCTCCAGTGACCAGGATACTATCCACGCTCTTACACTTGCACTACACACCCTTTCACTCTAATAAAGATTATTGTTCACTAATTTGCCCGTGTCAGTGTCTGTCTCCTGGGTCCCGAAACATGTCACTTTATTTGTTTTTGTAAAACAGGAGTTACAACAGCACTTCAATCACCACACCTAAAAATGGGACCGGGTTGTGGAACACCGGTAATAAGTGAAGACCAAAGAATAACCTTTTTGTACATTTAAAAAGACATTTTCAATTAATTAATATGCAGCTACAGGAAATTGCATTAATCAATTTGGTACATAACTTGTTAGGCTCCAGCCCCCCCGCGACCCGTAAAGGATTAAGCGGTAGAAGATGGATGGATGGATGGATGGATGGATTTTCGACCCTGGTTTCCGCTGGACCTGTTTCAACAAAAAAAAAAAAAAAAAAATCGTGGTTATTGTGCCTTACCGGCACTTGAACGTGATCCAGATGGAGCTGGTGATGTGGCTGACATCGGAGTCGATCCAGCTGGCGCTCCGCCAGACGCAGACGCAGAAGCAGACGCAGGAGAGTCCGGTGTGTCCATGTCCACTGAGGTGGACCCCTGCGATATGAACTGCGATTCTAGAAAGAAAATGCACGCAATTTAAAACTTAACACCAAAGTGCAACATGTACACAACACTCTAAAGTTTTTAACCGGAATACAATAAGCGTAATTCAGCGTTTTGTTCGCGCCAATACTTAACACAAAGCAAGCGTGAATCTGCAGTTGGTTGCAAAACAATAGGCAAGCCTCAGTAACAGCCATTACCCACAATCTAACAACCTTCCTATTTCTTAAAAACAGTGAGCTTGGCACAGAAAGGATAAATTGGTGAAAAGATGCGCAATATCAAAACAACACTCACCATCCACGGTTTCCAAGGCCGTGTCGAGCCTAATGTCTCAGCGAACCACTTCCACTCCTTCCGATCTGCTCCACTTCGAGCATTGTGGTCCTTCACTGCTCGGTAATCGCTTTTCAGCTTTTTCAGCTTCTCCCGACACTGTTTGGCAGTACGGATGTGCCCTTGGGAACCCATCTGCTCGGACACCTGCTGGTATATTTTGTCATTTCGAGTAGATCCGTCCAACTCGCGCTGGATGCGATCGTCGGTTAATATAGAAAGAAAATTGTGCACCTCCTCGTTTGACCAGGGGATAGCCTTACGAGAAGACATCTTCAAAGTGTGAAAATACAGTATTAAAGGGGCGCACTGTGTTCACTGGCTTAACAACTACAAATGGCGGTCGTGTAGTAAATTCAGCAGAAAAAGTCGCTTTCGTGACATTACGACCTGACCAATCAGCGGCGACCAGTCTGTTAAAGTCACATCACAGCCATACTCAGCCCTACTCAGCTCGGTTAGACCCTGCCCTGGATCAGGTACTAAAATAGCGCCTGCTAACCGGTGCTGGGGCTAATGGAAAATGCTCAAACGCGGGCTGAGTGGTGCGGTGTAGGGCTAAGCGAGGCTAGTGGAAAAGCCCCTTATGTCTCCCAGCTGGTCTGGGAACGCCTTGGTATCCCCTCTGAAGAGCTGGAGCAGGTGGCTGGGGAGAGGGAAGTCTGGGCTTCTCTGCTTGAACTGCTGCCTCCGCGACCCGGACCTCCGGAAAAGCGGTAGAAGATGGATGGATGGATGGATTTAATTTTTAAATTATGAGGAGGAAGAAGAGAGGCCGAATCATTAAATTTAGAGACATGATGTTTAATTTGAGTTTTACCAACTTTTTGTTTAATCACTTTAGGATGTTTATACATTATATTTTTATTAACTGTGGGGGGAGTAGACAAAGATTCTCTGAGGGGGAAGACGAGGGTTAAAGTGAGGGGTGGCGGATGAGGAGGAGTAGCAGAAAGGTGTGAATTTATCAAGTTATGTTGTATTTGTCTTGGGTTATGATATTTTGGATAACGGGAGACAGACACAATCTCAGTGGGGTTATAAACTGAAGGCTGATCTAAACAGTTCAGGTTACTTTATTTGTACCCGTAGGTAGATTTGTTTTGAGGTCAGGTGACATCCATATTTACAAACCACAATTACATTCAACATAAACACAAAACACAGGCACACATGAAGCTGACTATAAACATGATAAAGGTACTCAAGGCTCCACCAATCAGGACATAAGACAGAGATAAGAGGGAAAAAAAAAGAAGGGTCATATTAAAAAGTTAAAGACTAGTCAAAGAGGTTAAAAACTCAAAAGTCTAAAACCCAATAATAGATTTAGAACCCAAATAAAAAACCTGCAAAAATAAGTAAATATAAAATGAAAATTAATAAATAGATAACTAAATTATGTGCAATATATTGTTACAACTTGTTCAACTCTTTGACAGCAGCAGGAACAAAGCTGTTTTTGTAGCGCTGGGTTTTACTTTTTGGGACAGCAAACATCCGTCTGGAGGGAAGAAGCTGAAAGTGGCAGTGCAAAGGGTGGGAGTCATCATTTAAAATGGCGGTAGCAGTCCTCTGTACCTGTCTGTTGTATAGGGATGTCAGGCTCAGCTGTGACTCACCAAGCAAACGACTGGACCATCTAACTACCTGATCCAAGGATTTCCTCTGTTTCAGTTTTATCTGACCAAACCATGACACTAAAGAAAAGGATAAAACAGATTCAGTAAAAGACCGATAAAACATTATCATTATGGTTCGGTCAATTTGGAAGCGTGCAAGTTTCCTTAAACAATGCAAATGTTGCTGACCCTTTTTGCACACCCTTTCACAGTTCTCTTCAAAGTTTAAATTACTATCAATAATCGTCCCAAGATATTTGTAGGATTGTACACATTCAGTGGTCTGGCCTTTTAGTACAGTGACTTCGTGCCTGGGAATTTTCCTCCTAAAGTCAATAATCATATCTTTGGTTTTTGTCGTATTCAGCTGCAGGTAGGAATCCTCACACCAGTGAAAAAAAAATCATCAACTACTGGGCCGTGGCTACTCTCACCATCCTGGAAGAGACTGACAACAACTGAATCATCAGCATACTTTATAATGTGTCTGTTGTCATGTCTGCTCCAACACATGTTTGTATACAGGATGAAGAGTAGTGGTGACAACACACACCCCTGAGGAGAGCCAGTAGAAGAACACTTTTGGTCAGACAATGTACCATTGACAGTGAGGATTATTTGGATTAATACGATTAATATGAGAAGTGGAAACAGAGAAGGGCTGGTTGGCAGACCCAGGAACTTCGGGGTGAGTTAACGCACCAAAATTCAGTCACTGTACTAAAAAACGTTTAATGAAATAGTACAGATTGTCCCTTAAAACACGTGCACCAAGTCTATTTGGATGGATGCCATCTGGCCTTATAAACGATGGGCGGTTCCAAAACAGGTTGAAATAGTCTACAAAACCAATGTTAAAAGTAGGACATGTAGAACACAACCAGGTATTAAGACAGAGTTCTGCTAAAATAATTGCAACCTCATCTAAGAGGGGCCAGGGGCCCAGAAATAAATACACGTCTGCCACAGTTCATAAGAGTGGACAGAAGGCTCTTGAAGTCACTCTTTAAAATTTTCCACACGTCACCTGGGATGTTGTTGCATCCAACATGTACAATGACAGTTTTAGCGTGGGGGTATTCATTTAACAGGTCAGGGATAAGAGCCTCAATGTCTGACACTAGCCCCAGGAAAAAATTTAGTGACAGTACCTGCTTCTGACGTTCCTCATAATCAAGTCACCAATTACCAGCGTCGTCTGGGGGAGCCTTGCCGGTGGTTTCTGAAATGGGGGATAATTTTACTGATGTTCTTGTGATGGGGGGGTGATGCGCTCTCTTCTTTTTGGAGCTGGTGTATAGTTTGGCACACCTAAAATGGTTTTAATCTGGGGCTTGCGGGTTTGGGCCGCTGCTGAAGGAGGAGGAGGAAGAAGGGGGGCCATGGGAGGATAATCGACTTCCAGGTGGGGAAAATCTTCCAGGGAAAGGATGTCGAATCTGTTTTCCCAGTAGCAACGGGACAGAGGAAGCACGACCGTGTCTAGTCAACTGCCGATGCTTGCTAGTTGGTTCAACCAAGGTCCAGGGTTTATTGCCGGGGTCCTGGACAGTTGAAGAGACCGGAGCAAGGGTGGAAGTGGATGGCGACGTGCTGAATTCACCCAGGTAAGTAGCCGTCTCTGCTAGCTGAGAGTCGGTTGCCGGGGCCGATGTTTTCCCGAGAATTATAAGATAAGATAAGCCTTTATTAGTCCCACAATGGGGAAATTCCAGGATTGCAACAGCACAGGGATAGCAACACTCAGCGCAACAATCAGAAGGCAAGAAAAAAACAAGAACAGCGAGTATACATATGTAGATATAAACATAAATATATAGACACACGATGCGGAGCACTGCAGCTAAATGGAATAAATATATAGATATATAAACAGTGCGGAGTATTGTAGCTAGATGGAATAAATATATGAACATATAAACACACACAGTGCGGAGCATTGCGGCTAGATGGAACAAACATGCAAATATATAAACACACACACAGTGCGGAGCATTGTAGCTAGATGGAACAAACATGTAAATATATAAACACACACACAGTGCGGAGCATTGTAGCTAGATGGAATAAATATGTGAATATATAAACACACACACAGTGTGGAGCGTTGTAGCTAGATGGAATAAATATATGAATATATAAACACACACAGTGCGGAGCATTGCAGCTAGATGGAACAAACATGCAAATATATAAACACACACACAGTGCGGAGCATTGTAGCTAGATGGAACAAACATGTAAATATATAAACACACACACAGTGCGGAGCATTGTAGCTAGATGGAACAAATATGCAAACACAAACACACAGTGTGGAGCACCGTAGCTAGATGGAATAAATATGTAAATATATAAACGCAGTGTGGAGCATTGTCGCTAGATGCAATAAATATATAAATATACAAACACACAGTGTGGAGCATTGCAGCTAGATGGAATGAAACAGCATAACCATCTACTTAGTTATTCTACATGGTATGATTATGTGCCCATACATATCGTCACCCTCCGTAGCTACCGGTATTTTCCTAGTTGTATACAGGAGGGGACCATTGTGTAAGTCTATTGCGTCTTTTGCATTCAATACTATTAGGTCGTCACGTCTTTTTGCTATCTCTGCGAGCAGCCCTGCTTAGGTTATACAGTCTGACAGCCGTTGGTAGGAAGGACCTGCGAAACCTCTCGGTTGTGCACCTAGGATGATGTAGTCTGCTGCTAAATGAGCTCCTCAGTGCGTTCAGTATGTCCTGCATAGGGTGGAACTCGGACTCCAGCAGAGATGACAGTTTAGCCACCATCCTTCTCTCTCCCATCTCCTCCACTGGGTCAAGGCGCTGCCCCAGGACAGAGCTAGCTTTCTTGATCAGTTTGTTCAGTCTCTTCCTATCGGCTGCTGTAATGCCACTGCCCCAGCAGACCACTCCAAAAGTGATGGCTGATGCCACCACCGTGTCGTAGAATGTCTTCAGCAGCGCCCCTTGTACACTGAAAGACCTGAGTCTCCTCAGTAGGAACAGCCTGCGCTGTCCCTTCTTGTAGAGTGCGTCAGTATTGTGTGACCAGTCTAGTTTATTGTTCAGATGAACACCCAGGTACTTGTAGGATGTCACCATCTCAATGTCTGTTCCCTGGATGTTTACTGGTGCTGTGAGGGGCTGTCCTTGCCTGCGGCAGTCCACCACCAGCTCCTTAGTTTTCCCCGCGTTGATCTGGAGTCAGTTCCGATGGCACCAGTCCACAAAGTCCTGGATAAGCCCTCTGTACTCAGCTTCATCTCCGTTGGAGATGAGGCCAACGATCGCAGAGTCGTCAGAGAACTTCTGTAGATGGCAGTGTGTTGTGTTGTGTGAGAAGTCCGCAGTATAAAAGGTGAACAGGAAGGGAGCCAAAACCGTTCCCTGTGGGGCCCCTGTGCTACCAATGATCGTGTCAGACACACAGTCCCAGGTTCTCACAAACCGTGGCCGGTTTGTGAGGTAGTCCAGGATCCATGATGACAGGTGCTGGTCCACCCCTGTGCACAGCAGCTTGTCCTTCAGGATCATCGGTTGGATGGTGTTGAAAGCACTGGAGAAGTCAAAGAACATGATCCTCACTGTATTCCCGGGCTTCTCCAGGGGAACAGAGAACGGTGAAGGAGGAAGATGATTATGGCGTCTAGGTGGTCTTCAGCCTCCCGAATCTTAGAGGTTGGACAGTCTCACTTCCAACTCAGAAACCTTCCTAAGGAGGGACAAACAGCTGACACACGTCGGGGATGGAGTCATGACGTTCGATGAGAAGTGGATAGCTAGCTAGCAAAAAACAGCTAAAAACAAAGAAAAAAAACAGCTAAAAACAGGTTAGCCTAGCCTGGCGAAAACCGCCCTGCCCGGGGTCTGATTCACCTGTGTGCCAGTCGGGCTTTCTGCTAGGCCAACACTAAACTAACACTAGGAAAAAAGCTAATATTAGTAAAAAGAGATAAAAAATTAAAAACGAAGTTAATAAAAACAAACAAATGCGAACAGGATAACGCTTTGACGCGACGCTATGCCAACCTAATGCAAGGTTACTCATGACCTAAGTGGTACGGGGTACCTGTACTGTTCATGAGTTGCAAGCCATAATCATCAAAATTAAAAGAAATAAACACTTGAAATATATCACTGTCTGTAATGATGTAATTATTACAATTATGAATCTATAAAATATAAGTTTCATTTTATTAATTGAATTATTGAAATAAATCAACTTTTTGATGATATTTTAATTGACGAAATGCACCTGTATGTCAACATTTTTCTGATTAAACATATTTCTGATGGAGCCATTGACCTGAGATTTTCACTAGATATCAGTAACAACCCAAGTAATCCATCCATACAAAGAAATCAAGGTAAATGTTCACAAAACAAGTTATATTTAACAAAGGGGAATGTCACAGGGAATAAGTATTGAACAAGCTTGGTGAAATTCATTTAATATTTAGTATAAAAGCCTTTGTTTGTAATAACAGCTTCCAGATGCCTCCTGCATGGAGAAACTAGGTACAGGCATTGCTCAGGAGTAATTTTAGCCCATTCTTCCACAGAAAATGTCTTCCAAGCTTGAAGGTTCTGTAGGTGTCTTCTATGAACTCTGATCTTCAGTTCGTTCCAGAGATTTTCAATTGGATTCAGGTCAGGTGATTGACTGGGCCAGTCTAGTGGATTTATTTTACTTCTCTGGAGCCAGTTAAGAGTTTTCTTGGCAGTGTTTGGGATCATTGTCTTGCTGAAATGTCCACCCTCATTTCATCTTCAGCATCTTGGCAGATGGCAACAGGTTCTTATCCAGGATGTCTCTGTACACTTGTCCATTCATCTTTCCTTCAATTATATGAAGTCTGCCTGTACCATGTGCTGAAAAACACCCCCACACCAGGATACTCCCACCCCCAAACTTCACTGTTGGTATGGTGTTTTGGGGCTGATGTGCAGTGCCTTTCTCCTCCAAACATGCTGTGTGTTGTGGCATCCAAAAGTTCAGTTTTGGTCTCATCTGACCAGACTATATTCTGCAAGCCAGTGAAATACTGGGAAAATATGTTATGCAGCAAACTTTAAATGAGCTTCAACATGTTTTTTTCTTCAGCAATCTGAAGAAAAATCTCACTGTTATTGTTGTCATGGTGACAGTGCATCAAAGGATGTGACATCACCACATACAGGTTGGGCATTCTCCCTGTACTGTGCGGGAAGTGTCTACAGTGCTGCTGATAAGATATGTCTGTATTCCACTTTGTGCTGTGTTCAAAAATAAATATGCTGGTTGGCTAAACAAGAAAAAACCTTTGCTTATTCCTCTGCACGCCTCCAGAAGGGAATCACTGTGACCTACTCAGCTTCTACAGTAATGAAAGAGTTTCATTTAATACGACCAATCTGATTAGACATCTAAAGTTAAAACACTCAGCTGAGCACAGCGAGTTCACAACCTAATGCAGGCTAAGTCTACAATGAAGCAGCACACTTGAGGTTTTAAAGACGAGAGACAGCAATCCGGCAAAAAAGATTACAGAGTGTATGATTGAGTTCATCATTATTATCACTAATATTTAACTTTTTTAGTCAGAATGAAAAAAAAATTGCAGTGGAATGAAGAAAATGCAGTGCAATCCCTATGTGGCACAACGACTTCTTTGTGTTTCTTTACCAAACTAATATAGCATTCGAGCTTGGCCGACTGCAACTAGCCATGTCCAGTCTAGTGATCTGTATATGATGTCAATGCATTCAGTCTACCTGACCTTCGAAAGGTGGGGCCTCCATGGGCCGTTGTTATGGATTTCACAAGGAGCAGGTAGAGATAAGATCCAATTGCAGGTAGGATGCAGGGATGCTATGATTCATTAATCAAAGCAAACAAAGAACTGAGGCATGAATGAATATCACAATAAATAAAACCATATGACTGCAAAGGAAAACAAAATCCAGAATATTTTATTGATAATGATAACACTTTAACATGAATGATGTGGTTAATGAGTTCAATAACTGTCAATGTGGAACCAAAATTGGCAGACAAAATCACTTCTATCCAGTCAAAAGTGGGGGATGGAGTAGCAGATATGATAGACACTAAGTTATGTTCGTTTTTTGAGAGCTGTCAAAGAAAAAGCAATTATTGATACAGTTAGCAAGTCTAAAAACAAAACTTCTACTGAGTGGAATGGAACTGATATGGCCTTGGTTAAGAAAACTGTTGAGTGTTGCAAAACCGGAGTGGTGGCTCAGTTGGTAGAGCATCCGCCCCACACCCGGGAGGCAGGGGTTCAAATCCGGCCGGGTCATGCCAAAGACCATATAAAAGCGGAACTTCCTGCCGTCCAGCTTGGTGCTCAGCAATAATGGAATGGAGGAGGGAACTCTGTGGCGGTGCCTTGCATGGCAGCGACCCCTCTGATTCTGTGTGTGTGTGTGATTAACACTGTAGATAAGAGAAACACAATTTCATTCTGCTGTATGGATTGAATGACAATAAAGGGATTTGATTTAAAACCATTAACTCACATATTAAATTTATCATTTCAAACGGGTGTATTTTCAAGAAAAATGAAAACTGCAAAGATAATCCCAGTATAAGATAAGATAAGATAAGATAAGATAAGCCTTTATTAGTCCCACAACGGGGAAATTCCAGGATTGCAACAGCACAGGGATAGCAACACTCAGAGCAACAATCAGAAGGCAAGAAAAAAAAACAAACAAGCAAGCAAGAGCAGCTAATATACATATGTACATATTACTATAAAATATATATATACACACACACACGCAGACACACAGTGCAGAGCATTGTAGCTGGATGGAATAAATATATGAATATATGAACACACAGTGCAGAGCATTGTAGCTAGATGGAATAATATGTAGATATATAAAAACACAGTGCGGAGCATTGTAGCTAGATGGAATAAATATATAGATATATAAATATAAACACACCCAGTGCTGAGCATTGTAGCTAGATGGAATAAATATATAGATATATAAATATAAACACACCCAGTGCAGAGCATTGTAGCTAGATGGAATAAATATGTAAATATATAAACACACACAGTGCAGAGCATTGTTGCTAGGTGGGATGAAACAGCATAACCGTCTATTTAGTTATCCTACATGGTATGATTATGTGCCCATACATATTCTCACCCTCCATAGCGACCGGTATGTTCCTAGTTGTATGCCGGAGAGGACCATTGTGTAAGTCTATTGCATCTTTTGCATTCAAAAAAAAAACTATTAGTTTGTTACGTCTTTTTGCTATCTCTGCGAGCAGCCCTGCTTAGGTTGTACAGTCTGACAGCCGTTGGTAGGAAGGACCTACGAATCCTCTCGGTTGTGCACCTGGGATGATGTAGTCTGCTGCTAAATGAGCTCCTCAGTGCATCCAGTATGTCCTGCATAGGGTGGAACTCGGACTCCAGCAGAGATGACAGTTTAGCCACCGTCCTTCTCTCTCCTATCTCCTCCATCGGATCAAGGCGTTGCCCCAGGACAGAGCTAGCTTTCTTAATCAGTTTGTTCAGTCTCTTCCTATCGGCTGCAGTAATGCCACTGCCCCAGCAGACCACTCCAAAAGTGATGGCTGATGCCACCACCGTGTCATAGAATGACTTCAGCAGCGCCCCTTGTACACCAAAAGACCTGAGTCTCCTCAGCAGGAACAGCCTGCGCTGTCCCTTCTTGTAGAGTGCGTCAGTATTGTGTGACCAGTCTAGTTTATTGTTCAGATGAATACCCAGGTACTTGTAGGATGTCACCATCTCGATGTCTGTTCCCTGTATATTTACTGGTGCTGTGAGGGGCTGCCCATGCCTGCGGCAGTCCACCACCAGCTCCTTAGTTTTCCTCGCGTTGATCTGGAGGCAGTTCCGATGGCACCAGTCCACAAAGTCCTGGATAAGCCCTCTGTACTCAGCTTCATCTCCGCTGGAGATGAGACCAACGATCGCAGAGTCATCAGAGAACTTCTGTAGATGGCAATGTGTTGTGTTGTGTGAGAAGTCCGCAGTATAAAGAGTGAACAGGAAGGGAGCCAGCACCGTTCCCTGGGGGGCCCCCGTGCTACTGATGATCGTGTCGGAAACACAGTCCCGGGTTCTCACAAACTGAGGCCGGTTCGTGAGGTAGTCCAGGATCCATGATGACAGGTGCTGGTCCACCCCTGCGCGCAGCAGCTTGTCCTTCAGGATCATCGGTTGGATGGTGTTGAAAGCACTGGAGAAGTCAAAGAACATGATCCTCACCATATTCCCGGGCTTCTCCAGGTGGGACAGAGAACGGTGAAGGAGGAAGATCACCGCATCCTCCACCCCAATGCCATGCTGGTAGGCGAACTGGAGTGGATCCATCGCTGGTTCCACCAGGGGGCGGAGATGAGCAAGTAGCAGTCTCTCCAGGGTCTTCATCAAGTGGGACGTCAAGGCCACCGGTCTGAAGCTGTTCAGGTCTTTGGGGTGGGAAGTTTTTGGTACAGGTACCACACAAGATGTTTTCCACAGCTGTGGTACCCTCCCCAGTTTCAGGCTCATGTTGAAGATATACGTCACAATCCCACACAGCTGGTCTGCACAGGACTTGAGGAGCTTTGCGCTGATGCCGTCCGGTCCCGACGCCTTCCTCGCCTTGATCTTCCTCAGCTCCGTCCTCACCTGGGTCTTGGTCAGGGTCAGGATGGGGGGCTGTGTGTTGGGACTGGGGGGGGTGTCGGTGGAGTGGGGAGTGGGTAGCAGGACTTGATTTCTTAGAGGCAGCAGTGGTTGTTGTGCAGACAGGGGGGAGGGCGGTTGGTCAAATCTATTGAAAAACAGATTCAGGTTGTTCGCCCACTCCCTGCCCCCCGTGGCCTGGGGGGAGGTATTCTGGAGCCCCGAGATGGTTTTGAGGTTTCTCCAGACCCCGCTGATGTCGCTCTGTTGCAGCTTGTCCTCCATCTTCTTCCTGAAGCTGTCCTTGCCTTCTCTGATCTTTCTCCTCAGCTCCCTCTGTACGGACTTCAGCATCTCCCTGTTCCCCGACCTGAAGATCCTCTTCTTCTCTCTCAGAAGTGTTTTTATCTCAGGGTTGATCCAGGGTTTGTTGTTTGAGTGACGCCGTATGGTCTTGGTGGGAACGGATTTGTCCACACAGAAGCTGAGGTAGCCCGTGAAGGTGTGAATGAGGCCATCGATGTCCTCACCATGTGGATCGCAGAGCTGCTTCCAGGCAGTGGCTTCAAAACAGTCCTTTAGAGTGTCCATTGTCTCCTCAGACCATAACTCCACAGTGTGCATGGCCGGACGTTGTCTGTGCACTAGGGGTTTGTACACCGGTCGGAGATGAACCAAGTTGTGATCCGATCTCCCAAGTGGGGGGAGTTGTGATGAGGTGTACGCCTCCTTAGTGTTTGCGTAGAACAAATCCAGTGTTTTATTGTCTCTAGTGTGGCATGTGACATACTGGGTGAAAGTGGGCAGAATGGGAGACAGTGAAACGTGGTTGAAATCGCCTGAGATGAGGAGAAGAGCATCTGGGTGTTCTGTCTGCAGCCTGCTGGTTACTGAATGGATGACGTCACGCGCTGTCCCAGCGTTCGCCATCGGATTTGCATAAACAACAATGCAGATCACGTGTGAGTGTTCTCTCGGGAGATATGTAGGCCTCATGCTAACAGCTAGCAACTCAATGTCTTTGCTGCAGTGTCGTTGTTTAACAGTGATATGTCCCGGTCTACACCAGTTGTTGTTAACATACATTATCACTCCACCGCCCCTAGTTTTGCCACTCTCTGGTGTTCGGTCAGCTCGTATCATGTGAAAACCCTCCAGCTCAATGTTAGCATCTGCTGCTAGTTCAGTTAGCCACGTCTCAGTAAACAAAAGGAGAGAGCACTCCCGGTAAGTGCTATCATAACGGGAGATAGCCGCTAGCTCATCTAACTTTCCCAGTATCGACCGTACATTTCCCATGACAACAGATGGAAGGGAGGGTCTGTACCTTATATTTTTTGTCCTCCGCCTTACTCCAGCCCGGCAGCCGCGGCGTTTTCGCCTCAGTTCTCTTGGTATGTCGAGTTTTTCCAGTGGGACCGGGTGGCGGTTAAATGCTAGCAGCTCTTCCCTGTTGTATCGTATCCTGCTATAAACAGTGGCTCCGTCCACCGGCTCAGGAGACATTTGGGACGATCTGTGTGTCCGTGATATAAGTGGGGTGAAAAAAAAAAAAGTGATCAAAAGAGAGAGGAAGGGAAAAAAAACTCGGAATCGAGCCGCTGTTGCAAAAGGCAGCCGACTGGTGTGGCGCCGAGAGGATGTATATAAAACAGGGGATAATTGTCAATTTACAAATTACAGACCGGTGTCACTACTTTCACTACTGTATAGATAGGGAAAAAGTATGCTGTTGGAGTATTTATCGACTTAAAAAAAGCTTGATACTCTAGACCACAAAATAATGTTCAATAAAATGGAAAGGCATGGGATTAGAGGGGAGGGACTGAATTGGTTAAAGCGCTACAGGTACATCTCAAAAAAATTAGAATATCATGAAAAAGTTCAATATTTTTTGTCACTCATTTCAGAAAGTGAAACCCATATATTATATAGATTCATTCCACAGAGTGATATATTCCAAGTGTTTATTTTAATTTTGATGATTATGGCTTACAGCCCATGAAAACCCCAAATTCAGTTTCTCAAAAAAATAGAATATTACATAAAATTAATTTTGAAAAATAGTTTTTAAATAGAAATGTTGGCCAACTGAAAAGTATGTCCATGTACACACTGAATACTTGGTTGGGGCTCCTTATGGATTAATTACTGTATCAATGTGGCGTGGCATGGAGGTGATCAGCCTGTAGCACTGCTGAGGTGTTATGAAGGTCCAGGTTGCTTTGATAGTGACCTTCAGCTCGTCTGCCTTGTTGGGTCTGGTGTCTCATCTTCCTCTTGACAAAACCCCATAGATCAGGAGAGTTTGCTGGTCCATCAAACACAGTAATGCCATGGTCATTAAACCAGGTTTTGATACTTTTGGCAGTGTGGGCAGGTGCCAAATCCTGCTGGAAAATGAAATCAGTTTCTCCATAAAGCTTGTCAGCAGAGGGAAGCATGAAGTGCTTTAACATTTCCTGGTAGACAACTGCACTGACTTTGGTCTTGATAAAACACAGTGGACAAACACCAGCAGATGACCTCTGGTCTGATAAAACTAAATTTTCCATTTCATTTGGAAATCAAAGTCCCAGAGTCTGGAGAAAGAGTGGAGAAGCACAGAATCTGAGTTGCTTGAGGTTTAGTGTAAAGTTTCCGCAGTCCGTGATGATTTGAGGAACCACGTCATCTGCTGGTGTTGGTCCACTGTGTTTTATCAAGCGCAAAGTCAGCGCAGTCATCTACCAGGAAATTTTTGAGTACTTCATGCTTCCCTCTGCTGACAAGTTTTATGGAGAAGCTGATTTCCTTTTCCAGCAGGACTTGCCCCCCCCGCCCCCCCCCAACTGCCAAAAGTATCAAAACCTGGTTTATTGACCATGGCATTACTGTGTTTGACTAGCCAGCAAACTCTCCTGACCTATTGTCTAGAGGAAGATGAGACACCAGACCCAACAATGCAGACGTGCTGAAGGTCACCATCAAAGCAACCTGGACCTTCATAACACCTCAGCAGTGCCACAGGCTGATCACCTCCATGCCATGCCACACTGATACAGTAATTAATCCAAAAGGAGCCCCGACCAAGTATTGAGTGTGTACATGGGCATACTTTTCAGTTGGCCAACATTTCTATTTAAAAACTATTTTTCAAAATTAATTTTATGTAATATTCTAATTTTTTGAGAAACTGAATTTGGGGTTTTCATGGGCTGTAAGCCATAATCATCAAAATTAAAATATATAAACACTTGGAACATATCACTCTGTGGAACAAGTCAAAATATATCCCAACAACAAGCCATGGGTTACAAAATCAGTTAAATCCTGCTTACAGAGGAAAGCACTTGCGTTTAAACAGGGGTCTGTTTCTGAGCTACAGGTTGCCACAAAAGAGCTGAAGTCCGAAATTTTAAGAGCAAAACAGAATTATAAATCAGAATTGGAAAGTAAGATGGCAACAAAGAAACTTGGTTCAGCCTGGGCCAGTATGAAAACTATTGCAGGCCTTCAGAGCACAGTAATTGTGTGTTTTAGATGGTTTTAATTCAGACACCGAGCTGGCTAATGCTCTTAATTGTTTTTATGGCCGTTTTGACTCCTTTGATTTTAGCACTGAAACCCAAGATTTGAAACAGAAACTCAAAGACAATCAGCACTTTAATATTGAGGTGCAGGATGTTAAAAGGGAGTTCTGCGCTGTAAAAGTGAACAAAAGTCAGGGCCCTGATAATATATGTGGGCGCTTGGTAAAGTCCTGTGCACATGAACTGAGTTCTGTATTTCATTACATTTTCAATAAGTCCTTACAGACACATGTGCCCAAGATCTGGAAAGATGCCGTGGTTGTTCCCGTTCCAAAATCCAGCTGTCCTAAAACGGTAAATGACTTTAGACCAGTTGCTTTGACTTCAATTTTAATGAAAATTTTTGAAAAACTAGTCAGATGTGAGGTCCTAAAGCAGACTGAACATGCATTGGATCCTCTGCAGTTTGCCTATAGGCCTCACAGAGGAGTGGAGGATGCCACTGTCACTCTGTTTTAACATGCTTTTTAAACATTTGGATTTTAATGGGACACACGCCAGGCTTTTATTTGTGGACTTTTCCTCCGCCTTTAATACAATCCAACCTCATTTTAGTTGAAAGGCTCCTGCAACAATTTGATTTGAGCAATAATCTGGTGGGTTGGATTCTGGATTTCTTAACCAACAGGACGCAGAGAGTAAGGGTCAATGGTACATTGTCTGACCTTAAGTGCTCGTCTACTGGCTCTCCTCAGGGGTGTGTGTTGTCACCACTACTCTTCATCCTGTATACAAACATGTGTTGGAGCAGACATGACAGACACATTATAAAGTATGCTGATGATTCAGTTATTGTCAGTCTCCTCCAGGATGGTGAGAGTGGCCACGGCCCAGTAGTTGATGATTTTGTTCACTGGTGTGAGGATTCCTACCTGCAGCTGAATATGACAAAAACTAAAGATATGATTATTGACTTTAGGAGGAAAACTCCCAGGCACAAAGTCACCGTGTAATGACGAGGCGCACACACACCGGGTGTCAGTTAGGACTTTTACTTGTCACTTCAACTGCAACCAACAACTAACCACACAGTGGCTCAAGTACAACTCCTTTTATAGTCAGGTCATGGCCAGGGTCATACTGCCCTCTAGTGGTGACTCTATATGAACTTCACATATCAATATATCTCCCTTTTTTTTCAAGTAAAGGTCATGTCCAACTATAAACTTTTTCTCAAATTTCAATAAACAAAATAAACTCCATTCTTTTTACATCTTTGTCAACCTTGTACACTGAATCACAACTTTAACATTTCTCTGTTTACAACTCTACATCAACACTTTTTTTTTTTTTTTTTCCATTCATCTCAGTACTCCTTACATTTCCTCAATCAATCTTTTCGGTTTCACTATTTGCCTTTGTGAGCATCTCCTTTGTGTCACCTCAGTCTGTTCGTTAGTGTCTGTCTCTATGTTCTGGTTCTCAGCCATTTCTGGTTGTTCGGTTTGGCTGGGATTTGGCATGTCGCTTGTTTCACTGTCTGTGACTCTCAATTTGGTCTGAGGCACTTTCAGTAAGTGACGTCTGTTTCGCCTCATTGTTTTCCCATGCTCTGTGATGACTTCATATGATCTTGGAGTTGTTTCTTTGACCACTTTTGCCAGCAGTCCCCATTCTCCATCACATCTCACTCGCACAATGTCCTCATGTGCAAGTGGTCTCAGAGGTCGTGCTGTTCTGTTGTACAGTTCAGTTTGCCTCTCATTGCGCCTCACATCTCTCTTTTCCATCACTTGAGATGCTGATGGAAGTCGCGTTCTGAGTTTCCGGTTCATGAGCATTTCTGCTGGGGAAAGTCCTTTCTCCAGTGGTGATGCTCGGTAATTCAGGATCGCCAGATGTGGGTCTTCTGCATTGTCTGCAGCCTTTTTCAGTATGCGCTTCACAATTTGCACCCCTTTCTCTGCTAACCCATTCGACTGTGGGTACAGAGGGCTTGAGGTCACGTGCTTGAACCCATATGTGTCTGCAAAGTCTTTGAAGCACTGACTCGTGAATTGTGGTCCGTTATCGCTTACAACAGTCATTGGAATTCCATGGCGTGCGAACATTGTCTTTGTATGTGCAATCACTCTTTCTGCTGTTGTGTCACTCAACCCTGCAAACTCTGGGTAGGTGGAATGATAGTCCATGACTAACAGATAGTCCTTGCCCTTAAGCTGAAATAGATCCATGCCCACTTTTCTCCATGGCCCTTGAGGCTTCTCATGGGGCCTCATAGGCTCCTTTGGCTGTTGATACCTGTGGCGCTGGCAAGTGTCACAGCGCTGCACATATGCCTCAATGTCCTTGTGCATGTTGGGCCAATACAAAACATCACGTGTACGTCTTTTGCACTTTTCAATACCCAAATGCCCCTCATGCACTAATTTAACCATTTCTGATCTCATGGAGGTAGGTATGACTATCCTTGTACCTTTTAACAGAACCCCATCTAACACAGACAGTTCACCTTTAAAGTGTTGGTAAGGCTTGTCAATCATAACCTGTCCTGGTTGATGTATCTGTTCCGTTACTCTTTTTAGTTTCTCATCCTTTTGTGTTTCTTTCACTATCTTCGTCCATTTTGCATCTGACACTGGCATGTGTGCCTTAATAGAGTCTACATGTATTTGCACAGCTTCCTCTGTTGTGCTGCTGGTGTTGCTCAAGCTAGCCCTACTCAGCGCATCGGCTACAATTAGTTGCTTGCCTGGTGTAAACTCAAATTTCAAGTCATATTTCTGTAATCTTAACATTAGACGCTGGATGCGCGGTGGTGCGTCACCCAGTGGCTTCTGTGAGATCGCAGTCAGTGGTTTGTGGTCTGTTTCTAGTATTACTGACCGTCCATACACATATTCATGAAACTTCTCACATCCAAACACTGCACCTAGAGTCTCTTTCTCTATTTGCGCGTAATTTTTTTCTGCGCTTGTCATGGTGCGCGATGCGTATGCGACTGGATACCACTCTGTATCATGTTTTTGCAATAACACAGCTCCTAGGCCGGCTTTGGACGCATCTGTGGACACTTTTAGCAGTTTGTCCTGATCATAGAATTTTAACACTGGCTCCTTTATTAGACTGCTTTTGAGCCACTCCCATTCTCTGGCATGCTCTGCCATCCACTTCCACATTGTATTGGTCTCTAACAAGCTTCTAAGAGCTATTGTGTTAGCTGATAAATTTGGGATAAATTTCCCCATGTAATTGACTAGCCCTAAGGCTCTTTCCAAGTCAATTTTGTCCTGCGGTACTGGCAGCTCTGCTATGGCCCGCACTTTTTCCGGATCTGGTTGTACGCCTGCCCCAGATAACTTCTCTCCCAGGTATGTAATCTCCTGTACCCCAAATTGGCACTTACTCTTATTCAGTTTCATACCTGACTTTTGCGCCTGTGTGAGAACTCTAGCCAACCTTTCGTCGTGCTCCTCTTTTGTTTTTCCCCAGACTACCACATCATCAAGAAAAACTCCCACCCCTTCTATTCCGTCAAACAATTGCTGCACAGTTCTATGGAAAATTTCAGGGGCTGAGCTAATCCCAAATGGCATTCGTAGAAAGCAATGCCTTCCGAATGGCGTATTAAATGTGCACAATTTAGCGCTTTCCTCATCGAGCACTATTTGGTAAAACCCAGATTTGGCATCTAATTTTGTGAAGTAATTTGCTCCACTCATTGTGCTGGTTATGTCAGATTTTGTTGGTAGCCTGTAATGCTCCTGCTGTATTACTTTATTTAGATCTTTCGGATCTATGCACAATCTCAAATCTCCATTTGGCTTCTCCACTATAACTAGGGAGTTAACCCATTCAGTTGGTTCTTCTATTTTTCTGACCACTCCGTCTGCTATCAGTGAGTCTAGTGTTTCCCTCAGCCTCTTTTTAAGAGCTATTGGCACTTTTCTTGCTGGATGTATGACTGGCTCTGCATTCTCTTTCAGCCTAATTTTTTGTTTGCCTGGTAGGCGGCCTATTCCTTTGAACACCTCTTTGTATTCTTTCACCCAGTCAGTGTGTTTGTGCCTACTTGTTGTAGCCTCTGTATTTTCTCGTGCTGTCACCTTGTCTGTATCAATGACATTCACCCTCTTGATCAGACCTAGCTGATCGCATGTTTTTAAACCCAAAATTGCTTGTCTATTTCCATCAACAAGTACAAACAATGCATTCACTGTCTTATCTTTGTTTGACAGTGTAACCCTGCACATTCCTTTAGTGGGTATTGGCTTATCGTCATATGTTCTCAGATTAATCTTTTTATCTCTTATTTTCGGTTTGTTTTTCAGTCTTAAAATCTTTCATTGGCAGGATGTTTACCTGCGCACCTGTGTCGAGCTTCAGTGACATGTCCGTGCCATTCATCTCCAAGCACACTATCCATTCGTCAGCGCTCGTCTCTCCCTCGATGGCGTCCACGTAAAACTGATCCTCTTCGCTGTCACTCTTTTTCTCCACGAGTTGCACCCTCTTCTTTGAGAAGCAGGTCTTTGCGAAGTGATTCTTTCCGCCACACTTGCGACATTCCTTCCCGAATGCGGGACACTGCTTCGGCGCATGTTGCATTCCACACCGCTCACAGTTCCCGCGCGCGCGCTTTGCATCTCTTTTCCTTGCATACAACGTTCCTTTCGGCTTCGCACGTTGCACTGCATCGACTTCAGCAGTCTCTCTTTCCTTGCTGCTAAAAGTCTTTAATTGTGCCTTTGTACTCTCAGACGCTTGGCAAATCTGTATCGCTTTCTCCAGCGTTAAGTTAGTCTCTTTAAGTAATTGCATCCGCAATTTGTTGTCCTGGACCCCTATTACAATTTGGTCCCGTATCATTGACTCACTCAATGTTCCAAAGTTGCATGACTGACATTTCAACCGTAGGTCTGTGACATACAGCTCGATGGACTCTGACTCTTTCTGAAGTCTTTTTCTGAACACATACCTCTCGTACGTTTCATTCTTTCTCGGTGTGCAATAATCGTCGAACTTCTTCATTACGACGTCGAATTTGCCTTTTTCTTCTTCCGTGAAGATGAATGTGTTGAACACATCTAGCGCCGCTCACCCTGCTACTGTTAGCAGTAATGCTATCTTCCTCTCCTCGTCACGGAGACCGATAGCTAGCGAATAAAGTTCAAAACTTTGTTTGAATGCTTTCCAGTTCTCGTTGACGTTACCGGTCAACTTTAACTCGTCCGGCTGTCGAAGAGCGTTCATCTTCGCCGTCGGTTCGTGTCTTTTATCCTGGTACCATGTAATTTTCTCCTGGTACCATGTAATGACGAGGCGCACACACACCGGGTGTCAGTTAGGACTTTTACTTGTCACTTCAACTGCAACCAACAACTAACTACACAGTGGCTCAAGTACAACTCCTTTTATAGTCAGGTCATGGCCAGGGTCATACTGCCCTCTAGTGGTGACTCTATATGAACTTCACATATCAATACACACCCTACTAAAAGGTCAGACCACTGAATGTGTACAATCCTACAAATATCTTGGGACGATTATTGATAGTAATTTAAACTTTAAAGAGAACTGTGAAAGGGTGTGCAAAAAGGGTCAGCAACATTTGCATTGCTTGAGGAAACTTGCACACTTCCAAATTGACCGAACCATAATGACAATGTTTTATCGGGCTGTTATTGAATCTGTTTTATCCTTTTCTTTAGTGTCATGGTGTGGTCAGATAAAACTGAAACAGAGGAAATCCTTTGATCAGGTAGTTTGGGCTGCACGGTGGCGCAGTGGTTAGCACTGCGGCAGCACAGTTTACCCTTGGCCGGGGGATTGTGGGGATCGTGGGATCATGGGTTCGATCCCAGCCCCCGACCAACAGTGATCTGTGTGGAGTTTGCATGTTCTCCCCTTGTTGCGTGGGTTTACTCCGGGATTTCTCCGGTTTCCTCCCACATGCCAAAAACATGCATGTTAGGTTAATTGGCTGTTCTAAATTGTCCCTAGATATCTGTTTCCTATAGGCCATTAGAATAGAGGGTTAGTATTAATGAAAGCGCTTTGAGTGGTCTTTGTGACTAGAAAAGCGCTATATAAGTGCAGGTTAGTTAGTTAGTTAGTTAGTAGTTAGATGGTCCAGTCGTTTGCTTGGTGAGTCACAGCTGAGCCTGACATCCTTGTACACCAGACAAGTACAGAGGATGGCTACCTCCATTTTAAATGATGACTCCCACCCTTTGCACTGCAACTTTCAGCTTCTTCCCTCAAGACGGAGGTTTGCTGTCCCAAAAAGCAAAACCCAGCGCTACAAAAACAGCTTTGTTCCTGCTGCTGTCAAAGAGTTGAACAAGCTGTATTGCACATAATTTAGGTACCTATTTATTAACTCCATTTTATATTTACTTATTTTTTGTAGGACTTTATTTGGGTTCTAAATCTTTTATTGGGTTTTAGACCTTTGAGTTTTTAACCTCTTTGACTAGTCTAACTTTTTAATATGACCCTTCTCTCTCATCTCTGGTTTTTCTCTCATCTCTTTGTCTTTATACCCTGATTGATGGAGCCTTGAGTATTTTTATCATGTTTATAGTCAGCTTCACGTGTGCCTGTGTTTGTGTTTATGTTGAATGTAATTGTGGCTTGTAAATATGGATGTCACCAGACTGTAAAACAAATCTACCTACGGGTACAAATAAAGTAACCTGAACCTGAATAATATATGGGTTTCACTTTCTGAAATGAGTGACAAAAAATATTGAACTTTTTCATGATATTCTAATTTTTTGAGATGTACCTGTATATCAGTAACAGGCAACAATTTGTTCAGTTGGGTGATCATAAATCAGCTTGCTTAGATACCACTTGTGGAGTGCCACAGGGGTCAGTGCTTGGCCCAAAAGTGTTTATTATGTAAATAAATGATATATGCAAAGTATCTGGACTTCTGAAATGGGTCATATTTGCAGATGATACCAACATCCTTTGTTCTGGAGATGATATGCAGCAGCTCTTGGAGATAGTTAAAACAGAAATGAATAAATTAAAAACATGGTGTGATGGCAAAGTATCATTGAATTTGAACAAATCCAAATAAATGATCTTTGGTAATCGCATAACACACACACAAGTCCAACTCATAATAGATAATGTAAATATTGAGTGAGTATGTGATAAAATTTCTGGATGTAATTTTGGACTACAAATTTTGTTGAAAACCACATTAGCAGTGTTGGGAATAATGCATTACAAAGTGACGCATTACTGTAATGCCGCTACTTTTGCAGTAACGTGCCATGTAATGAAATTACCATTTAAAAATTCAGTAATGCATTACAGTTACTGAAATTTGATCAGAAGAGTTATTTGTGTTACCCGTTTTATTAAACTGGATAGATATTCTTAGTGCAAATAAATACCAATTGACCCTATGTAGCTGACGCAGCCATCAGTCAACAATAGTTGCCAAGTCCACTTATTATAAGCGACTCTGGGCGTGTTTTTCCCTCTAAAGTCGCTTGCAAATCTCATCAGTCACCGGTTGCGGGTTTTTGGGCTTGTTTTTTAACGTGTAGTTGCTTATGTGGGTTTGCTTTTTGGGGATGTTATTGAGGTAAACATGGCCTGCCAGGGGAATCACTTCTGGTGGCCAATGATCCATCCAGTTTTTCTATAGAGATCAGTGGCCTGCCCAACTCCACTCGGCTTTGTACTCAATGGGGTATGAGCTATCCAGGTTTTTTTTTTTTTTTTTTTTTTTTTTTTAAATACAGTTCAGTGCATATGGGACCCTAAAATGAAAAAAAAAAATAATAATAAAAAAAATATCTTTTGATGCTGATCATAGTTTGCCACAAGTTACACACGTTTGTCAATTTAAAAGATAATTTTCCACATAATTATATATACAGTGGTGTGAAAAAGTGTTTGCCCCCTTCCTGATTTCTCATTTTTTTTGTATGTTTGTCACACTTAAGTTTCAGATGAAACAAATTTACATATTAGACAAAGATAACACAAGTAAGCACAAAATGCAGTTTTTAAATGAAGGTGTTTATTATTATTGAGGGGGGAAAAAAAATCCAAACCTACATGGCACTGTGTAAAAAAAAAAAAAAAAAAAAATGACCCCCCCCCCCCCACCACCCCAGTAAAAAATAAATTAACTGTGGTTTATCACATCTTTGGAAAGCTGAGTTTAACTTCTTTAGCCACACCCAGGCCTGATTACTGCCACACCTGTTCTCAATCAAGAAATCACTTAAATAGGACCTGCCTGACAAAGTGAAGTAGACCAAAAGAGCCTCAAAAGCTAGACATCATGCTGCAATCCAAAGAAATTCAGGAACAAACGAGAAACAAAGTAACCGAGGTTATAAAGCCATTTCTAAAGCTTTGGGATTCCAGCGAACCACAGTGAGAGCCATTATCCACAAATGGCGAAAACATGGAACAGTGGTGAACCTTCCCAGGAGTGGCTGGCTGACCAAAATTATCCCAAGAGCGTAGCGATGACTCATCCAAGAGGTCACAAAAGACCCCACAACAACATCCAAAGAACTGCAGGCCTCACTTGCCTCAGTTAAGGTCAGTGTTCATGATGCTACCATAAGAAAGAGACTGGGCAAAAATGGCCTGCATGGCAGAGTTCCAAGATGAAAACCACTACTGAGCAAAAAGAACAAAGGCTCATCTCAGTTTTGCCAGAAAACATCTTGATGATCCCCAAGACTTTGGGGAAAATACTCTGTGGACTGACGTGAAAAATTGAACTTTTTGGAAGGTGTGTGTTCCATTACATCCGGCGTAAAAGTAACAGCATTTCAGAAAAGGACCATCATACCAATAGTAAAATATGGTGGTGGTAGTGTGATGGTCTGGGGCTGTTTTGCTGCTTCAGGACCTGGGAGACTTGCTGTGGTAAATGGAACCATGAATTCTGCTGTCTACCAAAAGCTCCTGAAGGAGAATGTCCAACCATGAACTCAAGCTGAAGCGCACTTGGGTTCTGCAACAAGACAATGACCCAAAACACGCCAGCAAGGCCATCTCTGAATGGTTTAAGAAAAACAAAATGAAGAGTTTGGAGTGGCCTAGTCAAAGTCCTGACCTGAATTCGATTGGGATGCTGTGGCATGACCTTAAAAAGGCGGTTCATGCTTGAAAACCCTCCAATGTGGCTGAACAACAATTCTGCAAAGATGGGTGAGCCAAAATTCCTCCACAGTGCTGTAAAAGACTCATTTCCAGTTATCTCATACGCCTGATTGCAGTTGTTGCTCCCAACAGTGGCCCAACCAGTTACTAGGTTTAGGGGCAATCACTTTTTCACACTGGGCTATGTAGGTCTGGATTTTTTTCCCCCCTTAATCATAAACACCTTCATTTAAAAACTGCATTTTGTGTTTACTTGTGTTATCTTTGTCTAATATTTAAATTTGTTTGATGATCTGAAACATTTAAGTGTGGCAAACAAAAAAGAGAAATCAGGGAGGGGACAAATACTTTTTCACACCACTGTGTGTGTGTGTGTGTGTGTGTGTGTGTGTGTGTGTGTGTAAACCTTTATTCATACTCACGGGTCCAGTTAAAAATAAACAAAGAAAAAAATGCACAAAATTCACAACGCGAACAGGTGTACCAGTGCTTCCACAGCAAGGATTGACAATGCATGGTACTAAATCTGAACCCTGTTAAAGAAAAAATTATTTCATTTTCAGTCATTTTCAGAGGCATTAAGCCTGCAAATAACTAAGCATAAGGTTGCTTAAAATGGCTCCAAAAGTTCTAATTCCTGCAGTCACAAAGAGCTCCCTTACACTAGATCATCTAGGCCTCTCCAGTAACAGTCTAAGGCAGGGCTATTCAATTACAAAATCAGTTGGGCCACAATTTGAAATCAAGACATGTAACTGGGCCACATATGTTCAGCGATCTGTTGAATATGACAAATTTCAAACCAACAGAGATCAGTATGATGAAAAACACACTTTTTATTCATTGTCTTGGTTTTAAATGTGTGCTTGGCACATAAAGGCACATCAAATGTGCATAAAAACACAATAACAGTGCTGGGGTTGAGCAGAACTGAAGCAGTAGAATTTTTTTTTCCTCTTGAACAACAAATAAATAGAATGAAAAAAATAAAATTCTGTAAATAACCATTTTGATCACATCTTACTCAGGCATATCTCAAAGTGCATAAAAACGCAATGTGCACTGTTAGTAGTATTAACATTTGTTTCCCTTTTGAAATGAAATATAGTACATGCTGGTCAAAACTGACCTTGGCACATCACAAAGTGCATTTAGCTGAATAAAAAATTAACTGTCAAACCCCCCCATGAAAAGATTGACAACATTAACAAACATTGCGCATCCACTGTTGTGGTTTGTTTTAAATCATCACATGTGAGTAGGAGCCTCTTTTTATAACTACACATTCCATTACACACACAGTCAACCAAAAATTTCTAGTAGAGTTAAGGATGCAAAAAGCACCCACTTAAAAACTTGAGTAATGACTTCAGTTTTGAAGGTTTGAGGCTTTTCTTCAAAATTTATAATTTCTTTATCGTTTTCTATTTTTTTCCTGTAAATTTATTTAGATTTGAAACCATTTTCCTCAAATATTGTAATTTCCGCTTGTAAAATTGACACTTCTTGTACATTTAAGACTATTATAAATTTGTGGATTATTTTATGGCTAATTGTTTTTTTAACCTCTTGCACTCTAGTGTACCGCGGACGGGCACGTTTCTGCGTCCTAGAGCTCTAGGACGAGGGCGCTGCGTCCAAGCGCGCACTGAAAAAAAAAAAAAAAGCTGTATTTCCATTCTTCCACTACAGACACAGCCGCGAACAGATCAGATATGATTGACCTCTCATTCGACTAATAAGAGCCTTGAATTGGGTTTCTGAAAACTTGAAGAACCAATGACTGAAAACCTAGCAAGAAGGACCCGCCTACCAACGCTGTGAATGCAGTGAGCCAATTGAAGCACAGAAGTTCGCAAGCTGTTTTGTGTAAGGCTGGGTGAAGACAGACTGCTGCAGCAGATGAAAAAAGGACCCGCAGGAAGAACCTGCCACAGACCCAGCAGCACGGAGACCACCTACAAGTGCGACCTGTGTGACAGGGACTGCCATTCGCGCATCGGCCTGTTCAGCCACAGGCGGTGCTTTTTTTTTTTTTTTATTCCAGCAGAATAGACGTTTAGGATTCTCTTCCATGGTCATCATAGACCGACGGAGGCTGACGACGAAGGCTGGGTGACACACACGCGTTCGCCAGTCTTTTTGAATTACTACTGTTATTTGTTTTGAAAAATCGTTCGCCAAAACCGCAATTATGGAAGCGCAAAACCGCAATAATGGAATTATGTTTTGACCGGGTCACGAGACCAGAACCACGAGCGGGTTCCAAGCGGACCAGCGTCGCGTTCGTCTGACAATGAGGAAGAAGTTCGCCAGCTACGCTGCTGCTGTGAAGAGGTAAGTGTTATAAGCTAAATTATTCTTTATCCCTGAAAACTGTAATCAAAAATGACTTTTGACCGATCGGTAAATTACAGCTGTGCGTCATCGCCACATGACGGACCGCTGCGCAACGGGCGATGTCCGTCCTCTGTAGCGGGGGGGGACCCCCCCCCACACACACACACACACAGCCCTGAGTGTCACCTTTCATTAGAGCCCAAGATGAAGCTTCTATATTAAATCATTCAAAAGTTACAGACATTTTTCCAAACTGTGCCATTTGGCACAATTTGGCACAGTTCAAAAACGCCTGGGAACTACCTGAGAACAAAGCTGTGTAATATATTCATTTTTTGTGGTATTGTTACAAAATTTTGACCTCAGCTGGATAACACTTTGTTCTACATTTCTGTTGCATTTTCCAGCCCAGATCTGAAGCTGTGTGTTATTTGCAAGCATTTGTATCCAAAAAAAACACCCAGGCGAAATTTATTTTCTTCAAGTTCAGTATGTTTAGATGACCGTTACGCAGTGGCCGGAGCGCTTAGAGAGATTATGACTGTTTTGCCAAAAAATTCAAAGTGTTTTCTTTTAAATGAGACCAACCCCATGAAGATGCTGCAAAGGGTTGAAGAACAGCTTTTGATTTACTTTGGTCACGTTATTTTTTGGCGTTTTTAGGGAAATTGACCGGAGTGCAAGGGGTTAAAATAAAATTACTGTTTTTTTAAATAAATCTGAAACAGATTGTCGTAAAAATTTGACTTTTCCTTATACAATTTACACTTTTGACCATAATTTTGCAGAGCCAGAACAGAACAATAATTTAACTCTGATTTCAAAGAATTTTTTTTTATAAAATTACATTTAACGAAATAAATTAACGTAAATGACCAAAGATGCAGTTATTTCTGTTAAAATATTTTTATACATTTAGTTTTTTAGAACTCTCCTCACCAACCAGACAGCAGGAAAAACCTTCCTTATTTTGAAATCTAAATGTTGCCAGGTTTAGTTTGTCTGAAGGCTGTTGACAGATTAAAGTCATTGACAGTGAATTTTGGTCATCTTAACTTGCCAGGTACATAATAATGAACATAAATTATTGTAATGGCTGGGGAAGTAAATCCTCAGCAAATCAGTCATTCTTGCCTCTTTCCCTGCATATGAAGCTTAACTCCACCTGTTTGCTCAGCGACTCATTACTGTTCCCATTACCAGTGGGTTAAAACCACTACAAATGTCTCCAGTGTTTACATACCTCTGATGTTTTCCGCGTTTAAAGTACTTTAATAAGCTCATGCTTTCTCTCGGACAATGAGCGAGACGCTCTGCCTGCCGACTGGAACGGTCACGCAGGCAGGGCACTTCTGAGCTCCACGCGGATGACGGTCACATGCGTTGTTCGTGTGTGTGCTTGCGAACAGTCATTCCTTCATAATTTTTTCTTAAATTTATATTTCCTTGGCGTGGCCTTTGTGGTATGTGAGTTTGGCCCTTGGGGCTTGCTGTAGCCATCTGGGGGGATGACGTCAGGTGAGCTGCAGCTGCTGTATATATTCAATGTCTGTAAAAAATTTCAGTTCATTGCTTGGCACAACCTGACTGACGTCTCGCTTATTCCATACATAACAGCCTGGGCCCGTGGGCCACTTGGAGGTTGGTTCTGGGTCGCATGTGGCCCACCGTGCAATGGTTCCTCGTCGGGCGAATCCCGTCAAATCCCGGGAAGGATCATCTGGCTCTCCATCAGCGGCAGAGGAGAAACAGAGGCAAGTACCTGTTCATTATTTAACCTCATTAAATGAAAGGTCTTGTCCTGTCTCTGGTAAGGGGGTTCAGTGTCAGCCACATTTCACCACTGAGCTCTCTCCACCCATCTCTGCTGCTGTTTCCATCCACCCTCACCTGCTTCATTGGTTTCCTGTTCTGTTTTTTCTGAGGAACTAGCCGTGCTGGGAGGCAATCTTCTGGTCTGGGATTAGCTGGCTGCCCCGGTTTCTGTGCCTGGACTGTGTGAGGATTATCCTGTACCTGCTCCCCGTCGTTCCCTAGCCCCAGTGCCTGCATCACATCCCACTCAAGTTTCTGTTTCTGCTCCAGTACCAGTTCCAGCTGCTTGATGTGCACATTACAGCTCCAGCCATCCCCGAGGCATGCACAACAGGTTTCTGCTGTCTCCGAGGTGTGCACAACGGCTCTTCCTGTCTTCAAGGTGCACATAACGGCCTTCGCTGTTCCTGAGGTGCATGCCACAGCTCCAGCTGTTCCCGAGGAGCACGTTCCTGCTCAGCTGGAGGTGCAAGCTCCTGTCCGTGCTCTGCCTGAATCCGAGGTGCACGTTCCTGTTCTGTCGGAAGTGCATGATCCTGTTCCTGCTTAGCCTGTCTTCACTCCTGCCTCATCTGCCATCATGCCTGCTGGTTGGATTGTTGCAGCAGAGTCGCTGGGTTCTTTGTCTGCGGTGGAGAAAGAGCTCAGGCAAGTCCTCTTCTTTGTATTTTTAACGTCAGTTTTAGATAGATCTTGCCTAGCTCTTAGTGGGGGGACCCAGTTGCAGCTGCCATCTGCTTCTGGGCCTCCTCTGCTGAGCTCCACTGCTGTGTTGTAGTGACTCGTTTTTTTTTTCCTCCCTGTGTAAGGTGGCTGTTTCGGGGATGGATCCCCAGACATCAGGACATGAGGATCTTAAACTCTGATGTCTGGTTTCGCTGATGGTCGGCTCACCTCTGTTGTCCTGGAGGCTGAGGATTCTCTGTAGTATGTTCCTGTGGCCGGAGAACCTTCATGTGTTCCTGAGGCTAGCGCTCACCTGTCATCTGCTACTATGGTTAGCTGATATATTATGAGGTAGCCATATATCAAAAATGTTTGCTTCTGTTCAGTTCGGGTTCTTTTAGTCATTTTGGCATGATTACACGCTTCTGTTCATTCTTAGCCTGTTTTGTCATGTTTGCGTGATTACACGCTTCAGTCTGTCTGTTCAGTCAGTCAGCCCGTCTGTCCTGTTTTTGTCTTTTGTTGTGCTTCCGAATGGCAAAGTTATTTTCTGTTAAGCTCTCGAGTTGTGCCAGTGTGGCCACCTCTTGAATAAAATCATTTTTTTAACTTGCATCCAGCAATTGGGTCCAGTCCTTCCACTACACCGTGACAGTTTATTTCATTTAATCAACTTCCATCCATCCATCCATCCATCTTCTACCGCTTTTCCGGAGGTCCGGGTCACGGAGGCAGCAGTTCAAGCAGAGAAGCCCAGACTTCCCTCTCCCCAGCCACCTGCTCCAGCTCTTCAGAGAGGATACCAAGGCGTTCCCAGACCAGCTGGGAGACATAGTCTCTCCACCGAGTCCTGGGTCTGCCCCGGGGTCTCCTCCCAGTGGGACGTGCCTGAAACACCTCAAGTGGGAGGCGTCCAGGAGGCATCCTAATCAGATGCCCATACCACCTCAACTGACTCCTTTCAATGTGGAGGAGCAGTGGTTCTACTCTGAGCCTCTCCCGGACGACTGAGCTCCTCACCCTATCTCTGAGGGTGAGTCCAGCAATCCTACGGAGAAAGCTCATTTCAGCCGCTTGTATCCGCGATCTCGTTCTTTCGGTCATTACCCAAAGCTCGTGACCATAGGTGAGAGTAGGAACGTAGATTGACTGGTAAATCGACAGCTTTGCCTTAGAACTAAGCTCCCTCTTCACCACAACAGACCGGTACAACGTCCGCATCACTGCAGATGCTGCTCCAATCCGTCTGTCGATCTCTCGCTCCATTTTCCCCTCACTCGTGAACAAGACCCCAAGATACTTAAACTCCTCCACTTGGGGCAGGAGCCTGTCCCCAACCCGGAGAGGACAATCCACCTTTTTCCGGCTGAGGACCATGGACTCGGACTTGGAGGTGCTGATTCTCATCCCAGCCGCTTCACACTCAGCGGCAAACCGTCCCAGCAAGAGCTGTAGGTCATTGCTGGATGAAGCCAACAGGACAACATCATCTGCAAACAACAGAGATGAGATCCTCTGGTCACCAAGCATGACACCCTCCATTCCCTGGCTGTGCCTAGAAATCCTGTCCATAAAAATTATGAACAGGATCGGTGACAAAGGGCAGCCCTGGCGGAGTCCAACTCTCACTGGGAATGACTCCGACCGAGTGTTGGCAATACGAACTAAACTCTCACAACGGTCGTACAGAGACCGAATAGCTCGTAACAACAAGCCCGATACCCCATACTCCCGAAGCACCCCCCACAAAAATCCACGAGGGACGCAGTCAAATGCCTTCTCCAAGTCCACAAAACACATGTAAACTGGTTGGGCAAACTCCCACGAACCCTCAAGAATTCTCGAGAGGGTAAAGAGCTGGTCCGATGTGCCACGGCCAGGACGAAAACCACATTGCTCCTCCTGAATCCGAGGTTCGACCAACGGCCGGACTCTCCTCTCCAGTACCTTGGCATAGACCTTCCCAGGGAGGCTGAGGAGTGTGATCCCTCTAAAGTTGGAGCACACCCTCCGGTCCCCTTTTTTGAAGAGAGGAACCACCACCCCGGTTTGCCATGCCAAAGGCACTGCCCCCGACCTCCACGCAATGTTGCAGAGGCGTGTCAACCATGACAACCCAACAACATCCAGGGCCTTGAGGTACACGGGGCGAATCTCGTCCACCCCCGGGGCCCGGCCACCAAGGAGATTTTTAACCACCTTGGCGACCTCAGCCCCTGTGATAGGCGAGTCATCCCCCTCATCCCCAAACCCTGCTTCCTCTGTGGAAGGCGTATCAGTGGGATTGAGGAGATCCTCGAAGTATTCCTTCCACCGCCCAACGATATCCCCAGTTGAAGTCAACAGTGTCCCATCCGCACCATACACAGTGTGGACGGGGAGCTGCTTTCCCCTCCTGAGCCGCCAAACAGTTTGCCAGAATCTCTTTGAGGCCGACCGATACGTGATACGATACGATACGTGGTACGTGATTTAATCAACTTCTTGAGCCAAAATGAAGAAAATGCAGTACGTGCCTCTGTGGTACAATGACTTGTGTTTCTTTCAAAGACCAATATGGTGTCTGCTATTGGTCGACTGAGACTAGGCTGGTGCAAGCGATAGATGATCTAGTGGTATGTACGTCCATGGTTGGCAGTGTTGCCAGCCAAGTTAGCAACTTTGTCGCTATATTTAACGAGTATTCAGATGCCTCTAGCGACTCTTTCAAAAAAAAGCAACTAGCAACAAATCTAGTGACTTTTTGTGGTGTTATTGGAGACTGACAGGAAAGCATATATCATTCTCACTCTTCTCAATGAGCAGCGAGTGCTGCCGTGGGGACCTCCCCGTCACAAAGCACTTAACAGGTCACTGATTCCATGCACAGCACTACCTCTCAGCTGCAGTCACAGCAGATGTTTACGCCTCTGCATCCAGACTGAATGAACCGTGCATGTGCGAAAACTAAAAGAAAAAAATTGGGGGGAAAAAATCTTTAACTCCAGCAAAGTGTATTTGGGCCATTTTTGCCAGTCCCAAGTCCAGATAAAGTGGTAGGGTTGGAATTGTGACATTTAAAAAACAAGAATTGACAGAAGAATGGGCGGTGCGGTGGCGCAGTGGTTAGCACTGTGGCAGCACAGCAACTCACCCTTGGCCGTGGGATCCCAGCCCCTGACCAACAGTGATCTGTATGGAGTTTGCATGTTCTCCCTGTGTCTGCGTGGGTTTACTCTGGGATTTCTCTGGTTTCCTCCCACAGGCCAAAAAACATGCAGGTTCGGTTAATTGGAGACTCTAAAGGGGCCCTAGGTGTGAATGTATGTGTGAATGGTGAAGGGATAGCACCGCACCGTGGCTGCTTCATCCATCCAGGTGGATGCCCTGAATTTCCCCTCTGGGGATCAATAAAGTACTTAAAATCAAATTAAGAAAGTTCATTTGTAGTTCTAAACATTTAGGTGTTTTTACTTTTTGTCTCTTCCACAACATGATTTCTCTCTCCTACAGCATCCATTACAATTACATGCACAATTCCAATAATGCAAATTAGGCGATGGCATCATTTAGTGACTTTTAGGACAGCCAATAGCTACTTTCCTTACTGAGGAGTTTGCAACAAGGACCATGTTTACATGCACACAAATAAACTGGTTATGATTGGACTTCTGGAGTTATCTGATTATTTAAGTGGCCATGTAAACAAGATTATCCAATAAAGCCCATGTAACCGGGGCCATTAACTTAAATGGTTTACCCTCTAATAATCCATTTATTCAGTGCATGTAAACACAAGAAAACTGATTATTTGCATTATCAGTTTATTGCCAGTAATCGGTTTATTGTGACCATGGGCAGCACAGTGGTGCAGTAGTTAGCACTGTTGCCTTACAGCTAGAAGGTTCCAGGTTCAAATCCCCAAGCTAGCAGGGGTTGGAACCTTTCTGTATGGAGTTTGCATGTTCTCCCTGTGCTGCGTGGGTTTACTCCGGGGGCTCCGGTTTCCTCCCACAATCCAAAGACATGTATGTTAGGTTAATTGGTTATTCTAAATTGTCCCTAGATATCTGTCTCCTATAGGCCCTTAGAATAGAGGGTTAGTGCTAGTGAAGCGCTTTGAGTGGTCTTTGAGACTAGAAAAGCTCTATATAACTACAGGCCCTTATCCATGGAACCGGGGTCACTGATTGGTGTGGCAGATGGCGGCATTACAGCAGTATTATCCCACCACGGCAGTGTAGAGCAAAAGATTTGGAAGGAAAACTATTTTCCCCTCTTAAACCTAGTGACTTTAAGTTAGTCAAAAAGCAATCTAAGAGCTCTTTGTAATGATACACTAAACAAACCTCGCCGTGTAATACTTTGTATTTTTTTTTTTAAAAAATAAATCACTAGCTTCTGTCTTCTTTACCATGCATTAGAACATGTTCAACATGGTTTGGGGTAGATTACAATGTGTATGCAATCCTGTTGGGTGTGTTTTTATTTATCAAGTGAGGGATTTAGCCGTATTTTCCTTTCTTGGCACTTTGGCAAACATAAAAATGACTTCCTCATCAGTGCTTTGGATTATACCCTCTTCTCCTGGGGAGGAGGGTGTGGCGTGCCATAAAGACTTTACTTTGTATTTGACCCAAACTAATTTATGTGAAATAAATATAATCATTTAGCTACATCACAATTCATATGCATCCATATGTCTTATTAAAATAAATGGGTCCTGATTATGTTATGAAGCACAGAGTAGGGGTAATTAACCCTTTATTTAACCACATCAACCAGGTAATCTTGAATTCACTGTTTTGGGTGGTTGAAAATTTTTAATTTAATTTTATATTTTCAACATTTTATGAAGTTTGTTGTTTGTTTCACATCATTAAGTGAACAATTTCCCAAAATGAAAGCACCGCAGGTGCTGATGCCTCGGTGCTTGTGGCATGCATGGGTATTGTGACATGCCATCCACGCACGAGTTTGAAATGCTTGGTGTTTATTTATGTAGGTATGACTGATGTCACTGTCACAACACACATGAGGTGTACACTGTAGGTCATCCCAGGGCTGTACGCTGGCATTTTTGTCAAGGAGCACATAAGAAAAAATATAGAAGCACAAGAATAAAATTTGAAGCAGAAAGAAAAATGCTGGGTTAACATTTTATTGATTTAATACATGTACTGTATATTTACACTATGGCATGCAATAGCAGGTAAAAATATCAAAACTTGAAAAACTATCACCATAATCATCAACATTAAATCAGAATGGGTTTGTAATGAAGATAACTTCATTACCTACGACTTTCTTTTATATTTGCCAGTTTGAACATTTGGGTTTTTGATTACACTTCTTTTGACAAACAGCTTAACTATAATGATACTGCACTTCAATCATACATGCACTTTAGTGGATTTGCACAGACTATTTTATGCATTGCATATTTGCACAAGTTGTATTAGTATTTGACTTATTTATTGAATATCTAATATTTATTGATTGTAATTGGATTGTTACTGTTTGTTGATTGTAATTGGATTGTGCCATTTCCAGCAGGTGGGTTTAATTGATGTACTCCACCTGAAAGAGAGGTGCAAATAAGCTCAGTTAATTGATAATTGAACAGCAAGCAGAGTGAGTTTCTCTGAGCTGCAACAGTTATGTAGAACTATTAATGGCTAGGGTTGGTGCATTAGTTTAGTTTATAATTTGAGTTGTTTGCAAAAGCACTTACCTGTCCTTTTGTCTGCTCCAGGGTGTCCAGTTGAAAGATTCACCTGGCAACACAGTTTCCCTAATAAAGGTTCTGGGAGGGACTAAATGGGTCGGATAGGAAAGGGGTGGTTGGTATGGAAGTTTAAATGTTTATATTTTGTATATATTAATATTGGGGTTTTTGTTTTGGGTTTTGTTGTAACCAGTAGTGATGAATACCATTGTGTGGACATTAAATTGCAATTGTCATTTATATTTATTTTACTTTAGTACAGCAATTTAAATTACCCCGTATATGGTTTTGTCCAGAGGTAGGCCAAGTGACACAATAAGGTCCATGTCAAAAAATTAGAATATCATGAAAAAGTTCCATATTTTTTGTCAGTCATTTCAGAAAGTGAAACCCATATATTATATAGATTTGTTACACAGAGAGTGATATAGTTCAAGTGTCATTCATTCATTCATCTTCTTCCGCTTAATCCTTTTCGGGTCGCGGGGGGGCTGGAGCCTATCCCAGCATCTTTGGGCGAGAGGCAGGGTACACCCTGGACAGATCGCCAGTCCATCGCAGGGCCAACACAGAGAGACAGACAACCATTCACTCTCACAGTCATACCTAAGGACAAGTTAGAATCCCCAGTTTTGATGCCAATTAACCTAACTTGCATGTTTTTGCATGTAGGAGGAAACCGGAGAAATCCCAGAGTATACCCACGCAGACACGGGGAGAACATGCAAACTCCACACGGATCACTGTTGGTCGGGGGCTGGGATCGAACCCAGGATCCCCCGGCCAAGGGTGAGTTGCTGTGCTGCCGCAGTGCTAACCACTCTGCCACCGCACTGCTAAGGTGTTATGAACGTCCAGGTTGCTTTGATAGTGACCTTCAGCTCGTCTGCATTGTTGGGTCTGGTGTCTCTCATCTTCCTCTTGACTATACTCCATAGATTCTCTATGGGGTTTAGGTCAGGAGAGTTTGCTGGCTAATCAAACAGTGATGCCATGGTCATTAAACCAGGTTTTGGTATTTTTGGCAGTGTGTGTGTGTGTGTGGGGGGGGGGGGGGTACCAAGTCCTGCTGGAAAATGAAATCAGAATCTCCATAAAGTTCATCAGCAGAGGGAAGCATGAAGTGTTCTTAAATTTCCTGGTAGACGACTGCGCTGACTTTGGTCTTGATAAAACACAGTAGACAAACACCAGCAGATGACCTCTGTTCAGATAAAAGTAAATTTTGCATTTCATTTGGAAATCAAAGTCCCAGAGTCTGGAGAAAGAGTGGAGAGGCACAGAATCTAAGTTGTTTGAGGTTTAGTGTGAAGTTTCCACAGTCAGTGATGATTTGAGGAACCATGTCATCTGCTGGTGTTGGTCCATTGTGTTTTATCAAGACCAAAGTCAGCGCAGTCGTCTACCAGGAAATTTTTGAGCACTTCAAGCTTCCCTCTGCTGACAAGCTTTATAGAGAAGCTGATTTCATTTTCCAACAGGACTTGGCACCCCCCACACTGCCAAAACCTGGTTAAATGACCATGGCATCACTGTGCTTGATTGGCCAGCAAACTCTCCTGACCTAAACCCCATAGAGAATCTGTGGAGTAGTGTCAAGAGGAAGATGAGAGACACCAAACCCAACAATGCCGATGAGCTGAAGGTCACTATCAAAGCAACCTGGACTTTCATAACACCTCAGTAGTGCCACAGGCTGATCACCTCCATGCCACGCCACATTGATACAGTAATTAATCCAAAGGAACCCCGACCAAGTATTGAGTGTGTACATGGACATACTTTTCAGTCAGTCCACATTTCTATTAAAAACTATTTTTTTAATTAATTTTATGTAATATTCTAATTTTTTGAGAAACTGAATTTAGGGTTTTCATAGGCTGTAAGCCATAATCATCAAAATTAAAATAAATAAACACTTGAAATATATCAGTCTCTGTGTAATGAATCTATATAATATATGGGCTTCACTTTCTGAAATGAGTGAAAAAAATATTGAACTTTTTCATGATATTCTAATTTTTTGAGATGTACAGTGGGGCAAAAAAGTATTTAGTCAGCCACCGATTGTGCAAGTTCTCCCACTTAAAAGATGAGAGAGGTCTCCAATTTTCATCATTGGTATACCTCAACTATGAGAGACAAAATAAGAAAAAAAAAATCCAGAAAATCACATTGAAGGATTTTTAATGAATTAATTGGTAAATTCCTCAGTAAAATAAGTATTTGGTCACCTATAAACAAGCAAGATTTCTGGCTCTCACAGACCTGCAACTTCTTCTCTAAGAGGCTCCTCTGTCCTCCACTCGTTACCTGTATTAATGGCACCTGTTTGAACTCGTTATCAGTATAAAAGACACCTGTCCACAACCTCAAACAGTCAGACTCCAAACTCCACTATGGCCAAGACCAAAGAGCTGTCCAAGGACACCAGAAACAAAATTGTAGACTTGCACCAGGCTGGGAAGACTGAATCTGCAATAGGTAAGCAGCTTGGTGTGAAGAAATCAACTGTGGGAGCAATTATCAGAAAATGGAAGACATACAAGACCACTGATAATCTCCCTCGATTGGGGCTCCACGCAAGATCTCACCCCGTGGGGTCAAAATGATCACGAGAACGGTGAGCAAAAATCCCAGAACCACATGGGGGGACCTAGTGAATGACCTGCAGAGAGCTGGGACCAAAGTAACAAAGGCTACATCAGAAACACACTACGCCGCCAGGGACTCAAATCCTGCAGTGCCAGACGTGTCCCCCTGCTTAATCCAGTACATGTCCAGGCCTGTCTGAAGTTTGCTAGAGAGCATTTGGATGATCCAGAAGAGGATTGGGAGAATGTCATATGGTCAGATGAAACCAAAATAGAACTTTTTGGTAAAAACTCAACTTGTCGTGTTTGGAGGAGAAAGAACACCATACCTACTGTGAAGCATGGGGGTGGAAACCTCATACTCTGGGGCTGTTTTTCTGCAAAGGGACCAGGACGACTGATCCATGTAAAGGAAAGAATGAATGGGGCCATGTATCGTGAGATTTTGAGTGAAAACCTCCTTCCATTAGCAAGGGCATTGAAGATGAAACGTGGCTGGGTCTTTCAGCATGACAATGATCCCAAACACACCGCCCGGGCAACGAAAGAGTGGCTTCGTAAGAAGCATTTCAAGGTCCTGGAGTGGCCTAGCCAGTCTCCAGATCTCAACCCCATAGAAAATCTTTGGAGGGAGTTGAAAGTCTTATTGCCCAGCAACAGCCCCAAAACATCACTGCTCTAGAGGAGATCTGTATGGAGGAATGGGCCAAAATACCAGCAACAGTGTGTGAAAACCTTGTGAAAACTTACAGAAAACGTTTGACCTCTGTCATTGCCAACAAAGGGTATATAACAAAGTATTGAGATGAACATTTGTTATTGACCAAATACTTATTTTACCGAGGAATTTACCAATTAATTCATTAAAAATCCTTCAATGTGATTTTCTGGATTTTTTTTTTCTTATTTTGTCTCTCATAGTTGAGGTATACCTATGATGAAAGTTGAAGACCTCTCTCATCTTTTAAGTGGGAGAACTTGCACAATTGGTGGCTGACTAAATACTTTTTTACCCCACTGTATCTGTATAAAAGGCACCATTTTTACATCTATCTGGGATGCTGGTCAGACCTCTGGTGTGCTTTCTAATGGTGTGATGGCTACTGCAGCAACTGGTAACATAAATAAAAGTCAAAACACCACTGATCCACTGTCTACTCCCTGATTATTGTTCTACTGTGACTCCTGCCTCAATAGGCCAACTATTACAAGTGGTAGCAGCTAGTGATGGCCAAATGAAGTTTTCTGGAGGACTTGATGCCTTTCATCAAAATGGTTCACATAGACAAGGCCTCATGTGGGACTTCATTTTCTCTACCAGGCCATCTAATGGACAAAATGTATACAACATGCTGATTTTTACCAGGGTATTGTTGGTTTAATGTGTATATTTTTCAGTTTCAATAAATGTGCTGTCTTTTAAGAAATATCAATGATCATAAGGGAAAAAAATAATAAAACTGAGGTGACTAAAGTGAATGTGCTTGCGTTACTTATCCATTTTTTAAAAGAAATAACTTTCTTACAGCCATACTGTCTTTCTCAGTACATTCATCGCTGTCCTTATTGTCATGCAGGGCACAATAATGCCTCAGCATAATGATGTGTTATTGTTGTATCCAAGCTCTTTGAAACACAACAGACACTTCACTGTGCAAATAAAACCAATTAGAATGGCCCAGCTAAGACTTGAACCCTAGCTTCCCATTTACAGAACAGACATTTTACCTCTAAGCTATTAATTAGTCATGTGTAGTTAAGGCATTCTTGAACACTTGAGCCTTTCCTCAAAATGGTTCACATAGACGAGGCCTCGTGGAACTTCATTTGCTTGACTAGGCCATGCAGTCAACAAAGCATACAGCATGCAGATTTTTACAATGTGTATTTTTCAATTTCAATAAATGTGCTGTCTTTTAAGAAATATCAATGATCATAAGGGAAGAAAAGAAATAAAGCTGGGGTGACTCCAGTGAATGTGTCTGTGTTACTTGGTGTGCTTTTTCTACTTATCCATTTTATTAAGAAATTGTGGCGGATGAAATAAGTGTACCCAGTGTGGAGGCACGGAATAAGTGCAGGCGGGACACGGCGAACTGAAGTTTAAAAGGGTATTTTATTCATCCTCCATCACGAGACTCACTCCAGCGCTGTGTAAGCGCGCTGGAGTGAGCCCTGTGTCTCTAGTCAGCAAACAGGCAATGCGTGTCATCAAAAAGCAGTAAGAGAGTAAGAGAGAGAGCAAGCGATATTCAGTTCACTTATATACCCAGATAGACAATGCATGCATGGCACATTAGCATCACAGTACAGCAGGAATGCATGGGACATTTACATGAGAGTCACACATATCAATAGCAGGATTACTGGCGCCGGAATTCCTCTCTGCTCTGGAGCTGTAGGACAAAAGAGGTTGCAAGGCACATCTACATATTGATATCAGTCCATACATCTCACTGTTCTGCTAATTGCTCCAGCTGAGCGCTCTGCTTGTCCTGAAGGCTGTGGGGGTCACCCCCCCCCCCCCAGAAGGCTCAGCTGGGGGCTGAGGCGTCGATCGTCCGGGTTTGGAAGCGAGCTGCGGGAAAAGCTCTGTGCCAGAGGAGGGGGAGGGAGGAGGGTGGGGGTAGCGAGTGCCGGTCCGGGACGGCAAAGTTGTCCAGGCCGCGCAAAAATTGCATGTGGATCCACGATGTTGAGGGGCTGTCCCGTTGAACATAGCGGAGGTTCACAGCGGCTGTGAGAAGAAAAATTTGTCTCTGACTCCTCTTGCGGTTCAGTACTGCGAGGACGTGTAGCAGCCATGAAGAAAAAACAGGAGCTGAAGCTGTGTGAGGGACTTGGCGTGTTGGCTTTAGGTGCGAGCGCAGCCCTAAAGTCCTCGGGGACAGCTGACGGCTGAATTCCCATTATGCGCCGTGGCTGAGACCCATACAAAGTCCTGTGTGCGGGCTGCGTGTGTGCTTCAGGTGTGTGAGCAGCCCTGAAGGTTCCGAGGATGGCGGTTGGCCGTGTTTCTCGGGCGTGTGCAGCGGCGGAGGACGATGGCAGTCTGTGGAGCCGGTATTGTCCCGTGCGTGGTGTGCTGTCCTCGTAACCCCCTGGTACGTGTGCGGGGGTTTGGTGCGTGGGTGATCAACTGTCGAGAGGTGAGTCAGGGTCAGGAAGCTTGCTGGAAATCAGCGTCGTCGCGCCGATGGTCCTCCCTGTCTTGGCTGTTGCTGTTGTTCGCTCGTGCAGGGTCATGCGGAGGAGCGGTGAGAGGGAGTAGACGCTCTTTGTCCCTCGGCCGGTCACAGCGTGGATGTGCAGATTTCAGGCGAGGGTCGCACAATGACGCTTTCTGCAGCTTTCCCAGTCATGGATGATCTCCAGGGTGTTCGCCTGGTGTTGGTTCTGCGTCGAGGTCTCCCGTGTGGCAGAAGGGAGGGCAGTCCATTTGCGTCAGGCTGCTGCGTTCGCTTGTCGTCGGAGTCACCGCCGGGGGCTGCGTTCGTTCGTCGTCAGCATGTTCTTGTATTCGGGGTCACCAGTGTGGCGAATGAGATAAGAGAGCCCAGTGTGGAGGCACGGAATAAGTGCAGGCGGGACACGGTGAACTGAAGTTTAAAAGGGTGTTTTATTCATCCTCCATCATGAGACTCACTCCAGCGCTGTGTAAGCACGCTGGAGCGAGCCCTGTGTCTCTAGTCAGCAAACAGGCAATGCGTGTCATCAAAAAGCAGTAAGAGAGTAAGAGAGAGAGCAAGCGATATTCAGTTCACTTATATACCCAGCTAGACAATGCATGCATGGCACATTAGCATCACAGTACAGCAGGAATGCATGGGGCATTTACATGAGAGTCACACATATCAATAGCAGGATTACTGGCGCCGGAATTCCTCTCTGCTCTGGAGCTGTAGGACAAAAGAGGTTGCAAGGCACATCTACATATTGATATCAGTCCATACATCTCACTGTTCTGCTAATTGCTCCAGCTGAGCGCTCTGCTTGTCCCGAAGGCTGTGGGGGTCACCCACAAAATAATAAATTTTCAACAGTCTTTAACTCTGGCCTCATTCTCATGCAGGGCACAATAGCAATAGTATCTCAGCATAATGATGCGTAATAATGATCCAAGCTCTTTGAAACACAAGAGACATGTCACCTTGCAAATAAAAATGAAATTAAAAGAATGACACAGCTGGGATTTGAACCCAGGTCTCCCACTTGCAAAATGGATATACTACTGCTAAACCATCACCTCATTTTCAATAAATAGCTACTATTTGTCAAAAATACATCAATGGGAGAAACGAACTCAAACTGTTCCAAAACGGGAGGAGTCTGTGTTTTTGGTGCTGGCTCCATCTGAAAATTGTCTGTGACAAATCCCTTACACAGTCAAACATGACAAAACAAAACGTGAGGGATGGGGAACAGCTTCCTGACCCAGTCACGTGGTCCGATGTCAACAGATATGTCACAAGTCACGCCTCGCCAAATATTTCCTGGATAAGATCGGATCACCGGTGCCTGCCTTCCCATCACTAGTAATAGCGGTGGGATTCGAACCCATGCCTTCTGGGAGACTGGAAAGCAGAGCCAGGAAAGCCACACAAGTCAAGAGCTCAGAAAAGGAGGGAAAGCTTATGGGTGCTCCAAAGAGAGAGAAAAAGAATGTGCTTATAATGCTGCATGTGCTAGATTTTGACTTCCCCTCAGATCCAGGCACTCTTCAGAAACAGGACTCCACATTAAAACAGTGGTTTAACAAGGTGACAGAAGTTGAAGGTGTCAAGCATAGTGACTCTAGTTTTCTAGATGATGCTACCTATATTGTGAGAGAAGGCCTCCTTTACCAACAGAAGGGCCAAACTGAGATATTAGCTTTGCCTCAGCCGTTTAGGTACAGCGTCATGGAGCTTGGTCATTCCATTCCTTGGGCAAGTCATGGGTTCTCAGAAGACTTTGAACAAACCTGGTAGTCGTTTTGCTTGGCCTGGTATGTATACAGACATCTTGCAGTTTTGTAAATCATGTGAAGTGTGGCAACTTACCTCAGCAAAAAGGGTGCCATGTGCCCAGCTTCAGTCTCTTCCTATCATAGATACACCATTTGAGAGGATAGGGATGGATATAGTGGGCCTTTTAGAGAAAAGTGCATCCAGTCTTTGTTATATTTTAGTTATTTGTGACTATGCCACCCGCTACCCTGAAGTTTTCCCTCTGAGGTCAGTCAAGGCTAGACATGTCGCAAATTGTCTCTTTTCAATTCAATTCAATTCAATTCAGCTTTATTTATATAGTGCCACATCACAACAAAAGTCATCTCATAGCGCTATCAAATGCAAGGAAAACCCCACAATTTCTGAAAGACCCAGCAATCAGACGATCCCCTGTGAGTAAGTACTTAGCAATGGTGGAGAGGAAAAACTCCCATTTAACAGGAAGAAACCTCTAGCAGAACCAGGCTCAGGGAGGGGCAGTCATCTGCTGTGACTGGCTGGGGGTGAGGGGATAGAGAGGATGAAGAGAACAGACATAATGAGCATGAACAGTGAGAAGCCAAGTACATTATTGTAGGTCAACCGGCAGTCTGAATCTATTAACAGTAGAACTTCTTTTCTTCGTTGATCGCTCTCATCATGAAGCGAATATGCATGATGCAGAGGTTTGTGGCACCACAGGGGTCCTGCATCTCCGTCTTCAGCCATGGACATTTGTTGGGGGCCCCTCCCTTAGACCAACTGCCTTCCATGGCTGGGCTGTCGAGAGCTTGGTCCACCCTGTAAAAAGGTTGCATGCCAAGGCTTTCCCTTGGAAAGACCCTTCTCCCGTGCAACTGTCTGTCCTCCTCTGCCGTCACAGCCATTGGGAGTTCGCTTTCCTCTCCGCCTGTTCCGCCATTGGGACATTTGTTGCTGTAACAAAAACTTGGGTTTTACGTGAGTGATTTGTTACATGCTGCACAACCCCCAACCTGGAGGACCAGGGTGCACTCTTTAGTCTGGTCTCTACCCCACGCGGACCTGTTCGACATCGTTGAACCTTCTGGGAGCACTAGGCTCCCATCAATATAGCTCCGGGGGTTGCTGAGGCACGCAAGCCGCTGCACCCCGACAAGGTATGTGCACCATTGGCAGCGGAACAGTAGAACAAAAGCAGGGATTAAGAGACACAAGATCCCTCCCTAATCGTAGGCTATATTGAAAAGGAAGGATTTTACCCTGTTCTTAAAAACAGAGATCGAGTCTGACTCCTGGACTCAGAGTGGTAACTGGTTCCACAGAGAAAGGGCTTGATAGCAGAAGGCTCTGCCTCCCATTGTGCTTTTGGAGATTCTGGGTATTACAAGTAATCCAGCATTTTGGGAGCATAGTGCTCTGTTAGGATGATAGGGTAATATCAGATCTTTTATATATAAGGGGGCCTGATTATTAAGAGCTTTGAAAGTGAGAAGGATTTTAAACTTAATTCTAAACTCTATGGGAAGCCATTGAAGGGAGGCCAGAACCGGAGAGATATGATCTGTCTTTCTAGAACCAGTTAAAACTCTTGCAGCAGCATTTTGGATCAACTGAAGACTTTTTAAGGATATTTTAGGACAACCTGATAAAAATGAGTTACAATAATCTAATCGAGAGCTGACAAAGGCGTGGATCAGTTTCTCAGCATCATTCAGAGACAAGATGCTCCTAATCTTGGCAATATTGCGCGGATGATAGAAGGCAGTCTTAGAAACAAATTTAATATGTGAGTTAAAGAACAGATCTTGATCAAAAATAACTCCAAGGTTCCTCACAGAACTATTCAGAGTGAGAGTAATTCAATTCAGTTCAATTCAACTTTATTTATATAGAGCCATTTCACAACAACAGTCATCTCATAGCACTTTCAACTGTAGGGGGGACCCCCACAGTTGCAGAAAGACCCCAGCAATCAGGCGATCCCCTGTGAGCAAGCACTTGGCGACGATGGAGAGGAAAAACTCCCTTTTAACAGGAAGAAACCTCCAGCAGAGCCAGGCTCAGGAAGGGGCAGTCATCTGCTGCGACTGGCTGGGGGGTGAGGGGACAGAGAAGATGAAAAGAACAGACCTGTAGAGAGCAAACAGCACGATGGGGACTCAATCTATGGGAGAGAACAAACAGATGTTAATGACCAGCAAAAAAAAAAATATTTCATTGAGAGTGAAGAAAGGAGTGAGGCCCAGTGCATTATTGGAGGTCCCCTGGCTGACTAAGCCTATTAGCAGCGTAACTAAGGGAGGGTTCAGAAACACATGATCCCTCCCTAATTGTAGGCTATATCAAAAAGGTAGGTTTTAACCTTATTCTTAAAAACAGAGATCGAGTCTGACTCCCGAATCCAGATTGGCAGCTGGTTCCACAGGAGAGGAGCTTGATAACTGAAGGCTCTGCCTCCCATTGTACTTTTGGAGATTCTAGGTATTACAAGTAATCCTGCATTTTGGGAGCGTAGTGCTCTGTTAGGATAATACGGTAGTATCAAATCTTTTAAATAAAAAAGGAGCCTGATTGTTTAGAGATTTGTAAGTAAGAAGAAGGATTTTAAACTTAATTCTAAACTCTATGGGAAGCCAATGATGGGAGGCCAGAACCGGAGAGATATGATCTCTCTTTCTAGTACCTGTTAAAACTCTTGCTGCAGCATTTTGGATCACCTGAAGACTTTTTAAAGATGTTTTAGGACAACCTGATAATAAAGATATTACAATAATCTAATCTTGAGCTAACAAAAGCGTGGATCAGTTTCTCAGCATCACTCTGAGACAAGATGCTCCTAATCTTGGCAATATTACGCAAATGATAGAAGGCAGTCTTAGAAACAAATTTAATATGTGAATTGAAGGACAGATCTCGATCAAAAATAATTCCAAGGTTCCTCACAGAGCTATTAAGAGAAAAAGTAACCGCATCCAAACTAAAAGTTTGATTTGGAAAGGTATTTCTAAGGTTTTTTGGACCAACAAGAATGACTTCAGTCTTATCAGAATTTAATAGCAGGAAATTACAAGTCATCCAAGCTTTGATTTCCTAAAGACAGGCTTCCAACTTGGCTAATTGATTACTATCATCTGGCTTCATTGACAGGTATAATTGTGTGTCATCTGCATAACAATGAAAATGTATAAAGTGCTTTCTAATAATGTTGCCTAATGAAAGCATATATAAACTAAAAAGAGTAGGGCCTAGCACAGATCCCTGTGGAACTCCATGACTAAGCTTTGAGTTGAAAGAAAACTCATTATTGACATGAACGAACTGGAACCTATCAGATAAATAAGATCTAAACCACTGCAACGAAGTTCCATTAAGTCCAACATAGTGTTCTAATCTATCAAGTAGAATATTATGACCGATGGTATCAAAAGCTGCACTAAGGTCTAAAAGGACAAGTACAGAAACAACTCCATTATCAGATGCGATGAGGAGGTCGTTAGTGACCTTCGCTAAGGCTGTTTCAGTACTATGATGGATTCTAAACCCAGATTGAAACTCTTCAAGTAAACCATTTCCCTGCAGGTGGTCAAATAATTGCGTAGCAACAACTCTTTCTAAGATTTTTGAAATGAAAGGGATATTAGAGATTGGTCTATAGTTAGTTAAAGCTCCTAGATCTAGCGTGGGCTTTTTGAGTAAGGGTTTAATTACAGCTGTTTTAAAAGCCTGTGGTACATGGCCTAAAGTTAATGAAGAATTGATTATATGAAGAATAAAGCTACCAATAAGTGGGAAGACTTCTTTAAATAACCTGGTACGAATAGGGTCTAAAAGACAAGTTGAAGGCTTGGATGAGGAAATTATTTTGTCTAACTCTAAAAGGTCAATTGGAGTAAACTCATCCAAAAAGATATCAGTTGAAGGAGTTGTAGTAGTTAGTGTATTTAAGTTAACTGTGGGAAGAATCTGATTGATTTTATCTCTGATGGATGAAATTTTATTATTGAAAAAGTTCATAAAGTCCTGACTAGTAAGCTCTAAGGGAATGCTAGGATTGACAGAGTCCCGACTCTTTGTCAACCTGGCTACAGTACTGAAAAGAAACCTGGGATTACTCTTGTTCCCTTCTATTAATGCAGAATAATAACTCGTTCTAGCTTTTCTAAGAGATTTTTTATAAATTAAAAGATGATTTCTCCAAGCTAAATAGATTTCATCTAAATTAGTGGAGCGCCATTTTCTTTCTAATTGATGAGTCTTCTGTTTTAAGCTATGAGTTTCTGTGTGGAACCAAGGAGTTAGAAATCACTGATTAGACTTTTTCTTTTTTAAGGGGGCCACCAAGTCTAGTGGTCTAGAGTCTGATGCAGAGAAGCTGTAACACTATCCACCATGCTATCAATTACAGAAGGAGCAAGCTGTCTATAGCTTATTTCCGTTGTGTTGACACATGGCATAGAGGAAACAATCTGCATAAATTTGGTAACAGCATCATCTGAGAGGCATCTACTGAAGTAATATTTTTCTTTAGGAGCCAAATAGTCAGAAATAGTAAAATCAAAGGTTAACAGACAATGTTAAGTACAGTACAGGGTTATGAGGAGACACTACCAGATTTTCTATTTCTATGCCATATGTCAGCACAAGGTCCAACGTATGGTGGAGATAATGAGTAGAATTTCTTACTTTCTGAGAAAACCCAATCAAGTCTAATATTGAATTAAATGCCACATTAAGGCAGTCATTATCTACATCTACATGCATATTAAAGTCCCCTACTATAATTATTCTATCTAATTTCAGCACTAAATCAGCTAAGAAATCAGCAAATTCAGATAAAAATTCTGAGTAAGTTGATGGAGGACGATAAACTATGGCAAATAAAATTGGGTTTAGCCTAAAATTGCTAAAGTGCCAACACTGAGGACCAGGCCCTCAAAGGAATTATAACATGTTTTTTGCTTTACATTAACTAGTAATTTGGAATGGTAAATTGTTGCTACTCCTCCTCCACGACCAGAACTTCTGGGATTTTGACAATTTAAATAACCAGAGGGAGTTGATTCATTTAAACCAACATAATCCTCTTGTCCTAACCAAGTCTCTGTAAGGGATATTAAATCAATGTGATGATCAATTAACAGATCATGGACTAACAGAGACTTGGGAGTTACAGACCTAATATTTAACAAACCACATTTAATTTTTAAATTATGAGGAGGAACAGAGGCCAAATCATTCAATATATAGGCTTCATTTTTAATTTGAGTTTTACCAACTTTTTGCTTAATCACTTTGGGATGCTTATATATTATATTTTTATTTGCTTTGAAGGGAGCAGACAATGATTCTCTGATGGGGAAGACAGGGCCTAAGTTGAGGGGTGGCGGATGAAGAGGAGCTGCAGAGAGGCATGTAAGACTGCAACTCTGCTTCCTGGTCCCAACTCCGAGTTGTCAAGATTTTGGAAATTTGGATAAAAAAGATGCCAGATTGTTAGATAAATGAGACGCACCATCCAAAGTGGGATGGACGCTGTCTTGTCTCAAAAGACCAGGTTTCCCCCAAAATGAGCTTCAATTGTCAATGTAGCCCACATTGTTTGCAGGACACCACACAGACAGCCAGCGGTTGAAGGATGACGAGCGGCTAAACATGTCATCACTGGTCAGATTGGGGAGGGGCCCAGAGAACACTACAGAGTCCGACATTGTTTTGGCAAAGTCACACACTGATTCTACATTAAGTTTCGTGACTTCCGACTGCCGGAGATGGATGTCATTAATGCCAGCGTGGATAACAATTGTGGAGTATTTACAGTTACTTTTATCCAGCATTTTCAAATTTGACTCGATGTCGCCTGCTCTAGCCCCAGGAATGCATTTGACTATGGCCGCTGGAGTCTCTAGGTTCACGTTTCTGACTACAGAGTCGCCAATGATCAGAGTTTTTTCCTCAGCGGGTGTGTCGCTGAGCGGGGAAAAACGATTAGAAACGTGAACAGGTTGGTGGTGTACCGGGGCTTTGCGACTAGGCTTCCTTCTCACCATCACCCACCCAGTCTCCTCGCTGCTGAGGAGAGCCGGAGGACCGCTAACAGGGCCTATGCTAGCTAGCTCCGCTGCAGCTAGGGGACGTCCGTCGAGTAACTGGCGCAGATGGTGTTTCAATGCAGCGGAGCCGGGATTCCAAATCAGACAACCTCGCCTCAAGCGCCTCAAAAAGACAACATTTATCACATTTACCGTTATCATTAAAAGAGGCAGAGGTGTAGCTAAACATCTGACAGAGAGAGCACACCAGAGGAGGAGAGGAAGGAGAGCTAGTAGCCATAGCTAGTGGCTAACCCAAAGCTAACAAAAACACAGTTGAAAGGTGAACAGAAGGCTAAAGAGGGTGATTAGGAGACATGGAGTGCACACACAGGTGCAAGAGGCTTGATAAACAGAAATGAGAACTAACGGTAGATGGAAAAAAGTGGTTAAAATACAATTAAAAGCAAAAACCTCAGGAGAGTGAGGAGAGCAAACCACACGGACAGACAGCAATACAGGAAGTGACGATACATTACCACAAGTGACGTTCCTGTCCCATCCAAATTAAGACTATGATTTGGAAAGGAATTTCTAAGGAATTTCCTTTTTCGGACCAACAACAATGACTTCAGTCTTATCTGAGTTTAATAGCAGAAAATTACATGTCATCCAGGCTTTGATGTCCTTAAGACAGGCATCTAACTTGGCTAACTGATTACAATCATTGGGCTTCATTGACAGGTATAATTGTGTGTCGTCTGCGTAACAATGAAAATGTATACAGTGCTTTCTAATGATATTGCCTAACGGAAGCATATATAAACTAAAAAGAGTAGGGCCTAACACAGATCCCTGTGGAACTCCGTGACTGAGCTTAGAGTTGGAAGAAAATTCATCATTGATGTGAACAAACTGAAGTCTGTTGGACAAATAAGATCTAAACCATTGCAGCGATGTTCCATTTAGTCCAACATAGTATTCTAATCTATCAAGTAGAATGTCATGATCGATAGTATCAAAGGCTGCACTAAGATCTAAAAGGACAAGTACAGAAACAAGTCCATTATCAGATGCGATAAGGACATCATTAGTGACCTTCACTAAGGCTGTTTCAGTGCTGTGATGGACTCTGAACCCAGATTGAAACTTTTCAAATAAACCAAATCCCTGTAAGTGGTCAAACAATTGCACAGCAACAACTCTTTCTAAGATTTTTGAAATGAAAGGCAGATTAGAAATTGGTCGATAGTTAGCCAAAACTCCTGGATTGAGCATTGGCTTTTTGAGTAAGGGTTTAATTACAGCAATTTTAAAAGCCTGTGGTACATAACTCAAAGTTAAAGAAGAATTAATTATATGAAGAATACGGCTACCAATAACTGGGAAGACTATTTTAAATAACCTGGTAGGAATAGGGTCTAAAAGACAAGATGAAGGCTTAGATGAGGAGATTATTTTACCTAACTCTAAAAAGTCAATTGGAGTAAACTTATCTAAACAGATATCAATTGAAGCAGTTGTAGTAGTTGCTGTACTTAAGTTTACGGTGGGAAGAATCTGACTGATTTTATCTCTAATAGATAAAATTTTATGATTGAAAAAGTTCAAAAAGTCCTGACTAGAAAGCCCAAGGGGGATGCAAGGATTGACTGAGTCCTGACTCTTTGTCAGCCTGGCTATAGTGTTGAAGAGAAACCTGGGGTTATTCTTATTCTCTTCTATTAATGCAGAGTAATAACTCGTTTTAACTAGCTTTGTAATTTGAATTTTATTGGGTTTTCAATTTAGAAAATAAAACACAAACAAACAAACACAAAAAAAACAAAAAAAAACAAAACAAAAAACAAGTATACCCAGTGAGAGGATAAAACATTCCATTTCCACCCTAATACTCTTAAAATGATTAGCTTAATCTACTACACCTATAAAGGTAAGATAGGATCCCCACTTATTATAGAAGCTGTCCATCCTGTCCAGAAGCTTATATGAAAGGCGTTCTAGTGCAGCAAGCTTGCCCAACTCCCTGAGCCATTGAGCTACGGGTGGGGCAGAGGAAGATTTCCAGTAAAAAGTGATCAACTTTCGGCCCAGCATCAAAGCAGTCTGAATCCACTCGGCATCAGAGATTGGGTCTTGAATCATTGATGGATCCCCAAGGACAAAACGTCTCTGAGTAAATGGCACTTCTTGCTTAACAATTGTCATAATATGTCTATGGATCTGCAACCAAAAGTCCTGTATTACCGGACAACTCCAGATCATATGGATTAATGTCCCCTCCCCCTGTAGACATCTCCAGCAGCTTGAAGAGTGAATGAGATTCGCTCTCAACATTTTACGAGGTGTCCAGTAAAATCGATTCAAAATTTTAAATTGAACAAGTTTGGTTTTCAATTCCCTAGACACTTTCTTCCCATTCTTTAAAATATTTGCCCATTCAACATCAGTAAATTGTGAATTCAGATCTTTTTCCCATACGTGTTTAAGGAATGTAGAATCTTTATTTGAGCTCTTAAGGAGCATTAAATAGAAATTTGAGGCCTTAGATCTTTTGCCACAGGAACTCAAAGCCTGGATGAGCCAATCTACATCAGGAGGAGGGGTAGTTGTAGATCCAAAGACTTGACACAGCAGATGTCGAAGTTGTAAATATTTCCAAAACTGATTCTGTGGTAGTCCATACTGTGCCCGTAGAACATCAAATGATTTGAGAGCTCCCCCTTCATATAGATCTTTTAACATCAAGATGTCCTTTTTCACCCAGATTTTCCACATAAATGGGGATTTTCCAATATGGAGACTTGGGTTAAGCCAAATAGAAGCCATAGAATGAAGATGAGAGCTAAACTCTAGTATAGAAGCAACTCTCTTCCAAACATATTGTAAAAAGGATATAATAGGATGCGACTGAAATTCAGAAGACAGTTTAATTGTGATTAGATGTACTAAGGGAAGAGGGCTGCTCAAATAATTCTCCAAATAAAACCAAGGGGGAGCTCTCTCAGGGGGGAGAGCCCAATGAATCAAATGTCTAAGACTAAAAGCGTAATGATATAAAACCAAATTTGGGACCCCCAAACCTCCTGAATCTATAGACTTCTGCAATCTTTTCAACTTTAATCTAGGGCGCTTACCATTCCATAAAAACTTATTGCACAACCTATCAAATTGTCGAAAATAACCAACTGGGATCCTAAGAGGAAGAGATTGCAGAAGGTAATTGAATCGGGGTGCACAAATCATCTTAATAACATTGACCTTGCCCCAGAGAGACAAAAAAAGAGGTGACCACCTTTCTATGCCTATTTTAAATTTTTCAAGCAAGGGTTCAAAATTAATCTGAATCAGATCTGATAAAATGTGAGGAAACAGGATGCCAAGATATTTAATTCCTAATTTTGGCCAAGAGAAGCCTATATTTTGACCAAATGTAAACAGTGTTTTAGGGCAATAAGATGTTAGAGGGAGAATTTCTGATTTTATCCAGTTAACTCTATAGCCAGACAAACGTGAAAATTGGTTAATAATTTTAAGAAGAGCTGGAATTGATTTTTGAGGTTGTGTAATCAGTACCAATGCATCATCAGCATACAACATTATCTTATGGGTACTGCCATGGACCTGAATACCTGGAAAATTGCCGTCTTTGCGGATAGCAACAGCTAATGGTTCTAATGCCAAAGCAAAAAGCAAGGGACTTAAAGGGGAGCCCTGGCGCGTACCCCTATAAAGTCTAAAAGACTGTGATGTAACTCGATTTGATATCACTGAAGCTCTAGGTTCATTATATAGTAATTTAATCCAAGAAAGAAACTTTGAACCAAAACCAAAAGTCTCTAGAGTTGCAAAGAGATACTGCCACTCAACCCTGTCAAATGCTTTTTCAGCATCCAGGGAGAGGGCTGCCACTGGAGAGAGGTGTGCAAGTGAGGGATCATTTTGAACTAACCATATGATATCAATAAATCGCCTAATATTGTCTGCCACACCCCTGGAACGAATAAAACCCACCTGATCAGGATTTATAAGAGATATCATTACTTTATCTAATCTTAATGCCAAAATTTTTGGAGAGAATTTTACAGTCACAGTTTATAAGACTAATTGGTCTATAATTCTTACATTCTAACGGATCTTTATTGCTTTTTAAAATAAGCAAAATGAAAGCCTCTGTTAAAGAAGGGGGCAAACGGCCTTGTTCAAAAGATTCCGCAAACATTTCTAAAAGTAAAGGAGAAAGCTCATCAACACAGGCCTTGCAAAATTCCGCAGTGAATCCGTCAGGGCCCGGTGCCTTTCCAGTCGGGAAGCTCTTAATCACTTTCACAATTTCCTCTTTAGTAATTGGGGCGTCAAGTAAGTCTATTTGTTCCTTCGTTAGGGAGGGCAAAGATAGGGATGATAAAAATGCATAGATCTCTTGAGATCCAGCCTCCATTTCAGAAGAATAAAGCGAGGTGTAAAATTCTCTGAAAGCACCATTAATTTCATTTAAGTCTGACACCAGAGTACCATCCTGTGTCCTAATAGCAGATATAGTACACTGAGCTTCTTTCATTTTAATATATCTAACCAGCATTTTGCCAGCTTTATCCCCCTCCTCAAACTGTTTGTGCCTAAGACGAAATAGGGAAAATTCAACTTTTTGTGTTAGAATTGAATTCAGCTCATACTTAAGCTTCAGAAGGGGTGACAAATTTACTAAATTTGTGTCTTGTTTGAATGAAGTCTCTAATATAGCTATTCTCCTCTCCAAATCAATCTGTTTAGCAATGTTAGTTTTCTTTTTAAAAGATGCATATTGAATAATATGTCCCCTAATAAATGCCTTAAAGGCCTCCCAAGCAACCCTGGCAGAGGGAGCAGAATCCCAGTTTGTCTCAAGATATAAGGAGATCTCTGCTTTCAAAGAGAACACAAAATCTGGATTAAAAAGGAAGCTTGAATTAAGCCTCCATCTAGAATTTTTTTTCAACTGACAAGGCGGGATCATATGTAGAAAAACAGGGGCATGATCTGATAGTATTATGCTACCAATGAAGCTCGAATTTACAGAAGAAACAATCCTGGAAAACACATTATGAACAGTGGAATAAAAAGTGTAATCCCTTGTGGACGGATTAAAAAGCCGCCAAACATCTACCAAACCAATTGCATTGCACATGTCTTTCAATACAGAGCCAGATTTAGATGAACGCTGTGAGGGGGTGCTCCGATCTAAAATGTTGTCCATGACCTGATTAAAATCCCCACCTACTAAAATGGGATAATTACCCATTTCGCTTAATTCGTGTTCCAATTGTGCAAAAAATGCACAATCAACTATATTTGGTGCATAAACATTAGCGAGTATCATCCTATGGCCCTGAATTTCTATAAGAATTATAAGGAGTCGTCCATCATCATCACTAACCTCTTTTAGACACTTGAACTGCAAATGTTTATGAATAAGGATTGCTACCCCCCTGCTCTGGCTATTACCACAAGACGCAAACCCATGGCCCACCCAGTCCCGACAGAGTTTTTTAGATTCTGTTTTAGTGAGGTGGGTCTCTTGAAGCAACGCTACATCCACTTTTTTTGATTTAATAAACGCCAAAATTTTTTTCCTCTTAATTGGGTGGTTAAGGCCTTTAACATTCCAAGTAATGAGGTTAAGAAAGCTCTGACAATTAGCCGACATCATAAACGGTACATATTACCATCCAAAATATCCAGCAATTCTCCACCAAAACCCCCCTCACTGGGCAAAAGACAAACACAATAAAAATTAAAAATACAAAAAAAACCAAAACAAAACAAAACAAAAAAAACCCCGAAAACCACATAATCATAAAGTAACATAATCGGTGACCTGAAACCAATGTCACCCATCGGTGCACAAAAACCGCACCAACCAAAAAAAAGAAAATAAAAAAACTCTAGGACCGTGACTGTGAACAGTGCAATAAACTTAGGGAGAGCCGCAACATCGCAGCAGCCTCATGCCTATAAACAATAAAGCGTGGGCAAAAAAAAGGAACCTTACATTAATACTGCATCAAATCCTCAGTCAAAAATATATAACAAATAAACATATAGCATATATTCATACCATTGTTCATCAATGTCTCACGGTAGTGAAAGAATCAGGTTCAATGCTTTTTTAGGGTCAGTGAACTCCTGTTTACCACTTGCCAACTTCACAACGAGAACTGCAGGGTACCTGAGAGAGAATGCAATCTTCTTCTGGTGCAGCAGGTGTTTACACTGCTTGAACGCCGCTCTCATCTCGGATACTCGTCTGGAATAATCCGGGAAAATCATGATGTGATGACCATTCCAATCCAGCTTTCCCATCCTGCGCGCTGCCTCCACAATACGCTCCCTATCCTGGAAGTGCAGAAGTCGAATCAGGATAGCCCTGGGCGGCTGCCCGTCAGGTCTGCGTCCAGCGAGGCTCCGATGCGCACGGTCAATTTCCAGCCCTCCAGGGAACTCCATTTTCAGCAGATGTGGGATAGCTTTGCGCATGAAGGTAAGGACATCTGATTTTTCACAATTTTCTGGAAAGCCGACAAAGCGTAGATTGTTTCGGCGTGATCTATTTTCTAAATCGTCCAGCTTCAAAAGTAAATCTTCTACCTGCGTCTGGGTTGCGGGGGGATTAGCATCCAGAGCTGTATTAGCATCCTCAAGAAAAGCGATGCGAGACTCCACATCTCCCAGCCGAGTAGCTAACTCCGTTAGCTTGGTGTCCACCGCCCTCATTGACGCCTCAATAGAGTTGAGTTTGGCGTCTTGCCTCTCCGATATTTCCTTCAACAGTTCAAAGATCTTAGAGATGTCCTCCGCCATTTGGTCTTTGGCAACACCTGCACCTGTTGAAGGTGGCGGAGAGGGAGGAGGGCTCGATGTGGTATCACCAGCTCTAGCCAGATTTTCCTTGCTAGCACCGGCTTTGGGGCGAAGATTAATTTTCTGCTGTTGCGTTGGCATACTAATCCTGTTCTCCACAAATCCAGTCTCGATGTAAAGTGTATTAATAATAGTAATTTCAGCTGAGGAAACAAGAGAAAAACGCCCTTGTAGAAGAAAAAAAAAAAAAGCTGTCTGCACTGCGGTGCTCCTCACCTAAGCAGCCATCTTCACTGCCCGCGTCTCGTTTTAACTAGCTTTACAGTCAGACACTGAAAAATATGCTGCACAAGTTTGTCTCTCAGACAGGTGATGACTGAGACCAATGGTTGCTATACCTTTTGTTTGCTTATTGGGAGGTTCCACAAGCATCAACAGGTTTTTGACCTTTTGAACTCTTGTATGGCCACCAAGTGAGAGGACCATTGGACTTTTTGAAAGACTTCTGGGAGAGCCCAAAAGCAGGAGGAGAAAATGTGGTGGCATATGTCATTAAAATGAGGGAGAGACTGCAGGATATGGCTGCATTTGCACATGAAAACATGATGTTTGCTCAACAGAACCAGAAGATCTGGTATGACTGTAAGCCAAAGAGAGAGTTTTCAAACCTGGACAGAAAATACTGTTATTGTTGCCAACTAGTGACAGCAAATTGCTAACCAAATGGCATGGGCTGTTTGAAGTTACAAAAAGAGTTGGGAAAGTTGACTATGAACTGTATATGCTTGAAAGGTTGAAAAAGTACCAAACATTTCATGTCAATCTGCTTAAAGAGTTCCAGGTTTCTTCTCAGCCAGTGTGCCATCAGCTGTTTGTGCACAGTGTTCAAGATGAAGACACAAGTGAGAAGTTTTTTCCCAATAAACTTTTCAACAGTAGATCCTATCCAAATTGACCTTTCACATCTTTCACCCATCCATCAGGCAGAGATTAAACTGCTGCTTAACCCAGAACCTTTTACAGAAACGCCAGAGTTCACTTCTCTTGTCCTCCACAAGATCTGTCTGAAGAACAATGCTCCAACCCAGCAGAAGAGCTACAGGATTCCAGAGATACTGGTTTCTGTGTTGCAGAAAGAGATCCAATTGATGTTGGTTGGACCTGGGGATAACTGAGGCATCATGCAGTGAGTGGTGTAGTCCCATTGTCCTTGTTCCGAAGAAAGATGGGTCTCTTTGCTTCTGCATAGACTTCAGGTACTTAAATTCAATTTCTAATTTTGACCCAGATCCAATGCCTCGAATTGATGATCTGCTAGAGAAGGTGGGCAGAGCTCAGTACATCACCACACTGGATCTGACCAAAGGATATTGGCAGTTAGCCTTAGCACCAGAGGCAAAGGAGATGACAGCCTTTAGAATGCCATTTGTCATGTTCCAATTTTGAATCATGCCGTTTGGTTTACTGGGGGCACCAGCCACATTCCAAAGACTGATGGACTGAGTGCTCAGGGATGTTGGTGACTTTTTTGCTGCATATTTGGATGATGTGGTGGTGTTCAGCCAATCATGGCAGGAGCACAGATCACATCTGCAACAGGTACTACAGTGAATCAGGGAGGCTGGTCTGACAATCAACCTGCGCAAGTGTGTGGTGGCCCAAAGGGAAGTGAAGTACATGGGCTATGTTACTGGCTTCGGGAAGCTCAAGCCACAAGTTGGGAAAGTAGAGGCTATTCATTCCTTTCCAGTTCCCATAACAAAGAGGAAGGTAAGGAGCTTCCTGGGCTTGGTGGGCTGGTACTGGAAGTTTATACCTCATTTTGCTGAAAGGGCAGCTATACTGAATGACTTGACCAAGGGCTCAGCCTCCAACAAAGTGCAATGGACAGATGAGTGTGATCAGGCCTTCAGCGATCTCAAGGAGGCTGTCTGTATGAACTCAGTTCTCCACTGCCCAGATTTCAGCAAGCCTTTCACCCTGCAGACTGACACTTCTGGAGTGGGCCTGGGAGCAGTGCTGCTGCAGGAGGTGGCGGGAGAGAAGAGACCAGTTGTTTTTCTCAGCCGTAAGCTTCTCGACAGAGAGATGAGATACTCTACTGTAGAGAAGGAGTGCTTGGCAATGAAGTGGGCCATTGACACCCTCCGATGTTATCTGCTGGGTCGGTATTTCTTCTTTGAGACAGACCACAGAGCTCTCCAGTGCTTCATCACATGAAGGATACAAATATGTGCATCACTGGATGGTATCTGTCTCTTCAGCCATACAACTTCACTGTTCAGTATAGATCAGGGAAGTTCAATGTGGTGGCAGACTGTTTGTCCAGGATGGCAGAGATTTAAGGTACTGTTTCTCCTTTGGGAAAGGGGGGAGGAAATGTAATGAAGATAACTTCATTACCTATGGCTTTCTTTTATACAGTATTTGCCAGTTTGAACATTTGGGTTTTTGTTTACACTTCTTTTGACAAACAGCTTAATTATAATTAATGATACTGCACTTTAGTCATACATGCACTTTTGTGGATTTGCACAGACTATTTTATGCATTGCATATTTGCACAAGTTGTCCATCCATCCATCCATCCATCCATCTTCTTCCGCTTAATCCTTTTTGGGTCGCGGGGGGGCTGGAGCCTATCCCAGCATCTTTGGGCGAGAGGCAGCGTACACCGTGGACAGATCGCCAGTCCATTGCAGGGCCAACACAGAGACAGACAACCATTCACTCTCACAGTCATATCTAAGGACAATTTAGAATCCCCAGTTTTGATGCCAATTAACCTAACTTGCATATTTTTGGCATGTGGGAGGAAACCGGAGAAATCCCGGAGTAAACCCACGTGTCTGCGTGGGTTTGCACAAGTTGTATTAGTATTTAATAACTTATTTAATATTTATCATTGTAATAGGATTGTTACTATTTATTGATTGTAATTTGATTGCACTATTTCCAGCAGGTGGGTTTAATTGATCTACTCCACCTGAAAGAGAGGTGCAATTGAGCTCAGTTAATTGATGATTGAAGAACAAGCAGAGCGAGCAATTGTTTCTCTGAGCTAGTGATGTTATGCTCGACACCGCCCACTCGACACTGATTCGAGCAATATAACATGGAAATGTCGCAAGCAGAGTGTCGAGCACTGTGTCAACATGACCACAGTCACCTGACCGTAGCAAACAAGGCCTCATTGTCACGTCACGTGATCTGAGACCTGGTGAGAAATTTGAGAGGGTTGCATACACCAATAGTGAAGGATTTAAAAGGGGTCTGATTCACCACTCAAACTGAGGGTTTTTTGAGAGGCGGAGATTTGTTATCATCATTGCATTCACTATTTGAGTAGAAGTCAGTGACAGTATTACACAAGTTAGAATTAGGTTTAAGTTTAGTAACATTAAACGTACTAAATATTACACATAGATTAGTGCATGCTATGGGGTAACTCCCACAACAGCCACGGACAAACACAGCGCTCACTAGAGCAATTCACAGGACAGTGAGATGTGTGTGTTGAGATCAATAGGCAGCCTTCCTGTGCTTAGTTCAGGCACCAGCATCCTGTGGATATGTATGACGCAAATGCAAACATTCATGCTTCTTGCTCGCATTGTGGTACAAATGTCACATGCCTGAATGCATTTCCTTTGATGATAAAATGCCTTTGATGTATTGTCCGCTGCTGGGTATTTAAGTGGCTGAATTCATATGTTCACCCTCTTTCTGCTTCTGACTACTGCTCATGAGAGCCTGAGAGTGATCCCCAGCATGCTTATACAGCAGCTGGGGTGAGCTCCGTGATGGCGATGATTTGGTCAATAAACTTCATTAAAACTCCAGACGCCGTGTCTTATTTTAACATCGCCACACTGGTGACCCGACGCTGAAAAGAACACGCTGCCAGCGAACGCAGCACCCGGCGGTGATTCTCCGACGACAAGCGAACGTGGCAGTCCGACTGATCTGCCCTTCCTTTCTGCTTCAGGGAGACTTTGACGCTCTTCGGAGACCACCCATGACCGGGAAAGCTGAGGAAATTTCATGGTGAGGTCTGCATGCCTAGATCGGCACATCCACGCTGGACCGGCCGCTCTCACGGCTCCTGACACACGATTCTGTGTCTCCACACGAGAGTGCACGCACCTTGCCCTCTCTCCACGACGGCGGCCCATGGCCGACGGAGAACACGTGGACCTGAACGCACCATGACCCGGCATGAGCGACGACCAACAGCCCAAACAGGGGAGACAATCGGCGCCGACTGCGCAGATCTCCATCAAGCCCCCTGACCCTGATTCGCCTCGCGACAGTGGACCGGCCATGCACAGAAGCCTCGCATCTGAACAGCGCAGCTGGAAGGTACGCAGCTGCAGCGTGTGCCGCGCACCAGAGACAAGCTGGCTCTGCAGACCCCCACCCCCCTTCACCGCTGCACTCTGGCCCTTCAGGGTTGCTCGTTCACCTGAGGCATGCACGCAGTTGGCGCACAGGATTTTCTTATGGTCTCAGCCACGGCGCACAACGGGGATCCAGCCGTCAGCTGTCCCCGAGGGCTTTAGGTCCGCGAACGCACCTGAAGCCAACACGCCAAGTCCCTCACACAGCTTCAGCTCCTGTTTTTCTTCATTGCCGGACTGAATCGCGAGAGGAATCAGAGACTAATTTTTCTTCCCACAGCCACGGACATCCCCCGCCACTTGCTACCCCCACCCTCCTCCCTTCCCTGGCACAGACCTTCCCCGCAGCTCGCCACCAAAGTGGGACTATCGAGGTCTCAGCTCCCCGCTAAGCCCTCTGGGGGGGAGTGTATGGGGTAACTCCCACAACAGCCACGGACAAACACAGCGCTCACTAGAGCAATTCACAGGACAGTGAGATGTGTGTGTTGAGATCAATAGGCAGCCTTCCTGTGCTTAGTTCAGGCACCAGCATCCTGTGGATATGTATGACGCAAATGCAAACATTCATGCTTCTTGCTCGCATTGTGGTACAAATGTCACATGCCTGAATGCATTTCCTTTGATGATAAAATGCCTTTGATGTATTGTCCGCTGCTGGGTATTTAAGTGGCTGAATTCATATGTTCACCCTCTTTCTGCTTCTGACTACTGCTCATGAGAGCCTGAGAGTGATCCCCAGCATGCTTATACAGCAGCTGGGGTGAGCTCCGTGATGGCGATGATTTGGTCAATAAACTTCATTAAAACTCCAGACGCCGTGTCTTATTTTAACATCGCCACACATGCCTGTAGAAAGCAAGTATCCGTGTCTGAAACAGGTAGGCCAATTAGGCTTTACAGGCCCAAATGTAGGTTGTGTTTGAAAGTGGGCCAGAGAGGCTGGGAAGGTTACACCCACAAACGTGTGATATTTTACAGCTCCACTTGTCTACTCTAAGGAACAGCAGGACTTATGTTGTGTATAGTATGAGAGATATGAGATAAAATATAATGCGAACTACAGAGGACAAAGATGAATTGCCGGGTTTTAGGAGCTTAGGCAAATATCTAATAAGCCAATTAATTTATCTCCCTGTATCTCTGCCAATAAAGTGGTGGATGGCAGTGTGACCAGGTTGACACTGCAAGTAGTGGAGTTTAATTATTTAAAGACTTATGAAATATTAAGAAACTGTAAATTCAAGTAATTTCAAGGTTTTGGAAAGACTTTGTAATCCATACAATTTCATGGAATTTGCAGAGTAAGTTAGGCAGCCCTAATATAAACATCAACGTAAATGTAAAATATAATGCAGAAATTTACAGATATAAGGTTCATTTAACAACTTTATTTCAACGATAATATAAAATAATAAAAGTCATGAACATAAATACTTGAAAAGAAGTGCTTGTAAAATGATAATAAAATGGAATGAGCAAATAAAAATTTTGAAAAAGGAATTTTTTCAATTATAATTAAAATAATGAATGCAAAATTAATTCAATTTCTTAATTCACTGAAGAGTCGCAGTAATCCAGGCAGGTAAGTATGCTGTATGAAAGCTCAGTCAAGTCAGCTGGATTCAAATATTTTTTACTTCTGAAATGTTTCACCTTCATCCAAATTCTATGGTAATACCAAGCAGCATATATGTGTAATTTTTTTTCCACAATGCAATGTTTTTTTTTAATTTATTATTGATTTATTTATTTTTACACTATTATTTTACAAACAAATAGTGCTCATTTTGTTTATTTTTCAAAATTATGCTGCTTCGTACTACCACGGGTGGGGCCAGCGAGTGCTTGACTGAGGCTGCGCAGTGCGCATTGAGTGTTTGGCTCTGACATCTGATAGGCTGCCATAATCATGTGACACGGCAGATCGCCTGTTATGTCTGGGCTGATTTTTCACAAAACTTTAATGCATACAACTAAAAAAAACATAACTTTAATGCGTAAAGCTCTCAGAAGTGAAAACAAATTACACATTTTGTATCGACACAGTGGTATTGCGATATTTTTAAAAGTATCAGTACTGAAGTAACAACTATCTAGCAAGGAACGGTTCTCCAGCAGTTAGCTCTGTTGGCTAATAACTACCTAGCATGGCTTCGCCTGTGATTAAAATGGCGATACAGCGGGTAAAAGGTGATCAGGCAAAATGAATTAGGAGAAACAGAGCAGTAAAAGAAATAACAGTCAAAGTATCGATATTAAAATATTGAGTACCTGTGTCGAAGTATCGATATCTAGCGGCCCTGTGTGGAATGTGCGGGAACTACATCTATCTATAAATGCAACAAATCTCTCTGTGTGTATGTGTGTGTTTGTTGGTCTGTTCCACACATCTCTTGAACCGTTTGTCAGACTGGCCTCATATTTTAAACGTGCTTTCCTGAGGGTACGAGGGTGTGCATCCCTGAGTATGGAGGTGTTCAGAAAAAAATATGTAATTATTAGTAATAAAAGTGGGGGAATGAGGGGGTGATTGGGAGGAATGGCCTGCCCGATCTGAACCCAAGTGGTGTTCAGTTATTGGACTTCTGTGCTAACCACAGTTTGTCCATAACGAACACCATGTTCAAGCATAAGGGTGTCCATATGTGCACCTGGCACCAGGACACCCTAGGTCGCAGGTCAATGATCGATTTTGTTATCGTGTCATCAGACCTGCGACCGTATGTCTTGGACACCCGGGTAAAGAGAGGTGCAGAGCTGTCAACTGATCACCACCTGGTGGTGAGTTCGATCCGATGGCAGGGGAGGGAGCCATTCAGACCTGGTAGAGCCAAACGTATAGTGAGGGTGTGCTGGGAACGTCTGGCTGAGGCCCCTGTCCGGGAGGTCTTCAACTCCCACTTCCGGAAGAACTTCAACCACATTCCGAGGGAGTCTGGAGACATGGAGTCTGAATGGGCCATGTTCTCCACCTCTGTTGTTGAAGCGGCGGCCCAGAGCTGCGGCCGCAAGGTGGTCGGTGCATCTCGTGGTGGCAACCCCCGAACCAAGTGGTGGACACCATTGGTGAGGGGGGCCATTAAGCTGAAGAAGGAGTCCTATCAAGCTTGGTTGGCTTGTGGGACTCCGGAAGCAGCTGAGGTGTACCGGCAGGCCAAGCAGAGTGCAGCTCGGGTGGTTGCTGAAGCAAAATCCTGGGTACGGGAGGAGTTTGGTGAGGCCATGGAACAAGACTTTCGGTCGGCCTAGAAGAGATTCTGGCAAACTGTCCAGCGGCTCAGGAGGGAAAAGCAGCTCCCCGTCCACACTGTGTATGGTGCGGATGGGACACTGTTGAGTTCGACTGGGGGTATCGTCGGGCGGTGGAAGGAATACTTCGAGGATCTCCTCAATCCCACTGATATGCCTTCCACAGAGGAAGCAGGGTTTGGGGACGAGGGGGATGACTCGCCTATCACAGGGGCTGAGGTCGCCAAGGTGGTTAAAAATCTCCTTGGCGGCCGGGGGTGGACGAGATTCGCCCTGAGTACCTCAAGGCCCTGGATGTTGTTGGGCTATCATGGTTGACACGCCTCTGCAACATTGCGTGGAGGTCGGGGGCAGTGCCTTTGGCATGGCAAACCGGGGTGGTGGTTTCTCTCTTCAAAAAAGGGGACCGGAGGGTGTGCTCCAACTTTAGAGGGATCACACTCCTCAGCGTCCCTGGGAAGGTCTATGCCAAGGTACTGGAGAGGAGAGTCCGGCCGTTGGTCGAACCTCGGATTCAGGAGGAGCAATGTGGTTTTCGTCCTGTCCGTGGCACATCGGACCAGCTCTTTACCCTCTCGAGAATTCTTGAGGGTTCGTGGGAGTTTGCCCAACCAGTTTACATGTGTTTTGTGGACTTGGAGAAGGCATTTGACCGCGTCCCTCGTGGTTTTTTGTGGGGGGTGCTTTGGGAGTATGGGGTATCGGGCTTGTTGTTACGAGCTATTCGGTCTCTGTACGTCCGTTGTGAGAGTTTAGTTCGTATTGCCAACACTCGGTCGGAGTCATTCACAGTGAGAATTGGACTCCGCCAGGGCTGCCCTTTGTCACCGATCCTGTTCATAATTTTTATGGACAGGATTTCTAGGTGCAGCCAGGGAATGGAGGGTGTCATACTTGGTGACCACAGGATCTCATCTTTGTTGTTTGCAGATGATGTTGTCCTGTTGGCTTCATCCAGCAATGACCTACAGCTCTTGCTGGGATGGTTTGCTGCTGAGTGTGAAGCGGCTGGGATGAGAATCAGCACCTCCAAGTCCGAGTCCATGGTCCTCAGCCGGAAAAAGGTGGATTGTCCTCTCTGGGTTGGGGACAGGCTCCTGCCCCAAGTGGAGGAGTTTAAGTATCTTGGGGTCTTGTTCATGAGTGAGGGGTAAATGGAGCGAGAGATTGACAGACAGATTGGAGCAGCATCTGCAGTGATGCGGACGTTGTACCGGTCTGTTGTGGTTAAGAGGGAGCTTAGTTCTAAGGCAAAGCTGTCGATTTACCAGTCAATCTTCGTTTCTACTCTCACCTATGGTCACGAGCTTTGGGTAATGACCGAAAGAACGAGATTGCGGATACAAGCGGCTGAAATGAGCTTTCTCCATAGGACTGCTGGACTCACCCTCAGAGATAGGGTGAGGAATTCAGTCATCCGGGAGAGGCTCAGAGTAGAACCGCTGCTCCTCCACATTGAAAGGAGTCAGCTGAGGTGGTATGGACATCTGATTAGGAAGCTTCCTGGACATCTCCCACTTGAGGTGTTTCAGGCACGTCCCTCTGGGAGGAGACCCCGGGGCAGACCCAGGACTCAGTGGAGAGACTATGTCTCCCAGCTGGTCTGGGAACGCCTTGGTATCCTCTCTGAAGAGCTGGAGCAGGTGGCTGGGGAGAGGGAAGTCTGGGCTTCTCTGCTTGAACTGCTGCCTCCATGACCCTGACCTCCGGAAAAGCGGAAGAAGATGGATGGATGGATAGTAATAAAAGTTTACACTTCTGCTGTTATTCTGATGTAGTGCCCTTACCAGTCCACATGGGGCCGCTAGGTGTGGATACTTCAATATCAGGTAGTCGATACTTTGGTATCGATACATTTGAGTGTTATTTGTTTTATCGCCCTGTTTCTCCTAATAAGCGACTTTCACATCTCGGCTCATGCAAAGCATCATGGGAACATGGCTACCAAACATGTTCTATTGATACACTTAATTTATGGAAAGTTTCTGATCTACGAGCATATTCTATGCGTAGGAGTCTTCCCGGTTGTACCTGCAAACACAAGGATAAACTAGAAAAGCACTCGGAGAGCGCAGACCTCCGCCAAGCGCCACAATTCCCCCCATACAGTGTTTGTGTGTACGATTTCAGATTCCTTGAGCATGTAAACATATGACTAGCAATTGGATTCACAATGATTATTTGTTTATTTGACAGGGACAGTGCAATAAACACACCATTAATCAATGACAATCAATCTGATAGTGATAGGATTAGTGGTTCAGTAGTAAAAGCATTGCCTCCTTGGCGGAGGTAATAAACTGAATTGTTGCTGTTGTGTCCATCTCCTCCACTGACGGAAGCAAATTGGGTAGACAGGTTGCCGTGGGTTTTATATTATATTATTTTGGGGTTGCGCTCCACGGCAAACGAGAATGTAGAAGCTTCGCCGGCAGAGAGCTCATTTTTGCGCAGCGCCTATGGCTGGCCGGTGAATTTCTGCCAAATGCGCAGCTCCTATGGCTGGCCGGGGAATTTCTGCCAAAGAATCCGTCGGCGGACAGCTGCCCGTGTGAGGTTTTGCAGTTGCGCGCAAACACAGGCACGCTGGCGGGCCCAGGCCAGCAGTGTTTTCCGCGTGCTTTTGTGCCTAAAACGTTGAAGAACGCAGAGTTTGTGTTGCAGACACGACGACCAGCGCCCTCCATTGCGCCTGCGCACATGTTGAAAATGGCCCTATGTCACAGTGTTGAAAAATGCTTTAAAAAATTCCTGTATCCAGACGGTGAATCGGATCACCCCCAAAATTTAATCAGTTCTTCCTTGTACCATTTCCAACAACGCTTGAAAGTTTCATGGAAATCCGTCCAAGACTTTTTGAGTTATCTTGCTAACCAACAGACAAACAGACAGACAGACAGACAGACAGACAGACAGACAAACAGACAAACACACAGACAAACCCCGGCAAAAACATAACCTCCTCCTGGCCTTTTCGGCCTGGCGGAGGTAACTAGCTGCGCTTGCAATCGCGGCCACGTTGCAGAAATTGGCCAAAATGGCCCCCCTGTATGTACACTGACATAGCAGATTTTTTATTGTCAAAGAACCAAGCACCCTTACTTGCGAGACTCCGAAACAACTACAAAGAAGGTGATCTAAGTAAGCAGGCTATGCCTTGTAGTGAAATTTACTCAAAATGACAAAACCAAAGATGAGCTGTCAAACCACTCACTCACCTTCTTTGTAGTCGTTTCGGAGTCTCGCAAGTAAGGGTGCTTGGTCCTTTGACAACAAAAATTCTGCTATGTCAGTGTACATACAGGGGGGCCATTTTGGCCAATTTCTGCAACGTGGCCGCGAATGCAAGCGCAACTAGTTTATCCTTGCGTTTGCGGGTACAACCGGGAAGACCCCTACGCATACAATATGCTCGTAGATCAGGAACATTCCATAAATTAAATGTATCGATTGAGCATGTCTGGTAACCATGCTCCCATGATGCTTTGCACAAGCCGAGATGCGAAAGTCACTTATACTAAGCAGCATAATTTTGAAACAAACAAAATGAGCACTATTTAAGTTTATAAAAAAAATAGTCTAAAATAAGTAAATACATTAATAATTAAATTTAAAAAAAAACAAACATTGCATTATGGAAAAAAATACACATATATGCTGCTTGGTATTACCATAGAATTTGGATGAATGGTGAAACATTTCAGAAGTAAAAAATATTTGAATCCAGTTGACTTGACTGAGCTTTCATACAGCATACTTCCTACCTGGATTACTGCAACTCTTCAGTAAATTAAGAAACTGTTAATTTTGCACTCATTATTTTTATTATAATTGAAAAAAAAAATCATTTTTTTAATTTTTATTTGTTCATTCCATTTTATTATCATTTTGCAAGCACTTCTTTTGAAGTATTTATGTTCATGACTTTTATTAATATTTTATATTGCCATTGCAATAAAGTTGCTAAATGATATATCATGATATATTTATATCTGTAAATTTCTGCATTATATTTTACATTTATGTTGATGTTTATATTAGGGCTGCCTGACTTATTCTGTAAATTCCATGAAATTGTATAGATTACAAAGTCTTTCCAAAACCTTGAAATTACTTGAATTTACAGTTTCTTAATATTACATAAGTCTTTAAATAATTAAACTCCACTACTTGCAGTGTCAGCCTGGTCACACTGCCATCCACCACTTTATTGGCAGAGATACAGGGAGATAAATTAATTGGCTTATTAGATGTTTGCCTAAGCTCCTAAAACCCGGCAATTCATCTTTGTCCTCTGTAGTTCGCATTATATTTTATCTCATATCTCTCATACTATACACAACACTCTTAAGTCCTGCTGTTCCTTAGAGTAGACAAGTGGAGCTGTAAAATATCACGTGCTCGTGGGTGTGACCTTCCCAGCCTCTCTGGCCCACTTTCAAACACAACCTACATTTGGGCCTGTAAAGCCTAATTGGGCTACCTGTTTCAGACAGGAATACTTGCTTTCTACAGGCATGCACTAGGCAGAATAATAACAACAGCAGTAGAAGTGAAACTTTTATTAATAATAATTACATATTTTTTCTGAACCCCTCCATACTCAGGGATGCACACCCTCGTACCCTCAGGAAAGCACGTTTAAAATCTGAGGCCAGTCTGACAAACAGTTCAAGAGATATGCATGGAACAGGAAAGAGAGACACACACACACACACACACACACACAGATTTGCTGGATTTATAGATAGATACATTAGTGATGACGAAACTGAGGCCTTCTAAAACAATGAACAATTTTGAGACAACAGCTTCATGATCGACACAGTGTTATGAAACATTTAATAAAGAGTGCCATCTGCTGACTGAGTATCAGAACTGCATCTGGGTAAAAAAAAACCTGAAAAAATCTCAATACTTTTTTTTGGAGCATTTCCCCATCTGAGGTCTATTCAAAACTGGATGGCAGGAACAAACAATCCAAAGCAAACAAACAAAAAACTCTCAAGTTGAAAGATCTGGTTAACTTTAAAACCGCAATAATAATGTTCAAAGTGAAGAATTTATCACTGCCCGCAAATATCCAAAAGTTGTTCCAAACAAGGGAGAAACGATATCACCTCAGAGGAACATGTATATTTCAAAAGCCTACAGTGAGAACAACCACCAAGCAACACTGTATTTCAGTGCAAGGAGTCAGACTATGGAACGATTTTGGACCTGAATTAAAATCATGTACAACGCTTGGACAATTTAACAAAAACTAAAGGAAGAAATACTCCAAACATATTTACAAGATGACATGTAAACTCACATAAGGATTGACATATCCAGCCTGTGTTGTGTTGTAGCTTAGTTTTGTTTTTTTTTCCTCTGTGACATCTTGTCTTAGATTTGTTTTTAAATAGTAACTGCTTAACTTAGCCTAGCTTAGTTTTCTTTTTTTCTCTCAGTCATATTTTGTCTTAGCTTCGTTTTAAATTGTAATCGCTTTTGTCTTGTTTTCTCTTTTTCTCTTCTGAATTCTTGGATGGAATACGGGTGGGCAATATAAGCTGCGGCTTCAGCCATCACCCATTTCGGATAACTCACGTGGAATTGTATAGTAGAAGGAGTCTTTGTCTAATTTGACCTTGTTGTTATATTATACAGTTTCTTTTAACCTGTACTGTACTATCCGAAATAAATAAATAAATTCAAAATTCAAATTCAAAAAAAAGATCCAACTCCAATAGAACCCTCTCAAATTTCCCGCGAGCTCTCAAGTCATGTGATGTGACCGACATAACGAGGCCTCGCTTGCTACGGTCACGTGACTGTGGGCACGCTGAAACAGCGCTCAATGCAAAAAATAAATAAATAAATAAATAAAAAACTGCAAGAGACACTGAACAGCTCCTGTTACTATAATTAAAAAAAGACTATTTATCAGAGCATTTTTGTGCTCTTTACTCTCTCTCTTTTAATATACCCCTTTTTTCTTGTTAATTGGAATGTTGTGGAGCGTGTAAATAATGAGGCGGATTTGGTTCAGGCGGTTTATTACACGACTCACACAAGGAGCATAGACAGAATGGCATACAAGTAGGAACTCTTCCCTTAAATAACATGACATCCTTCTAGACTCTTCTCACACACAAAAGATAATCTCCCCATTCGACTGCAGTCAGTCCATTCATCCTTGACACCTCCCTGTTATCTTACTAGGGCATCTAGAAACTTCTCACACACAAAAGGTTAACTTCGCGTCCTTTGTTCCTGTCTAAGGTGGTAAACCATTATGCACTCCCCAGGTTGCCACAATGTCAAGTTTGACTGACTGTATATTTTTTGTGCAAGTTCTGATTTTGTAACGCTTTTGTAACCTTTATCTTCATCGAGAGTTTGCATGTTGCATTTTCCATCCATCCATCTTCTTCCGCTTAATCCTTTTCGGGTTGCGGGGGGGCTGGAGCCTATCCCAGCATCTTTGGGTGAGAGGCAGGGTACACCCTGGACAGATCGCCAGTCCATCGCAGGGCCAACACAGAGAGACAGACAACCATTCACTCTCACATCCATACCCAAGGACAATAAAAAAAATCCCCAGTTGATGCCAATTAACTTAACTTGCACGTTTTTGGCAAGTGGGAGGAAACCAGAGAAATCCCACACAGACACGGGGAGAACATGCAAACTCCACACAGATCACTGTTGGTCAGGGGTTGGGATCGAACCTGGGATCCCCCAGCCAACAGTAAGCTGCTGTGCTGCTGCAGTGCTAACCACTCCGCCACCGTGCTGCTCTATTTTGCTCTATTAAATTTAAAAAAAACTGCTCATGACACTTGCGCTTTATATTGTGCGAATCAGTGTTGAGTGGGTGGTGTCGCACGTAATATCACTACCCCTATGGATTGGGACACCCCTTCATGGCTGCACATGGCCAAAGTGGCTGTAGAGTGTTGTTGTCTTACCAGCCACTGCTGAAATTCACCGGCCATTGGTCAATGTTAATGTCAAGCCCTGCATTTTCTCTTTCTTTCTCTCTCATATATATCTCAGAGGTTTTGTTCACTGAAAATTGTACTTCCACAGAATTTTTCCAGCAATGACTACAGATTCTGAAAGCTGTCTATCATTTGACAGATTATATGGAGAGTGATCCAATTAAAGTCAATTAAAATGACAGATAACTGATTGACAGAATTTTTACAAGCCTGTCTGAGAAAATGACATAAAAAGTGTAGTGCAATCTGTGATATAGAGTATTGCCCTTTTTCAGGTTTCAACTCAAATGCAGTTCTGACAGTCAGTCACCATATGGCAGTCTTTATAAGATGTTTCATCAAATCAAATCAAACTTTATTGTCATATTGCTGTACATACAACTGTAGTGCAGGCAAGATGAAATTGCGTTTCTCTTGGCATCCATATAAGAAGCAGCATGATTAAGACACACTCCCACATAGCTCCCACCCCCCCATCCATTCACACATCCCTGAGACATACTTGGGGAAAAAGAATAACTAACTATAATATACAAAATGTCCATAGGTGCAGTAGTGTGTATGTGAGATTCCGGGTCAGCTGTTCAGCATCCTGACAGCTTGTGGGAGGAAGCTGTTGATCAGTCTGGTGGTTCTGCCTCTGATGCTCCGGAATCGTTTACCAGATGGAAGAAGTTCAAAGTGTTTATGCAGAGGGTGAGAACGGTCCTTGACAATGTTCAGTGCCCTGCTCCTACAACGGTTCTGAAAAAGTTCTTGGACAGAGGGGAGGGAGACTCCAATTACCCTCTCCACCCCCTTGACTATCCTCTGCAGGGCTTTTTTGTCTGACATACTGCAGCTGGAGTACCATGTAGCAATGCAGTACGTCAGAACACTCTCCACCACACCTCTGTAGAAGGTCGTGAGGATGCAGATGGGGAGAGAGGCCTGTTTGAGTTTCCTCAAGAAGTGTAGTCTCTGCTGAGCCCGCTTCCTGATCTCCAAGGAATTCTTGCTCCAGGTCAGGTCCTGCGAGATCTGCACTCCGAGGAACTTGATGTTCTCTACTCTCTCCACTAAACGGCCGCCGATGCTGAGGGGGACGTGCTCAGGCTGTGACCGCCGGAAGTCGATAATCATCTCCTTCGTTTTGTCCACGTTGAGCACCAGATTGTTCTCCCTGCACCAGCCCTCCAGGTCTCTCACTTCTTCCCTGTACATTGATTCCTCATCCCTCTGAATAAGTCCCACCGCCGTGGTGTCATCTGCAAACTTAATAATCTGGTTCCCCTCGCGTTTGGATACACAGTCATGTGTTAGGAGTGTAAACAACAGTGGACTGAGTACACAGCCTTGAGGGGTTCCGGTACTCAGCGTGACAGAGTTGGAGATGTTGTTTCCAACCCGGACAGACTGAGGTCTCTCAGTCAGGAAATCCAGGATCCAGAGACATGTGGCGGTGTTCAGACCGAGAAGGAGTAATTTCTCTATCAGTCTCTGGGGAATAATGGTGTTGAATGCTGAACTGAAATCAATGTACAGGAGTCTGGCGTAGGTGTCTTTCTGGTCCAGGTGGGTGATGACAGAGTGTAGGGTGGTGACTATAGCATCCTCCGTGGAGCGGTTTGAACGATATGCAAACTGGAGCGGGTCGTGTGATGCAGGGAGGCAGGCTGTGATGTGTGGTTTGACAAGCCGTTCAAAACACTTCATCACAATTGGTGTAAGTGCAACAGGACGATAGTCATTCAAACAGGACACCACTGGTTTCTTTGCCACCGGTTTCTTAACACCATTTTGGCTTAGTAGTAGTACACCCATGTTGCAAGCAGGAGACCTGGATTCGAATCCCAACTGTATCGTTCTTTTAATTTCATTTTTATTTGCAAGGTGAAGTGTCTCTTGTGTTTCAAAAAGCTTGGATCATTATTACGCATCATTATGCTGAGGCACTATTACCATTGTGCCCTGCATGAGAATCAGGCCAGAGTTAACACCGGTTAACACCGGTTAACACCGGTTAACGGTTCTTAACACCGGTTTCTTAACACCATTTTCATAACGCCATCGCTCATGAAGCAGTTGTCTCAAAGCTGCTCATTGTTTCATGAGGCCTCAGTTTTAACTAGTGATGGGCTGGCAGGCACCGGTGCTCCGAATGGTGATCCGATCTTATCCAGGAAATATTTGGTGAGGCATGTTAAGAGGCGTGACTTGTGGCGTATGTGTTGACATCGGACCACGTGACTGGGTCAGGAGAAATAAACCAAGCAGCGCTGCCCAATGGAAATCCCTGTCCCTCACGTTTTGTTTTGTCATGTTTGACTGTGTAAGGGATTTGTCACAGACAAGTTTCAGATGGAGCCAGCACAAAAACACTTGAGCTTGTTTCTCCCATTGATGTATTTTTGACAAATAGTGGCTTTTTTTTTAATTGCAACTGAGGTGATGGCTTAGTAGTAGTACACCCATGTTGCAAGCAGGAGACCTGGATTCGAATCCCAACTGTATTGTTCTTTTAATTTCATTTTTATTTGCAAGGTGAAGTGTCTCTTGTGTTTCAAAAAGCTTGGATCATTATTACGCATCATTATGCTGAGGCACTATTACCATTGTGCCCTGCATGAGAATCAGGCCAGAGTTAAATATACTGGGACAGTATAAGACTGTTGAAAATTTATTATTTCTTAATAAAATGGATAAGTAGTACAAGCACGCCAAGTAACAGAGACACATTCACTGGAGTTACCCCAGTTTTATCATTTCTTTTTTCCATTTATGGTCATTGATATTTCTTAAAAGACAGCACATGTAGTGAAATTGAAAAATACACACTGTAAAAATCTGCATGCTGTATACTTTGTTGATGACATGGCCTAGTTGAGCAAATGAAGTTCCACATGAGGCCTCGTCTGCGTGAACCATTTTGATGAAAGGCTCAAGTGTTCAAGAAAGCCTCATGTTTAAGTAATAGCTTAGAGGAAAAATATGCCTCTTGCAATTGGAAAGCTGGGGGTCAAGTCCCAGCTGGGTCATTCTATTAACTTATTTTTATTTACACAGTGAAGTGTCTGTTGTGTTTGAAAGAGCTTGGATACAACAGTAACACATCATTATGCTCAGGCACTATTGTCCCTGCATGACAATAAGGACAGAGATGAAGAGATGAATGTACTGAGAAAGACAGTATGACTGTTGAAAAGTTATTTCTTTAAAAAAAAAAATGGATAAATAGCACAAGCACATTCACTGTAGTCGGTTCAATTTTATTATTTTTCTGCCTTATGATCACTGATATTTCTTAAAAGACAGTGCATTTATTGAAATTCTAAAAATACACATTAAACCAACAATACCCTTGTAAAAATCTGCATGTTGTATATATTTTGTCCACTAGATGGCCTGGCAGAGAAAATGAAGTCCCACATGAGGCCTTGTCTATGTGAACCATTTTGATGAAAGGCCTTAAGTCCTCCAGAAAGCCTCATTTGGCCATCACTATGGAGAACTATTATGGCTAGGGTTGGTGCATTAGTTTAGTTTATGATTTGAATTGTTTGCAAAAGTACTTACCTGTCCTGTCCTTTTGTCTGCTTCAGGGTGTCCAGTTAAAAAGATTCACCCGGCAACACAGTTGCCCTAATAAAGGTTCTGGGAGTTTGGTATGGAAGTTTGAATGTTTATATTTTGTATGTATTAATATTAGGTTTTTTGTTTTAGGTTTTAATGTAAGCAGTAGTGATAAATACCATTGTGTGTATATTTAAATTGCAATTGTCATTTATGTTTATTTTACTTTAGTACAGCAATTTGAATTACCCCATATATTGTTTTGTCCAGAGGTAGGCCAAGTGACAGTTTAAAAGGCACCATTTTACTTCTGTCTGTGATGCTGGTCAGAGCTCTGCGGTGCTTTCTAACGGTGTGATGGCTACTGCAGCAACTGGTAACATAAATAAAAGTCAAACTACCAGTGATGTTAAAACCGAGGCCTCATGAAACAATGAGCAACTTTGAGAGTGTAGCACCATGGGGGAGTCAGATTATTTAGCATCTCAGACAAGAGACAGTGGATAAGCATGAGAGAACAATGCTCAGGAGGTTCCTGGCGAGATAGCAGGAAGGAGTCAAGGACGTAGGGGATTGAATGCAGTGTAAAGCAAATGTCATGTTGTGTGTGGAGAAATGCCATGAAACTTGTGAGGAGTGATTTGGGTAAAAGAAGAGTGCCTGCTGAAATGTGTCATTCTGTTCTGTGCTTGAAGGATGTGAAGTGTGTAATAAACCGTCTGTCGTGAATATGTCTCTTATTTTACACACTCCACACTGGTGACCCAAGACGTATTATGGAACACGAGGCAAGAACCCCGGAGACAGCCCGGACTGGAACCCCCAGCCACGCGTGTGCAGTTTCAGTCAAGCTACCGGACTTCTGGCAGCACAACCCACGCTCTTGGTTCCACCACACCGAGTCCCAGTTCACCCTCCGGGGAGTAACGGCAGACGACACCAGATTCTACCATGTGGTAGCAGCGCTGGACTCCCGCACAGCTCAGCAGGTAGCGAGCCTGCTCGATCAGCCACCAGCCCGCAACAAATATGAGGCACTCAAGGCTGCACTCATCCAGCGCTACACGCTCTCGGAATGTGAGAGAGCGGAGAGGCTCCTGAGACGGACCGAGTTAGGAGATGGTTCGGCCATCGACCTGATGGAGAAGATGCTGGCGTTAATGGGCACGGACGATGGGCACTTTCTGTTTGCCCAACTTTTCCTCCGGAACCTTCCAACGGTGGCGAGAGCTGTTCTGGCCAATTCACCGTTGCTGGCCGCGCGGGACTACCGTGCCCTAGCCCAGGAGGCAGACCGGATAATCATCACCACCAGGGCCATCACAGTCAACGCGGCAGCGGCGGAGCCCAGCGAGACGACCAGAGGAGGCGAGGAGCCACGGACGGTAGCGGCAGCAGGGGCCAAGAAGCGCCAGAGAGACACGCTCTGCTTCTACCACCGCCGCTTCGGAGAGATCGCACGCAGATGTGCGCCACCGTGCCAATTCAAGCGCTCGGGAAAACGCCGAGGCCGACGGTCGGTAGCAGCTGCGACCCTCGGTGAAGAGAACAAGCTGCTCTACATGACGGACGCGCGCTCGGGGAGGCGTTTCCTCGTGGACACCGGAGCCCAGAAGGGCCTCATCCTGCCGACCTACGCCGACCGGCTGGCAGGACCTAGCGGCCCCGAGATGTTGGCAGCAAACGGCTCGGAAATTAAGACCTTTGGTGTGAGGACACTGATCTTATCTCTACACGGCCGTACATACGAGTGGACTTTTGTCGTAGCAGCACTGAATTACCATATCCTGGGAGCTGATTTTCTGTGTGCACATGGTTTACTGGTTGATGTTGCTAACAGGCGCCTGGTTAATGCACTGTCCTTTGAACCTCTCCCCTGTATAGCTCGAGTGACCTGGCCAATAGCACAAGCCAACGTCACAGCTCCAGGCGGTAAGTTCCACACACTGCTCACTCAGTTCCCAGCATTCACAGTCCCGACGTTTTCGGCGGCCATCGCTAAACACGGGGTGGAGCACTTTATCACCATCACCGGGCCGCCCGTTTTTACAAGACCTCGGCGCTTGGACGCAGCTAAACTGGCCATAGCGCGTGAGGAGTTCACCAACCTGGAAAGGTTGGGCATCATCAGGCGTTCGAACAGCCCATGGGCATCACCACTACACATGGTCTCTAAGGCTGAGGGATCGTGGCGACCGTGTGGTGATTTCCGCAGGTTGAACAACGCCACAGCGCACAACCGCTACCCAATTCCCCACATACAGGATTTTCCCGTTCACCTCGCCGGAGCGCGCATTTTTTTCCAAAATAGACCTGGTCCGCGGTTACCACCAAGTCCCAGTGTGCGCGAAGGACATACCCAAAACAGCGGTAATAACTCCGTTCGGTCTATTCGAGTTCCTGCGCATGCCATTCGGGTTAAAGGGTACGGCACAGACATTCCAGCACATGATGGATGCAGTGCTGCGCGATCTCCCGTTCGTGTTCGTCTACCTGGACGATATCCTGGTAGCCAGCGCGTCCGAAGACTAACACGAAACCCACCTCACGACGGTTTTCCGGAGGTTGGAGGAGCACGGGTTAATAATCAACCCGGCGAGATGCCAGTTCGGCGTGACGGAGATTGATTTTTTGGGGCACCTCGTCTCTCTGGAAGGAGCAATCCCGTTGCCTGACAAAGTGCGCGCTGTGGCGGATTTTCCCCGGCCTCAGACGGTCAGGGCACTGCAGGAATTTTTGGGGATGGTGAAATTTTATAACCGTTTCCTTCCCCGTGCGGCGCAGCTCATGCAACCATTGTGCGCCGCGCTCAAGAAACAGAAACCCGCAGATAGGGTCGAATGGACCCCGGAGCGAGAGCGGGCGTTCTCGGAGGTTAAAGCAGCACTGGCAAACGCCGCACTGCTGGCGCATCCGGACCCGGCGGCCCGGATGGCGCTCACCACCGACGCTTCAGACGTGGCCATAGGGGCGGTCGTGGAGCAGCGCGTCGCCGGGGCTTGGCAGCCGCTCGCTTTTTTCAGCAGAACATTGCGCGACAGGGAACGTAAATACAGCGCGTTTGACAGGGAGTTACTGGCTCTCCACCTGGCCATACGCCACTTCCAGTTCTGGCTGGAAGGGCGCAGCTTCACCGCATTCGTGGATCACAAGCCACTAACGTTCACGATGGCCAAGGTTTCAGAACCGTGGTTGGGCCGGCAGCAGAGACAGCTGGCCGCAATCTCAGAGTTTACTACCGATATTCAGCATGTGTCGGGTAAACTGAATGTGGTGGCGGACTGCCTCTCGTGCGCCGTGGTGGCCCCGGTCTGCATGGAGATAGATTACGCAGCCATGGCCGCGGAGCAGATTAGCAATGCAGACATGCGCGCGTTCCATTCTGGACCAACAGGGTTAACGCTGGAGAGCAGGGTGCTGCAAGATGGCGCCCCCCCCCCCCAATCTGCGATGTCTCCACGGGACGCCCGCGTCCGGTGGTCCCGGTCGCGTGGCGCTGCCGCGTGTTTGAGTTGGCTCACACTCTGGCGCACCCAGGAGTGCGCATGTCAGTCAAAATGGTGGGAGAGAAGTTTGTGTGGCCGAGCCTACGCAAACAAGTAAAAGAGTGGGCTGCAGCCTGCGTGGCGTGCCAACGAGCCAAGGTACACAGACACACGAAGGCTCCCTTGGAGCCGTTTCGGGTACCGGCTAAGAGGTTCGACCATGTTCACGTGGACCTCGTGGGCCCCCTCCCGCCATCACAAGGGTGCACACACCTCCTGACAGTGGTGGACCGCACCACGCGCTGGCCAGAAGCAGTCCCGCTGGCGGCAACCACGTCCGCGGACGTGGCACGCGCTTTTTTAACAGCATGGGTGGCGCGTTTTGGAGTCCCGTCGGACATTACGTCCAACAGGGGCCCTCAATTTGTTTCCGAACTCTGGTCCGCGATGGCCCGCAGCTTGGGTGTTTCAATTCACCGCACAACTGCATACAACCCACAGGCCAATGGTTTATGCAAGCGTTTTCATAGATCACTGAAAGCAGCACTCAGGGCTTCACTGACGGATGCAAATTGGATAGACAGGCAACTGTGGGTTTTATCGGGGTTGCGCTTCGCGCCAAAAGAGGATCTGGAAGCTTCTCCGGCAGAGCTGGTTTTTGCGCAGCCCCTACGGCTGCCCGGGGAATTTCTACCAGATAATCCCGCGCCGGGCAGCTGCCCGTCTCAGCTTTTGCAGCGTAGCGCAAACACAGGCACGCTACGGGCCCTGCCCACCACTGTTTTCCACGTGTTTTCGTGCCTAAAACTTTGAAGAGCGCGGAGTTCGTGTTCGTCAAACACGACACCCACCGCCTTCCATTGCGCCCACCCTATGATGGACCGTTCAGAGTGTTGGAAACAGGGGATAATCATTTTTTGCTAGACTTGGGGGGTAGGCAGGAGAAAATTGGCATAGACAGACTCAAACCCGCTTTCGTTGTGGCGGATGAGCAAGTGCTGTTGGCTAGGGCCCCTCGGCGTGGAAGACCCCCACGGAGAGCTCCCCAGGGGAACGATTCACCAGAGCAGCCACACGGACAGACCGAAGTGCCCCCCCCCCTCGCCACGGCCCACCTGCAGTCAGACACACTCCCAGCAGCCCCCCACCGGCACAGCAGCGCCACAGAGGCGATAAACCCCAGTTACAGCAGATACGGGAGGAGACGGAAGCCCAAACTGCGTGTGGACTGATGTTCTATTGTTCTATCTAAGATGCTGGGGGGGGGGGGGGCAGTGTAACACCTTGGGGGAGTCAGATTATTTAGCATCTCAGACAAGAGACAGTGGATAAGCATAGGAGAACAATGCTCAGGAGGTTCCTGGCGAGATAGCAGGAAGGAATCAAGGACGTAGGGGGTTGAATGCAGTGTATTGCAAATGTCATGTTGTGTGTGGAGAAATGCCAGGAAACTTGTGAGGAGTGATTTGGGTAAAAGAAGAGTGCCTGCTGAAATGTGTCATTCTGTTCTGTGCTTGAAGGATGTGAAGTGTGTAATAAACTGTCTGTCGTGAATATGTCTTTTATTTTACACACTCCACAAGACAATTATTTCATGAGCAACAGTGCTATGAAACACCTAACAAAGACTACCATCTGATGACTGACTGTCAGAACTGCATCTGAGTAAAAAAAACTGAATAAAATCTCAATACTTTTTGTTTTTTGAGCATTTGGCCATCCGCGGTCTATTCAAAACTGGATGGCAGGAACAAACAACACAAAGCAAACAAAAAAACCTAATTCCTTCTCAAACTTCCTGCAAGCCCTCAAATCACGTGATGTGACCGACATAATGAAGCTTCGCTTGCTATGGTCACGTGAATGTGGGCATGTTGACACAGTGCTCGACACTCTGCTCACGACACTTCTGTGTTATATTGCTCAAGTCAGTACCCATGGTTACATGTGCAAAATTTCTTCAATCTGATTACAATTCAGATCAGAACTTTGCTGTTTACATGGATCCTGAAAAAGTTGATCCGATTATGACATGCATTTACATGTGTCACACGTTTGAACAGACTAAATAATTTTGACATGCGCACAATTATCTAACATTCCAGAAATAGTAGAAGAAGAAGGAACTTCCAATGTAAACAAACCCTGCTTCGTGTCTTTCTCTTTTTGAAATGGACCTGTATTGTGTTATTCAGACTGTACTTCTGCTGGTCTCCATAATGGAGCTACAAGCCCAGCAGTACATACTTCTGCATATGACGAACAGAGGGAGACAGCAGGATGATAAGACCAGTTCTGTTTTACTCCTGCCATGTCTTCCGCTATCTGCTGTAAAGGCAGAAATACGTCACAACGATGTGTGACTGATGTACAGACATGCACAGTACACATATTTTCTACCCAAACTTTGGAATAAGTGTTTATATGTGCACCAGTCGGATTAAGAATTGGCATAACCCACCCCTCTCAATCGGAAGAAAATTTTGATCTGAATGAGTGTCATCGGGTCAGAATATTCAGATTGGTGTGTTTATATGAAGCATTTTTATTCGGATCAGGCTTTTAATCCGGGCGGTGTCGAGCATAACATCACTACAAAATATCGTTGATCCACTGTCTGCTCCCTGATTATTGTGCTACTGTGCCTCCTGGCGCAATAAGCCAACTATTACAGGATTGAAATGTTTCACTCTGTGATGAGTACTGAGAGGTTCTTGAATTACAGTGGTGTGAAAAAGTGTTTGCCTCCTTCCTGATTTCTCATTTTTTTGTATGATTGTCACACTTAAATGTTTCAGATCATCAAACAAATTTAAATATTAGACAAAGATAACACAAGTAAACACACAATGCAGTTTTTAAATGAAGGTGTTTATTATTAAGGGGGAAGCATCCAAATCTACATTGCCCTGTGTGAAAAAGTGATTGCCCCCTAAACCTAATAACTGGTTGGGCCACCCTTAGCAGCAATAACTGCAATCAAGCATTTCCGATAACTGGCAATGAGTCTTTGACAGCACTGTGGAGGAATTTTGTCCCACTCATCTTTGCAGAACTGTTGTAATTCAGCCACATTGGAAGTTTTTTGAGCATGAACTGCCTTTTAAAGGTCATGCCACAGCATCTCAGTCGGATTCAGGCCAGGACTTTGACTAGGCCACTCCAAAGTCTTCATTTTGTTTTTCTTAAGCCATTAAGAGGGGGACTTGCTTGTATGTTTTGGCTCATTGTCCTGCTGCAGAACTCAAGTGCGCTTCAGATTGATGTCATGGGCAGATGGCCGGACATTCTCCTTCAGGATTTTTTGGTAGACAGCAGAATTAATGGTTCCATTTACCACAGCAAGTCTTCCAGGTCCTGAAGCAGCAAAAAAGCCCCAGACCATCACACTACCACCACCATATAAGATAAGATAAGATAAGATAAGATAAGCCTTTATTAGTCCCACAATGGGGAAATTCCAGGATATATTTTACTGTTGGTATGATGTTCCTTTTCTGAAATGGTGTGTTACTTTTACGCCAGATGTAGTGGGACACACACCTTCCAAAAAGTTCAACTTTTGTCTCGTCAGTCCACAAAGTATTTTCCCAAAAGTCTTGGGGATCATCAAGATGTTTTGTGGCAAAACTGAGATGAGCCTTTATGTTCTTTTTGCTCAGCAATGGTTTTCATCTTGGAACTCTGCCATGCAGGCTATTTTTGCCCAGTCTCTTTCTTATAGTGGAGTCATGAACACTGACCTTAACTGAAGCAAGTGAGGCCTGCAGTTCTTTGGATGTTGTTGTGGGGTCTTTAGTGACCTCTTGGATGAGTGGTTGCTGTGCTCTTGGGGTAATTTTGATCAGCCGGCCACTCCTGGGAAGGTTCACCACTGTTCCATGTTTTTGCCATTTGTGGATAATGGCTCTCACTGTGGTTCGCTGGAGTCCCAAAGCTTTAGAAATGTCTTTATAACCTTTTCCAGACTGATAGATCTCACTTTGTTTCTCATTTGTTCATGAATTTCTTTGGATCCCAGCGTGATGTCTGGCTTTTGAGGATCTTTTGATCTACTTCACTTTGTCAGGCATGTCCTATTTAAATGATTTCTTCATTGAAAACAGGTGTAGCAGTAATCAGGCCTGGATGTGGCTAGAGAAATTGAACTCAGCTTTCCAAAGATGTGATAAACCACAATTAACTTATGTTTTAACAGCAGGGGGGGGGGGGGTCACTTTTTCACACAGGGCCATGTAGGTTTGGATTTTTTTTTTACCCTTAGTAATAAACCTCCATCCATCATCCCCCATCATAGCAGTCTGTCGTGGGCGACAACTGTTTCATTTAGGTCTGATCAGATTCCTCCACACAGCTCTGTCCTTAGCTTTCCGCTGCCAGGAACTCCTGTCTATGTCCATCTTCTTCAAGTTTCTTTTAACGGTGTCTTTAAATCTGAGCCTTGGTCTATCCTGATCGCGTTTGCCCTCACATAACTGTGAGTAGAGTAACTGCCGGGGGAGACGATGGTGGTCCATCCTCTCAACATGTCCGAGCCATCTCAGGTTCATCTGTATTAGCATGTCCTCCATTGATGGTAGACCAGCTCGTTTCAACACTTCTATGTTGGTTATCTTGTCTTTCCATGAGATGTTCATTATGGCTCGAAGGTGTCTCATCATGTACGCGTGGAGTTTCTTCACCTGCACTCTGTAGACAGTCCAAGTTTCAGCACCGTACAATAGAGTAGCCAGTACTGTCGCTCTGTACACTTTGCATTTCACACGGATAGACACATGTCGATTGTTCCACAGTCTCTCCCTCACGTTTCCAAACACAGCACTCGCTCTTCCCATTCTGAGAGATAGTTCATCCTCCAGCATAGCATTCTCTGAAACAGTACTTCGTAGACACTCGAAAGTCTTGCACTTGACAAGCGGCTCTGTACCAATGCTGATCTCTTCTAGTAGTGATGTTGATAACTGGAACTTTGGTGGTTGATAAAGGCATTCTGTCTTCTTGATGTTGATTTGGAGGCTGAATTGGCTAGCTGCTCTTGCAAATTTCTCCACTAAAGATTGCATATCTTCCACGCTGTGTGCAACTAGAGCACTGTCATCGGCAAAGAGCATTTCTCTTACTGCCTTTATGGATGTCTTACTCTTGGCTTTACAGCCGTGGACAAAATTGTTGGTACCCCTCTGTTAATGAAGGAAAAACCCACAATGGTCACAGAAAAAACTTGAATCTGACAAAAGTGGTAATAAATAAGAATTCTACGAAAATTAACCAATGAAAATCAGACAATGCTTTTGAGTTTACAGACAATGCTGTAAACTCACAAACAGCATTGTAAACAAACAGCATTGTAAACAAGCATTGTCTGTAAACAAACAGACAATGCTGTTTCATGAGTTTAAAAAATAAACTCATGAAACAGGCCTGGACAAAAATGATGGCACTCCTAGAAAAGATTGAAAATAATGTGACCATAGGCACATGTTCAACCAAGATGTGTCCTCTAATTAACATCACAGGTGTCTACAAACTTGTAATCAGTCAGTCGGCCTATTTAAAGGGTGACAAGTAGTCACTGTGCTGTTTGGTGACATGGTGTGTACCACATTAAACATGGACCAGAGGAAGGACAGAGTTGTCTCAGGAAATTAGAAAGAAAATTATAGACAAGCATGTTAAAGGTAAAGGCTATAAGACCATCTCCAAGCAGCTTGATGTTCCTGTGACTACAGTTGCACATATTATTCAGAAATTTAAGATCCACGGGACTGTAGCCAACCTGCCTGGACGTGACGCAGGAGGAGACGGATAATACGAATGGTAACAAAAGAACCCAGAACAACCTCTAAACACATTCATGGTGAACTCCAAGGTCAAGGTACATCAGTGTCAGATCGCACCACCCATCATTGTTTGAGCTAAAGTGGACTTCATGGGAGACGACCAAGGAGGACACCACTGTTGAAAACAAATCATAAAAAAGCCAGACTGGAATTTGCCAAACTGCATGTTGACAAGCTACAAAGCTTCTGGGAGAATGTCCTATGGACAGGCGAGACAAAACTGCAACTTTTTGGCAAGGCACATCAGCTCTATGTTCACAGACGCAAAAATGAAGCATACCAAGAAAAGAACACTGTCCCTACTGTGAAACATGGAGGAGGTTCTGTTATGTTGTGGGGCTGCTTTGCTGCATCTGGCACGGGGTGTCTTGAATCTGTGCAGGGTACAATGAAACCTCAAGACTATCAAGGTATTCTAGAGAGAAATGTGCTGCCCAGTGTCAGACAGCTTGGTCTCAGTCGCAGGTCATGGGTCTTGCAACAGGATAATGACCCAAAACACACAGCTAAAAATACCCAAGAATGGCTAAGATCAAAACATTGGACTATTCTAAAGTGGCCTTCTATGAGCCCTGATCTAAATCCTATTGAACATCTGTGGAAGGAGTTGAAACATGCCGTCTGGAGAAGGCACTCTTCAAACCTGAGACAACTGGAGCAGTTTGCTCATGAGGAGTGGGCCAAAATACCTGCTGAGAGGTGCAGAAGTCTCATTGACAGTTACAGAAATTGTTTGATTGCAGTGATTGCCTCAAAAGATTGTGCAACAAAATATTAAGTTAAGGGTACCATCATTTTTGTCCAGGCCTGTTTCATGAGTTTGTTTTTTTAAAATAATTCTGTTGAACCACAATTCAAAAGAATTGTCTGATTTTCATTGGTTAATTTTCATAGAATTTTTATTTATTACCACTTTTGTCAGATTCAAGTTTATTTCTATGACCATGAAGGAAGGCTGCTTCGAGGAGGAGCAACAGGCTGGCGAGCACACCAAATCCCTGCAGAAACACCGCTCCATTGGCAGCAACCTGGAAAAGGTGGAAGAGAGGAGATTGTTAGGTACTGTCATAAGACAAGTAACCACTTACAATAGAGCCGTCGGTTGAGCAGTATACCCAAACGAGCCAGTGTTGAATCATTGAAGATTGCTTCCTTATAAGTGATGGCATTAAGCTCCCGATAGTCAATGCATGGACACAAAGACCCGTCCTTTTTGCCTACAAAGAAAAACCCCACCCCTAGCGGAGCCGAGGATGGCCAAATGAGGCCGGTGTTCAGCGAATCCTTAATGTACCTTTTCATCGCCTCTCTCTCAGGACCAGAAATGCTATAGAGTTTGCTGGATGGCAACCACACACCCAGAAGAAGGTCAATGGCATAGTCGTACAAGCGATGCGGGGGAACCGCTAATGCTCGTGACTTGCTAAATACCTCCCCGACGTTGTGATTGACCTTGGGTACGAGGCTGAGGTCCGGCGGCTCATCCTCAGGTGAGGAGATGGGAAGGGATGGGAAACACTCGGCCAAATTTAGACACGTAGCCAAACAGTTAGCACTCCAGGAAGTGATAGAATTTTGTGCCCAATTAACAATAGGATTATGCCTCCAGAGCCACGGATAACCCAGTACCACCGCATGAAAAGCTCGTGGAAACATATAAAAAGTCTGCTTCTCACGGTGGTTACCAGACAAAAGGATGGATAACTGCACCATGCAATGAGTAACGGACGTCACTGTCTGGCCAGAAAGAGTATGCACAGAGCGGGGAGCCGGCAGTTTAACTGTCGGAATCTCCATCTCGTGCACCAGCGTAGATGAGACAAAATAACCCTCCGCCCCGGAATCAATCAGGGCGGAGACCCTCCTCTCAACCCCCGGTAACAGGATGAGGGCTGAAATGGAGAAATTACCGGGGGGATCGGATTGAGTCCCACCCGCCAGACCCCCTGCGGCTACTGACAGGCTGATTCTTTTGGCTGTAGGCGGCATGTGTCCAACTTATGGTTCGAAGAACCGCAGTAGGCATACGCCCTGATCCGCCGCTGCCGCTCAACCTCTGCTCGCGGAAGACGAACAGAGCTGAGCTCCATTGGCTCAGGGGCAGGGGCAGGCTCGCCTCGGTCAGTAGACACCGGGAAGGAATGAGTGACGGGCAGGCGAGAGGAAGCACCACGCTCCCAAGCGCGCTCCCAGTATCGATTATCTAACCCGACCGCCTGATCTATCAGGCCGTCCAAGGTGGCAGGAACGGCATAAACTGCCAAGTCATCCCGGAGACAAGGATTCAGACCCTGGAGGAACGCGTTGCTTAACGCAACCTCGTTTCACCCCGAATCCGCTGCCTCAATCCAGAACTCCATCAAGTAGTCGGCCACCGACCAACTGCCCTGACGGAGTGACATTAGGTGATTAGTGATGTTCCCCTCACTTTTGGAACGGTCAAAGGTGTGGGTAAACTCAGCCACAAATTGGTCAAACGTTGGTGACGAAGTTCTCTGACTGTCGATAACAGCCCGCACCCATCTAAGAGCGCGGCCCTGAAGCAGAAGAACAAACTGATGAATCTTGGAGATGTCATCCGGGAGCTCTCCCTGCACCTGCCCAAAATAAAGCCGAATCTGACATAAGAAGTCCTTGCATCCTCCCCCCGCGTACGGGGCAGGAGTGGAAATAGCAAGGGTCCGGCGGACAATAGAAGAAGGAGGAGCAGGTGAAGGTGGAGCAGCCGGGGCACCAGCATAGTCCAATCAATCAGTAAGGACACTCAGCTGCTGCGCAATTGCCTGCAGCAATTGAGTGTGCTCAGCCACCTGCCTCTCTGTAACATTGAGGCCGCGGAGCGAGGAGTGATCGATTGATGATGATGCACCTGACAGGTGGTGACTCTGGCTGGCTTGTTCTGTCATATTGGCTGGACAAGCCACCTAAAATTTAAATTTCCCAGAGGGAGTCATCCCAAAGGGATTAATAAAGTTAAGTCTAAGTCTAAGTCTAAGCCACCTGAGTGTAACGTGCAATCACCAAGCAAGCACACAAAAAACGTTTGACCCTTTATTAGAATGTTTCAACACAGCAATCTTGAAGAGAAAACGCCAATCACTCACCAGATAAGCAGGAACCCTGCGGAGGACAGACGAGGCTGATTAGGGAGGAATGGAGATTTAATGGGCAAACAGATAATGCCATTCATGTGGGAGATAGGCGGAGATCAGCACAGAACCCAGCGAAGGAGAGGATCCAGCAGGTGGAACTGCTGGACGGGTTGGGTGGATGGGTCTGACCAGGCAGAGAAGGAAGGCTGCTTCGAGGAGGAGCAACAGGCTAGCGAGCGCACCAAATCCCCGCAGACGCACCACTCCATTGGCAGCAACCTGGAAAAGGTGGAAGAGAGGAGATTGTTCGGTACTGTCATAAGACAAGTAACCGCTTACAATAGAGCCGTTGGTTGAGCAGTATACCCAAACGAGCCAGCGTTGAATCATTGAAGACTGCTTCCTTATAAACGCTGGCAGGCAGGAATCAGCAGGTGCGTCTGATGAGTGAGCCGGTGAGCAGGAAGGAGGGGGCGAGTGCTCGCCGCACATGACAAAAGCTGCATTTTGTGTTTACTTGTGTTATCTTTGTCTAATATTTAAATTTGTGTTGATGATCTGAAACATTTAAGTGTGACAAACATACATAAATGAGAAATCAGGAAGGGGGCAAACACTTTTTCACACCACTGTATCTTGCAAAAAAAATATGTCATGAACGCTCCTCTAGGGCAAACACAAACTCATGCACTTGACTGCAGTGAGACTCTTTATTTACAAGAAGGAAAACATAACAGTCCAATATAACTTGTGCAAGAAACATCAAACTAAGCATGAGAGTATGTTGCTCCAGAGCAGAAAGCACTCAAGAGTGAACTGAAGGGGAGACTGGCTGTGGAGAGAGAAGTTCAGTCTGAACATTAATGTGACTGTTTATCTTTTGTTCTTATAATTAATGTGACTGCCGCAATGATAGAGGGAAAAAGGGCAGCATATAAATACAGGGAGAGGTGATACCGTAATTGGACTCTGGTGTGAATATGTGAGCAGACAAGAGAAACACAGGTGATTGGAATCAACTAATATGTGAGGGAGGAGTGGCTGGATTTGACAGCTTGACAGGTGACGCCCCCAGCAGAGCAAGACCCAGGAAACGCCTGACAGCTGTCAAACCAGAGGACAGAACAAACATAATCACAGCAAACCAAAACCAAATACAAATAAACATGAATCCAACTCATACAACACAAGATATGGCCAAAAATAACAGAAACATGACTGAAGACAAATGGGAGGCAGAGTAACATTAATAGGGCGCAATAATAGAAAGCATAAATACATTTACAGGGAAAGTCATGAGCCTGGGTCCAGCAGGAATCCAGCCCCAGCTTGTGACAGAACTCTCCTCACAAGGAGTGGATACTAGACACCCAATGTAACATCAAAAGAAAAGAAAAAAAACTGCCCCCCCAACAGGAACTACAACCAACTACCCAGGGCGGGTGGTAGGGGTGGACAGGCCAGGAGGGAACAAAAAACAACCTAGCTCAGGGCCCACACCAGAAGAACACACACTTAGATCCCCCCAAGTCCAGAAGCTAGAGGGCTCAGGAGGTCGCCCAGAGTCCCAGGCCAGCCAGACGGCCCACCGAAAAGAGTCAGGTGGCCTGCTGGAGAAAATCGTCCACCCAACCCAGAGACCCAGTCTTTCAGGTGGCCGGCCAGCATATTTCAGCCACCAGGACTGGAGGGATGATCCTGGAGGCAGCTTTCCCACCGAAAGGCTTAATGGCGGGAAGCCGGATCAGAGGAGGGGGACCCCAATGGGGACTGGTGGCGGGGAAAAGGGAACAACGATGGTGTCTGGCAGAGGAGGGATAGGAACCCCGACAGCATCGGCATCCTCAGGCTGGCCGGCTGCACCCTCAGCGGACCCAGCTTGGGACGCGATAGCACCCGCGGTGGCTCCGGGCTGGAGTTCAGTTGCACCCGCGGTGGCTCTGGGCTGGAGTTCAGCTGCACCCTCGGCGGTCCCAGCTTGGGACATGATAGCACCCGCGGTAGCTCTGGGCTGGAGTTCAGCTGCACCCGCAGTGTACTCCGGCTGGGCCATGGCTGCACCTACGGTGGATCCTGGGCTGGGGTTAGCGCCCATGACGGGCCCATACAGGAGCACTGCACCCACGTGGGGTTGAAGCTGTGGCACAGCCCCCACGAGGGTCCCTGGCTGGGACACAGCACCCACAGGGACTCAGCTTGTGGAGGGACCCATAAGACAGCCTTAGGCAGAAGAGGAGTAGGATCTGGGGCGATCTCAGCGGGGGATGCTGGACCCACGACGTAACCCGGTGGAGAACCTAGATCCTCAGAGACCTCTGGTGGCTCCGGAACATCTCCGGTGACCCTGGGAGGAAGCTCTGAAGAAACACAAAGAGAAACTGGGTCAGGGTTGCTGGCAGCGGCGGAGCCCGGCAAGGCGACCTCAGGTGCAGTGGACGATGCACCACCATCCAGGACTCCAACGATCCAGGCAATGTCATCCTGGGCTCGGCCCTCTGGAAGTCCAGCTCAGTGGCTGACACTGCGGCGGCGGCCCCCGCGGCAGGCATGATGGTCGTAGCAGCCCTAGGGCGCCCAGGCGATGTTTCCCACACTGGTGACTCAACCGGCGTGGTGGCTGGAGGCTGCCTCACCGCTGGCCCTGGAACAGGATCTTCCAGGGCCTCAGGCTCCTCCATCATCCAGCGATTCTGCTCTGGGGCCAGTGGACGCTCAGAGAAAGGTGGAGGAGACATGGAGAGAGCAGGTGAGTAATGCATGGCAGCAGTTGGTGGGGCGAACTCAGGGGACTGCTTTCCCTGATCCTCCCCTCCAGGATTCAGGCAAGACATTTCATCATTAACTGAAGTTAAATGAAATAAAACTTACCTGTTTTCCCGGACGTTGGTGTTCTCTGCTGCCGTACGTGGAGAGTTATCCCTCTCCATGACCCTGGTGAGCTTGGGCCCCTCTATGGAGAGAGGAGGCACCGCCCCTGGCGTCACAGAGATGGATGTTTCTGGAGAAAACACAGAGAACCTCTGGGCAGCGGGAGGAGCCATCAAGGAGACGGGTTTTGCGGCAGCTGGAGAGGAAGAGTAGGCTGATGTGACAGCCAGTGAAAGTGAAATAGAAAGGGAGACTGCCACTGGAACTGTCTCGCTTGATGAGGGAGGAGCTGCTGGCGAGGAGGAGATAGTGCCTCTCCGGCAATCCTGGGCTGGACGACTGTTCCGCCGCAAGGCTGAGAGCACGCTCGCTGGAACCAGTGAAGTGCCTGCTGGAGCTGGAGGTGATGGTGGCAGAACGGGAGGAGAGGAGGACAGCTGTCGGGGAGAGCGCCTTCGCTTCGGCACAGTGGGGAACGCTCCGATCCTCAGGTCAGGAAACGCTTGCTGGAGAGCGCAGACCGTGGATAGTAGTTCCGCGTACTGTGGATAATTCCTGAGACCAGGATGCACCTTCAGGATTCCCACTTCTCCTTGCAAACACTCCCATACCTGCTTGGGACCTCGGGCTTCAAGAGCCTCATTCACATAGCTTCGGATGAAGTCCGCTGCCCACTCCTCTTCCAGGCTGGGAACCCCCCTGTGCCAACCCTCCCTTCCTTGGGCGAGGCTGACGAGCCGGAGACATAACGAGCTCTAAACAGGTTGGTGAAAAAACATACAAAAATGAAAAAATACCCCACTGCTGAAGCTGAGTTTTTTCTCTGGCAGCAGTCAACTGTCATGAATGCCCCTCCGGGCCAAACACAAACTCGCGCGCTTGACTGCAGTGAGACTCTTTCTTTACAAGAAGGAAAACATAGCAGTCCAATATAACTTGTGCAAAAAACACTAAACTAAGCATGAGAGTAACTTACACAGCATAGGTTGCTCCAGAGCAGAATATGCTCTGAAGGGAACGGAGGGGGAGACTGGCTGTGGAGAGAGAAGTCCAGTCTGAACATTGATGTGACTGCCATAATGATAGAGGGAAAGGGCAGCATATAAATACAGGGAGAGGTGATACCATAATTGGACTCTGGTGTGAACATGTGAGTAGGCAAGAGAGACACAGGTGATTGGAATCAACTAATACGTGAGGGAGGAGTGGCTGGATTTGACAGCTTGACACGTGACGCCGCCAGCAGAGCAAGACCCAGGAAACGCCTGACAGCTGTCAAGCCGGAGGGCAGAACAAACATAATCACAGCAAACCAAAACCAAATACAAACTAGAAAAGCACTCATAGAGCGCATACCTCCACCAAGGCTCCTTCCGTTTCTCATGGATCACATCCAAAATGTAATGGGTTTGTGTGTAGGCCTATAGCCACTTGTGCGAAAATTGCATCAAAGTCTGTCCATCAGTTTTGGAGTATTGTTGCTAACACACTGTGAGAAGATAAGAGCCTTGGCTGAGGTATGCATTCTCAGATCATCGCCAAAATATAATGGGTTCCTCTCTAGCTCCAGAACCACCTCTAGTGAAAATTTCATCCAAATCCATCCAGTAGTTTTTGTGTAGTCCTGCTGCACAATTACAAACAAAGCCCTTGGTGGAAGTATGCACTCTCAGATCATCACCAAAATCTAATCATCTGTTCCCCGTGCCATTACACACCTTTCCTGAAAATTTCGTCAAAATCCGTTCATAAGTTTTTGAGTTATGTTGGTAACAGACAGACAGACAGACAGACAGACAGACAGACAGACAGACAGACAAACCCCGGTAAAAACATTACCTCCTTGGCGGAAGTAATAAACATGAATCCGACTCTTACAACACAAGATATGGCCAACAATAACAGAAACATGACTGAAGAGAAATGGGAGGCAGAGTAAGATTAATAGGGCGTAATAATACAAAACATAAATACATGTACAGGGAAAGTCATGAGCCTGGGTCCAGCAAGAATCCAGCCCCAGCTCCTGACAAAATATTGAAATGCAGTTTTTCTATAAAGAGAACATGCAATATTGTTACAGTCATGTGAAAAAATTAGGACACCCTGTATAAGCCTGTGTGTGTTTTTTTAACATATTGGACATATGGATATTTAATGTCATCCATCCATCCATCCATCCATCTTCTACCGCTTTTCCGGAGGTCCGGGTCGCGGAGGCAGCAGTTCAAGCAGAGAAGCCCAGACTTCCCTCTCCCCAGCCACCTGCTCCAGCTCTTCAGAGGGGATACCAAGGCGTTCCCAGACTAGCTGGGAGACATAGTCTCTCCACCGAGTCCTGGGTCTGCCCCGGGGTCTCCTCCCAGTGGGACGTGCCTGAAACACCTCAAGTGGGAGGCGTCCAGGAGGCATCCTAATCAGATGCCCATACCACCTCAACTGACTCCTTTCAATGTGGAGGAGCAGCGGTTCTACTCTGAGCCTCTCCCGGATGACTGAGCTCCTCACCCTATCTCTGAGGGTGAGTCCAGCAATCCTACGGAGAAAGCTCATTTCAGCCGCTTGTATCCGCGATCTCGTTCTTTCGGTCATTACCCAAAGCTCGTGACCATAGGTGAGAGTAGGAACGTAGATTGACTGGTAAATCGACAGCTTTGCCTTAGAACTAAGCTCCCTCTTCACCACAACAGACCGGTACAACGTCCGCATCACTGCAGATGCTGCTCCAATCCGTCTGTCGATCTCTCGCTCCATTTTCCCCTCACTCGTGAACAAGACCCCAAGATACTTAAACTCCTCCACTTGGGGCAGGAGCCTGTCCCCAACCCGGAGAGGACAATCCACCTTTTTCCGGCTGAGGACCATGGACTCGGACTTGGAGGTGCTGATTCTCATCCCAGCCGCTTCACACTCAGCGGCAAACCGTCCCAGCAAGAGCTGTAGGTCATTGCTGGATGAAGCAAACAGGACAACATCATCTGCAAACAACAGAGATGAGATCCTGTGGTCACCAAGCATGACACCCTCCATTCCCTGGCTGCGCCTAGAAATCCTGTCCATAAAAATTATGAACAGGACCGGTGACAAAGGGCAGCCCTGGCGGAGTCCAACTCTCACTGGGAATGACTCCGACCGAGTGTTGGCAATGCGAACTAAACTCTCACAACGGTCGTACAGAGACCGAATAGCTCGTAACAACAAGCCCGATACCCCATACTCCCGAAGCACCCCCCACAAAAATCCACGAGGGACGCGGTCAAATGCCTTCTCCAAGTCCACAAAACACATGTAAACTGGTTGGGCAAACTCCCACGAACCCTCAAGAATTCTCGAGAGGGTAAAGAGCTGGTCCGATGTGCCACGGCCAGGACGAAAACCACATTGCTCCTCCTGAATCCGAGGTTCGACCAACGGCCGGACTCTCCTCTCCAGTACCTTGGCATAGACCTTCCCAGGGAGGCTGAGGAGTGTGATCCCTCTAAAGTTGGAGCACACCCTCCGGTCCCCTTTTTTGAAGAGAGGAACCACCACCCCGGTTTGCCATGCCAAAGGCACTGCCCCCGACCTCCACGCAATGTTGCAGAGGCGTGTCAACCATGACAACCCAACAACATCCAGGGCCTTGAGGTACTCGGGGCGAATCTCATCCACCCCCGGGGCCCGGCCACCAAGGAGATTTTTAACCACCTTGGCGACCTCAGCCCCTGTGATAGGCGAGTCATCCCCCTCGTCCCCAAACCCTGCTTCCTCTGTGGAAGGCGTATCAGTGGGATTGAGGAGATCCTCGAAGTATTCCTTCCACCGCCCGACGATATCCCCAGTTGAAGTCAACAGTGTCCCATCCGCACCATACACAGTGTGGACGGGGAGCTGCTTTCCCCTCCTGAGCCGCCGAACAGTTTGCCAGAATCTCTTTGAAGCCGACCGAAAGTCTTGTTCCATGGCCTCACCGAACTCCTCCCATACCCGGGTTTTTGCTTCAGCAACCACCCGAGCTGCACTCCGCTTGGCCTGCCGGTACACCTCAGCTGCTTCGGGAGTCCCACAAGCCAACCAAGCTTGATAGGACTCCTTCTTCAGCTTAATGGCCCCCCTCACCACTGGTGTCCACCACTTGGTTCGGGGGTTGCCACCACGAGATGCACCGACCACCTTGCGGCCGCAGCTCTGGGCTGCCGCTTCAACAACAGAGGTGGAGAACATGGCCCATTCAGACTCCATGTCTCCAGACTCCCTCGGAATGTGGTTGAAGTTCTTCCGGAGGTGGGAGTTGAAGACCTCCCGGACAGGGGCCTCAGCCAGACGCTCCCAGCACACCCTCACTCTACGTTTGGGTCTACCAGGTCTGAATGGCTTCCTCCCCTGCCATCGGATCCAACTCACCACCAGGTGGTGATCAGTTGACAGCTCTGCACCTCTCTTTACTCGGGTGTCCAAGACATACGGTCGCAGGTCTGATGATACGATAACAAAATCGATCATCGACCTGCGGCCTAGGGTGTCCTGGTGCCAGGTGCACATATGGACACCCTTATGCTTGAACATGGTGTTCGTTATAGACAGACTGTGGTTAGCACAGAAGTCCAATAACTGAACACCACTCGGGTTCAGATCGGGCAGGCCGTTCCTCCCAATCACCCCCCTCCAGGTTTCACTGTCGTTGCCCACGTGCGCATTGAAGTCCCCCAGTAGGACAATGGAGTCTCCAGGAGGAGCACCCTCCAGCACCCCAGTCACAGACTCCAAAAAGGGTGGGTACTCTGAAACATCATTTGGTGCATAGGCACAAATCATGGTCAGGACCCGTTTCCCAACCCGAAGGCTCAGGGAAGCAACCCTTTCGTCCACCGGGGAAAACTCCAATATAGAGGCAGCAAGGTGGGGCGATACAAGAATACCTACCCCTGCTCGTCGCCTCTCGCCCGGGGCAACTCCAGAAAAGGCCAAGCTCCAGCCCCTCTCCAGGAGACTGGTTCCGGAACCGGAGCTGTGTGTTGAGGTGAGGCCGACTATATCTAGCCGGTATCGCTCAATCTCGTACACCAGCTCAGGCTCCTTCCCCACCAGAGAGGTGACATTCCACGTACCAAAAGCCAGTTTAGAAAGCTTGGGATCAGTCCGCCAAGGTCTCCGCCTTTGACTGCCACCTAATCCACATAGCACCGGACTTCCATGATCCCTCCTGCAGGTGGTGAACCTACTGGAGGGCGGACCCATGTAACTCCTTCGGGCTGAGCCCGGCCGGGTCCCATGGGTGGAAACCCGGCCACCAGACGCTAGCCTTCGAGCCCCTCCCCCAGGCCTGGCTCCAGGGTGGGGCCCCGGTAACCCCATACCGGGCGGGGTACACTGAATCCTTGATATACAATTTATATTTAATGTCAATGTTAAAAATACTGGGAGATTCACATAATACAACTAAACAATTAAAAATGAATTAAAGACTTTTTTCAAATGTTCTGTAAAATGTATTCTAAACAAATAGTGAGGAATAAATTAGGACACCCACATCTTTTTTTAGTACACCCCCACATTCACTCCCATTTACAATGGCTAAAATAATGCAAATAAAAACAAAAACAAGGTTTGACATAGATACGTGAGCATGTTTTAATAAAAAACTGAATATTTAATGGGGTGTCCTAATTTTTTCACATGACTGTATGTAGCTTCCAGCCCGTTCTCTTCACAGCTGCTCTGACTGCTCACCCTCAGGTTCACCACCGTGGACCTCAGAGAAAGAAACAAGAAGGGAAAAAGTAATGAAAATGTTGCGGAAGATGAAAGCAAATGAAACAGCGAGCTGGACAACACTCGAACTTTATTCCCCTTCCAACATAAAACACAGAAAAAAACCTCTCCCGGGGTCTCTGGGTGCCTCCTTTTACACCACTTTATTTCTGCCCAATGAGACCCAGGGAGCGAAAGACAATACACGCAGTACACAAAGCCTGTCTGGCACATTAACATTACAGAACACGAAACTCTGCTTATCACTCCCTGTCACACTCTAGTGAAGTGCGGTGTCTCCTGACTCCCCGGGTTGCGGCTAGTCCTTTGTGTTACATCTAAGACCCCCCGGTGCCACGTCCTCCTTCAGTCCTCTATTCCACCTCCCCCCAACTTCCGACTCTGGGTGGAGAACCCCCTACTCAGTGCCACCACATAGCTCCCCCCCGAACGCCCAGAAAGCAGACTAACGCCCTGGTCCCTTGGGCTTGAGCCGGTGCACATAGCGGCTGTAGTGGGGGGTCACCAGACCGGTTGAAGCGCCCTCCTGGCAAGGTGTGTGGGAGGGAAAGTTGGTCTGTGAAGGGGAAGAGGGTGTGAGGGGGAAGGTTAGCTTTGCGAGCACAGTTCTCTACCGGGGGAACACCAACTTGCAGAAACACCGTTGGTGGGCGTCCGCGCTGGGGAGCTTGGGCCAACACCACCTGTTCGTCTGCCAACACATAAGCAGGCTTCAGCCTGTCAATGCAGACAGTCTCCTTACCCCCCCACCCCCCCAAGTCTAACACAAAATGCTTTGCCCCAGTTTCCAGCACTCTGAATGGTCTGTTGTACGGTGGATGCAGCGGGGTTCTGTGTGCATCGTGCCTGACAAAAACAAACTTGGCGCTCTGTAAGCTCTTTGGGATGAAGATGTGGGGAAAATAATGGTGGGCCGGGCCCAGCCCGTTAGCAACCCCTGTACCGTAAAAAAGTTGCGTGGGTGGGTCGGTTCTGTGTGCGGGGTTTTCCAGTAAAAATTCCCCGGGGATCCGCAGTGGCTGAGAAAAAACGAGTTCTTCCGGGGAGGCTGCCAGATCCGCCTTAGGCATGGAGCGCAACATTAATAGGTCCCGGGGCAAGCGGTCAACCCAATTTTTGCATCCATGAGTGAAGCTCTGAGCGCTGCTTCAAGCGACCTATGAAAACGTTCGCATAACCCGTTAGCCTGGGGGTTGTATGCGGTGGTGCGGTGGATTTTGGCCCCCAGACTCTGAGCCATTGCTGACCAGAATTCCGAAATGAATTCTGAACCCCTGTTGGAAGTGATGTCCAATGGGGATCCGAACTGTGAAACCCAAGCCGACAAAAAAGCGTGAGCCACCTCCATGGACGTGGTGGAAACCAGTGGGACCACTTCAGGCCAACGTGTGGTGTGGTCCATGATTGTCAAAAGGTGCATGAAACCTTGTGACAGTGGGAGGGGGCCCCACCAAATCCACATGGATGTGGTTGAGCCCCCTGGCCAGAATTTGAAATGGATCGAGGGGGGCTCTGGTGTGCTTGCGCACTTTGGCCCGCTGGCAAGCGACGCATGCTGCAGCCCACTCCTTCACATCCCACATCACAATCAGGCTCCTTTTTATTTAAAAGATCTGATACTACCGTATTATCCTAACAGAGCACTACGCTCCCAAAATGCAGGATTACTTGTAATACCTAGAATCTCCAAAAGTACAATGGGAGGCAGAGCCTTCAGTTATCAAGCTCCTCTCCTGTGGAATCAGCTGCCAATCTGGATTCGGGAGTCAGACTCGATCTCTGTTTTTAAGAATAGGGCTAAAACCTACCTTTTTGATCTAGCCTACAATTAGGGAGGGATCATGTGTTTCTGAACCCTCCCTTAGTTATGCTGCTAATAGGTTTAGTCAGCCGGGGGACCTCCAGTAATGCACTGGGCCTCACTCCTTTCCTCACTCTCTATGAAATATTTTTTTTTTTTTGCTGGTCATTAACATTTGTTTGTTCTCTCCCATAGATTGAGTCCCCATCGTGCTGTTTGCTCTCTACATGTCTGTTCTTTTCTTCTTCTCTATCCCCTCACCCCCCAGCCAGTCGCAGCAGATGACTGCCCCTCCCTGAGCCTGGTTCTGCTGGAGGTTTCTTCCTGTTAAAAGGGAGTTTTTCCTCTCCACCGTCGCCAAGTGCTTGCTCACAGGGGATCGCCTGATTGCTGGGGTCTTTCTGCAACTGTGGGGGTCCCCCCTACAGTTGATAGTGCTATGAGATGACTGTTGTTGTGAAATGGCGCTATATAAATAAAGTTGAATTGAATTGAATTGAATCCCTGCATAAGTGAGGCCAGACAAATTTTACCCCCACCAGTTTAATCGAGGCACGCATGCCAGAATGCAAAAGGGAGTGGACTGACTCAAACATGTGGCGGTGCCAAGAGCTCGTAACCACCGGGCATGGGTGACCAGTGGAGACGTCGCAGAGCAAAGGAGAGCACCCTTCTTGCACCACCCTGCTCTTTAGTTTTAACCCAGTAGTTGCGGACTGGAGTGCACAAATGTCCACATCCATGGTTTGCTCCACAGCTATAGTGGGGAAATCTATTCCCATGTAGACCAGGGAGACTAATGCACATGACAGGCAGTTGGTCACAACATTAAGCTCACCAGCTACGTGTTGAATGTCGGTCGTGAACTCCAAGATCGCGGCCAAATGTATTTGCTGCTGGGCCGACCACGGTTCCGAGACTTTGGACATTGCATACGTTAACGGCTTATGATCAACGAACGCAGTGAACTCGCGGCCTTCCAGCCAAAACTAGAAGTGGCGTGTTGCCAGGTGGAGGGCCAACAACTCTCTGTCAAACGTATTGTATTTGTGCTCATTGTCGCGCAAAGTACGACTGAAAAAATACGAGTGGCTGCCACGTACTGCTCCACCACTGCCCCTATGGCAACATCAGATGTGTCAGTGGTGAGTGCTGTCCGCGCTGACAGGGCAGGGTGGGCTAGCAAAGTGGCGTTAGCAAGCACTGTTTTGGCGTTTGTGAAAGCCTTGACTCGCTCAGGGGTCCAGTCGATGTTTTCCACTGGCTTCTTTTATTTGAGCGTGGCATACAATAGCTGCAGCAGCTGGGCTGCTTGGAAGAGGAAACGGTTGGAAAAATTGACCTTGCCCAAAAATTCCTGTAGGGCCCTCACGGTCTGCAGATGCGGAAAATCTGACACTGTGCACATTTTATTAGGCAGCGGAATTGCGCTCTCCAGCGAAATGCAGTGACCCAAAAAATCAATCACTGGCACACCAAACTGGCACTTTGCCAGGTTAACGATAAGCCCCTGTGCTTCCAATCTCTTGAAATCTAGTTTGAGATGGGCAAGGTACTCCTCCTCGGACGCACTAGTCACCAAAATGTTGTCTAAGTAGACAACAATGAAAGGCAGGTCACAGAGCACTGCATCCATCATTCTTTGGAAGGTTTGCGCTGTGCTCTTTAACCCGAACAGCATGCGTAAAAACTCGAAAAGGCCAAAAGGAGTTATTACCGCTGTTTTGGGAACACCCTCCACGTGCACCAGGACCTGGTGATAACCGCGGACCAGGTTCACTTTCGAAAAAAGACGCCTCCCGGCCAGATGCACAAAGAGATCCTGGCTGTGCGGGATGGGATACCAATCGTGTTCCGTGGTGTTCAAGTGTTCAAGTGCCGGAAATCTCCGCACGGTCGCCACGACCCATCGGCCTTAGGCACCATGTGTAGCAGGGATGCCCATGGGCTGTTGAAGCGCCTAACAATGCCCAGCTGCTCTAAGTTGGCAAATCCCTTGCGTGCTCTGGCTAGTTTAACCACGTCCAGGTGCTGAGGTCGCACGAACACCGACGGGCCTTTTGTGGTTATGAAATGTTCGACCCCTTGTTTGGTTACCATAGCAGAAAAAGTCGTAACTGTGAGCGCTGGGAACTGTGAAAGTAAATGCTGGTAATTACCTTCTGGAACTATAACATTAGCCTGTGTTGTTGGCCCAACTTCCCGAGCTGTGCAGGGCAAGGAGGAAAAAGAGACAGCATCCACTAAACATCTGCTGGCAACATCGACTAACAACCCATAAGCACATAAAAAATCCACTCCTAAAATGGAGACGGAACATGCAACTCCCACAAAGTCCCAATGATAATTGCGTCCGTGTAAGCATACCGTCAACGTCCGTTTGCCAAACGTCCTGATGTTGGATCCGTGGCAGTCGTGAGCTCAGGACTGCTGCCTCCAGCAGAATGAGGCTCATCTGGGAGCCAGAGTCCACCAAGAAACGTCTCCCCGAACGTGTGTCTGTGATGAAAAGCAGCTTGTTCCTGTTGCCAGCAGTCGCAGCTGCTACTGACTGCTGGCTATGCCATTTCCCTGCTTCTTGAATTGGCACAGCGGCAGACAGTGTTGGGCATTTGAGCCAAAATGGCGGTGATAGAAACAAAGCGTCCCGTTCCTGCGTCTCTTGGCGTCCGCCCCAGCCACCACCAATGGCTCTTCGACCTCGCTGGAGTCCTTCATGGATGTCGGTGTCATTGCGTGCATGCTGAGAGCTCTGGTCGCTAGGATGATGTCGTCTGCTTCTTGCGCCAGAGCGCGGTAGTTCTTGGTTACCAGCAGCGGCGAGTTGGCCAGGATCGCCCTTGCTGTAGCAGGTAGGTTCCTGAGGAAGAAGTGGGCAAACAGGAAAGATTTGCCATTCTTCCCATTAATGCTAACATGCTCTCCATCAGCTCCACAGCTGATCTGTCACCTAACTCTGAGCTCATTAGGAGTTTCTCTGCTCTCTTACTGTCTGACAGAGCATAACGCTGAAGTAGCATCTGCTTGAGCGTGTCATATCCCCACTGGGCTGGCGGCTCCTGGAGCAGGCTCGTCACTTGCTGTGCGGCACGCACATCCAGCGTAGCGACCACATGATAATATTTGGTGTCATCCATCGTGATCCCACGGAGTGCGGATTGGGCTTCCACATGTAGAAACCAAGCGGTCGGATTGTGAAGCCAGAAGTCTGGGAGCTTGACTGTGGCAGTGCATGCTGCGCTGGTGTTCTGCCTCTGGGTTGTCTCCGGGGCGGTGCTCGGCTCATTTTCCATTGCACGTCTTAGGGTCACCAATGTGGAAGATGAAAGCAAACGAGACAGTGAGCTGGATGACATTCGAACATTATTCCCCTTCCAACATAAAACACAGGAAAAAAAAACCTCTCACGGGGTCTCTGGGTGCCTCCTTTTATACCACTTTATTTCTGCCCAATGAGACCCAGGAAGCCAAAGACAATACACGCAGTACACAAAGCCTGTCTGGCAAATTAACATTACAGAACACGAAACCCTGCTTATCACTCCCTCTCATACTCCAGCAAACTCCAGTGTCTCTTGACTCCCCGGGGTGCGGCTAGTCCTTTCTGTTACATCTAAGACCCCCCCAGTGCCACTTCAGCGTCATCAAATAAATTCTATTACAGATGTCATGTTCCTACTCAACTTAAGAAATTGTTTGGTTTTCTGTCAAAATAACCTCAAGTGGTTTTTATATTTCATCCTTACATCAGCTTTAATTAAGTAAATATATCAATAAAGAAATGATGGGACTGTAAAAGTTATTTTAAAGGAAATGATTCAACAACGTCACACCATGATGTTTTTATATTACTGACATTAGTATTAAGAGTTGAAAAAATTGTCTGAACTTTAGAGAAACCAACTTAACATTAGCGTTATTAACATATGAATCATATAACCGGAGTGGTGGCTCAGTTGGTAGAGCATCCGCCCCACACCCAGGCAGGGGTTCAAATCCCGGCCGGGTCATGCCAAAGACCATATAAAAGTGGAACTTCCTGCCGTCCAGCTTGGTGCTCAGCAATAATGGAATGGAGGAGGGAAATTTGTGGCGGCGCCTTCCATGGCAGCGGCCCTCTGATTCTACACTTGGGGTGTGTGTGATTAACACTGTAGATAGGTAAAACACAGTCTTACTGTACATGATAGATTGTACAGCTGAATGACAATAAAGGGTGATTTAATTTAATTTTAACCACTGAACCATCAGTAGCGGAGCACATTAGAAAAAATAATGTGACAAAATACAAGCTTTAAGAATCAAATGTTACTGTGTTAGGAGGTGTTAATTTCATGTGCAGTGCTGGTGTTTCGGCTCCGTCCATGATTTGTGGCTGTAGCTTCTGATTTATTGTTAATTGGTTCCAGCTGGCAGGTTAAGCCCTGAGCTTAGGCCCTTGCCAGTCTACAGCCACACCCCTCTCTCTGCCAGACACTCACCAGCTGTCAGTTATTTCTCATTTGTTCCTGCCCCACCCCCCCACACACACATATGCATGCACACACATTTACTCATACACAGACTCCCGCCACACACCTGCGTCCACTTGTCACTCATTAGCCTGCTTGGTATTTATTGGGTGACAGTGGGGGCATTCAGTGTCGTGGCGTAAGTCTACACTGCACAGTTCAGTCTGTAGTCACCAGCTGATGTTTTCCCCTGGAGCTGTTGGCACCCTTTCCCTATGGGCTTCTATGGTGTTGTTTCCCCAGAGCCCGCTGAGCTCGGACGCCCTCTGTAAGTCTCCCTCTTGTTTTCATTCGCTGCCCAGTTCTGCCTAGGAGCGTTCCCTGCCAACTGAGCTCGGGCGTCCATTGATTGTGTGCCAGACTGTATCGTCCTATTGAATATTTTCTTGTGTTTTGTGTGTTTTTGAGTTTCCCCCTTTTTTTTAATAAACACATTCACTTCACCTGCATTTTGGGCTCAAACTAATTCTATTGTCCGTTGTGAGGTTATGCAGCTGACATGACAGTTAATGTGTTAACAATGAAACTACACTATACTTTAAGGGCAAAATTTACTTGTCAAACTTTTTTTTCTCCTGCTTTTCTGTTCTGATGTTGTCTGCCAGTTTCTTTGGCTTCAGAGGAACCTCTGCTGTGATTGGTGCGTTGCACTTGAGCAATATGGGAATTGTAGTTTTTACAAATGAGCCGTAAACTACAGGAAGAATATACGTTGTCCTTTATCTTCAAAAGTCAACAGCAAAACATGTCTGAAAAGAAACAATGTGTTGAATCCCATACATTGATCTCTATAGAAAAGTAGGAGTAAAAGTAGAAGTGAAACCACCCAGTCGCCACATCAGCACACCCAAAACACTCAGCGAGCCACCAGAGAATGAATGGGCCTAGCAGCAAATGGCGCCACCCCCACCTGAACAACCTCCCAAAAAACCAAGAGATCCTGAACTTTTTGACACGGAGACACAGTCCACAATCCCGTGTAACTGGTGAACTGCAGAAATAGATTTCTATAGTTAGTAGATTTCTATAGTTCACTGGCTGTGCAAGACCGCAAGCCATGCCTCCACACCAAGAAGCCCAAAATCTGACAATTCCCCGGGAAGCCACCGAGGCAAAAGTGGCACCGTCCACCACCAAACCCGCCCACTCAACACTGACTGGCCCCGGGCGCACCAACACAGCAGCCAGGTGGCCTCACTCGGTTCTGTACTCACTAATGGGGTGTGAGCCATCCAGCTTTTCATAGAGATCAGTGTCCCATATGTGGAAGTAGAGGGGGCATAACTTAGACTGGGAGCTGGGAGAGCTGTCACACAGATAGCAAAGCAAGCCCAAATAAGCAACTACACATTAAAAAAAAAGCCCCAAACCCCCCGACCCGCAACTGATGACATTTACAAGTGACTTAAGAGAAAAACAAGCCCAAAGTCACTCAGTTACTTTTGTTACTGCATGATTAAAGTAACTAGTTACTTGGAAAAGTAACTTTCACGTTACTTTTAAATGCATAATTAAATCATCTTGCACACACAGCAAGATTAAGGGCCCCTTGTTCTCATCAGAAAAAAGAAGAAAAAGAAAACTGATGTGAAAAAAGTCTCATCTTACAGAGAAAAAATGTTTCAGATTTACACAAACTTGTAATCAGTAGAAAGTCAGAAATTTACTAGAAATAAAGCTGTGAATTCACAGAGAAATTTTTGGACCCCCTGGTGGGCTGTTTTCAGCCCACAAGCTATATGTTTGACACCCCTGAACCAGCCATTAAGAATGCATATTTAGAGGATTTACCTCCATGAAATAGTTGCATATCACAACAGCATGTAAGTGAATGAGATAAAATAAAATAGAAAGCACAGATAAATGAAAGGTCACTGCTTAGAACAGAGGTGTCAAACTCAATTGCACAGGGGGCCAATACTCAAAGCACACTTTAGGTCAGGGGCCGAACAGGATAAACATTTATTGAACACACTAAAACTAAACGTTTTTGAACATAAATATGAATAAAAACAGACAGGAATATTATTCCAGAATAAATAAACTTAAACTTTATATAACTTAAAATACTTTGCTCTCCATAAAAATATCTCTTGTCAAAATTATGCAAGTCACACCTATGAACATGCTGCAAAAAAAACCCCCTGAAAAAAATAAATAAAAATCATGCTTTTCTGCAAAAGTAAAAATAACAAATTAAAACATTCAGTTTTCTTAGCTATTGTGCTATTTTATAAAAAATAAACTTAAACTTTATATCTTCAAATATTTTGCTCTTTATAAAAATATCTCCTGTCAAAATCATACAAATTCAAAATATGAACATGGTCCAAAAAACCCTGGAAATATAAATAAAATTTGTGCTTTTCAGCAAAAGTTAAAATAACAAATCAAAACATTCAGTTTTCTCTGCTCTTATGCCATTTTGTCAGAGCTGGATGCTTGGCATCTTTTCTTGGCAGAAGTTCGTTTAGGTTTGGTGTAAGGTTCTGTGTTGTGGAGATTCTCAGGATGGACTGCAGGTGTTCATCAGTGAGACGACTCCTGTGTGCTGTTTTGTTAATCTTCATCACTGAGAACATCTTCTCACACAGATATGTGCTACCAAACATGCACAAGGTTCGAGCCGCATGTAGACGGAGCTGAGGCATTGCTTCAGGAATGGAGTGAATAAACTGTGCGGGCCCTGCAGTGTCGTACTTTGCCTTTAGTGGCCCATTACACTGCAGCTCTATCAGCTCCATCTGAATCTGTACAGGTGCAGTTTCCACGTCGACGGCAAATGGGTTGTGAAGTAGCTCGAAATTCTTTTTTTGTGCTTCAAAGTCTCCAAAGCGCCGTGAGAACTCAGTGCGAAGTGCGTTCAGTTTATCAGCAAAGTGCGCATTAGGCAACATCGTTGTACCGACTTGGTTCAACATTACTTGGCAACAGGGAAAGTGAGGCAAGTTGCACTGGTGCATTTGTGTCTCCCATATCAGCAGCTTCACCTGAAATGCCTTCACTACATCATACATGTCAGTGATCATGCAGGAGCTGGATGCTGAAGGTTCAAGACATTGAGATGAGTTGTTATGTCAGCCAGAAACGCCAACTCACATTTCCACTTCTCATCCCGTAAAACTGTAGAGTCTTTTCCTTTACTGTTCATGAACTGACAGATTTTCTTGCTGAGCTCAAAAACTCTATTGAGAACTTTTCCCCGACTCAGCCAACGCACCTCTGTATGATAAGGAATGCCGGCAAACTCTGAATCTATTTCTCGCATAAAAGATTGAAATTGCCGGTGATTTAAACCTTTAGTTCAGATAAAGTTTATGGTTTGCATTACAGGGCTCATTAAATATTCCATTTTTAACACTTTACCACACAGCATTTCCTGACGTATGATGCAGTGATATGCTGTTAACTTACCAGTACAGTTCTCCTCCTGCATCTTTACCTGCATCCTTCCCACTATTCCACTTGTTTCACCGCACATTGCCGGTGCTCCACCTGTTGTAAGTCCAATAAGTTTGTCCCAGGGCAGTGAAGCATCATCTCATTTTGGCTCATCAATAAAATTATTCTTCAGTTTAAAAACACTGTTTCACCCAGGAAAAGGACAGTCAAGAACTGCTCTTTAATCCCAGGACCACAGCTGAACTAACATTCCTTTGTTAAACCAGTTTCAGGAATTCCTCCTGAATCTTTTAGGGCCCAATAAAATGTGGACAAACGAACAGACCTCTGTGGAGTACCTCATATGGTCACTACAAAATATCCACAGCTCAACATTGCCCTCTACTGGCAACTCTGGGATATGCTGGACTTAACCAGTGAACTTTTTAATCCCATCTTTGTTAAAAGACTCAATTCTCAACTTCCTCTCTTTTTCAGGACACCATGGAAAAGCAAGTGGTGTTTGATGTGGACAAACAATAATGGGTTTGAAATATATTAATCCTTGATTTTAAATATGTGCATGCTAAAATGTTTAAATGAATGTTTATTCTCGCCTGTTAATAAATCATGTGACCGATCGTGGCCAATCTCTGCTTGACAACGGCTCTCCCAAGGGTATTGGTTGTTACAGACAAAAGCCTGTTTGTTCATTGGACTAAAGTTCTTAATGCCCACCCATGAAGGAGAACTATTGGCTGGAACTTTAGTCCATTCCCGGAATCTCGCGAAAGTTATCCGCAGATAAAGAGAAGAATCACTCTCCTCTCGCTCTCTTTCGGCTCTGCTCTTTGTCCCTTTATCTTGTCTTCACACCAGATGACTACACAGAAGAACAGCACTTCAGATCACCACGGGAGAACAAAGGACATTTCTCCCACGTGTTTTTTTTTTCTCTTTAAACATCTAGGAATTAATCCTTTTCTTTCCTAAGCTCAAATCCTGATTCAGAGTCAAACTCCATTTCTAGATGTTTACTTTTATAACGTTTTCCTGTTAAACTTTCTTTAAACTCACCGTTTGTAATTTTGACTTTATGTTTATAATTTTTATTGACCAGCTACACACGAGAAACTAATTTCATCTCCACAAAGTCCGAAAATCTTTTAATTTTGCTATTGGATCAGATTTTGGTAATTATTCTCAAATTCCCTCATGAAAAGTTGTTGATCCACGATGCGCAGCTGAAGAAATCAACACGCCACGAAAAGGAGACGTCTTGGGCTGGACCGCACCCCAGGCGATCAACACATCAAAATCTCATCTTGTGACAACCGAATATTTGCTGAACAAGTATTCTGGGTTTTGGCGCTATCTACATCGAAAGCTTCCCGAGGACGATGCATAAGGATCTTCAGCTTCAACCTGGGTCACGTGAGTGGCATTCTTTATCCATCTGCTGAATAAAACATCTGAGATTTGAGAATAATTTAATATTTGATCAGATACAAAATTAAAGAGCACTTAACATAACTCTTCTTTTCCTTAAAATTCCGTTTTCATTTTCTTAAGAGTAACCCAGAATTTTCCATATAATTAGTTTAATTTTCCCCATAAATTTGCATTCTGTTTTCATCTGTTAACTTCAAACTGATCTAAATTGAGCTTACATTTTCATCCTGGTTCTGCAAATGTTCACATTGTTACTCTATCATGAATGAATTAATGAAACTCATTACAATGTCCTTTAATCATCATTTCATTTAATAAATATGTGAAAATGAAAGAAGTTGTTGGGAATTTATTTCATTCTGAGTCTGGTTTCAAAGTCCCCAGTATCGAATTCACTAAAATTTTGAGACTGATTATTAATTAATTTATTGAGTGATTAAACAGGTATAAAGTGAAATTAAGGATTAAAGTGCTCCCTAAAGAGGAGCTGGTGCCCCACGAGTGTTTATTAACTTTTTCTGTGTGTATGGACCCAGAGTTCATCTCAGGTCCCGATACATTAATACAAATTAAATAATTCTTATACCTGATCATAATTATTAATCAAATATTCCTACATATTGCTACAGCAGTTTCATGTCGGTTACACTTTGACATACGTTTTCAAAGATGTCTTTTCCTGTCGTTGTCCCGTGCATCAATTTAATGTCTAATATTTCCTCTGTAATGCACAAATTGGAGTCCACTCCATGGATGAAGATGGCCAGCTGTGCAGTGTCCGTCATGTCATTACTTTCATCCACAGCAAGAGAGTATGCAATAAAGTCTTTGCTTCTTTCAATCAACTGTGTTCTTAAATGAGTAGCCATCTCACAAACCCGATCAGCAACTGTATTTCTACTCAGGCTTACATTTGCCAACATCTGCTTTTTGTCTGGACTCAAGACGTCGCACACCTTCATCATGCAGCTCTTCAGAAGCTCTCCCTCGGTAAATGGCCGGGCTGATTTGGCTATCGCCTCTGCCACAATCTGAAAGGCTTTGTTTTCAGAATCAACTTTTCTTTTCGCCATTGTTAGGGGCTAGCTTTGACTTTACAATAGGGTTGTATACAGCAACAGATGCTTGACTTGATTGATGTGGAAATGTTCCCGGGTAACCTATTGTTCGGCAAGGCAGCTGTTGCACTGCATTATGGGATCTGTAGTTTGTGTGTTATCAGCGCTTCGTATCGCCGGGCCATTAATAACAATAATAATAGGTCTATATAAAATGATCTCTCGGGCCTTGAGTTTGACACTTACAGCCGTGGACAAAATTGTTGGTACCCCTCTGTTAATGAAAGAAAAACCCACAATGGTCACGGAAATAACTTGAATCTGACAAAAGTGGTAATAAATAAAAATTCTATGAAAATTAACCAGTGAAAATCAGACAGTGGTTTTGAACTGTGGTTCAACAGAATTATTTAAAAAAAATAAACTCATGAAACAGGCCAAGACAAAAATGATGGTACCCCTAGAAAAGATTGAAAATAATGTGACCATAGGGACATGTTTAACCAAGATGTGTCCTCTAATTAACATTATAGGTGTCTACAAACTTGTAATCAGTCAGTCGGCCTATTTAAAGGGTGACAAGTAGTCACTGTGCTGTTTGGTGACATGGTGTGTACCTCACTAAACATGGACCAGAGGAAGCAAAGGAGAGAGTTGTCTCAGGAGATTAGAAAGAAAATTATAGACAAGCATGTTAAAGGTAAAGGCTATAAGACCATCCCCAAGCAGCTTGATGTTCCTGTGACTACAGTAGCACATATTATTCAGAAATTTAACATCATCGGGACAGTAGCCAACCTCCCTGGACATGGCCACAGGAGGAGACAGATAATACGAATGGTAACAAAAGAGCCCAGAACAACCTCTAAACACATTCATGGTGAACTCCAAGGTCAAGGTACATCAGTGTCAGATCGCACCATCCGTCGTTGTTTGAGCCAAAGTGGACTTCATGGGAGACGACCAAGGAGGACACCACTGTTGAAAACAAATCATAAAAAAGCCAGACTGGAATTTGCCAAACTGCATGTTGACAAGCCACAAAGCCTCTGGGAGAATGTCCTATGGACAGACAAGACAAAACTGGAACTTTTTGGCAAGGCACATCAGCTCTATGTTCACAGACGGAAAAATGAAGCACACCAAGAAAAGAACACTGTCCCTACTGTGAAACATGGAGGAGGTTCTGTTATGTTGTGGGGCTGCTTTGCTGCATCTGGCACAGGGTGTCTTGAATCTGTTCAGGGTACAATGAAATCTCAAGACTATCATGGTATTCTAGAGAGAAATGTGCTGCCCAGTGTCAGACAGCTTGGTCTCACTCGCAGGTCATGGGTCTTGCAACAGGATAATGACCCAAAACACACAGCTAAAAACACCCAAGAATGGCTAAGAGCAAAACATTGGACTATTCTAAAGTGGCCTTCTATGAGCCCTGATCTAAATCCTACTGAACATCTGTGGAAGGAGCTGAAACATGCCGTCTGGAGAAGGCACTCTTCAAACCTGAGTCAACTGGAACAGTTTGCTCATGAGGAGTGGGCCAAAATACCTGCTGAGAGGTGCAGAAGTCTCATTGACAGTTACAGAAATCGTTTGATTGCAGTAATTGCCTCAAAAGGTTGTGCAACAAAATATTAAGTTAAGGGTACCATCATTTTTGTCCAGGCCTGTTTCATGAGTTTGTTTTTTAAAATAATTCTGTTGAACCACAACTCAAAAGCATTGTCTGATTTTCATTGGTTAATTTTCATAGAATTTTTATTTATTACCACTTTTGTCAGATTCAAGTTATTTCTGTGACCATTGTGGGGTTTTCTTTCATTAACAGAGGGGTACCAACAATTTTGTCCACGTGTGTATGGCTTAGAAGAAGCTTTACTGCAACAAATTGCAGTCACTTTTTCTCTGTGCGTAAGAAAACTTGAAATGCATTTAATGCGGACATTAAATGCATTAAAACCTTCTTGCTCAAAAAATACTAATGTTTAACCACAGAGGTAGAAATTGTTAGGGGCTACTTACCGCTCGGACAACAGGTGATCAGGGCTCAATGTGAGAAGTTGCCACTGCCACGGCATTTCTTCATACAGGGTTGTGATGTGAACTGGGGCAGGACAGGAAACGGACCCATGGATGAGACTGTATGACGGCTAAGTCAGTTATGGTAGGGTCAGTTTATACTTATTTGCTTATTTATTTGCTTGTCTTTGCCTTTGGCATGACAACCACCAGTGGCTTGAGGTGCTGGGGATGGCAGTTGTCCTGCCAATAGCCACCAAAACTGTGTATTCATCCCCAGTTTGCAGCTGATGAGGAGGGTGTGTAGCAGCTGGAAGCTGTAAGATCATCTGTTTGCGCTAAATTATCTATCCATATTAATAAAATGAATAACGCATCTGATCAAATTTCAGTAACTGTAACGCATTACTGAAATTTTAAACAGTAATTTTGTTACACAGCACGTTACTGCAAAGGTAGTGGCATTACAGTAACGCGTTACTCCCAACACTGCTTATAATAAGCAGACTTGGCAACACTGAGCAAGAGCTTGATTGTTGACACAAAGTGCTCAGTGGGGCTGTAATAAAGGTGCACTGCCACCTCTACTGGGCTGGTATAGGCATTACAATGATGTTTCAGCTGCATTGACTTTAAAGGTGAGTTATTTTTGTGTTTATTTAAAAAACAAAGCGTTATTTCAAAATTCTGGCAAATTAAAAGTCCAAAAGATATAGTGATACAATGATACAAGCCTGTAGTTCCACTTAATTTTGACCAAGTGAGCTGAAACAGACAGGCAGACAAATACAACCAACCAACTACACAACCACACACACAGACGCATTGAGCAATTACCGTATGCCTCTCCGTTTCACCGAGGCATAATAGTTTCCCAGTTGAATTAAAATGCAAAATAGAGTATTTCATGAGTGATTCACAGGAAATGCTACTTACTGTTTCTGTCAGTGACTGTGTCAATGTCCTTCTTTCAGTCTATTGTAAACGTCATGATAAAAGTGCTCTTGAAGTAAATCCAGTCATGAAATATACTGTACATTTCAATGATTTTGTTGAAAAAGAGAACAAGGGAGATATGAAAACAGTAGCATGTCAAATTTTACTGAAATTGTTAAAAGAAATGAAAATTGCTACAATGGAACATGAATTGTCTTTGAGTGCTTCTTTTTCCCCCTTTTGTTTTTTCTTTTATTTTATCAAACATTCATCTTTTACTTGGCACAAAATATACACTTGCAAGTGATATGTAACACTGAATAAACAGAAGCAATGTTGTACTGAAGTTTTTTTGATTAAAAATTGATTTTTTGATTGATTTTGGGCAGCACGGTGGTGCAGTGGCTAGCACTGTTGCCTTACAGCTAGAAGGTTCCTGGTTCGAATCCCCAGGTTGGCAGGGGTTGGAACCTTTCTGTGTGGAGTTTGCATGTTCTCCCTGTGCTGCGTGGGTTTACTCCGGGGGCTCCGGTTTCCTCCCACAATCCAAAGACATGCATGTTAGGTTAATTGGCTGTTCTAAATTGTCCTTAGATATCTGTTTCCTATAGGGCCTTAGAATAGAGGGTTAGTATTTAGTGAAAGCACTTTGAGTGGTCTTTGTGACTAGAAAAGTGCTATATAAGTGCAAGTTAGTTAGTAGTAATTAAATTTAGTGATGTTTGACTAATAAAAAGACATCATTTGATGTTTCCATATATACACTTTTTTTATTTTTTCTTCCCTTACATTTTTAAGGTTAAATTTATCAAAAAGCACAACATTAGTATAGTTCCTTTATAAATAAGCCAACCCACATCATTGCTAAATCTTTAGAATATTCCTGTGATATTCAGTAGATAAATGGTGACAGTCTACCTACAGTATAAACTGAGTTATTGTTTCAATGTTTTTCCATCTTTCCTGATTTATAATACACTCATTTAAAATAACAGGTATTCACTGTGTGCTGCAGTTTTCCATATTTATTTTTTTTTAAAAGCCAGCCCACTATTTCTTTGCACAAAATGGTTCTGCCATATAATCAACATTTTTTCCAAAAGTTTTTAACCAAACTAATCCATAGCAGCACGGTGGTGCAGTGGTTAGCACTGTTGCCTTACAGCTAGAAGGTTCCTGGTTCGAATCCCCAGGCTGGCAGGGGTTGGAACCTTTCTGTGTGGAGTTTGCATGTTCTCCCTGTGCTGCGTGGGTTTACTCCGGGGGCTCCGGTTTCCTCCCACAATCCAAAGACATGCATGTTAGGTTAATTGGCTGTTCTAAATTGTCCCTAGATATCTGTCTCCTATAGGCCCTTAGAATAGAGGGTTAGTATTAGTGAAAGCGCTTTGAGTGGTCTTTGTGACTAGAAAAGCGCTATATAAGTGCAGGTTAGTTAGTTAGTATTCATGCGTCAACAATAAACTTTAAGACTGTCATCGTAGACAGCAATTTTTCTTGACAATATGAAGCTACTAAATTTTTCAACTAAATATATCTTCTATATACAAAAAGAAATAAATGAATTAGAATTTGAGCAGACCTGAGTATGGAGTAGCATGACTTCAAGGTTGTTCAATAAATATTGTGTGTAAAAAAACAGGTTTGCTTGATGAAAATCCGATGATATCCATAAAAAATATGTCAAAATATGTTGTGAAGATAAGGACTGTATCTTTTTCAAAAGTAATCGTTGACTGAATTATTGTGTGGTCCAATTATAACAGCTGAGGTTTGTGCAATAAAAGCCACATTGTGAGCAGCAGAAATGCTTTGACCATTATTTCTCTCTCTGTTATTCTCCCTGACATTGTTACAGCGCAAAAGATGCAAAAGATGTCCTTTCAGCCTCTGTGAGAGCATGTACAGCAGAGGGTTCATACAGCAGTGTGAAAAGGCAAGTATATGACAAATATCTTTGGCGATATTCAGTTGATTGAGCTCCTTACAATCTCTGAGTGTATAGAGAGGAATAATGAAAAGTATAGTATTGTATGGTCCCCAGCAGAGGAAGAAGGCCACAACGATGCACAGTACAACAGCAACAGACCTGTACCTTCTTCTATTTGAGGCCTGCAAAACTGTTTTGAGAATGGCAGAATAGCAGAAAAGAATGATGACAAATGGGAGAAAGAAAAGCAGGGACCATTGAAGATAGTATCCTGGCCTGACATCATGGTTATCAGAATTGTCCTGACAATAGTTAAGACCCTCCATGTCTGTTTCCATCCTCACACTGACAGCGTCACTTATGGATGCAGCGATGCTGATGACCCACGCTGCAAAACAGGCACCAATCGCACACCTCTTCCTGCTTTTATATGATATGGGCCAGCTGTACAGCACCACTGCAATGAATCGATCCACAGTCATGACCGTCAGTAGTATGACGCTGCTGTACAGACCAATAAAGGATGCTGCTGTTACAAATTTGCAGAAAATGTCACCAAAGATCCAGTGATGCAGGTGATAAATGCTCCAGAATGGAAGTGTGACAGTGAAGATGAGATCAGAGATGGCCAGGTTCAAGATGAAGACATTTGTGATGTTTTTCAGGTTCTCATAAATGCCAAGAACACATAAGAGGAGAACATTGCCTATGACACTGATGAAAAAAATCAGGATGAAGAGGATACCACTGATGGTTGAAAAATCAGAGTCAATCTCACAAAGATATACAGAAGGACTGTTGTCACTGACATCTTCTCCATTCCACGTAGATTTGTTTGCCATTTTAGACTTCCTGGGAATCACAAGCACAGAATTAAAAGAAAGTAAAGGTCAAATTTGCTTAAAAATGAATTGATAACCTGATTTCCTTTACTTCTGGTGGTACTTTTTATCTGAAAAACTGTGAAACTTGGAGTAATAAACTAACTACTAAGTGTGCAGAGCAGTTACAGTAAAAACTGAGAAACTTACCAGAAGCATCAGCCAACTTGTCTTTAGATTATTTGCAGTGTACCAGACAATTGTAAGGAGAAGAGTGAACAAATGGTTCCTGTTTTTGTTTCACATAAGGAATCTTTTCTTATCAAGAGTCACATGTTTAATATCTGTGGGCAACTTTAATTCAGTTTGAAAATTTACTTTTAAAAAGTTGTTTTGGATTATTTCATCATCAATATTTTGTTGACTTTCATTGACGCTGTGCAAAAAATATTCCTTTTATACAGGCAAAAAATGAGGCAAAACTAAAAAAAGCAAACTTTTATCAAGTCAGTTTTTATTTTTTGCAAATCTTGAATTTTGAATTATTATCATTTGGCATTACTGTGGAAAGTAATTACAAAAAATTCAAGGAAGTAATAGAAAATCAGCAAAACAGATGATTAAAAACAGTAACATTTGATCATATAAGTAGTTCCAACAATTTACTTCATCATTAAATCAAACTTAATTTATGAAGCAAATTTACTGCAGGTCAGGGCTGTTGAAGTTATTTTTTACAGTGTAATTACCATATAAAAATATCCCTGACTACATTGTCTACATACAGCAGACTGCATCATAGTTGTGCCATATTTACATTGCAGTTTTGGTTCAAAATGCTAAATGTGTTATAAAATGACACCAAAAGAGTGTACATTGTGCAGTACTAAAGAAATACAGGTTATGCTATTATGGACACATTTGGTTAAAAAGCAAATAAACACACATAAACAGCACCAACTTTGCGCTGATTGTCATATTGTCAAATAAAAGCAATGCATTTATCATGGGAAATGAAAATTTCTAGTCTAGCTTCCATCCACAAAGACAGTTCTTCCCCATTTTGGAAATTCCTCTTTAACAACAAAACCTCATGTCTGCATGGTAAAATGTGTCTGAATAAGTACTGTATGTCACCAGTTAAAGAAGTAACTATTGATGAACGATGAATGAATGTCAGTAGTTTAGCTGTCTGGAGGGCTGAGATTTTCATCATAAAGGCTAACCATAACAATTCTTTGTTACATTTGTGTAAGGTGACAGTAGTAATTGCATTACTCACTTTAAACTAAAGAAATAGATAAAAGAATACACGCTGGAAGAGCGTTTTTATCTTTGACCATGTTTGTTTGCCAAACAGCAGAAAAAGACCAATGAATGCCAGGCAGATCATTCAAAAAACAAAACAAACCCAAAACATTCACATCAGATCACAGTCAGGATTCTCTGTCTGCTTGTTAACTGAGAAAAGGTGATTAAGCATTTCTTTGAAAAGGAGGTGGCTGTTCCTTGGTAAAATGGACACATCAGCAGTTGTATGTGGCTGGGTTACAACAGTGCTTTTCATACTATGTGACACACATGGAACTGCAAGAGAGTAGATGATGAAAGAATATGGAGTGAAAATAAATATGACTTTGGGGGGAAAACTGCAACAAGGTTTTACCTTCTTTGCTGTTGAGATAATAAATTCCCAAAATATTGTGATTTTTTTTTTTCATAAACCAGGATGTTTATTGGCTAATCCCCCCCCCCCCCAAGAAGACTCCAAAAAGAATTAAGTTTTCTCCCTGCTGTTTGTGGCAATGCTTCATTTGAGATCACTTAAACCACATAAAATGATGCAGAGGCATGACATTCAAAGAATAATGAATAATGGTCAGATTGAGGAGCTGTAATGTCAAAAACCTTTCTGCCTGCAAGGAGAAAGTTAAAACTTTTAAAACTGATATTTGTACAAAACTACCAAAAGCTGATATCAGTTTAGGGTATACTATGTGGTCTAAGGTGTTTGAGGGTTATGGTTAGGTGTAAACCTAAACCTAACCCCATGTTTTGAAAGTATAAAATACAGTGGCAAATCGTGTATTTTACAACTAGGCCTTCAGTGGTGATCTACCCGATTTAAGTGCCATTCATGCCAAACACCATAAAAATAGCCTATAGGGCCGTCCACACAAAGCATGTTAAACATAACTTTAACTATAAAATTATAGTTTTAAAAATCTTTACCTTTTTGTGGTAAAGCTCCATTTCCCTGCACACTTGTTCATTGAGCTGCAGATCCACTCTTGTCTCCCCAAAGGTTTAAAAGTACTGTTGCTTGTCCAGCTGGCGGCTATGCTTTGGTGCCTCGCTGCTGCCTTGGTTAAGACCCTGTCACACCTCGACAATTTAGCCAGTGTTTGCAAAATGTATAAAAAATTTGGAGAATATGCTGAGGTACGTGAATCAGTTATGGCTCAGTTTTGTCTAAGTTAAGAACACACTGAAGCAGGCCGGTATACGGCGTTGTTTGCCCAGCTCCTCTGGAAATTAATTTTCAGCATGCTGAAAATTTTCCGATGTATCCAGTGTATGGCTGATATGTCCTGCATTCATGGAGCAAATGGCATATTTGCAGCATTGGTTCACAGGAAAACCCTGTACAGAGCTCTCTGCTTGCAGCACACACACACACACACACACACACACACACACACACACACACACACACACACACACACACACACACACACACAGGACCTGTTGGGGGTTTTTTTTGCATTTAACTGAAATCTTTACGATCATCTGTCCTGTGTTGTTGTGATAGATATGGCAAAATGTCAGAACACCAGAGGAGGTGGATCCAATCAGCTGATCGCCTGACGCACAGAGCACAGCTGTTTACTTTGCTATTGGCTGCACCTCCCAACAAAAGCACACTATATATTATCTTGGTTTTATTTTTTTCACTTTATTGAAAATAAACTTTTTTATCACCATTATTTCACGTGCCTTTGAGCCAGGTTGTGACAACTGTTATCTGATGTTCCTGATGTGTCACATCAGCTGCTTTAGGCGACTGACCTGACAGATTTGACAGCTCTGCCAGGTTGGTCACGCCCCCCCCCCCCCCCCCCACCACCACCACCACCACCACCACCACCGTGGTGTTTGGAGGGGAGAATCATCTCGGTTGAACAGAGATGATCTCTCCCAAAACTAGGATTCATGGGTCGGGAGGCAACGGCAGTTGAAAAGGAAATCAGCTTCTCCATAAACTTGTCAGCAGAGGGAAGCATGAAGTGCTCTAAAATTTCCTGGTAGACGACTGCGCTGACTTTGGTCTTGATAAAACATAGTGGACCAACACCAGCAGATGACCTCTGTTCAGATAAAAGTAAATTTTGCATTTCATTTGGAAATCAAAGTGCCAGAGTCTGGAGAAAGAGTGGAGAGGCACAGAATCTAAGTTGCTTGAGGTTTAGTGTGAAGTTTCCACAGTCAGTGAGGATTTGAGGAATCATGTCATCTGCTGGTGTTGGTCCACTGTGTTTTATCAAGACCAAAGTCAGCGCAGTCGTCTACCAGGAAATTTTAGAGCACTTCATGCTTCCCTCTGCTGACAAGCTTCATGGAGAAGCTGATTTCATTTTCCAGCAGGACTTGGCACACACACCCCCCTCCCACACACACACACACACACACTGCCAAAAGTATGAAAACCTAGTTTCATGACCATGGCATTACTGTGTTTGATTGGCCAGCAAACTCTCCTCACTTAAACCCCATAGAGAATCTATGGAGTATTGTCAAGAGGAAGATGAGAGACAACAACAATGCAACAACAACAATGCAGACGAGCTGAAGGTCACTATCAAAGCAACTGGACCTTCATAACACCTCAGCAGTGCCACAGGCTGATCACCTCCATTCCACGCCACATTGATACAGTAATTAATCCAAAAGGAGCCCCGACCAAGTATTCAGTGTGTACATGGACATACTTCTCAGTTGGCCAACATTTCTTTTTAAAAACTATTTTTTAAAATTAATTTTATGTAATATTCTAATTTTTTGAGAAACTGAATTTGGGGTTTTCATGGACTATAAGCCATAATCATCAAAATTAAAATAAATAAACACTTGAAATATTTCACTCTTTGTGTAATGAATCTATATAATATATGGGTTTCCCTTTCTGAAATGAGTGACAAAAAATACTGAACTTTTTCATGATATTCTAATTTTTTGAGATGTACCTGTACTCCAGCCTGCCCTGGAGCAGTCCTGTGTACCATGCTGGAAGTTGAGCCAGACCATGCCCACGGCCCTAATGTATTGTATTATAATGTAGTTATATTGTTTTTGCTGGTGTTTCTCTGTCTGTTACCAGGATCATGCAAAAACTCCTAGATGGATTTGGATGACATTTTCACCAGAGGTGGCTCTTGGCCCAAAGATGAACCCATTAGATGTCTGAGGTGATCCATGAGCGTATACCTCCACCAAGGCCCTATCTCGCAATGTACAGATGAGTGGCAGTATGGACAGACAAGGAACGGAGGGGAGGACAAAGCAAGAGAGGGACTGAGCCTTGGCTGAGGTATGTGCTCTCTGAGTGCCCTCCAGTTGCACATAAATTTAATTAGCCAAATGCCATTAACTTCATGTCCAACTGTTCATTATCTACATTTAAACATTTATTTTAAAATGAAAGACGTACATATTGCCAGTAATAACTTCTACTACATACTGATGAATGAATGAATGAATGAATGAATTTATTTCGGATAGTACATTACAGGTTAAAAGAAACTGTATAATATAACAACAAGGTCAAATTAGACAAAGACTCCTTCTACTATACAATTCCACGTGAGTTATCCGAAATGGGTGATGGCTGAAGCCGCAGCTTATATTGTCCACCCATATTCCATCCAAGAATTCAAAGGAGAAAAAAGAGAAAACAAGACAAGAGCGATTACAATTTAAAACAAGGCTAAGACAAAATATGACTGAGAGAAAAAGAAAACTGAGCTAGTCTAAGTTAAGCGGTTACTATTCAAAAACAAATCTAAGACATAGTGTCACAGAGAAAAAAGAAAAACTAAGCTATAACACAACACAGGCTGGAAATGTCAATCCTTATGTGAGTTTACATGTCGTCTTGTAAATATGTTTGGAGTATTTCTTCCTTTAGTTTTTGTTTAAATTGTCCAAGCTTTGTACATGATTTTAATTCAGGTCCAAAATCGTTCCATAATCTGACACCTTGCACTGAAATACAGTGTTGCTTGGTAGTTGTTCTCACTGTAGGCTTTTGAAATATACATGTTCCTCTGAAGTGATATCGTTTCTCCCTTGTTTGGAACAACTTTTGGATATTTGCGGGCAGTGATAGATTCTTCACTTTGAACATTATTATTGCGGTTTTAAAGTCGATCAGATCTTTCAACTTGAGAGTTTTTTGTTTAAGAAAAAGTGGGTTTGTTGGTTCCCTGTAAGCTGCTTTGTTGATTATTCTAATAGCTCTCTTTTGAAGCATAAAGAGTGGATATATGTTTGTTTTATATGTATTTCCCCATACTTCATTACAATATGTCATGTATGGGAGTATTAATGAATGATACAAGGTGTATAGTGTGGGTTGATTCAGCAAATTTTTCACTCTGTGTAATATTGCAATTGATTTGGATACTTTACCTTTTATATAATTAATATGTGGCTTCCAACACAGTTTGTTATCAATTATTACTCCAAGGAATTTAGTTTCGGATACCCTTTCAATCTCTACACCATTTACACTGAGTTTGGGTACTGGGTAGTTGTGATGGTTGTTAAAGACTATAAATTTTGTCTTGCTTAAATTGAGCGTTAATTTGTTTGAATCAAACCACAGTTTCAGCTTTCCTAATTCCTTTCCGAGTGTATCCAGAAGTTGTTCCAAGTTGTTTCCACTGCATAGCAGGTTAGTGTCATCAGCAAACAATATTAAGTCCATTTTTTCTGAAACTTTACATATATCATTTATATACATATTGAATAATAATGGTCCCAAAACTGAACCCTGTGGGACTCCACAGGTGACCTTCAGTAGCTCTGAGTTTTTGTTGTTAACACATACAAACTGATATCTATTCTTTAAGTAACTTCTTAACCAGGACAGTGCTACCCCTCTGATACCACAATTTTGTAGTTTCTTTAATAATAGATTGTGATCTACTGTATCAAATGCTTTTTTAAGATCCAGGAATACTCCAACTGAATACTCTTTATTTTCAATGGCTGTTGATATTTTTTCTGTAAATTCCATTAAGGCATATGCTGTTGTCCTTTTGTGTCTGAACCCATATTGCTGCTCACACAATAAATCATTCTTCAGTATGAAGTTGTCAATTCTCTCATAGAATATTTTTTCAAGTATCTTGGAAAATTGCGGTAATAGTGAAATTGGTCTGTAGTTGGAGAGTTCCCCTCTGTCGCCTGTCTTGTAAATTTGAATTACTTTAGCTATTTTCATTGCATTGGGAAATATACCTGATTGGAGAGACAGGTTACAGATATACGTCAGTGGTTTCACTATGCATTCGATAACAGTTTTGACTGATCATTTTATAATCTATTAACATGATTTATTTTGTCCCACTTAAAGGTAATATCAAATGTAAAATAAACTCATCAAGTTTTTCATTGTACAAACACTGTCTGTTTCCCATGCCATCTACAGGGAGAGCTCCTCACCACTTGTTATTGATGTGATTGTGTAACGGCTTCTGGTGCTGCGGATGCTGCTGTTGTTGTTTCGCCTCCGGTCCCAGGTCTTGAGCATTTTCTTCATGTGGGTTCTGAACTTAACTCCCACAAACACATAAAACACGGGATTGAGGCAGCACTGTGAAAAGGCTAAAATCCGACTTATTTGAAAAGCGTAGTCCAATCTTTTGCTTGTTTCACAGTATTGTGAAACAAGTGATTGGTGTAGTTCTTGGGGACGCATGTAGAGTGCCTGAAGAAATATCACTACATTGTAAGGCACCCACCCTACAAAGAACACAAGCATGAGAATAAAAATCAGTTTTAAAGTTTTGCCTCTTCTTCTTTTTTGTGCATTAGGACGCAGTAGCCTTATTACGATTTGTGAATAGCAGAAAATGAATACCAGTGAAATCAGGATAAAGAGGACATTTTGCAGGTAGATTCCAGACAACCCCCAGTCTGAATTTTCATATCCACAATAATTTGACTCCACTTTGGTGAATTTGAAGACTGGACTGGAGAGCAAGATGCTTGTTACCCAAATGACTGCAGATGCTAGGATGCTGTAGATGCCTGATGTGGACACAATGTCAGATAGAGGGTTCATCACGGCGACATATCGGTGAGCAGTCATCAACATGAGGAGGATGCCACTGCTGTAGAAGCCCACATAGAAGATGAAGTACACTATTTTGCATGCAGCATCCCCTAGACTCCAACTGTGCATATGGTGATAGGCCCAGAAGGGCAGACTTGCTGTGAAGAAGAGATCCGACAGAGCCAGGTTTAGGATGAAGGTGTTGGTGAGTGATTTCAGAGTCTCAAACTTGACCAGAATCACCAGGACCAGGATGTTGCCAAAGACACTGAGGATCACCACAATGGAGAAAAACACTGGTGTGAAGAGCTCTCCAAACTGTATAACATCTGTTTTGTTGCATCTTTGATCTTCATAGTCATAATCATATTCATAGTTATAATTACTGAAGTTATCAGTAGTGGTTTGTGCTGTATATGGGTCTGTAACTGTGGCCATGTTATTCTGACCTGAAGAGAAAAAGTTAAATTTAAGAAAGAGTTTGGTACACAAGTCAAACACTTCAAATTAAACAGTCTTAAAAAATAGAAAACTGATTGATTGATTGATTGATTTATCGATCACCCAAGTGATATCACTTTAAAACTATGGACCATGTACAGCAATGCTCTTGGTCAACTGTAGCCACCACTCTGGGTATCACACTACAAGCTGCATATGTGATAAACAATGCTAAACCACATTGATTCCTTGTTTTGTTTTTGTTTGTTTTTTTCAACATTTTTATGTTATTACCTCCACAGAAAAATTCAACTTCTGGACCACAGCAATGGTCATGAGCAGCACATCTTTCAAATCAGCCAATCAGAATGAGACTGAAAGGATACCATAGTAATTATTTAACAACAAAAGCTTGGAGTGATGTGTGCTTTCTCATCTGTTTGATGTGGTTTAGTGCAGTTAGTAGAGAGCTTCATGGCAAGCTGTGAAAACCCAACTGCAGGTTTTGACAGGCCAAGTGGTTGCTAGGATACAGGGCGGAGACCTTTTTTTAACAGCACCTGTGAAGCACCCAGGAAAACAGGTTTAGAGTGTTTTTTATGCACTCAGTTGAAAAGCAGCCTATAAAAAAAGTTGCCAGACAACTCCTGTAGCGTGATACCCAAAATGGCAGAATAAACCAATGGGGTCCATAGGCCTCCTTAGTCCCAAAGAAACTGTGGAATTACTGATTCGATTTAGATTTAACTTTCTTTCTAGTTTATAAAATCCTTCCACCCACTGCCTGCTGCAGGGGATGATACAGTTTTAAAATGCAGAATATTTTATATAGTTGGTTTGGACTAATGGCAGCAAACGTATACACTGGGGCTGTTCTTCAAGTAGCTCGGCAATGTTCATCTTATATGTGTATCTTAAATGTGTAAACTCTGTTTCCTAATCAATCACCTTTTGTGGAGAAGTTTGCTTTTGATTTGTTTTGATTGTCTTTTAGCAGGATCACCAAACAGACTGGCTTGATATTTTACTTATCCCATGTTGGTAAGCAGTTGACTTTTAATTTGTTGACATATAACTTTTAAATAATAAAGGGCAAAGTAACATAGCTCACTTGGTACCATGACATTTCGGTGATTACGTTAGTTATTTGACAAATTCAGACAAGTATAAACTATTATGTTGTATATTTTAACTTTCTTCCCAATAATTACTCCAGCTATTTAAAAAAAGATTCAATTAGCTAAACATAAAGTCGTTAACAAAGTCGTGTTTTTACCATCTCGGAAATGCTGTATCTCTAAAGTTAGATCGTTGGTCTCACAGAATCAGCTGGAAACTATTATACATGCCTTTGTCTCTTCACATCTGAACTACTGTAATGCTCTTTCCTTGTTTGAATAAGTCTTCCATAGATTGCTTGCATTCAGCCCAGAATGCTGTTGCTCGTCCCCTAACTCGATCTAGTAGGTCATATAACTCCCATTTTATACTCCCTGCATTGGCTTCCCATTAATTTTAGAATTCAAATTAAAATTCTTGTTTTTACCTATAAAGCCATTCATGATGAGGCTCCATCTTATATCTGTGACCTATTGCATCCATACTCCTCTAGCAGGTCTCTCAGGTCTTCAAGTCAGAATCTTCTCTCAGTACCAAAACCTAGACTCAAGACCAAAGGTGACAGGGCCTTTGCACCTGTGGCACCAAATTTATGGAACTCCCTACCCCTCATTTTAAGACCTGCACCTTGACGTGCTCATTTTAAGAAGCAGTTAAAAAACCATCTTTTACTTTAGTGTTTTATTAATTCACTGCTGGTTGTACATTGTTCTTGTGTCTTGTATTACCTCCGCCAGGCCGAAAAGGCCAGGAGGAGGTTATGTTTTTGCCGGGGTTTGTCTGTGTGTTTGTTTGTCTGTCTGTCTGTCTGTTTGTCTGTTGGTTAGCAAGATAACTCAAAACATCTTATACGGATTTCCATGAAACTTTCAGGCGTTGTTGGAAATGGTACAAGGAAGAACTGATTAAATTTTGGGGGTGATCCGGTTCACCGTCTGGATACAGGAATTTTTTAAAGCATTTTTCATTCAACACTGTGACATACAGCCATTTTCAACATGTGCGCAGGCGCAATGGAGGGCGCTGGTCGTCGTGTCTGCAACACAAACTCTGCGTTCTTCAACGTTTTAGGCACAAAAGCACGCGGAAAACACTGCTGGCCTGGACCCGCCAGCGTGCCTGCGTTTGCGCGCAACTGCAAAACCTCACACGGGCAGCTGTCCGCCAACGGATTCTTTGGCAGAAATTCCCCGGCCAGCCATAGGAGCTGCGCATTTGGCAGAAATTCACCGGCCAGCCATAGGCGCCGCGCAAAAACGAGCTCTCTGCCGGCGAAGCTTCTACATTCTCGTTTGCCGCGGAGCGCAACCCCCAAAAAAATAATATTGTGGCGAACTCAATATGAGCACCCTACTTGGCTTGCCAAGTGGGTTGACCCTATTGGCGACACAGGTAGAGTGCGGGACTCCGGAGCGGGAGGGGTGAGTTCGAACCTCCCGGTGGGACGTCGCCATGTCAAGCAGCACGTTACAATATAATATAAAACCCACGGCAACCTGTCTACCCAATTTGCATCCGTCAGTGGAGGAGATGGACACAACAGCAACACTTCAGTTTATTACCTCCGCCAAGGAGGCAATGCTTTTACTACTGAACCACTAATTCTATCACAAACAGATTGATTGTCATTGATTAATTGTGTGTTTATTGCACTGTCCCTCTCAAATAAACAAATAATCATTGTGAATCCAATTGCTAGTCATATGTTTACATGCTCAAGGAATCTGAAAACGTACACACAAACACTGTATGGGGGGAATTGTGGCGCTTGGCGGAGGTCTGCGCTCTCCGAGTGCTTTTCTAGTTGTTACTGTTTTTTTTTCTTGTCTTTTCTTGTCTTTTATTTATTTACTGTTTACTTTTATGGAAAGCACGTTGTGACCCTGTCTGTGAAAAGTGCTCTGCAAATAAACTTATTATTATTATTATTATTAAATTTGTACATGTGGAACAACACTGCACTTAAATGAATGTTATCTCAGGTTGGAAAGCAATACAGTACATTTTAAAAAATATACATTTGCAGCACCCAGACATTTAAATTACATAATTACTAAATTATATCAATAATAATAATAATAATAATAATAATAATAATAATAATAATAATAATAATAATAATAATAGTGAGCACAATTCCATTAAATGTTGAATTAATTAGAACTTACACAAATAAGTGTGTCCCACATTAACTTAGTAAAATAATAAAAGCTAAAATATTTTCCCTATGATAATTGCTTAGGACCTCCAAAATTCCTACTCCAGACTTGTAAACTCAACCATGAGTTAATGAAAGACATTGACTTTAAACTGCAAATATGAAAAAAATACTGTACCTTCACAGAAGTTGTGCATATACCAGAGCTGTTAGATCAAATACCTACAATAACTGGTAATTGTGGATTTAACCAGGACAAAGGTGAACAGAAACCTAGCATTGTTTTCACAAACCCTTCGTGGTTGGCAACAGTTTCAGTTATGAAAAAAACAGTGTCTGTTTATCATATTGTACTTTGGAAGTGATGGTACAGGTGTGTCAGAATTATCATACATGTTACGTTGCAAATTAGCTAATAGCTATACACTCTTTGTGCAACACATTAGATTGATTGTCATTTGATTAATTGTCTATGTTTGTTGCACTGTCCCTGTCAAATAAACATTTTTATTATTATTATTACATTGTGTCATGAGCTTGGTCGGCTTGGTTTTCCCCAGCTCGGCCCTGATCTCTCTGTGGGTTGTTGCTTCACTGTTTATGTGCATTTTGTGTATTCATTTCGTCTTGGCCACTGCCCGACCGGCAGCTGTTAATCAGCCTCTGATCTTTTTCCCACACTACTGACAGTCTGTCGGTCCTACCACGCCCCCTCGCTCTCCATATTCCACCAGCTGTCCCAGCCCAGGTAATTATCTTTCCCACGTCTCAGGTGTTCTCAATTGGGGTGACCAGCGGCGTTTGGATTTAAGCAGCTCATTGCTAGACAAACGCCATTGGGTCATTGAACGAGTCACTCCTGCTCTTCACGGAGTGATCGTCACGTCAAGGAGGATTTGTTTGCGCTCGCTAGGTGAACTGGACTTTTTGGGACTGCTCCAACCTGTGAGTAAACTGTTAGTTGTTACAACTTGCTCTCTCCGGTCATCAGCGTCAGCAGCGCGCACACCTGTGCCTCATCAGCCTCCGCCTATATAACTCCCTCTGCCCTCTGCTTCGGCCTGGAATCGTCTGCTAGTCTACGCTCCCAAACCTCCAGCGCTCGACCGTTTCGTCCCGGCCAGCGCACCATTCTCCAAGCACGTAAGCTGCACTATTTCTCTTACCTTCTCTCCAGCTTCCCCCCTGTGCACAGGTGGACCTCCAGGGCGGCGGATTTCCTCCTTCTCGCCTCTCCCTGTCAACCTCTCTCCAGCACGTCGGGAGCGCGCAGCAGCTCTGTCCTCCAGGCAGCATCAGCGTCGCCAACGCCAGTCACCACCTCATCTGCACATAAGCAGTATATTGTGGTTATTCCCTACGGGGCGTTTGACTGTAGCTAATTCCCTGCTCTGCTCTGCCCTCAGGGTTGCCTGGCTGCATGGCGAACTGTTCTGCTCTCGACGCACCCTGTTCACCCACATCACATCCACACTTCCACTCACGCATTCAGACATCACTGGTTGTTTGAATAAAGCCTTAAATCTTTCCCGAGCCTGTGTGTGTGTTCCCTGAGCCCATCACTATGTCATTAGTGTTTCTTTGTGTGGTTTGCAGCTACGCTTCTGGCAGCGTCTCCTTCCCGCAGCACAACTGCTACGCTTAGGCAGTGCCCAGTTTGCATTCCCCCTGAGTTGTTGAGCTACCTGCTGTCTTCCCTGTTCTTCCGAGCGTACCTATATTGTATAGTATTATTTTCCTGTGGCCACAGTACACAGTGGTCTGCCCGCTGGTCGCTTCAGCGTCAGCCATTTTGTGTACATCACAACCTTTTTGTAAGTCTTTATGTTTTGAACTCTTTCATGTCAATAAATGTGTGTTTGGTGAAACCCAGCATCTAAATCCTCATTCTTCCTTCTCTCCACCGTGCGCAACGAAGGGCGCACGGAGGAGTTTATGACACATTGCTGGTCAAATAAATTTACACTAGGGTTTTGTGTTCTTGTATTTTTAATCAACCAACAGTTTAATAATTAGCATTTTTGGTGAAAGGTTCCCTAAAATACAAACAGCCATAGGGGGACCACAAGCCAGTGTACTGCTAGTACTGGTCCCAAGCCCGGAGAGGGTTGCAAATGGTGTAAAATCTTTGCCAAATCAAATATGTGGAACATCAAAATGAGATGTCCATAATGGATTTCCCTTACTACATGGGGAAAAGATCTGGTCTTCAAGGGGTCATTGACTGAAAAATTTTGTTTTTTGTAATGTTTAAACATTTGAAATGCATCTGTTGGTGATTATCAAAACACTCTTATCACGTTTTGCTTTCAAAGATGTTTTAACTCTTCCAGGTATTTTCCTGTATGTCAAGAAGTTGTAAACGTCACTAAAAAAAAGTTCACATTGAAATACTGTGTGACTGTATATTTTTTCATATATTTCTGCAAAGTGTGGTTAGTCTGAGTAAATAACTGCATATATTCCTGTATATATTTGCATCCTTTTATAGAAACGTGGACAGACTGTAATTTACTGTACATACTCTGTTGTCATTGAATCCTTATTTAAATCCTCCACCTGAACAATGAGAGCAAGTTTTTAGCCAAAGTCAAATTCCTTGTATGTGTTGTGCATACTTGGCCAATAAAGCTGATTCTGATTCTGATTCTGATTCTGAAAAGGTAAAGGTCACTAATGTTGATATACAGGATCGCACAAAAGTGAGTACACCCCTCGCATTTTTGTAAATATTTTATTATATCTTTTCATGGGACAACACTGAAGATATGACACTTTGATACAATGTAAAGTAGTCAGTACAGCTTGTATAACAGTGTAAATTTGCTGTCCCCTCAAAATAACTCAACAAAAAGCCATTAATGTCTAAACCGCTGGCAACAAAAGTGAGTACACCCCAAAGTGGAAATGTGGGGAATGTGCATGTGATCCTGCCAGCCGCGGTGCCTTTCGAGCTGTCATCTCCAGCAGTAACGCCCACTCTATCACCATTGTCAGGTCGTCCTGTGCTGTCCACAATTTTCTGTATCCTCAGATCCGTGGCGTAGCACTTCAACTGTGACAATATCGCTATGTCCTCTGCGTGTCCGAATTCACATGTGCTAGCCAAACAGCAAAGAGTGTCTATATACTATATGGCCAACTTGTCCTCTCGCTGTCAGCGCTGGTAGAACACTAACTTCTGGGCTGTCACGTCATCGGGTATAGCAAAACAGCTAGCTAGAAGCTTGGCAGCCTCAGCAAGCAATTTTGTTGGTCCTATCATGAAGAAGATGTGTTGGCCTTCTGTGCCCAGCTTGTGAACCAGTAGAGTTTGCTTCCATACCTCGTTTAGCTTGTTCAGGTCCAATGCCAACACATAAGTCTTGAAAACATTGAGCCAGCACAGCCACAGTATGGGTGGCTCACCAGGGTTCTCCAGGAGCGGTCATAGTGGCCTCACGCACGCTTCCATGGTTTTACTCTCGTTGCCAAATGTTATGTCTGGGAATCGGTAACGACCAGTGGAGAGTGGTGCTTGATTGTAACATGAACTTTATTACAACAAAGTATAAACTTGCAGCTGGTGTCTGCTACTGGAGGCTGAGCCATGAGAGAAAGAGAGAGGGCCTAAGATGGCCGACCGTCACATTATATGAGCTTGGCGTCATGACGTCACCTGCATCATCACGCCAATACTCATCACGCCAATACCAACCAACTCTGTGGTTCCTTACACGACAATATTGTCACCAACATCCTGATCCTTTTTGAGTTGTGTGTGACAGGGCACCTACACCAGCATCTCTGGGCAAAAGACAGAGTACATCCTGGACAGACCACCAGTCCATCACAGCACCTGGCATTCCCAAGCAGTCTCCCATCCAAGTACTGACCAAGGTAGGAGTCAAGCTTTGTAACAAAGTCAAAGTCAAAGTCAAAGTGCCTTTATTGTAATTCCATTGCTAATAAACAATGCAACGAAATTGAGATACTGCTCCCTAAAAACAAAATATCACACTCACAGTTCACTCATGCATTAAACATTCTCGTAATTACAACAATAAATAGTGCTTGAAACAATATTATCTAAAAGTTGAATACAATATGTACATACATAGCAATAATAAAAACATACTGAGCGATAAATATATAAGACCAGCTTATACACACAGGGTTATTGCCACAAAATAACCTAAAATAACATAAAATAATATCAGCAGTCTGTACGTGTTACATAAATCCGTTCAAAATACGTACTGCTGCTGGGGAAAAAACTATGACTAAACCTGATAGTCCGGGTTTTATGGGCTCTATACCGCTTTCCTCAGGGGAGCAAGTGAAAGAAATCATGGCCTGGGTGAGTGCAGTCTTTAATGATGGCAGTAGCTCTGTTGAGGTACCGACACCTGGAAATCTCTTCCAGAGATGGGAGAGAACAGCCAGTGATTTTTTGTGCAGTCTCGATCACTCTCTGCAAGGCTTTGCGGTCTGCGGCTGAACAGCCCTCATACCAAACCGTGATGCCCAATGACAAAATGCTCTCAATAGCAGAGCGATAAAATAAAACCAGCAACTGTGCATTCAGGCCACTCTTCTTGAGGAGCCTCAGAAAGTGTAGACATTGTTGAGCCTTTTTTATCGTAGCTATGGTGTTAACTGCCCAGGTAAGGTTGTGAGAAATATGAACACCCAGAAACTTAAAAGCCTCCACCCTCTCCACACACTCCTTGCCTATATACTGTATAGAGGAGGAGGCTCACTGCTATCCTTCCTAAATCAATAATGAGTTCTTTTATTTGTTTGGTTTTTTTTGGATTCAATAGCAGATTATTATCTGAGCACCATCTCACCAGTTTCTGGACCTCATCTCTGTATGCAGACTCATCTCCTCCTGATATGAGCGCCACTACTGTTGTGTCATCTGCAAACTTCACTATAATGTTTGTGGGATGAACAGGTATGCAGTCATATGTGTACAATGAATACAAAGTGGGGCTCAACACACAGCCCTGTGGCAAGCCTGTGTTAAGCATGACTGTAGAGGAGGAATGGGGTCCGAGTCTAACAGTCTGTGTTCGGTAACAGAGAGATAGTTCGCCTTGGCATGAAGGAAATGATGGACAGGCCACCTGTCATTAGCTTAACTGTCGATCTGGATGAGTTTTGATCACTATTTTCCTCTAAATTCTGTTCACCTCCACTGGAATCCCTGTTCATCTACAACACTCGACCATATACACTACCGTTCAAAAGTTTGGGGTCACTTAGAAATTTCCTTATTTTTGAAAGAAAAGCACTTTTTTTTAATGAAGATAACTTTAAACTAATCAGAAATACACTGTATACATTGCTAATGTGGTAAATGACTATTATAGCTGCAAATGTCTGGTTTTTGGTGCAATATCTAGATAGGTGTATAGAGGCCCATTTCCAGCAACTATCACTCCAGTGTTCTAATGATACAATGTGTTTGCTCACTGCGTCAGAAGGCTAATGGATGATTAGAAAACCCTTGTGCAATCATGTTAGGTCTGCAATGCTGTAATTGCTGCAAATGGAGGATTCTTTGACGAAAGCAAAGTTTGAAGGAAAAAATTATTATTTCAAATGCAAATCATTATTTCTAACCTTGTCAATGACTTGACTATATTTTCTATTCATTTTACAACTCATGGTGGTAAATAAGTGTGACTTTTCATGGAAAACACAAAATAATTGTCTGGGTGACCCCAAACTTTTGAACGGTAGTGTATGTTATTCTTAGATGTTATCGTAGTGTTGCGATTTAGTATAAAGTACTAGGTCAAATAGGTTCATTTTGTCTTCTTTTAATTATTTGTCTTTTGTTCTTATAAAAGACAAAAATAAAATAGAAAGGAGATGTCTTTACCTTCTTAACATGTTTCGACTGTACACTGCAGCCTTCATCAGAAGAGTTAGCTGATTGCTGCCAGGTGACATTTATCAGCTGACTTTTGTAGGCAGGGCCAGCTCAGCAGATCTGTCAGATCCACCGAGCGGGCCCCGCCTCCCGCCGTCAGATGGTCTCTGGAGATGGTCTCATTTCACATGACGTCATTTCATTATTCACAAAGACACCTGTTGACGTCACACTACATGTAGTGCAAGAACGCCTCAATAATGACAGTACCCTAAAAAAACGCACCAGTCTCACAGTTCACGACATATCCGAATTATTACAGTTTGTTGCAAAATCCACCTATTTTCAATTCAGAAAAAAAAAAATTACAGACAAAAAGAAGGATTTGCAATGGGAGACCCACTATCAGCCATTATGAGCAGCTTTTTCATGAAGGATCTGGAAAACAAAGCCATCAACACAGCACCTACACAATGCAAACCCACCCTTTGGAAGAGATACGTGGATGACATTCTGGAAAAAAATAAGGAAAAGACACACACAAGAACTCACTGACCATCTGAACAGCACGGACAGCACTGGGAACATAAAATTCACACACGAAGAGGAGGAAAATGGCACCATAGCCTTTCTGGACATGAAAATTCACCACAACGATGACGGCAGCATAAAAATCACAGTCTACAAGAAACCAACCCACACAGATCAATACCTGCTATGGACATCGGAACACCCCACAGCACACAAGCTATCAGTTGTCAGGATGTTATATGAACGAGCCACCATCATCACAGACCAAGAAGACAGACGGGAAGAGGAAAACCACATAAAACATGCACTTATACGCTGCCAATATCCAGTATGGGCTATAAACAAAGGGAAACAGCAAGTCAAAAACAAAGAAAACAAACAAGAAATAAGACACAGAACAAAAGCCGAAATCAAAAAACAAGGACACCATAACTATACCATACATCCGAGGGATCACGGAACCAATTCAAAGGATCATGAAAAAATAAAAAATAAGCACAGCAGTCAAACCACACAAAAAATTAAGACAGTTATTAGTACACCCCAAGGACAGAATAGAACAAGACAAAAAATGCAATGTAATATATGAAATATCATGCAGATCATGCAACAAAACCTACATTGGAAAAACTGGAAGACCATTAACTACAAGAAAATAAGAAAACCGGAAGGAATGTGAGAAGGAAACACAAGGACGACTCACAGGATCACAAAAAGAAAAGGCAGAACAAGAAACATTAAAATCAGCAATATCAGATCACTACAAAAGAAATAATCACATCATGGACTGGGACAACGCAAGGATTATTGGATTGGAGAGCAACAGGCACAAACGCTGGATCAAGGAGGCCATAGAGATCAGGAAGTGGGGAAAAGACACCATGAACCGAGATGAGAGGGCCTTTATGCTTTCCTACACCTGGGATCACATTCTCCAGAGACCATCTGACGGCGGGAGGCAGGGCCAGCTCGGTGGATTTGACAAATCTGCTGAGCTGGCCCTGCCTACAAAAGTCAGCTGATAAATGTCACCTGGCAGCAATCAGCTGACTCTTCTGACGAAGGCTGCAGTGTACAGTCGAAACATGTTAAGAAGGTAAAGACATCTCCTTTCTATTTTATTTTTGTCTTTTATAAGAACAAAAGATAAATAGTATAAAGTACAGTGCGTGACATGACCTACGGGTGACATCATCACACCACTATATATATATGGGGGAGTCTGCCATCTCATGGCAGTCGTTGTTGGCAGTTGCTAGTGGCGGTTGGAGATCAGAGTTACAACTGAGTGTTCATGTGTGCAGTGTAATATTAACTGGTGCATAATAAAGTTCAGTTCGAGCACAGCATCCTTGCCCGTTTTCATTCCAGGTTTGTGGACATAACATTTGGCGACGAGAATTTCAAACCAATGAAGCGTGCCTAAGACCACTAAAGCCTTTCCTCGAGTCTCCAGGCAAACCGGACGTCCCGTGGCCATGATGACTGGATGTGTTTGAGACCTACGTTGCAGCATTGGACCTGGAAAAGCTGGATAAAGTAAGGAAGTGGGCACTACTTGTTCACAACCTGGGCATAGAGGGTCAGAGGACGTTTCACACGCTTGGTCCGATGGACTCGTATGTGGATGTGGTTGAGCTGCTAACTAGCTACTTTGCTACACCGGACAATGTGAAAGCACGATGAATTCAATTCAATCACAAGGACTTGATGAGTCCACCCAATAATTCGTTGCAAACTTAAGACATCTGGCTAGCATGTACCGCTTTGGACTGTTAGAGGAAGAGATGGTATGGGACCAGTTAGCTGAGCACACAAGTAACCCAAGGCTAAGGGCTAAGATGCTAACAGCGCCAAACAACATTAGGCTAGCTAGCATGATAGAGCTAGCATCCCAGCTTGAGTCAGCAGAGAAGCTAGCATCGGAGCTAGGTGGGCGCCAACTACAGAGGCTACCAGGACAGACAACGTTAGCTAATGCGGTGGGCATGGAGGAATATGAAGACATGGCAGAAGAGTATGAGACGAACGCCGTTAACTGAAAGACCACTCAGAGAGCCCCCCCCCCCATCTGTGGTAGCCGTGGTTCCATGACACACCATGAGAGAGCATGTTTTTGCCTGGCAAGAGGACAACATTGTAATAAGGGGGCAGCTGTGGCGCAGGTGTAGTGTGACTGACTACTGATTGGAGGGTCATGGGTTTGATTCCCACTCTGTCTGCAGTATGCATGTCGAAGTGTCCTTGAGCAAGACAGTGAACCCCCAGTTGCTCCTGGTGGCCAGGCTAGCGCCTGTGTGTGTATGGCAGCTCTGCTGCCATCAGTGTGTGAATGTGTGCATGAATGGGTGGATAGCAGGATCTGTAAAGCACTTTGGTCATCCAGAGATGAGAAAAAGCGCTATATAAGTGAACGCCATTTACCATTTTACCATTTAAGTGTGGATGTTACAACCATTTCGCTAAAGTGTGCCAGTCGCTGGTGCCGTGGAGCCCACCAAGCAAGCACAGCCACCTGCCAATGACCACCATCCATGCGGTAAGCCCTGACATCAATGCTTATGCATACAGCATGGTTGAATTAGATGGCGTGGCTGTACCGCTACTGCTCAACATGGCGGTGGTTAGGTCGATGTTAAACTGGGCCACGGTGAAGAAATTTTTCTCCAATCACAAAATGAAGAAGAACCCAGCGGCGCTGTAAGGATACAGTGGTCACAGACTCATTAATTTAGGAACAGTTCAGCTAACGGTCTACTACAAGTCAAAGATTGTGTATGACTTCACGTTCCAAGTGGCAATGCACGGTGACAACATTATGGGATGTGACCTCTTCTACAGACTGGGCTTCACTATCCACGACAGCACCAGGTTTGAATGGTCTGGCTGCGGCAACTTGCGGCAACTAGAACACGACAGACATCTACGACGATGACGTGGTGTGGGATGAGAAAATTCAGGGCGACACCAACACCAAACCGACTACCCCGTGCACACAGGAGGAGAGCTGACCGGGAGGAGATCCTTGCCCAGCCGGAGGCCACTGTGGAATCGCAGGAGAGGGAGCCCATGCAAGCAGAAAATCGTGAGGCATAACAACCAGGCACAGATACTGTTTACGACGCGGCACAGCAAAGCACATCAGACAGGAGAGGGGAGGAACCGGACTGCTTCAGTACCCATTCTTAATGTCAGTGTATGGGGGTTACAACTGAGCCGACGGGTGAAGAGTCCGCAACAGCGAACAACAAGGGAGAGACGCCAGACACCTTCCGTACCCACAACTAGCTACTACGGAAACAGTGATGGTGAAGTCGGGTGAAGGGTGCACAACGAACACGGTAATGACAGAACCGTTACGGCACAACGGAGGTCCCAAACCGGATGAGCATGCAGCGCCACAGCGATCACAGTGGCACATGAGACTGAGCAAGGCACCACTCAAAGTCATGGACTGGGTTCGAGTCCATGCCAACGAGAGACTGGAACATCGACTAACCAAGTCACAGCCTACAGGACAGCGGACGGCACTGAGGATTATAGTGAAACTGGGATCGGCGTGATTTTGACTGACAGATGGTTCAGTTCGGCACGCAAACCAACTACAGCATATTCAGGTAACAGCTCCAAACGGTGAGGCTTTGCGGGAGTCAGCTGATGCAGTGTGGGACCCGGGCCCCAATGTTTTGAAGATCGGTCCTGGCCCCAGGGGTCCGGCATCTCCAGGGGCGCATCTACCATGGGCCCGCTACAAGGCCCCTCTGGCAGAACCGTCTTCACCATGGAAGACTGTTAAAAAACTAGAGAAGCACTCAGAGAGCGCATACCTCCGCCAAGGCTCCTTCAGTCTGTCATGGATCACCTCCAAAATGTAATGGGTTTGTGTGTAGGCCTAGAGCCAGTTGTGGTGAAAATGGCATCAAAGTCTGTCCATTAGTTTTGGAGTATTGTGGGTGACACACTGTGAGAAGAGCCTTGGCTGAGGTATGCATTCCCAGATCATCACCAAAATGTAATTGGTTCCTCTGTAGGCCAAGAACCACCTGTGGTGAAAATTTCATCCAAATCCATCCAGTAGTTTTTGTGTAATCCTGCTGCACAAATACAAAAAAGCCCTTGGTGGAGGTATACACTCTCAGACCATCACCAAAATCTAACCATCTGTTCCCCGTGCCATTACACACCTTTCCTGAAAATTTCGTCAAAATCCGTTCATAACTTTTTGAGTTATGTTGGTGACAGACAGACAGACAGACAGACAGACACTGGTAAAAACATTACCTCCTTGGCGGAGGTAAAAAGGACAATGACTGTTTAGGTAGGAGCGCAGCTAGGAACAGATGGCAGCATAACCCACCCAGCCGTGTCGGGACCAGCGGTGCTCTACCCACTGACCCTAGTTTGTGGTTCTGAAATGTGGTTCTGAGTGTTGAAATGTTAAAGGCATAAGTATACCAAATTGGGGAGGGCTAATCTGTATATGTTCTGTGTTTTGTAAGGGGGGGAGGAATGTAGTGTTGGGATTTAGTATAAGGTACAGTGTGTGATGCGACCTACAGGTGACATCATCACGCCACTATATACAGTGGTGTGAAAAAGTGTTTGCCCCCTTCCTGATTTCTCATTTTTTGGGGGATGTTTGTCACATTTAAATGTTTCAGATCATCAAACAAATTTAAATATTAGACAAAGATAACACAAGTAAACACAAAATGCAGTTTTTAAATCAAGGTGTTTATGATTAAGGGAAAATAAATCCAAACCCACATGGCCCTGTGTGAAAAAGTGATTGCCCCCTAAACCTAATAACAGGTTGGGCCACCCTTAGCAGCAATAACTGCAATCAAGCATTTGCGATAACTGGCAATGAGTCTTTTACAGTGCTGTGGAAGAATTTTGGCCCACTCATCTTTGTAGAATTGTTGTAATTCAGCGACATTAGAGGGTTTTCGAGCATGAACCTCCTTTTTAAGTTCATGCCACAGCATCTTAATCGGATTTAGGTCAGGACTTTGACTAGGCCACTTCAAAGTCTTCATTTTGTTTTTCTTAAGCCATTAAGAGGTGGACTTGCTGGTGTATTTTGGATCATTGTCCTGCTGCAGAACCCAAGTGCGCTTCAGCTTGAGGTCACAAACAGATGACTGGACATTGTCCTTCAGGATTTTTTGGTAAACAGAAGAATTCATGGTTCCATTTACCACAGCAAGTCTTCCAGGTCCTGAAGCAGCAAAACAGCCTCAGACCATCACACTACCACCACCATATTTACCTCCGCCAGGCCGAAAAGGCCAGGAGGAGGTAATGTTTTTGCCGGGGTTTGTCTGTGTGTTTGTCTGTTTGTCTGTCGGTCTGTCTGTCTGTCTGTCTGTTTGTCTGTTGGTTAGCAAGATAACTCAAAAAGTCTTGGACGGATTTCCATGAAACGTTCAGGCGTTGTTGGAAATGGTACAAGGAAGAACTGATTAAATTTTGGGGATGATCCGGATCACCGTCTGGATACAGGAATTTTTTAAAGCATTTTTTAACACTGTGACATACGGCTATTTTCAACATGTGCGCAGGCGCAATGGAGGGCGCTGGTCATCGTGTCTGACCAACACAAACTCCGCGTTCTTCAACGTTTTAGGCACAAAAGCACGCGGAAAACACTGGTGGGCTGGGCCCGCCACCGTGCCTGTGTTTGCGCGACGCTGCAAAAGCTGAGACGGGCAGCTGTCCGCCGCCGGATTATTTGGCAGAAATTCCCCGGCCAGCCATAGGCGCTGCGCAAAAACGAGCTGCTCGGCAGCGTGCCTGTGTGCCTGTGTTTGCGCAACGCTACAAAAGCTCAGACAGCCAGCTGTCCGCCGCTGGATTATTTGGCAGAAATTCCCCGGTCAGCCATAGTAGCTCCGCAAATAGAAGCTCTCTGCCGGGGAAGTTTCCAAATCATCTTTGGCCGCGGAGCGCAACCCCAATAAAGATAAAGATTAGATGTACCACGAAGGTCGAGTGCAAGCAAGATGTTTGTGTCTGTGAGCATTCCGTCTTTTGACGAGTTGATACGTAACAATGTTTACAGTTTGATGAGAAGGTTGCTGCCATGTAACAATCATCTTATATCAGCAATTGTCAACTCGTCACTCACACTTCACTCCAGCATTTGGAAGTGCTGGCGTTCCATTTTATACTGAGTCCAATATTGTATGTTATTGTTGTTACAAGACCGCCGACTGTCTGCTGATCTGTATATACTTTTATTTATTTATTTATTTATTTTCTACTCCTTTTAGTTCTGCATTTAATATGAACCCTGAGTTTGAAATAAACGTTTGAATTTTGAATAAAACCCACGCCAACCCTTCTACCTAATTGGCATCCGTCAGTGAAGCCCTCAGTGCTGCTTTCAGTGATCTAAAACGCTCACATAACCCATTGGCCTGTGGGTTGCACGCAGTTGTGTCATGACTTCTTTTGTTTTTTCTTTTGAATTCTTGGATGGAACATGGGTGGCCAATATAAGCTGCGGATTCAGCCATCACATATTTCGGATAACTTATTGTGACGTTTGCAAGGTTCACACAAAGACAATGGAGCAGATGGTTGTGATCAACCTGACTTATTTTACACACCCCGACCCCCAACCTGCCGTGAGCACAGAGAGGAGGGGAGGTCATTCTCCCAGACCTCCGTTTCAATCATGGTTACACACACATGATACATCTTGCCCTAATCCTGCTAAACACTGCTGGGTCATTATAATGCAGTTATAATGACACAGCAGTATAACTCAGAAATAACACATTTAACACACATACAGTAACGTTTCAAACTGGCAAAGCATGCTGGGAAATCCCTGCCCCCTTAACATGGCCCTGACGTTATACTGCCCCCCCCCCCGGACTGGTTTCTGTCCCCAGAAAATTCAAAGTCCACTTTCAGAAATCCAATGCGAGTCAGCCCGGTGCCAGGGCGGCATGCACGGGCCATCTGAGTCTCGGTCGGAGTATCTGGTTGGGGTAGGGTTCCGGTTTGGCCACCAGCGGGCGGATGGACACATCTGACAGCCTCTTTAGGACCACGCACAGTCCCTTTCCCTGGCAGCGGGAGTCCCAATCCCGCTCCGGCCGACTCCCACCGCTGCCAGGTCTCCCAGGCAGCCGCTGGCCCGCGTCCATGCGTCCAGCCCTTGCTGCGCCTGGGAAATGGCCGCATCTTCGTCCTGCTCGCTCCGCTGCGTCGCTCCGCTGCGTCGCTCCGCTGCGTCGCTCCTGCGCCGAGGGCCTCCGTGATGTCACCGAAAGGGAAAGCATCGGGTGGCGGTAGGACACGCACAGTTCCTCCTCTGGCAGCGGGAGTCCCATGACTCCCACCGCTGCCAGGACCTCCCAGTCGGCCGCTGGCCCGCGTCCAGGCGTCCAGCCCCTGCCGATCCCGAGAAAAGACCGGATCTGTCCTGCTCGCTCCACTGCTGCTGCGCTCCAAAGGCCTCTGTGACGTCACCTGCCGGGGGAAGCATCTGCAGGAGGCGGCTTTTTCCCCGTCCATGCCACCTCGCTCTAATTTAACGTCGGCGAGGGGCCAGTTTGTCGTGCGCTGTGTGCGGGGCAGTACCATGCCATGTACCCTGGCTCTGTGCAGCGGAAGCCGTCCTTCCTCGCGTCGCCACGGCTGTCTCCTTCGTGCACGCGCTGCTGTGATCTGCCGTAGCTCCTCCTCCACTCGCTCTCAGCACGGTGGTTTCCTCCGATGATCAGCGCGGCAGCCAACTAGACCTGGGCCAGGCGGTCATCCAACAGGTTCTCGCCGTTGTAACGGGGAATCTTGGCCCGCTGCTGGATGGATGGGACGGTCATCTCCCGGTCGATTGCCGCTCTAAATCGCCCTGGAATCGCCAGCCCCTCCTGCCCTGAAAAGGGCGGGAAGAGGGGCTGGTTTGCTCTCCTCGGCCCGTCGGGTCCGCTGCTCCGTCCATCGCGGCGAACCTCTCCGGGGGCCGGCGTCTCAGCTCTACGCTCCGTCCCCAGCCGAGCGATGAACCGCTCCGGCCGCTGGACCTCCGCCTGGATCCTCATCTTGCTCCATATCCCACTTCTGACACCAGTGTGACGTTTGCAAGGTTCACACAAAGACAATGGAGCAGATGGTTGTGATCAGCCTGATTTATTTTACACACCCCGACCCCCAACCTGCCGTGAGCACAGAGAGGAGGGGAGGTCATTCTCCCAGACCTCCGTTTCAATCATGGTTACACACACACATGATACATCTTGCCCTAATCCTGTTAAACACTGCTGGGTCATTATAATGCAGTTATAATGACACAGCAGTATAACTCAGAAATAACACATTTAACACACATACAGTAACGTTTCAAACTGGCAAAGCATGCTGGGAAATCCTTGCCCCCTTAACATGGCCCCGACGTTACACTATGTTGAATTGTATAATCAGAGGAGTTATTGTCTAATTTGACCTTGTTGGATTTTATTACCCCCTTTGTTATATTATTCACTTTCTTTTAACCTGTACTCTTAATCTATTCAAAATAAAGATTAATTCATTCATTCATTCAATTGCAACGCCCCCAGCCTGGGAGTTTGCAAATGCAGGAGATGGACACAACACCAACACTTCAGTTTATTACCTCTGCCAAGGAGGTAATGCTTTTACTACTGAACCACTAATCCTATCATTGTGAATCCAATTGCTACTCAGATGTTTTCATGGTCAAGGAATCTGACAACGTACACACAAACACTGTATGGGGGGAACTGTGGCGCTTGGCGGAGGTCTGCGCTCTCCGAGTGCTTTTCTAGTTTACTATTGGTATGATGTTCATTTTCTGAATTGCTGTGTCACTTTTACGCTGGATGTAATGGGACACACACCTTCCAAAAAGTTCAGCTTTTGTCTCGTCAATCCACAGAGAATTTTCCCCAAAGTCTTGGGGATCATCAAGCTGTTTTCTGGCAAAACTGAGATGAGCCTTTATGTTCTTTTTGCTCAGCAGTGGTTTTCATCTTGGAACTCTGCCATGAAGGCCATTTTTGCCCAGTCTCTTTCTTATGGTGGAGTCATGAACACTGACCTTAACTGAGGCAAGTGGGGCCTGCAGTTCTTTGGATGTTGTGGGATTTTTTGTGACCTCTTGGATGAGTCATCGCTGCACTCTTGGGGTAATTTTAGTCGGCCGGCCACTCCTGGGAAGGTTCACCACCATTCCATGTTTTTGCCATTTGTGAATTATAGCTGTCACTGTGGTTCTCTGGAGTCCCAAAGCTTTAGAAATGGCTTTATAACCTTGTCCAGACTGGTAGATCTCAATTACTTTGTTTCTCATTTGTTCCTGAATTTCTTTTGATGGCTGCATGATGTCTAGCTTTTGAGGATCTTTTGGGTCTATTTCACTTTATCAGGCAGGTCCTATTTAAGTGATTTTTTGATTGAGATCAGGTGTGGGAGTAATCAGGTCTGGGTGTGGCTAGAGAAAATGAACTCAGCTTTCCAAAGATGTGATCGACCACATTTAATTTATGTTTTAAGGGGGAAGGGAGGAAGAATCATTTTTTCACACAGGGCCATGTAAGTTTGGATTTTTTTTCCCCTTAATAATAAACAGCTTTATTTAAAAACTGCATTTTGTGTTTACTTGTGTTATCTTTGTATAATATTTAAATTTGTTTGATGATCTGAAACATTCCACGTACCCTCTCGAGAATTCTTGAGGGTTCGTGGGAGTTTGCCCAACCAGTTTACATGTGTTTTGTGGACTTGGAGAAGGCATTTGACCGCGTCCCTCGTGGATTTTTGTGGGGGGTGCTTCGGGAGTATGGGGTATCGGGCTTGTTGTTACGAGCTATTCGGTCTCTGTACGACCGTTGTGAGAGTTTGGTTCATATTGCCAACACTCGGTCGGAGTCATTCCCAGTGAGAGTTGGACTCCGCCAGGGCTGCCCTTTGTCACCGATCCTGTTCATAATTTTTATGGACAGGATTTCTAGGCGCAGCCAGGGAATGAAGGGTGTCATGCTTGGTGACCACAGGATCTCTATGACTGGCGCCTAGCGGCTGCCCCGGCCTTGGATGCGCTCTGCAGAGCGTGCCCAAATGCCAAGTCACGTTCCGTTACCTTATATTCATACATGTGTAATGACAATAAAGTTGAATCTCATCTCATCTCATCTCATCTCTGTTGTTTGCAGATGATGTTGTCCTGTTGGCTTCATCCAGCAATGACCTACAGCTCTTGCTGGGACGGTTTGCCGCTGAGTGTGAAGCGGCTGGGATGAGAATCAGCACCTCCAAGTCCGAGTCCATGGTCCTCAGCCAGAAAAAGGTGGATTGTCCTCTCCGGGTTGGGGACAGGCTCCTGCCCCAAGTGGAGGAGTTTAAGTATCTTGGGGTCTTGTTCACGAGTGAGGGGAAAATGGAGCGAGAGATCGACAGACGGATTGGAGCAGCATCTGCAGTGATGCAGATGTTGTACCGGTCTGTTGTGGTGAAGAGGGAGCTTAGTTCTAAGGCAAAGCTGTCGATTTACCAGTCAATCTACGTTCCTACTCTCACCTATGGTCACGAGCTTTGGGTAATGACCGAAAGAACGAGATCGCGGATACAAGCGGCTGAAATGAGCTTTCTCCGTAGGATTGCTGGACTCACCCTCAGAGATAGGGTGAGGAGCTCAGTCATCCGGGAGAGGCTCAGAGTAGAACCGCTGCTCCTCCACATTGAAAGGAGTCAGTTGAGGTGGTATGGGCATCTGATTAGGATGCCTCCTGGACGCCTCCCACTTGAGGTGTTTCAGGCACGTCCCACTGGGAGGAGACCCCGGGGCAGACCCAGGACTCGGTGGAGAAACTATGTCTCCTAGCTGGTCTGGGAACGCCTTGGTATCCCCTCTGAAGAGCTGGAGCAGGTGGCTGGGGAGAGGGAAGTCTGGGCTTCTCTGCTTGAACTGCTGCCTCCGCGACCCGGACCTCTGGAAAAGCGGTAGAAGATGGATGGATGGATGGATGGATCTGAAACATTTACTGTAAGTGTGACAAACATACAAAAAAAATGAGAAATCAGGAAGGGGGCAAACACTTCTTCACACCACTGTATATGGAGGAGTCTGCCATCTCATGGCAGTTGTTGCTGTTGGCAGTTGCTAGTGGCGATTGGAGATCAGAGTTACAACTGAGTGTTCATGTGTGCAGTGTAATATTCACTGGTGTGTAATAAAGTTCAGTTCGAGCACAGTGTCCTCATCCATATTCATTTCAGGTTTGTGGACATAACAGTTATTTTAGCTTACTTTCTTGTAGTATTATCTATGGCTGGGACCAAAGGCAGCTAGCTGTTTAGCCACACATTCACATATGGTTCTGTGTTTGTACTCCAGGGACCAGTCATATGATAATGGATTGCATTTATATAGCACCTTTCATGATACCCAAAGCACTTTGCAGTGAGTCTTTCATTCATTCACTCACTCCACCAACAAACACTGATAGTGATAAGCTACCTCTATAGCCACAGCTACCCTGGGACAGACTAACAGAAATGTCAATCCACGCCAACGGCATCTCTGACTACCACCAAACATTCACATTCATACACCAGTGTCACAGACAATGGAGGCAAGGTGAGCAAAGTGTCTTATGTCCAAGGGCACAATAGCTGGGGAGAGCAGGATTCAAACCGCCAACCCTCCGGTTATTAGTCAACCCACTCTTTCTCCTAAGCCACTACCATCGATATTATATCGGCCTATTGAAACACATAGAAACCGAGGGAAAGTATGACAATTTTTGGTAATAATTAGACATCAATAAATGCATCAGTTTACAAGATTAATGTAGTATACTGTCACACATGTGTTGTTAATCAGTATACAGTATATGTAATTATATAACTATGTATATATTTTAAAAGGTGAAATGTGTTTATATTGGTGGATTATTTAGCCCAATTACCTTGTTGATGAACTGAAGTTGTCTTTATAAAGGACATTGCTGCTGCTTTTTATTTAGTTTAAATTCCTTTTTTTATTGTGTTGTGAATCTTACATTCACGATCAGTTACAATATTTATTGATACAGGGAGAGGAAGAGAAGAAATATTTGAAAATCCAGATTGAAATAACTTTCTACCAACTGTTTAATCCACGTGGGACCAAGTATTAATAAATTCTTTGCAAATCAGTGAAATTAAAATAACCAGTTTACTATATTGAAACTGTAATTGTCATGTGCACCTTTACTCGCGCACAGAGAAAAAGACGAACCCACACCGGAATGATGTTGTGCATGTATGTACAAAGTAGTCACACAAAGCACTCCCAAACAAACTGGTGAGCAAAATGCAAACACTCCCAAACTGACTGGGTAACAGAAGAGAAAAAGTACCAATGCTCCCAAACAGGCTGGTGAGCTAGTGAAAATATAAATGCTCCCAAACTGGCTGGTGAGCTAGAAAGAAAAAATACAAATGCTCCCAAACAAACTGGTGAGCAGGAAAGATTACTTACAGGGAGGTGTACTAGTGGAGAAGAAAACCCAAACACACTCAATGAACTGGCAAAGAACAAGTAAGCAGCCTGAGCATAAATAATAAGTGGGACAATGACGTAAATGATAACAAGTGTGTGAGCTGAGCAGCAGGTGAACTGATTGCAGCACTGCTCACAGCTGATGGCAAGCAGACTGTGAACAGCAAGTGGGAAGTGTCTGGAGAGAGAGGGGCAACACAAAAACAGGAAGCCAACCTAAACGCAAAAAACAATGACAGAAATGCAAAAACTCAACAATAAGGTAACTCTAAGCTCAGAGATGTCCTTAGAGCTCAGACACGTGACAGAGTCCCTCCCCCCCCCAAAGGGTGGAACCAGACACCCTCAAGTAACATCAGGTGAGGAGGGAACAAAAGACAACCCTGCTCAGGACCCACACCAGAAAAAAAAAAAGAAAAACAAAACACAGAATGAAGGCCCCCAGCCCAAGGGGCTCAAGAGTTCAGGGGGCCAGCCAGAGTCCCAGGCCCGGCGGACGGCGGGGTGGAACAGGTCAGGTGGCCTGCCAAAGTCCCAGGCCAACCGGATGGCCAGATGGTATGAATCAGGTGGCCTGTTGGACAGTATGGACCACCCAGCCTGGCAGCTTAGTCTCTCTGGCTGCCAGCCCGAGTTCTTCAGCCACCAGACCTGGAAGGGTAACCCAGGGGGCAGCCTCCCCATAGGAAAGCTTATTGCAAGGAGGCAGGGCCAGGGATGAGGGACCCTGATGATATCTGGTGAGGAAGGAAGGGAGATCCTGATGGCGTCTGGCAGAGAAGGAAGGATGGCCATGATGCCCCCAGCAGCCTTGGATGAAAGTGAAGTTGCACCTGCAGTGGTCCCGGTCTGGGACATCGTTGCACCTGCGGTGGTCCCAGTCTGGGACATCATTGTACCCGCAGTGGTCCCAGTGTGGGACACAGTAGCACCCACGGTGGTCCCGGTCTGGGACACAGTAGCACCCGTTGTGGTCCCAGTCTGGGATACAGTAGCACCCATGGTGGCGCCGGGCTGGAGCACTGCAGCACCCTCAGTGGCTCCAGGGTGGAGCACTGAAGCACCCTCAGTGGCTCTGGGCTGAAGCAGTGCAGCACCCTTGGTGGCTCCGGGCAGGAGCAATGCTGCATCCTGGGTTGCTCCGGGCAGGAGCACTGCAACACCAGCCGCGGACCTGGGCTGGAGCTCTGCAGCACCCATGGTGGACCCGGGCTGGGCCAATGCTGCACCCTCTGTGGACCTGGGCTGGGCCAACGCTGCACCCTCAGTGGACCCGGGCTGGGCCAGCGCTGCACCCTTGGGAGCTCCGGGCTTGGCCAAGGCTGCACCCTCAGGGGCTCAAAGCAGGAGCAACGCTACACCCTCGGTGACCTCAGCCGGAGGGGAAGCAGGACCCATGGCTGTCTTGGGCAGCGGACCTGGACCCATGGAGTCATCTGACACTGATGGAATGACTTCGGTAACCCTGGGAGGAAACTCAGACAACAGATGCATAGATACAGGATCAGGGTCACCGGTAGCGGTGGAGTCCGGCAAGGTGAGCTCAAGTGCAGCTGATGGCTGCTCTTGGCTCTCACCACCTAGAGCCAGGCAAGATTCCTCCAAAAAAAGGGCAGAGATAAAGGAGAGTACTTGCCTGCCCTGAAGCTCCACAGCCATCCAGGACTCCGATGATCCAGGTAGCGATGGTTCTTCGAGCTCAGTCCTCAGAAGTCCCCGCTCAGCGTCAACCTCTGCTGCAGCGACCTCCACAGCAGGCATGATGGTGGGAGCAGTCCAGGTTTCCCCTGGTGAAGTGGCCCATGCCAGTGGCTCATCTGACTTGGCAGCCAAGGGTTGGTTCGCCACTGGCGCTGGAGCGGGCTCTTCCAGGGCCATGGGCTCCTCCTGCATCTGGTGGCCCACTCCCAAGGTTGGCACACACTCAGGGGCCATAGGACAGGGCACAGAGAGGGCAGGTGAACAACTGGTAATAGCAGCAGGTGGGAAGAACTCAGGGGGCTGCTCATCCTGAGCCTCCCTACCGGGAATCAGGCGAGACACATTATCATAAGTTGAAGTTGAATGGAATAACACTTGCCTGTTTTCCCAGCTCAGGATGTTGCCTGCTGCTGGGCATGCATCGTCGTCCCTCTCTGCGGCTCGGGTGAACTTGGGCCCCTCAGTGGATTGTAGAGGAGCCATCCCCGTAGACACAGCGGTGGGTGTAGCCGGGGAAACCCTGAGAGAGCTCTCGGCAGTAGGAGGGTGCATCAAGGTGACGGCGGTGACGGCAGGAGTAAAGGGAGGCTCTGCCGCGAGAATTACCGGGCTCGACATCTGGAAGATAGCTGTCGAAGAGAAGGTGGGCTTCCTCTGGTGGTTCGATGCAGGGCAACGCTTTTGCCGTAGCGTTGGCTCCTCCAGGATTGCTGGCTCCTCCTGCATCCGGTGACTCCCTCCCGAGACCAGCGGAGATTTGGGGAAAACAGGAGAAACAGGTGGAACAACAGTAACAGCAGCTGACACTAGAGACACAGTGAACTGCAAAATCTGAGTCTCTACATCAGGAATCAGGCAAGCAACTTCAGGAGAGAGAGAGAGGGAATGAATAAGGACTTGCCTGAATTCCTGGGGGGTGATGACGTCAGCTGCTGTCCCGAGGCTGTGCTCCATCTCTCTGGGAGTTTGAAAAGATCCTGGTGCAAGATTCTTCTCTCTCAGCGAAGGAGGGGTTGCTGGCTGCGAGGTGGTGATGTTTCTCTGCCGAGATTTCCGGGTTTGGCAGCTACGAGCAGGAGACAGAGGCATGGGCTTGTCGTGGAGATGAGAAGGCTCCGAGGTCAGGGAACCCTCGAGTTCAGGCAAACCCTCTGGTTCTCTCGGAGAAAACCCCTCCAATTCCCAGGCCAATTCCGGAAGGAGCCATGGCTTCACCTCCAAAAGGAGGTCTGTTTCCGTGAACCGTACCTGTCCATACTCCTTTAGCTCCTCGGCAGGTGGAGCGGGCCAGGGCTCAAGAGGAGAAGGTGGAGCTGCCGCGGGAGAGGCTGAAGGCTTCTTACGGTGCAAACGCCTCCTCTTCATAGGAGAGGGCTCAAGCGTAGGAGCTTCTTCCACCGGCTTATCACACAGCAAAAAGTATATGGATGAGAGTACATCCATGGCCTCTGGGTGATTCCAAAGACTAGGGAATGCCTCCATTATCTGCGCTCTGCTGTCCCGGTGTTCTTGGATCATCTTGGAAGAAAGGGAAGCCTGTGTCTGCGCCAAGATGCCTTCCAGGAGGTGTACCGCCCGCTGCTCCATATTACTCAGGTGGGACATTATGAGCTCGAAAACAGGTAGGTGGAAAAACCACAAAAATGATGAAAAAGCATACACAATACCACTGCTAGGTTCTGTTAGGGCCGGTTCATTTTGTCATGTGCGCTTTTATGCGGCACACAGAGAAAAAGATGAACCCACATGCAGAATGATGTTGTGCATGTATTTACAAAGAGTCACACAAGGCACTCCCAAACAAACTGGTGAGCAAAATGCAAACACTCCCAAACTGACTGGGTAACAGAAGAGAAAAGTACCAATGCTCCCAAACAGGCTGGTGAGCTAGTGAAAATATAAATGCTCCCAAACTGGCTGGTGAGCTAGAAAGAAAAAATACAAATGCTCCCAAACAAACTGGTGAGCAGGAAAGATTACTTACAGGGAGGTGTACTAGTGGAGAAGAAAACCCAAACACACTCAATGAACCGGAAAAGAACAAGTGAGCAGCCTGAGCTTAAATAAAAAGTAAGACAATGACATACATAACTAGAAAAGCACTCGGAGAGCGCAGACCTCCGCCAAGCGGCACAGTTCCCCCCATACAGTGTTTGTGTGTACGTTTTCAGATTCCCTGAGCATGAAAAGGTATGACTAGCAATTGGATTCACAATGATTATTTGTTTATTTGACATGGACAGTGCAATAAACAGACAATTAATGAATGACAATCAATGTGATAGTGATAGGATTAGTGGTTCAGTAGTGTAAAACGGGGCTATAAGGGACGGCGGGTTAATAAGGGACACTTTTCTGGGAAATGTTTTAAATGTAATTCTGCTTTTTTTATTTTGAGCAGGACGCTGAGTTGTGTTGTTATTGTCAAATATCCATGAATCCTTCATCAAATCTAGGCGGAAGCAAAATTAAAAAAGCAGAATTACATTTAGAAAAGTGTCCCATATTACCCCGCCGTCCCTTATAGCCCCGTTTTACGGTTGTAAAAGCATTGCCTCCTTGGCGGAGGTAATAAACTGAAGTGTTGGTGTGTCCATCTCCTCCACTGACGGATGCAGATTGGTTAGACAGGTTGCCGTGGGTTTTATATTATATTGGGGTTGCGCTCCGTGGCAAAACACAATTTAGAATCTTCCCCGGCAGAGAGGTCGTTTTTACGCAGCGCCTATAGCTGGGCGGGGAATTTGTGGCAAATAATCGGGCGGCGGACAGGTGGCCGTGTCAGGTTTTGCAGCGTGGCGCAAAAACAGGCACGCTGGCGGGCCCAGGCCAGCAGTGTTTTCCGCGTGCTTTTGTGCCTAAAACGTTGAAGAACGCGGAGTTTGTGTTGGTCAGACACGACGACCAGCGCAATGTGCGCAGCGCCTATGGCTGGCACAGGCACACTGGCGGGCCCAGGCCACCAGTGTTTTCCGCATGCTTTTGTGGCTAAAATGTTGAAGAAGGCGGAGTTTGTGTTGGTCAGACACGACGCCCAGTGCCCTCCATTGCGCCTGCGCACATGTTGAAAATGGCCGTATGTCACAGTGTGGAAAAATGCTTTAAAAAATTCCTGTATGCAGACGGTGATGCGGATCATCCCCAAAATTTAATCAGTTCTTCCTTGTACCATTTCCAACAACGCCTGAAAGTTTCATTGAAATCCGTCCAAAAGTTTTTGAGTTATCTTGCTAACCAACAGACAAACAGACAGACAGACAGACAGACAAACAGACAAACACACAGACAAACCCCGGCAAAAACATTACCTCCTCCTGGCCTTTCGGCCTGGCGGAGGTAGTAACAAGTGTGTGAGCTGAGCAGCAGGTGAACTGATTGCAGCACTGCTCACAGCTGATGGCAAGCAGACTGTGAGCAGCCAGTGGGAAGTGTCTGGAGAGAGAGGGGCAACACAAAAACAGGAAGCCAACCTAAACGCAAAAAACAATGACAGAAATGCAAAAACTCAACAATAAGGTAAGTCTGAGCTCAGAGATGTCCTTAGAGCTCAGACACATGACAGTAATATATTCATTTACCTTTTGTTCTTATTAAAGACAAAAATAGAAAGGAGATGTCTTTACCTTCTTAACATGTTTCCACTGTGCACTGCAGCCTTCGTCAGAAGATAAATAATTAAAAGAAGACAAAATGAACCTACTTGAATGAAGTAATATATTCATAATTTTATTGTCCACACTTGTGTGTAAGAGATATCATTTCTCTTTTGTTTCTATGAGCAAAAATGTACTATTAAGAGCAATACATTAAAACATATCACTTCCAGATCATATACGTACACTAAACGTTTAAATATTAACTACTCTATTTTTTTGGTCTTTTTATTTTGTGCTTATTTACTGCAATTAATTATACTTTAATAAATGGAGAAAATAGCAGGTGATATTAGCTTCTCTTCGTCCATGTTGTTCTTGTACATGTCATGGATGGCCCTCATGAGCCATCAATAAGACGCTATAGGCCAGCCAGTGAGTTTGCACAGTTTATTAAAGAAAGGAGAATGATAAAGCAATGAGCCAGGGGGGGGGGGGTGCTAAAACACACTATAACTATAACACATGCTATGACAAGGAGGAACAGATTCAACATGAACACACTTACAGGGAAAGGAGAAATCAGCATGGAGGCTGGATGACGGGATGTCTGACGATGTCAGACGAGGAGTGTCTGACGAGACTGCAGTGATGCTCAGCCCTCAGCTGATCCCTTAAATAGGGCTCAGGATGGGACAGCTGATGAGACAATCGCTAATGCAGCTCAGCTGTCAGAGCTCAGCTCTGACAGCTGGAAGCCCCTCCGAGCACTGTCACAATAAGAGCTTGGAGGGCCATCGGAGACACACACACCAGCTGGGAGGAAAATTCTGCATGGCCCGAGCGCTGACGAAATCGGCGCTCGAACCACGACAGTACTCCCCCCCGAGGCGGCGAACTCCAAGCGCTGTATGACACCTAAGCCCCCCCACCCCCCCAACCCACCCAGGGTGGGAGGATGGGGGAAAGGCCTGGAGGGTGAGAACCCGAAAAGACAAAACAAACCACCAAGACGAGGACCTGGAACGAAGAGTGACACGGGAAAACACAGGGAACAATGAAGCAATTACAGAGCATGGTAGAAAAAAACCCCACAATACTCAATAAAGCACGGATGGTACATAGACAGGACAAAAAATGCAAATAACAGGAGGAGACCTATAACCAAAATGCACAGGCCCATGAGACACGCTGTGGCAGACACAAATCATCCCTCAGACAGGGGAGGGGAGAGAAAAAGAAAAGGCACGCTAAACAGCGGTGAATACATAGATCAAAATGTGTGTCAGGTCAGGCTTGCTTGCTACCGGATAACCATGAAAACCGGTACTACCTGTCTCATGGGTGGGGCCATTGGCGACTCAACTGGCATCCCCACCCTTCCGAGGGCGTGGAGGGTGAAACAGGGCATCCTGGCAGAACTAAAAACAATATCTGCCACAGGTCTGTGGTGGACCACTCCCAGTTACACAGGGTGAGACTGGACATCCTGACAGATAAACACATCTGTCACAAGGTCTGTGGTGGATTGTGCCAGTCGGTGCATTGTGACATGCACTACACAAAGAGCAGAGATAAACAAACCTATCATCTGGTCAGTCACTGCAACAGATACTGGAGTCAGTTTGTCTTGGCTTGTCCTTGCCACTGATATTACCTTTATCTGCCAAGAATGTGTTGCTAGCCCAGCAAAAGCTAACAGTACTCAAATACTTTGCAAGCAGTTTCATGAAATGGTCAATCAGAAAGCAACTCATACCGGCTCGGACGTCGCCCGGGCTTACAAGGTCCACGCTGATCTGTTCACACTCCGACAGGCAGCGAAAAGTAAGCTAGGAGTAGGAAGACAAAAGAAGAGGAAAACAGCAACCTTGTGTGTAGCAGAATGGAATGTATGCACTCTGTTGGACAGAACAACATCACAGCGCCCAGAAAGACAGACCGCGCTTGTGGCCCTGGAAATGAACAGGTACAATGTAGACATAGCTGCACTTAATGAAACAAGATTGCCTGGATATGACAGCTTGGAAGACCTTGGGTACATCTTCTTTTGGAGTGGGAGATCAACTCAAGAAAGGAGAGAAGCAGGAGTGGGCTTTGCAGTTAGAAAGGAGATAGCAGCAATGCTTGATGAGGAACCAGTGCCAATCAACGACAGGATAACGACTATGAGACTTCCACTACAGGGGAAGATGTATGCCACACTCATCAGTGTATATGCCCCAACAATGACCAACACAGAGGAGGTGAAGGAAGAGTTCTACAGTGATTTACGTGAGACTATCAGGCGTGTACCGACTGATGACAGGCTGATACTCGTTGGAGATTTTAATGCCAGAGTTGGTTCGGACACCGAGAAATGGAAAGGAGTGCTAGGTAGTCATGGAGTAGGCAAGTGCAAGGCTAATGGAGAACTTCTACTTGCACTATGTTCAGAGTACAACCTTGTGATAACCAACACTCTATTTAAGCACAAGGACACACACAAGAAGACATGGATGCACCCAAGATCCAAGCACTGGAACTTATTAGACTACATCATAGTCAGGCAGAGAGACAGAAGGGATGTATTGGACACCAGAGCAATGAGAGGCGCGGACTGTGGCACTGATCATGTTATGCTGAGATCTAGATTAAGGATTTGGAAATAAAAACAGCACTGCAGGACGGGTGCGAAGCCACCACCGAAGCTAAACACTGGTGCACTAAAAGGCCAAAAGAAGCAGGAAGAACTTACACAGGAAATGGATGAAAACTTGAAAGACTGGGACAGCAACAACTCAGAGAATGACATAGAAGAGAAATGGGCAACACTGAAGGATACGGTGTACCAGACTGCGAGTGATGTATTAGGCTACCCTGAGAGGAAACATCAAGATTGGTTTGATGAGCATGATGAACACCTGAAGAAACTACTAGAAGCGAGGAATACAGCTAGGCAGGAAAACCTACAGTGTAACACAAGGTCGAAGAAGAAGAAATACTCAAAGGCTCAGAGTGAGCTACAGAAGTACACCAGAGAGATGAAGTCCAACTGGTGGGATGAAAAAGTGGAGAAACTTCAAACTGCAGCAGACAGGAAGGACATGAAAACATTCTTCACAGGTTTGAGAGAACTCTATGGCCCTAAAGCAAGAGGATTGATCCAACTAAAGGCTATGGATGGTGAAACAGTTTTGCAGGAGAAAGACAAGATCCTGGACAGATTTGCAGACCACTTTGACCAACTACTAAACAACCCTGGAGATCTCACTGAAGAGACTAAAGAAGCTCTAGTGCAGTGACCAGCTGTATCAAGTCTGGATGAACCACCAAATTTTGATGAACTAATGGCAACTATCGGGACAACACAGGATGGTAAAGCTCCAGGAAGGGATAGAATTCCAGCAGAAGTGTGGAAATTTGGTGGTGTTCAGCTGACCAACTGCCTGCACAAGCTCATCCAAGAGATATGGGATGCCCAGAAAGTACCTCAAGACTGGAAGGATGCAAGCATTGTGCTTTTGTTCAAGAAAGGTGACAGGAAGGATTGTGGAAATTACTGAGGTATATCACTACATAGCCACTGTTGGTAAGATTCTCTCATGTGTACTACTTAACAGACTCAGTGAACACATCTCGCAGAATGTACTACTGGAAACCCAGTGCGGCTTTAGAAGTGGAAGAAGCACAATGGACATGATTTTCTGCTTGAAACAGGTTCAAGAAAAGTGTATCGAACAGAACATGCCGCTTTATGTAGTCTTCATAGACTTCAGTAAAGCCTTTGATACTGTTTCGCGACAAGGACTTTGGCAGGTACTCAAGAAATATGGTTGTACAGAGAAGTTTGTCAGCCTGATTGAAGCACTCCATACAGGTATGCAAGCAAACGTGGCAATGAGTGGTTCAGTATCTAAAGACTTTTCAATAAGCAACGGGGTGAAACAGGGGTGTGTGCTGGCACCTACACTCTTCTCGCTATGTCTGGCAGCCATGTGTGAGGTGGCCTTCAAAGACACTTCAGAAGGAGTATACATTCAAACAAGGAAAGAAGCAGACTTGTTCAATGTGGCACAGTTTAAAGCCAAGAGTAAGACATCAATAAAGATAGTAAGAGAAATGCTCTTTGCCGATGACAGTGCTCTAGTTGCACACAGCGTGGAAGATATGCAATCTTTAGTGGAGAAATTTGCAAGAGCAGCTAGCCAATTCAGCCTCCAAATCAACATCAAGAAGACAGAGTGCCTTTATCAACCACCAAAGTTCCAATTATCAACATCACTGCCAGAAGAGATCAGCAATGGTACAGAGCCACTAGTCAAGTGCAAGACTTTCAAGTATCTAGGGAGTACTGTTTCAGAGAATGCTAGGCTGGAGGATGAACTATCTCTCAGAATGGGAAGAGCAAGTGCTGTGTTTGGAAACTTGAGGGAGAGACTGTGGAACAATCGACATGTGTCAATCTGTGTGAAATGCAAAGTGTACAGACAGACAGTACTGGCTACTCTATTGTACGGTGCTGAAACTTGGACTGTCTACAGAGTGCAGGTGAAGAAACTCCACGCGTACATGATGAGACACCTTCGAGCCATAATGAACATCTCATGGAAAAACAAGATAACCAATATAGAAGTGTTGAAAGGAACTGGTCTACCATCAATGGAGGACATGCTAATACAGATGAACCTGAGATGGCTCGGACATGTTGAGAGGATGGACCACCAGCATCTCCCTCGGCAGTTACTCTACTCACAGTTATGCAAGAGCAAACGCAATCAGGGTAGACCAAGGCTCAGATTTAAAGACACTGTAAAAAGAAACTTGAAGAAGTTGGACATAGACAGGAGTTCCTGGCAGCAGAAGGCTAAGGACAGAGCTGTGTGGAGGAATCTGATTAGACCTAAATGAAACAGTCATTGTCGCCCACGACAGACTGCTATGATGATGATGATGATGATGACATAGATCAAAATGGAGCAAATGACAACACACCAGTGTGACCTTAATATTTAGAGGAAACAAGAGACACACGGGGATGACGGCAGGCAGAGTCCAATGATACAAAAACAGTTCTGGTGGTCTCCCTGCGTCCAATGTCCAGATAGCCAATAGGGGGGAAAAGGAGCGTTCGGGCAGTCTACCCCAGTCCCAGGCCCAGAGAGATGGAACCTCCGGCGGCCGAACCAGGTCACCCAGTAGGAAGCACAGTACGTCGGGTGGCCGGCCCAGAACACCAAATGGGCGAGGCAGTCCTTCAGGCGGCCGACCCGCATCGCTCAGCCACCAGGACCGCAGGGGGGGGAAACGACAATGGCTTCCTTGTAGAGGGAGATGGTGAGGGACAGTCGAGCTGAATATGAGGAACCCCAATGGTACCCAGTGGAGAAGACTTGGGGAAAGGAAAACGGTTCAGTCCAGCGTCAGACGGTAGAGGATCTGCAGCTCCCTTACTGACCTCGAACCGAACCAGCGCTGCGCCCCTGCTGGACCCCGTTCGGGTCAGCACTGCACCCATGACGGACCCCGATTGGGTCGGAGCAGCACCCACGTTGGACCCCGATTGGGCCGGAGCAGCACCCGCGATGGACCCCGATTGGGTCGCGGTTGCGCCCATGTCGGACCCCGATTGGGTCAATGCCGCACCTGTGATGGACCCCGACCGGGTCGGCACAGCACCAGGGACGACCTCCAAACCCGAACCTGGAACCTCCAGCACAGCGACCGGGATTGACTCTGCACCGGTGACCCTGGGAGAAGGTTCAGGAGAAGAAGAAGAACTGGGATCAGGATCGCCGGTAGCGACGGAGCCTAGCGAGACGAGCTCTGATGCAGCGGACGGCTGCACCTGGCTCGTCTCCCCGAGAGACAGGCAAAAATGCTCTAGAACAGATAGTAGGAAGACAAAATAGAGCACCAGCCTGCAATCGAGTTCTGTCACCGTCCAGGACTTCGACGATCCAGGTTCAGAAGGCAGAAGGACGTCCTCAGGCTCCCACTTGGCTACGGCGGGCCCCACAGCTGGCATGATGGATCCCACAGTCTGAGGACCCTCCAACGCTGATGACCATGCCGACGACCCGCACGGTGTGGCGGCAGGAGATCCTCGACCCGCTGAGTTGGACCGCTCTTCTGTGGAGACCCAGGGACGCTTCATCTTCGGCGCAGGCTCCAAACTGAAGTCCGCTCTCCTCCTCTGCCCATGACGTGGCTGCGGGGCTGGAACCAGGCTATCCAGGGCCACAGGCTCCCTCCTCGTCCGGTGGCGTAGGCCTGGCGCCGCGGAACGCTCAGGGTAAGGAGACACAAAGGTAGCAGGTCCATTACTAATTACTGCAGCAGGTGGAGGGAGTTCAGGGGACTGTGAACCCCTAACTCCGCCCCCAGGAATCAAGCAAGACAATTCATCCAATATGGGAACAGAATGAAAAGTTACTTGCCTGATCTGTAGAGGCCCGATAGAACCCGCTGCAGTGGACTTCATTCCTCCCTTTCCCCGCTGGATGGTGACAGAGGGCCCCCTGGGAGGACGAGGAGGAGCCGCCCGCAATGGACCCACGACGGGCTTCGCCAGAACAGGACTCATTGCACTCACAGCAGCCGAGGAAGACATTGAGGAGGAGGGGATGACAGCTGAGGCAATCCGGGCACGAGGAGCTGACGGAACAGCAGGGAAAGACGACCCGGGGGGAGAGGCTGCGGGAATTCCCTCCTGACGAGATACCGAAGACGCAGCTGACTGAGAGGTAGAGTCTTTCTGATAACCCGGAACAGGATCCGGACGGGGTTCTCGCTGAGGCTCGCTGTTGGCAATGTGACGACGGTTACCGGCAAAAGGCGAGGGGAAGGAGAGGTTCGGGAAACGCCGCTCCTCCGCGGAAACAGAAGCGAGCAGATTGGTGTACTCTGGATAGCCATTTAACGCCGGATTCCTCTCCACCGGCCTGACTGCCGCCGTCACATGCTTTATAATCTGCGTAGGGTGAATGGCGGAGCAAGCAGCAGCCACTCGGTCCCGGATGGAAACACTTGTCAGTTGTAGCTTCTCCGGTGGAATTCTGACTGACGTTTCACTCCTTTGGGGATCAACCCTGGGCGGTGCAAACTCCTGGCCTGGAACGGGGACAGGAATGGGATCCCGAAGCGAGGAGCGAGGATGCCTCCTCTTCGGCTTCCTGCCGGAGTTTCCCTCCAGCCCACGGAGTCTCTCCCGGTGCGCAGCGATGTCTGCCTTCCTCACCGTGACTTCCGGGTGGTTGGAGTAGCGAGGAAGGCGATGAATGATGTCCTCAGTGAGGTCCAGGTGCCGGCGTACATCGCTGGGAGTGTCATAGAGGCCAGCAGTGAAGAGAGTTCCATCAACGTAGTCCAGGGCCTCCGCCAGCTCGTAGCCCAGGCTCCGAGCGCGACACCTGAATGACAACATGACCTCCCAGCACACAGGTACCCAGACAGGGAAAAACAAGTCCAAGTCAGGCAAAACTCACGGCGACCGGCGTCTCAGTCTGGCTGCAGTCTACTGTAATGGATGGCCCTCACGAGCCATCAATAAAACGCTATAGGCCAGCCGGTGAGTTTGCACAGTTTATTAAAGAAAGGATAACGATAAAGTAATGAGCCACGGGGGGCTAAAACACACTATAACTATAACACAGGCTATGACAAGGAGGAACAGATTCAACATGAACACACTTACAGGGAAAGGAGAAATCAGCACGGAGGCTGGACGACGGGATGTCTGACGATGTCAGACGAGGAATGTCTGACAAGACTGCAGCGACGCTCAACCCTCAGCTGATCCCTTAAATAGGGCTCAGGATGGGACAGCTGATGAGACAATCGCTAATGCAGCTCAGCTGTGACAGCCGGAAGCTCCTCCGAGCGCTGTCACAATAAGAGCTCGGAGGGCCATCGGGGACACACACACACACACACCAGCTGGGAGGAAAATACTGCATGGCCCGAGCGTGGATGAAATCGGCGTTCGAACCACGACAGTACATTCAGTGCAAAAATTCAGTCAACTCTTGAAAAATAGTGTATTTTTTTAATTGAAAAGATGGGAACGGCAGCGCGGTGGCAGAGTGGTTACCACTGTGGCAGCACAGCAACTCACCCTTGGCCAGGGGATCCTGGGTTCGATCCCAGCCCCCGACCAACAATGATCTGTGTGGACTTTGCATGTTCTCCCCGTGTCTGCGTGGGTTTACTCCGAGATTTCTCCGGTTTCCTCCCACATGCCAAAAACATGCAAGTTAGGCTAATTGGCATCAAAACTGGGGATTCTAAATTGTCCTTAGGTATGAATGTGAGAGTTAATGGTTGTCTGTCTCTCTGTGTTGGCCCTGTGATGGACTGGCAATCTGTCCAGGGTGTACCCTGCCTCTCGCCCAAAGATGCTGGGATAGGCTCCAGCCCCCCCGCGACACGAAAAGGATTAAGCGGAAGAAGATGAATGAATGAATGAATGAAAAGATGTGAACAGTCTCTGTACAATATGGAAAAATGCAATGACCATGTAAACACGAATGCACACAAAAATGAAGAAAACCCCCCCACAATTGTGGCTTATGCACAAGGCTGGGCACCCTACACAATTAACTGAACACACCAGTTTTAAAAAAAATCACCAAAATATGTCATTTGTCAAGGGGTGGCTGAATGTTCGCATACCACTGTAGTCTCCACCATGGTTTGCTGTGCAACATGGGGATGCTCCAATCAGTCAGAGAAAAGAGTCTGAATGGTTTCACCACTGACAGAGGAGGAATAAAGTGATTGGCACTAGTCAGAAGGAATTTTACACTAGCAAAAAATAACAACATTAAAATGATATGAGGTTATTGTTGTGTCTGTGAATGAGGGACAGCGGAGACGATGGTTGTGCTGAATGCTGGTGCCTTTTATTAAAGCAAACTGGTAGCACCTGGAACACACAGAATTGTAGCTAGCAAGCTAACAATACAGGAATGCAGGTGGTGTTACAGGCTAGAGGTAGAGCGCCGAAGACCCGGGCTGCCACCGTCAGTTTCTTATTATTGGTACGGCGTGATGACGTCAGCTGTGCCTGCGCCATCATGTCCGTGCCGTGCATAGTGTTATGGCAGCACAGTAATCACATTAAACACTGCTTTTGCATTGTTTTACAGTGATTATCATTGGTGGTGACTGGAGCGTCTGCAGGTCCAGGCGTTCAGATCGGCGTACCCGGACCCAGTCGAATGCTGCAAGTGGCGATCTGCTCGGCTGCACTCTGCGCTGCTGCTCTCTCATGCCCAATGTTGGTTGCTGTTGTGGCGGCATGCTGATCACGCTGGCAACAGTACGTGCTCTGGTTTGGTGTTGTTCTGCTGGGTCCTGCTCGGCCACAAACTCTCTCTCCTGCAGCACTGCGGCGGCTCTCTGAGGCTTATGCTGGACGAGTATCTGAGATGAGTCCGAATTACGCCCTCTCTCTCCTGGTGCTGGTTGTGGTCGCGGCGGTGTGTTGCTCTTGCAGGCGACAGGACACGTACCGGGTTGTCGTCGTTCACTGGGGTCCTGCTTGGCCATGAACTTTCTCTCCTACACCACTGCAACAGCTCCCTGAGGTTTATGCTGGGAGAGGATCAGCGACGAGTCCGGCTTATGCCCTCTCTCTGTGTTCTGTTCTCCTTGCGGTGTCAAGCTTCGAGGTGCTGTACCCACGTCTGGGTGTGATGCACTCTGGTCGTTGGTTGTCAGTGGTCAGACAGAGTCCCTGGTTGTCGTGAATGGTAAAGTCCAATTCATAAAAAAGGTCTCACCTCAGGATGTTGTCTCCGTGTGTGGCTACCTGGAAGGTGAAAGCCAGAAGGACTCTGGACCCGTTGCGAACCGTCAGCGTTATGCTTCCTACGAAGCTGATACGAGTGCATCCATAACCATAAAGCTCAGCCGTGTTTTTCCTGATTGGATGACAAGGGAAAAATCTCTGCACTGTGACCCAGTTCATCATTGATCTCACAGCGGCAGTGTCCAATAGTAATGGCAAGCTGACGTTGTCGAGCCTCACCATGCACCATTTGTACGCCGTTCTGCTGGAGTCCACTATATGGATGGTAGTTGTTAGAGGTGGTTCAGCTGAACTGGGTGGTTGCCTTGTTGTTAACCGTGTTGAGCAGCACACTTTGGCGAAATGATTAGGCTTTCCGCAGCATTGGGATTGCTGCCACCCTGGCCGGGCAGGAGCATGCTCTCATTCGGTGCATCAGGGAACCACAGTTATCACACATTTGGCATCCCATGATGTTCCATTGTCCCGTAACGTTCACGTCAGTGTCCTCCGGGAAGGTCGCAGAGTAACCGTGTTCTTCTGCCAGGGTAACTGCTTGTGCGAGTGAGGGCTGTTGTTGTGGGTTATCAAGCTATGATGTTAGCTTGTCAGCGGCCTCTAGCTGGAACTCTAACTCCACTGCCTTCGCCACCAGCAGGTTGTCCGGTGCCATTAACAGCTTCACCCACAGCCTCGGGTTATAGGTGTGCTCCGGCAGCTGGTCCCGCAGCACTCCGTCCTCTAGCTGCTAAAACCTACACATGCTTGCCAGACAGCGGAGGTCCGCAACATACTGCTGGGTCGTCTCTCCTGCTCCCTGTTGGCATTGGTGGAGCTTGATTCTTTGGGCCATTCTCCTATCAGCAAAACGCAGCAGCTCAGTCTCCATTATGCTCGGTGTTGAGTGGGTCATCCTTGTCACCATTGTTGTGTCTGTGAATGAGGGACAGCGGAGACGATGGCTGTGCTGAATGGTGGCTTTTATTAAAGCAAACTGGTAGCACACGGAACACACAGAATTGTAGCTAGCAAGCTAACAATACAGGAATGCAGGTGATGTTACAGAGGCGGCGCGCCGAAGACCCAGGCTGCCGCCATCAGTCTCTTATTATAGGCACTGCGTGATGACATCTCCTGTGCCTGTGTCATCACGTCCGTGCCGTGCATAGTGTTATGGCAGCACAGTAATCACATTAAAACACTGGTTCTGCATTGTTTCACAAAGACCACACCACAGGATGGATGAATGGATAATTTATTAGGAATAAATGGCAGGGAAAGGCTGATACCAGTGATGAGAAGTAGTCTGTGGTTCTGTTTCACTGAAGGGAGTCTTCATTTGTTGTGGGCATGAGCAGCTTTTGTTACAGACATTTAACAAAGTATTTCAAGTATCATCAGTTATTAATGTGACATAACTTAACAACATGAACTGTTCTTGGTTAGCTTTAATCCCAATAAAAATAGAATAGCATGATTCATGATTTAATTCAAAGAAATAAGTCATAATTACATTTTAAAACGAATGAAAAAGGCTTGAAATTGTTTACATTATGTGTGATAAATACAGAAAAGTTTAAAGTTTAACTTTTAGTATGGGATTATTAAAATAACTTTTGTCCTCAATAGTCAAATGTTTTGAGGTGGAATAACAGAAAATAGAGGTGTGTGCCAGAAGGAAACTCCAGTCCCTCTGCAGACACATTCTGAGGTAGAGTTTGTCCAGAAAAAAAAAAAAGCTGTTATTCCACCATCTTCACACATCATCCAGCGGTCCAGAAGACCCCTGCACCATGATGTTCCCCTGGACCTGTAAATACAGAGAACACGGCTGCTGATTACAGCTACTGTGAGAAATGTGAGAAAAACACATGTATTACTAGTTAATTACAGAAATTTATTTGAAGCTATTTTTTTTTAGGATTTAAGTAACAACAGAATCACAACATTTACACTTACCACTCCATAAATTTTGTTTTCCTTTATAACTTTGACTTTATTATACTAGCTCTATAATAGATTTTATTTTTAATTAATGCTTAACTATACCTCACCCTAAGAGAAACATTAATTTCATTTAATGAAATATTTTTCATACTTTTGAAAGAAATGACATTAACAGAATTATAAATAATACACTGATGGTGGTTAATGTTGTGTTGCTAACTGTACACAATATCCTAGTGTAATATTTTATTTATTAATTTTGCCTAAATTTACTAATCCAGTGGGAATTCAAAAAACATACTAAACTGCTGATACCCATTTGATTCTGATGTGCTAATAATATAAAATCTTAAACTTTAAACATCTTACCCTTGGAAAACAGCCCAGAATCAGTCTGTTCCACTGTAACTCTGTGGTGATGCTAGTGCTTATTGTTAACTTCCAGAAACTATTTTGCACTCCATGATCCACAATCTCAAAAAAAAAATAAAAATAGTCTATTGGATTCAACTGAGTTGGCTTGACTGGTATCTAGTGGCTCTAGGTTTTGTGAGAGGGAGGGCAGAGTAGAATGCAGTCTGAGCAATTTTAAAGAGACATACATCGAAACGAGACGTTCTCAGAAAGGCTGGAAAAAATTGCTCCAGTATTAAACAGTTAAAGACATTTTGAACAAAATATGTCACAAACATTTCATTAAGACGTGTGAGCTGTTAAAATGTGGGACAGTTTAAAAGTGCAGTCAATGACCCCTTTAAGGTGTCCTCCCTCACTTGAAGCCTGGTCTTTACCCCTTTAATGGCACCTTGGCCTGATTCAAATGCCTTAATGTATGTCTCAAAGCTCTCAGTGGAAGGGTCTGCACTAAAAATGTGATGCACTTTTGACCAGTCCAATTGTATTTCCAGTCACTTCCTATTAGTGAAGAGGTGTTACCTTTTGCTACTATAGCAGACTCAGTGTCTCAGTATGTTGACCACATTGCACTGTGACTTGAAATCTCCCAACAAGCTGATTTTTTGTCCTGAGAAATTCTTCTAGCTGCATACTCTGAGTTTATATTTCCTAAACCTGCACTTGAACAGTTTTCAAAAATTATACTGTGTTAAATCTATACCAACTTCCATTTTCATGTTACATACACTGATAAAAATGATTCTGGGAAGATGTAATTGTCCATCCATCCATCCATCTTCTTCCGCTTAATCCTTTTCGGGTCACGGGGGGTGGGGGGGTCGGGGGGGTTGCTGGAGCCCATCCCAGCATCTTTGGGCGAGAGGCAGGGTACACCCCGGACAGATCGCCAGTCCATCGCAGGGCCAACACAGAGAGACAGACAACCATTCACTCTCACAGTCATACCTAAGGACAATTTAGAATCCCCAGTTTAATGCCAATTAACCTACTGTAACTTGCATATTTTTGGCATGTAGGAGGAAACCGGAGAAATCCCGGAGTAAACCCAGACAGACACGGGGAGAACATGCAAACTCCACACAGATCACTGTTAGTCGGGGGCTGGGATCGAACCCAGGATCCCCCGGCAAAGGGTGAGTTGCTGTGCTGCCGCAGTGCTAACCACTCTTCCACTGCGCTGCCCAGATGTAATTGTAACACAATTAAATCTATTGTGGCGGTTCGGTTAACCCCCACAACAGATTAAGGACACTCAGCTCTCTTCTCTTGATTTTTTCTGCTGCACTACTGATATGTAGATGTGCTTTGGTGTAACCCCCACAAACAGACTGGTCAAACACAGCGCTCGGCTAGAGCAAATAACAGAACAGTGAAATGTGTATTAATGTCTACAGGCAGACTCGTTTCGTCTGGCTCACTTCTGTGATGTTAATGTTGCCTTTCATGCATTGTGCTCATGTGTCCTGTCCTCACTGTGACCTAGGGACTGAGATCAATATGTCTCTCAAATGCAAATGTCTTATGCCTGTTCTGTTATCTCTTTGATCATACCAACTGCTGGGGTATGCCCTTGATGTATTGTTGTAGTCGAGTATATATGCTGCAACCCTGTAACGCAAACCCTCTCACTCTCATTCTCTCACTCTGATTCTGCATCTGCTGCGAGACACACACACTGTCTCCTCTTTGAGAGCCTGAGGAATTCAGCTTCAGCCTGCTCACACTATGGACTGGAGCCGAGTTCTGATGAAGGCGGGTGATAATAAAGCTATTTAAAAATCCAACGCTGCCTTTATTTTATCATCCTCTTCACTATGATATTAACATTAAACTTGTATGTTTGTCTCTCGACCAAAAAAAAAAAAAAAAAGAATCTTTCCCTGAACTCAGTTGGCATTTGTGTAAAAGACAATAAAACTGTGCATTTTTTTCATTAACAAGATGTATTTACGGTATATAATCCCAGCCAATCTTCTTGCATATACTCATCCAACAAACATTTTATTGTACACTGTAAAACTGAATTAGCTTACAGAACTCAAACCTTATGTGGAAACCAATTGCCTAATAAATTTTAAGTAAATGAAATTATTTTTTTGAATAAACTTTACTTAAAAAAATACATTTTCAGCATTTTGTTTTAAATTTTTTAATCTAAGATTCATTCATTCATTCATCTTCTTCCACATAATCCTTTTCGGGTCGCGGGGGAAGGGGGGGGCTGGAGCCTATCCCAGCGTCTTTGGGCGAGAGGCAGGGTACACCCTGGACAGATTGCCAGTCCATCGCAGGGCTGATATTACTCGAAAAAAAAAAATTCATTTACTTAAAATTTATTAGGTAATTGGTTTCCACATAAGTTTTGAGTTCTGTGAACTAATTCGGTTTTACAGTGAGGAGTTACATGACTTCCTGTCAACTGCAAGGTGTGGAAGTCCACCATCTTATACATTGGCAGTGGCTCAGGAGGTAGAGCAGGTCGTCCAATAACCACATGGTTGGCGGTTCAAATCCCGCTCTCCCAAGATATCCTGCTGTTGTGTCCCTGGGCAAGACACTTCACCCCAATTGCTCCTGGTGGGTCTGGAAGTGCCATGTTAGGCAGCATGCCACCATCAGTGTGTGAATGTGTGTGTGAATGGGTGAATAGCAGGATCTGTAAAGTGCTTTGGTCATCGAGAGATGAGAATAAAAGCGCTACATAAGTGAGTGCCTTTTACCATTACCATCAGTCTGTGCATGGACTGAACTTCAAGGTAAATAGGCCTTAGATACATAGGTATCTGCTTAATGTTAGCTTACCAGACTGAATAGTGAGACTGGTATATGCTGAACCTAAGCAGTTAAATAAATATAAATAAATATTCTGACCACATTTCCTGTAAAAAGAAATGAGCAGAATGCTTATCTTGTGATATTTGTCTCTATTTTTTTCTATACTAGTGCATGCCTGTAGAAAGCAAGTATTCTTGTGTGAAAACAGGTAGTCCAATTAGGCTTTACAGGCCCAAATGTAGGCTGTGTTTGAAAGTGGAATATAAAGAGGTGCAGGCTCTATGTAGGCAGTCAGACTTTTTTTTTTTTGTACTTATTTTGTACCCGTAGGTAGATTTGTTTTGCAGTCTGGTGACAAGCCACCAGCTGCCGGTCGCTGCGTGCGCAAGCGCTCCTTATCCCTAACCTGCATGTTTTTGGCATGCGGGAGGAAACCGGAGAAATCCCGGAGTAAACCCACGCAACACGGGGAGAACATTCAAACTCCACACAGATCACTGTTGGCCGGGGGCAGGGATCGAACCCACGATCTCATGATCCCCGCAATCCCCCGGCCGAGGGTAAACTGTGCTGCCGCAGTGCTAACCACTGTGCCACCGTGCAGCCCAGACATGTTAGATTTTGACAAATATAAAAGGGACTGAACACTAAGATTATTTGATTGTGTGAATATTAATTACAGAATTATTGAAAATGAAATGGACTGTGGTCTATATTAATCATATATTCCATAACCTACATATGTTGAAGCATGTGGAAATGTTTAGCAATTACATATGTAAAGGACTTCACACCTCTGAAAGGACAAAGGCTCTCAACCGCCGAGTGAAGAACAAAGACGTTCCCAGACACGGCAGAGGAGACCGGAGGAGCCACCCTCACCCCCTAAGGCGAGGAGAGGAAATACCAAGACAATGGGGGGATTAAGATAATGAGGGATGTCAGCCTTTGTTATGTGTGTCTTTTGTTGTGTGCCAGTATAAAGCCAGTGAGCTGGAGACATTCTGCCTCTTTTCTCCTTCTGCCACTCTGCACCAGATGAGACTTGTTAGGAGAGCTGATTATTAAACTTTGTTTAAAAATCAAATCGCCTCTTCATTTCCAAGCTCTTCTACACTGGTGACCCCTGACGCGAGTATGGTCCTGAGGCATACCCCTGCAATCGACTCATCCGTGGCGACCCAGGCAGACGCCAGCGACCACGCAGACGAGGGAACAGATGGGCAACTGTTCCCCCCGGCAGAAGAGATTGAAAGGGCTCAACCGAGCACCAGCACCGCCGTGAGAGCCGAGGCAAGGCACTCTCACCCGGCGGGCACAGCAGTGATGGTATGCACGAATGCCGTCGCTGTCAAGCTGCCAGACTTCTGGCAAGAAGACCCCGCCTCTTGGTTTCAGCAGGCTGAAGCACAGTTTACACTGGCGGGCATCACGGCTGACGATACCAAATTTTACCATATCGTCTCCAAACTCGACGCCGCCACTTCGAAGTGTGTGCGGAGCATGATCCGGCGGCCACCGGCCCGGGACAAATATGAGACGCTCAAAGCAACCATCGTGGCGAACTACGTCCCATCAACGGAAAAGAGAGCCGAGAAGATCCTGGCGGTCTACGGCCACAGAGGGTGCAAACCGAAGGCCCTCATGGAGGATTTGCTACAGCTCAAAGAAGAGGACAATGACAACTTCCTCTTCCAGTTTATATTCCTCAGCACGCTGCCGCCACACATGAGAGGGACACTCGCCAGCATGAAATGCAACAACCACCAAGACTTCCGCGCACTGGCCAACGAAGGTCATCGGCTCGTCAACGCCTGCAAGAAGCTGACACCCACAGCAGCATCCGCAGACCTCAAAGCTGACGCCCCGAGCCACGAGGAGCCACAACCCACTGAGCAGACCCAGCCCACGGTGACAGCGACACGGCCAAAACGTAACACACAGAGCGACGTCTGTTATTATCACCACCGCTTCGCCGAGAAGGCCCGCAAATGCGTTCCCCCCTGCAAATTTGCGATTTCGGGAAACGCCAAAGCCGAGAGCCGTTAACGGCAGCGGTTCTTGGCGAGAAGAATAAGCTGCTGTACGTAACGGATGGACACACAGGCAAGCAGTTCCTCATCGACACAGGAGCTCAGCTGAGTTTCGTCATGCCCTCCCACGCAGATCGAGCCACGGGCACCCGGGGCAACAGAGCCGTGGCAGCCAACGGCTCTAGCATCGACACGTTCGGCGAAAAGAGCCTGCACCTCCTCATCCACGGCCGCAGCTACAGATGGACATTTGTTGTAGCGGCGGTGAGTTTTAACTTATTAGGCGCAGATTTTTTGTGTGCACATGGGTTATTAGTGGATCTAGCAAATAGGCGCCTGGTTAATGCACTGTCCTTTGCTTCTATTCCATGCTCAGCCCGAGTTTCTCCACCACCTGTGCAGGCCAACGTCACCACGGCAGGAGGTAAGTTTGAGCAACTCCTCACCCAATTTCCAGCACTCACAATTCCCAAATTCTCAGCCACTGTGGCTAAACACGGGGTTGAACACTTCATTCCTACAACGGGACCTCCCGTTTTTGCCAAAGCTCGCCGCTTAGACGCGGCCAAGCTCAACATAGCACGGGACGAGTTTACAACTCTTGAAAAATTGGGCATTGTTAGACGCTCAAAGAGCCCCTGGGCCTCACCACTTCACATGGTTCCAAAATCCGACGGTTCTTGGAGACCGTGCGGAGATTACCGCAGATTAAACAACGCTACAGCGCATGACCGTTACCCAGTTCCTCATATTCAAGATTTTTCACTACATCTGGCGGGTGCGCGCATTTTTTCAAAAATAGACTTAGTCCGCGGTTATCACCAAGTCCCAGTCCGAGCAGAGGACATTCCTAAAACAGCGGTAATAACCCCTTTCGGCCTTTTTGAATTTCTGCGAATGCCTTTCGGCCTCAAAGGCGCTGCTCAAACTTTTCAACGAATGATGGACGCGGTCCTACGCGACCTTCCTTTTGTCTTCGTCTACCTCGACGACATGCTGGTAGCCAGCTCGTCTGAGGAAGAACACGAGCAGCACCTCACTACGGTTTTTCAGAGGCTAGAAGAGCACGGGCTAATAATCAATCCAGCCAAATGCAAATTCGGCGTGTCACAAATTGATTTTTTAGGACACAAAGTCTCTCCGAAGGGGGCAGTTCCACTTCCAGACAAAGTTCATGCGATAGAAAGTTTCCCACGGCCACAAACGGTCAAATCGCTACAGGAATTTTTAGGGATGGTTAATTTTTACAACCGCTTCCTCCCCCACGCAGCTCAGCTCATGCAGCCCCTATATGACGCGCTCAAAAAAAAGAAAGCTTCCAACGCGGTCGAATGGACCCCGGAGCGCGAACGCGCTTTCGCGGAAGTAAAAAGTGCCCTAGCTAACGCCACATTGTTAGTTCACCCAGATCCCTTGGCCCACATCGCGCTAACCACAGACGCTTCGGACTTAGCTATAGGGGCAGTTGTAGAACAACTTGTCAATGGGGTCTGGCAACCTTTAGCATTCTTTAGCAAATCGCTAAACCAAACTGAGCGTAAATACAGCACTTTTGACAGGGAGCTGCTAGCGCTTCATTTATCCATCCGCCACTTCCAGTTCTGGTTAGAAGGGCGGAGTTTCACGGCTTTTGTAGACCATAAACTGCTCACCTTTGCTATGGCTAAAATTTCAGAACCATGGTCAAGCAGGCAACAAAGACAGCTAGCTGCGATTTCAGAGTTCACCACAGACATTCGACACGTGGCAAGCAAACTTAACGTAGTAGCAGACTGTCTCTCTCGCGCTGTGACACCACCAGAGCGTGAGGAGACGGATTATACTGCCTCAGCAGCAGAACTCTTCACTAACGCAGACACATACGCAGCACCTATCCATGCAGGGATAGATTATGCAGCCATGGCGGAGGAACAAAGCGGTGACGCGGACGTGCGCGCACTCCTGTCTGGACCAACAGGGTTAAGGCTGGAGAAAAAGGGTTTACGCGATGGCGTGCCCCCCCCTAATATGCGATGTTTCAACCGGCCGACCTCGCCCGTTAGTACCAGCTACATGGCGCCGCCGTATTTTCGACACAATTCACTCCCTCGCGCACCCAGGTGTGCGCGCCTCGGTTAAAATGGTCGCCGAAAAGTTTGTGTGGCCAGGCCTGCGCAAAAACGTAAAAGAATGGGCAAAAACTTGCATTTCTTGTCAACGCGCCAAAATACACAAACACACAAAAGCCCCTCTGGAGCCTTTTCCAATCCCTGCTAGAAGGTTCGACCACGTTCATGTCGACCTCGTGGGGCCACTACCTTCCTCCCAAGGTTTCACACACCTGTTAACAATGATAGACCGCACCACGTGCTGGCCAGAGGCAGTCCTTCTAGCGGCAACCACAGCGGAGGAAGTCGCTCGCGTTTTTTTGACAAACTGGGTAGCACGTTTCGGTGTCCCATCGGACATCACATCTGATAGGGGGCCTCAATTTGTCTCAGAGCTCTGGTCAGCCATGTCCAACAGCTTAGGGGCAACAATTCATCGCACCACCGCTTATCACCCTCAGGCTAATGGGTTATGCGAGTGTTTTCACAGATCTTTAAAGGCTGCCCTCAGAGCCTCACTAACGGACACAAATTGGGTAAATAAACTTCCCTGGGTTTTATTGGGGTTGCGTGCTGCACCTAAAGAGGATCTAGACGCCTCTCCTGCAGAATTAGTCTTTGCACAACCTCTCAGGCTTCCAGGTGAATTTTTACCAGAGAACCCAGAGCCAGGGCACCTTCCAGTCCCAAGGTTTTTAGGCAGCAACGGACCGGACTCTCTCCCCGGTCCAGCTCATCACTCCTTCCCACGGGTTTTTGTCCCTCAAGCTTTAAAAAACGCTGAGTTTGTTTTTGTTAGGCATGAAGCTTTAAAACCAACTTTCCGCCCAGCATACGATGGGCCATTCAGAGTGCTGGAACATGGTGATAAACACTTTGTGCTTGATTTTGTGGATAGAAAAGAAACAGTCAGCATTGACAGACTTAAACCTGCCTTCTTGTTGAAAGACGAGCCTGCACAGTTGGCGAGAGCATCTCGGCGGGGTAGACCCCTCAAGAGAAAAGACTCAGCCCCCCGGCAGGGAACAATTAACCTCTCTCCTTCCCACACTGCAGATTCCTCACAAGAAGGTCCCAGCAGGGCGCTTAAACCAACCTACAGCAGTTTTGGGAGAAGATTAAAACCCAGACAGCACAGGGACTGATGCAAACCACTCCACAATTGTTCACTAATTGTGCTGCAACAGTTTAGGACTGACTTATGATTTTACTATGCTGTTATGATTACCACTGAACTCTCTTAGGAGCATGGCTGCTGGAAAGTTTCTTCCGTGGCAAGAGATGTAACACTTAGTATGTCATAGTAATTATCTTAGACTGTGAACCTTTCTATTGTCTTTTCTTAGTTGTTTGGGGGGCCTGTGGTCTATATTAATCATATATTCCATAACCTACATATGTTGAAGCATGTGGAAATGTTTAGCAATTACATATGTAAAGGACTTCACACCTCTGAAAGGACAAAGGCTCTCAACCGCCGAGTGAAGAACAAAGACGTTCCCAGACACGGCGGAGGAGACCGGAGGAGCCACCCTCACCCCCTAAGGCGAGGAGAGGAAATACCAAGACAATGGGGGGATTAAGATAATGAGGGATGTCAGCCTTTGTTATGCATGTCTTTTGTTGTGTGCAAGTATAAAGCCAGTGAGCTGGAGACATTCTGCCTCTTTTCTCCTTCTGCCACTCTGCACCAGATGAGACTTGTTAGGAGAGCTGATTATTAAACTTTGTTTAAAAATCAAATCGCCTCTTCATTTCCAAGCTCTTCTACATGCACATCCATTTGGCTAACCAGTTCTTATTATCTTATTAGCTATTGCTCTGAGTGCTGCTATCCCTTTGCTGCTATAATCCTGGAATTTCCCCATTGGGGGACTAATAAAGGCTTATCTTATCTTATCTTATCTTATCTTATCTTATCTTAGCTTAGCTTAGCTTATCTTATCCAATATTAGCGACAGTTTAAGAACCCTTGTTTATTTGTTTGTCAGACTTATTTGTGTGATCTTTTATGAGTTATATTCATAAGCGTTGTATCTTGCACTTTGGAGAATGGAAGTTATTCAGTCATCCTTATAATTTAGCTTATATTTGTAATTTACAGTGTATCGTGTGTACACTGTGAACCTTCCGGTTCCGGAACCACACGAGTTGGCTGCCTTTTGCAACAGTGGCTCAATTCTGAGTCTTTTTATCTTCCTTCTACTTTCTGATCTGGTGATAACTTTCTGATCCGGCACAACTTTCGCTCTATTTATATCACGGACACACAGATCGCCCCAAAGGTCTCCCAAGTCGCGGACGGAGCCTCTGTTTACAGCAGGAGACGATACAGCAGGGAAGAGCTAGCTAGCACTCAACCGCCACCCGGTGCTAACGGAGAAACTTGACATACCGGGTGAACTGAAGCGAAAACAATGCGGGTGCCGGGCTGGAGTTTAGGCGGCATGCAAGAAATATAAGACAGAATAATAAAGAACGATGGCAAGAACCAAGTAGACCGCCTGTAAATCTACTGGAGGAAAAGCCCCCAGGAAGCAGCTGGCCACCAAGGCTGCTCGGAAAAGCAGGGTATCCCGATTGATTGTTTATATGGAGACTGGAAGATTGAAGTGAGCAACAAGAAAGAAAAAATTGGATATTTCACCCATACCGTAAAACGGGGCTATAAGGGACAGTTGGGTAATAAGGGACACTTTTCTGGGAAATGTTTTAAGTGTAATTCTGCTTTTTTTATTTTGAGCAGGACGCAGAAAAGTGTCCCTTATTACCCAGCCGTCCCTTATAGCCCCGTTTTACGGTACCCATACCCATAGATATGTGTATTTTTACATACCTGTCAAGTGATACGTTTTCGCCGTATTTTAATACAGGGAAAATGCAATTTTAGCAAATAGGGGCGTACTGCCATTTCTGTACGCCCAAAAGAAAAATATACGGGAAAAAAAATTAGTGAGTGTGTTGAGGAACACGTCGTGTGTGTGACCCCCACAGCTAGGGGGCTGGCAGAGCGCTCAGCGTGAGCTATTATCACTACAGTGAGAAGTAGGCTGATGGCCTCACACTTTCTACTGTCCTGCGGCTCCTGAACAGAGAGGAATCGCCTTCCAAATCCAATGCATCACTAGCAGAAGTGATGGTTTGTCATTTTTTTGTGGCAGGGCACAATCTACCCCCATTGGTGGCAGATCACTTCTGATCTGACACCTGATCTGATCTGCCACTTCAGAAATGCTAGAGTCAGCAAAGGCTGCTACTTGGAACTATAACAAGCAGCATCAGTGAACATTTTCTTGTTTCAAGTTCATCCAAGTGCATTAGTGTAACAAAGCTGACAAATAAAAACTCTTTAATTCCAAGTGTATATACAGTATCTAGCTGACAATTAAGAACTATATTCAGAATAATTCTTATCGTGTACTTTCAAATTAAGCAATCTACCTTGTGCTAATGTAAATTTGAAAAAAATTTTTTTTTTTTTTTTTTTTTTGTGCTACTTGGCTTATTATTTTCACATTACCAAAAAGTTGTGGCTCAAGATTGTGTCCATAAAAGTGTACATTTGAATAAATATGTTTGAAATAGGTCATGTTGCAGTTGCTGTTTTTTGGGGGGGGCGGGGGGGGGGGTTCAGTTTTCTTTCATCTGCCGATAAATACAGTTTTTAAGTACTCAGTACAGGTGTGAAAGCCCCCCAATAAGGGAGGCATGAGGTATGCCTTGACAGGTATGATTTTTATGTGTCCTATATCTGTAATATGGTCGCTTTGCTGCCTTCTGGAACCTCAGTGGAGGCACCGCATATTTTTAATACATAGACAGTTTTTTTCCTTTGTTTGTGGAAGGCAATCACTATTTTTGTTCTTAGTTACCCCTCGTTACCAACGTAACAACGACCAACAATTTTATCCTTAGAAATAAATCATCTATCGTATTGCTGGATGGCACTCGACAAAACATATTTTTCTTGATATGCATTAAATAATATATGTTATAGGATTAGCCTCGACAGACCCCCTTCGGCTTCCCAATTTTGCCGGTGGTTATAATTAATTTAAACATCACAGATTTCTTTTGGCTTACCATTCAACATTCTGGAGGCGATTAATGTCCAATTCAATGACATTTTCCACTGGTTCTGCTCTCTGGTCATCGTCGGAACTGTTGTCATCAGACAAAGCATCTGATTCCGTCTCGGACGGCTCGAACCTGTAAGGTTCTATGCCTCTGTCACTGTCTGAACCACTGTCATCAGTATCTGGGGTGTCATTTTCCCTGAATTCCAAGTCCGATTCACCAGAGGACAAAACTAAACTAATTTGTTCACAATCGCTGTCACTTTCCGTCATGATTGTCCAATGTTGATAAGTGTGAATGTGGATACGGCAGGGCAGCCAGGGTGAAATTTGTGACGTCAAAAACATGGCCGCGGTCTGGATTGGCTGTCACACACTGACAGCTGCTAGGGGGGCCTTCGCCTGGTGTATTTTGTGCAATTATGTAAATACGGGTGGGTGATATGGTCTCCAGTATGAATATTTGGTTTAAGCTATGTGTATTTTATCAAAATTCGTTGGCATTTGGAAAAAAAAATTACGTGACATTTGGACTTTAAGGACTAGTTTTAGCTGCAGAAGTGTGTGCTGCACCACATTAAAAGCTTTCTGCAGAGAAGCAACAGCATTAGCAGGGGAAGAGCCAAAGCAATAAATAATTGTGTCATCAGCATAAAAATGCAAACTAGCATCAGACACATTTTGTCCTAGATCATTAATGTGCATAATGAATAGGAGGGGTCCTAATACAGAACCCTGTGGCATCCCCTTGTAGACACTGACAATTTCAGAACACAAACCATCATATTTAATACATTGGGTCCTGTCACTCAAATAATTTGCGAACCAGGAGACTACATGTTCCGACAGTCCAAAACTGATGAGTCTTTGCTTTAAAACTGTGTGGTCCACAGTGTCAAAAGCCTTTGACAGATCAATGAAAAGTGCAGCACAGTGCTGCTTTTTATCAAGAGCAACAAGTATATCATTGACCACTTTTGTAGCAGCAGTAATAGTGCTGTGCTTTTTTCTAACGCCCGATTGCAGTTTTGAAAGAAGTTCATTTGAGTATTGACATAACGTTCGGCTCAGGAGACGCACACACACAGGCTCAGAGTAGTTCAAACTGTTTATTAACAACAGGGATGTTTGGGTGCGTGTCTGCAGAATGTTAATGTGTTGGTGGGGGCGTCTGCTTCGGACCCAGAGGCAGGAGACCGTTCAGCCGGCAACCCTATGGGAGAAATCAGACACAGGGTGATGAGCACACACCAACACGGGAGGAGAATAGGCGAGGGAGAGAAGCTTACTTGTTTGGGCAGATGACTGGCGCTTCAAGGATGGAAGCCCGGGAGACAGCCACCTGCAGGGCTCGGTGCAGCAGCGAGGAGAGACGAGGGACGGGATTGTCCGCCGCCGAGGAATCCACCTGTGCACAGGGGAGCAGACTGGAGAGATGAGGTAAGTGAACTTCTTACCGGTAAAGAGGATGCTGAAGAGAATGTGGTAGAAGTCCATGCAAAGGAAACGAAGTCTACGGCTTCAGGCCGACGCTCAGGGCGAGGCGGCTTTTATCCTTCGCCGCTGACGAGTAGCAGGTGCGTGAGCAGGTGGCGCCGCTGATGAATGGCGCGGCGTGACAGTACTCCCCCCTCTAGCAGCGCCTCCTGGCGATGGCTTATCCGGGTGCGCTCGGTGGAAGTCCGCGATGAGCGATGGGTCCAACACAAACGACGGGGGCACCCACTGTCGATGCTCGGGCCCATAGCCCTCCCAGTCCACCAAGTATTGCAACCCACGACCCCGGCGCCGGGAGTCCAGGATGGAGGAAGCGGACCAGGCCGGATGGCCACCAATCATCCGGGGCGCGGGTTGCGCTGCAGGAGGAGGGCAAAGGGGGTCAGAAACCGCCAGTTTCACCTTCGACACGTGGAAAGTAGGATGAATGCGGAGGGAGGGGGGAATAGCCACGCGCACAGCCACCGGGTTGATGATCCGGGTGATGGGGTAGGGACCCATGAAGCGCTGTGCCAGCTTTCTCCTCTCGCCCTTTAGAGTGACGTCCTGGGTGGAAATGTAAACAAGCTGCCCAACTCTGTACGCCGGGGCAGGTCTCCTACGCCGGTCCGCCACAGTCCTGTTGCGCTCCGCTGTGCGTAATAGCGCATGGCGCGCGGCAGCCCAGGTGGAGCGGAACTGCCTGAGATGGGCCCTAACTGACGGGACAGTTACCTCACTCTCCTGCTCCGGAAACAGCGGGGGGTCGTAACCCAGGGACGCTTTGAAGGGGGACATCCCTGTAGCAGAAGAGCGAGCGGTGTTGTGGGCATATTCAACCCAGGCAAGATGGTTGCTCCAGGACGCGGGTTTGGATCTGGACACACAGCGGAGCGCAGCCTCCAGCTCCTGATTGGTCCTCTCACACTGCCCGTTGGATTGGGGGTGATGGCCGGAGGAGAGGCTCACCTTGGCTCCGATGGCGTTGCAGAATGACCTCCAAACCTCAGATGAAAACTGGGGGCCCCGGTCCGAGACCACGTCCACCGGAATCCCATGCAGCCTGACCACGTGTTGGACGAGGAGGTCCGCCGTCTCCAGGGCAGTAGGGAGGCCTCGCAGGGGGATGAAGTGCACGGCCTTGGAGAAGCGGTCCACGATGGTCAGGATGGTGTCATAGGAGTTGGAGATGGGGAGTCCGGTGACGAAATCCAGAGCGATGTGCGACCAGGGCCTGCCAGGGACGGGCAGGGGCTGGAGCAGACCCGCTGGAGGGGCATTTCCCGATTTGCAGGTGGCACAGATTGGGCAAGCCCGGGCGTAGCGGGCTGCATCCCTCCGCAGGCCTGGCCACCAAAAGGACCGTTGGAGGAGATCTATCATCCGGGAGGTGCCAGGGTGACAGGTGAGCTTGGAGGTGTGGAGCCAGTGGATGACCTCTCCTCGGACCGCGGATGGCACGAACAGCCTCCCCTCCGGTCCGCCGCCAGGGTCAGGTTCCACCTGCTGTGCCTTCCGGATCTTGCTCTCAATGTCCCACGAGATGGCTCCCACGACGCACGACCTGGGCAGGATGGAGTGGGGCGCCTCCTCCGACTCCACGGGGGCGAACTGCCTGGAGAGGGCGTCAGGCAGGACGTTCTTAGAGCCAGGCCTGAAGGTGATGGAAAATTGGAACCTGGCGAAGAACAGGGACCAGCGCGCCTGGCGGGCGTTCAGGCGCTTGGCAGATCGTAAGTATTCCAAGTTCTTGTGGTCCGTGAGGACCACAAACGGCAGGCTTGCCCCCTCCAACCAGTGGCGCCACTCCTGCAGGGCGAGCTTGATGGCCAAGAGCTCTCTGTCCCCCACATCGTAGTTTCTCTCCGCCGGGGACAAGCGCCGGGAGAAGAAGGCGCACGGTCGCTTGGCGCCATCGTCCGGTGACCGCTGGGACAGCACTGCTCCCACTCCCGTGTCCGAGGCGTCTACCTCTACAATGCACTGCAGCGCGGGGTCGACCTGGCGAAGGACCCGGGAGGAGGAGAATTCCGCCTTCAGCGCCTCAAAGGCGGCAGCGACCTCTTCGGTCCACCGGAACGGGACCTTCGGGGACGTGAGGCGGGTCAGTGGTCCCACGATGGCACTGAAGTTGGGGACAAAGCGGCGGTAGAAATTGGCGAAGCCAACAAATTGCTGCACCTGTTTCCGGGATGCAGGTGTGGGCCATTCCACCACCGCCTTTACCTTCTCTGGGTCGGGGAGCACCCTATCGTGGGCGATGATGAACCCCAGGAAGGACGTGCTCCTGGCGTAAAATTCACACTTTTCTGCCTTGACGTACAGACGGTTCTCCAGCAGCCTTTGGAGGACCCGCCTCACGTGGACCTGGTGCTCATCCCTGGACTTGGAGAAGATGAGAATATCGTCCAGGTAGACGAACACAAAAAGGCCAATGAAGTCCCGGAGGACGTCATTTATGAGGCGCTGGAAGACTGCAGGAGCGTTGGTCAACCCGAACGGCATCACCAGATATTCAAAGTGGCCGTTCGGGGTACGGAAGGCCGTTTTCCACTCATCTCCCTCCCGGATCCGGACGAGGTGGTAAGCGCTGCGTAGGTCCAGCTTGGTGAACCAGGTCGCCCCCTGGAGGGAGTGGAAAGCAGTGTCCATGAGAGGCAGGGTGTAACGGTCCTTCTCCGTGATATTGTTGAGGGCCCGGTAGTCGATACAAGGGCGGAGGGACCCATCCTTTTTCCCCACGAAGAAGAACCCTGCCCCCACGGGTGACGATGATGGGCGGATAATCCCAGCACTTAAAGATTCCTTCAGGTAGGCGTTCATCGTCTCCTTCTCCGGCGCAGACAGGCTATAAAGGCGACCAGAAGGTAAGGGAGCCCCCTGGCGGAGGTTGATGGCGCAGTCATAGGGCCGATGAGGGGGAAGAGACATAGCTTTCGCTTTGCTGAACACCATACCCAGGTCGTGAAATTCTGGGGGCACCAGAGACAGGTCCGGGGGTGCAGCGTCCGTCGCAGGGGGAGGAGCGGACGGAGAGCAGGCAGCGGACTGAAGGCAGGTGCCCATACAGAACGTACTCCATGCCGAGATCCCAGCTGATTTCCAATCCAGGACCGGATTGTGAAGGCGGAGCCAGGGATACCCCAGGATGACGGGCGACACAGAGTTGGGAAGGACGTAAAAGGTCATTTCCTCCCGGTGGTTTCCCGAGATGATGACCGGTAGGGGAACAGTTTGATGTGTCACTCTCCCGAGGGTGGCACGGGAGAGGTGGATTAGGGAGATGGGAGTATTGAGTGCCTGGCAGCGGATGCCCAATCGGGTTGCCAGGCTTTGTGAAATGAAGCTGCCTTCTGCGCCCGAATCCACCAGTGCGTGGGTGAGGTGCCCAGTAGGGTCATGGCAGAAACGGATGGGCAGCTTCAATTGAGTCAGTGATCCTAACCGATTGACATCCGCGAGGCTTCCAACAGTGACTCGCGGACCCCACCGACTGGCTTTCCGTGGGCAACACTCCACGGTGTGTTGGTCGCCTCCGCAATACATGCAGAGGCCCAACTCACGGCGGCGTTGTTTCTCCACAGGGGAAAGTTTAGTCCAGCCCGTCACCATCGGCTCCGACTCCTCGGGGCGCGATGCTGGCGGCGCCGCCAGGGGGCGAGCTTGGAACAGGTGCGGCGAGGCTCCACGAGGGCGAGAAGAAGAAGACCTCCGCCCCGAGGAGCGCTCGCGCAGCCTGTTATCCAAACTTATCGCTAAGGACGTCAGCTCCGCTAGCGTCCCAGGGATATCCCGACCAGCCAGTTCATCCCTCAGATCACTATTGAGGCTGCGGAGGAACAGGCCACAGAGGGAGCGTTCCTCCCAGCCCAATTCCTCCGCCGCTACCCGGAAGTCGACCGCGTAGTCCGCTGCCGACCGGCTTCCCTGCTGGAGAGCGAGAAGCCGATCGACCTGGACCGTTTCGGTTTGTGAGTGGTCAAAGACCTCCAGAAAGCGCCTCACGAATTGGTCATAGGTGAGGGTGGCATAACTGGGCCTCGCCATTACGGCGTAGGTCCAAGTTAACGCACGCCCCTCCAGAAGATTCCCTATGTAACCAATTCGGCTGTGATCCGAGGGAAAATCTCCGGGCACACGGTGGAACACGGACTCACACTGCATAATAAACCCCCGCGCTCCGCCGAGCTTACCGCTAAAGCGGGCGGGGGTCGGAATCGGCGTGAGCCGAACCGGTGCCACTGGAGCCGGCTGGACGGCCGCTGGAACAGCAGGAGCCGCGCCACCCTGGCGAGTCGGGAGGAACGGCTGTTGGGGGTCCAAGCGGTTCAATCGGTTAGTCAGTTCTAATAATTGGTTAAGAACCACCTGTTGCTGATAAACAATCTGATCCACCCGAGCCTCGAGGATGGTAAACCGGTGTGCGAGCCCGCCGTCCGCCGAGCCGCTCTGCTGAAGCCGTACTGACATAACGTTCGGCTCAGGAGACGCACACACACAGGCTCAGAGTAGTTCAAACTGTTTATTAACAACAGGGATGTTTGGGTGCGTGTCTGCAGAATGTTAATGTGTTGGTGGGGGCGTCTGCTTCGGACCCAGAGGCAGGAGACCGTTCAGCCGGCAACCCTATGGGAGAAATCAGACACAGGGTGATGAGCACACACCAACACGGGAGGAGAATAGGCGAGGGAGAGAAGCTTACTTGTTTGGGCAGATGACTGGCGCTTCAAGGATGGAAGCCCGGGAGACAGCCACCTGCAGGGCTCGGTGCAGCAGCGAGGAGAGACGAGGGACGGGATTGTCCGCCGCCGAGGAATCCACCTGTGCACAGGGGAGCAGACTGGAGAGATGAGGTAAGTGAACTTCTTACCGGTAAAGAGGATGCTGAAGAGAATGTGGTAGAAGTCCATGCAAAGGAAACGAAGTCTACGGCTTCAGGCCGACGCTCAGGGCGAGGCGGCTTTTATCCTTCGCCGCTGACGAGTAGCAGGTGCGTGAGCAGGTGGCGCCGCTGATGAATGGCGCGGCGTGACAAGTATAAAAACTCTTTAAGTTGATCACACACGAGAGATTCAAGAATCTTGGACAAGACACACAAATTTGATATTGGTCTGTAGTTAGTTAAAACTGCTGGGTCACCTCCTTTTAAGAGAGGAACCACAAAAGCTGACTTCCATACTACAGGAATCTCGTTGTTTTCAATTGATAAATTAAAAAGTACTGTAAGAGGCTGTGCAATAAAATCGGCAGCCTGTGGGTACAGCCTGTGGCCCCCAGTGTGGCCGCTGGGGCTGAATCTCTGTAGAAGAACCCCCCAGTCTCTCTGTGTTGTCTTTATGTATCTTTATTGACCTCGCATAGAGACTGGGGCTGGCGCATATTGTATTGGGTATGACAAAGGAAATGTGTGGTGCGATTATCATAACACATTACTTTCATCACAATACATTCGCCTCCCTGCGCTCCATGCTGCAGTTTGGAGCAACACGGGGTGAAGGCGCCTCGATGTGTGGCCTAGTTACCCCCTGAAGGGGCTTTAACCCTTCGGTCCATTATTCTGCCCCTCTTCCTGCTTCTGGGTGTGAGAGAATGTTCACACGCTGTGTCTAGTGTCACCACATGGTCAAATTTGTTGCTTTCCACTTCCTTGTTTCGTTTACGGAGCGCTCTGGTGACTGGTCGTGATGCTGCTTATCATCCAATCAGTATGTAGTCAATCCGAAATCCTGCCCACACTTCTAGAAGCCAGAGCATGAAGAAACGGAGTGGTGGCTAAACTTTTATTGATAAAAATTACATATTTTGACTGAGCAACTCCATACTCGGGGATACACACCCTCGTAACCTCAGCAAAGCACTTATAAAATCTGAGGCCAGTCTGACAAATGGTTTGGGAGATATCTGAGGAACACGCACAGATGCACAGACAGACAGAGATCTGTTGCATTTACTATAGATAGATCTTGTATTGTTTCTCCATCTCTCACTTGATCGCTCTCACAGATTGAGGAGAAATCCCGGAGGATCACACTGAAGCCACTACTGTCTACATTCATGGGGATGTTGGCCCAATATATGGCCAAAGTGTTGAGCCTGTACAGGAGGAAGGAAGGAGCTGTAGGGAAGAAAGGTAATGAGATGGACATGTTAAATGAGGCATATACTTAGAATACTGTAGCAGTTAGTTTTGTGTAGCATTCTGATGTCTGTACCTGTAGAAGAGCTTGGAATAACGAGGCGATGTGATTTATAAACCAAAGTTTAATATCAGCTTCGCTCCTCTAACAAGTCTCATCTCAGTGCAGAAGCAGAATAAGAGGTCGAACACATTCAGACCTTCATACTTATACCTACACACAACAAAAGACATTGCATATCAAAGCTGACATCCCGCATTAACTTAATCCCCCCTCCTTTGTCTTCCGCCTCCTCCACCTGACCTTGGGTGGTCAGGGAGATCGATCTCCTCCATTGTCCTCTGTCTCCTCCACCTGACCTTGGGTAGTCAGGGAGATCGATCTGGTCTCCACCGCTGCGACTCCGTATCCTCTTTGCTCTTCGCTGGCGGTCGAGACCTCTTGTCCTGTTCTGAGGCATGAGGTCATTGCACATATGTAATCACTAAACATTCTAATATGTCTATACATATGTAGGTATGGAATATATGATTAATATAAACCACAGCCCCCACAAACGACTAAGAAAAGGACAATCAGAGTAATTCTACAGTTTAAGATAATTTCTATGACATACTATGCTGTTAAACCTCTTGACAGGGAAAACAAGGAAGGATCTTTCCAGCAGTCATGCTCCTGTAGAGAATTCAGTGGTAACCATAACAGTATAGTAATATCACAAATCAGCCTTAAAACTGTCACGGCACAATCTGATAACATAGTTAACAACTCTTGGTTAATTTGCATCAGTCCCTGTGCCGTCTGGGTTTTAATCTTCTCCCAAATCTGCTGTAGGTTCGCTTTGGCGTCCTGGTGGGACCCTCCTGTAAGGAATCTGCAGCTTGGGGAGGAGAGTGGTTATTTGTTCCCTGCAGGGGGGTTGAGTCTTTTTTCTTGGGGGGTCTACCCCGCCGAGGTGCCCTCGCCACCCGTGCAGGTTCGTCTCTCAACAAGAAAGCAGGTTTAAGTCTGTCAATGCTGACTGTTTCTTTTCTGTCCCCTAAATCAAGCACAAAATGCTTATCACCAGGTTCCAGCACTCTGAATGGTCCGTCGTATGGTGGACGGAGGGTTGATTTTAAAGCTTCATGCCTAACAAAAACAAACTCGGTGTTTTTTAAAGCTTGGGGGACAAAAACCCATGGAAAAGAGTGATGTGCCGGTCCGGGGAGAGTGTCTGGTCTGTTACTGCCTAAAGGTCTCAGGGTTGGAAGATGCCCAGGCTCTGGGTTCTCCGGTAAAAACTCACCTGGGAGTCTGAGAGGTTGTGCAAAAACTAACTCTGCTGGGGAGGCGTCTAGATCCTCTTTAGGCGCAGCACGCAACCCCAATAAAACCCAGGGAAGTTTATTTACCCAATTTGTATCCGTTAACGAGGCCCTGAGGGCGGCCTTTAAAGATCTGTGAAAACGCTCGCATAACCCATTAGCCTGAGGGTGATAAGCGGTGGTGCGGTGAATTGTCGCCCCTAAGCTGCTGGCCATGGCTGACCAAAGCTCTGAGACAAATTGAGGCCCCCTATCGGACGTGATGTCCGATGGGATGCCGAAACGTGCCACCCAGTTTGTCAAAAAAACGCGAGCGACTTCCGCCGCTGTGGTTGACGCCAGAGGGACTGCCTCAGGCCAGCGCGTAGTACGGTCTATCATTGTTAACAGGTGTGTGAAGCCTTGAGACGAAGGTAGTGGTCCCACGAGGTCGACATGAACGTGGTCAAACCTTCTAGCAGGGATTCGAAAAGGCTCTAGAGGGGCTTTTGTGTGTTTGTGTACTTTGGCACGCTGACAAGACATGCAAGTTTTTGCCCATTCCTTTACATTTTTGCGCAGGCCCGGCCACACAAACTTTTCGGCGACCATTTTAACCGAGGCGCGCACACCTGGGTGCGCGAGGGAGTGAATTGAGTCGAAAATACGGCGGCGCCATGCAGCTGGGACTACCGGGCGAGGTCGGCCGGTTGAGATGTCGCAGATTAGGGGGGGTACACCGTCATGTAAACCCCTTTCCTCCAGTCTTAACCCTGTTGGTCCAGACAGGAGCGCGCGCACGTCCGCGTCACCGCTTTGCTCCTCTGCCATGGCTGCGTAATCTATCCCTACGTGAATTGGGGCCGCGTACGCGTCTGCGTTGGCGAAGAGTTCTGCGGCTGAGGTAGTATAATCCGTCTCCTCGTGCGCTGGCGATGTCACAGCGCGAGAGAGGCAGTCTGCTACCACGTTAAGTTTGCCTGCCACATGTCGAATGTCTGTGGTGAACTCTGAAATTGCAGCTAGCTGTCTTTGTTGCCTGCCTGACCATGGTTCAGAAATTTTAGCCCTCGCAAAAGTGAGCGGTTTGTGGTCTACAAAAGCCGTGAAACGCCGCCCTTCTAACCAGAACTGGAAGTGGCGGATGGATAAATGAAGCGCTAGCAGCTCCCTGTCAAAAGTGTTGTATTTACGCTCGGTTTGGTTTAACGATTTGCTAAAAAATGCTAAAGGTTGCCAGGTTCCGCCAACGTGTTGTTCCACAACTGCCCCTATGGCCAGGTCTGAAGCGTCTGTGGTTAGTGCTATGCGGGCCGAGGGATCGGGGTGAACCAACAATGTGGCGTTCACTAGAGCACTTTTTACTTCCACGAAGGCGTGTTCGCGCTCCGGGGTCCATTCGACCGCGTTGGAAGGCTTTTGTTTTCTGAGCACGGCATATAGGGGCTGCATGAGTTGAGCTGCGCGGGGGAGGAAACGGTTGTAAAAATTAACCATGCCCAAAAATTCTTGCAGCGATTTGACCGTTTGTGGTCGTGGAAAATTTTTTACCGCGCGGACTTTGTCTGGCAATGGGACTGCGCCTTTCGGTGAAACTCTGTGTCCCAAAAAATCAATTTGTGACACGCCGAATTTGCATTTGGCTGGATTGATTATTAACCCGTGCTCTTCTAGTCTCTGAAAAACTGTAGTGAGGTGTTGTTCGTGTTCTTCCTCTGACGGGCTGGCTACCAGCATATCGTCGAGGTAGACGAACACGAAGGGGAGATCGCGTAATACCGCGTCCATCATCCGCTGAAAGGTTTGAGCAGCGCCTTTGAGGCCAAACGGCATCCGCAAAAATTCAAAAAGACCGAAAGGGGTTATTACAGCCGTTTTAGGAATGTCTTCCGCTCGAACGGGGACTTGGTGATAGCCGCGGACCAGGTCTGTTTTAGAAAAAATGCGCGCACCCGCCAGATGTAGTGAAAAATCTTGGATGTGGGGAATTGGGTAGCGGTCATGCGCTGTCGCATTGTTTAATCTGCGGTAATCGCCGCACGGTCTCCAAGAACCGTCGGTTTTCGGGACCATGTGGAGTGGCGATGCCCAGGGGCTTTTCGAGCGTCTAATAATGCCTAATTTTTCCAGGGTGGTAAACTCGTCCCTTGCTATGGCGAGCTTGGTCGCGTCTAAGCGCCGAGCTTTGGCGAACACGGGTGGGCCCGTTGTGGGAATGAAGTGTTCAACCCCGTGTTTCGCTACTATTGCTGAAAATTTTGGAACTGTGAGTGCTGGAAATTGGGTGAGGAGTTGGTCAAACTTACCTCCTGCTGTTGTGACGTTGGCCTGCACGGATGGTGGAGAAACTCGAGCTGAGCAGGGGATAGAAGAAAATGACAGTGCATTAACCAAGCGTCTATTTGCTAGATCGACTAACAACCCATGTGCACACAAAAAATCAGCGCCCAACAAGTTAAAACTCACCGCCGCTACAATAAATGTCCATCTATAGTTGCGGCCGTGGATGCAAAGAGGCAGGCTCCTTTCACTGTAAGTGTCGATGATGAAGCCGCTGGCTGCCATCGCCCCATTACCCCGGGGACCCATGGCCCGGTCTGAGTGGGAAGGGGTGATAAAACTCAGTTGAGCTCCGGTGTCAATCAGGAACTGTCTCCTGGTGTGTCCGTCAGTCACATAAAGAAGCTTATTTTTTTCGCCGAGAACCGCAGCCGTTAACGGTTCTCGGCTTTGGCGTTTCCCGAACTTTTTGAACTTGCAGGGGGGAACGCATTTGTACGCCCCCTCGGCGAAACGGTGGTGGTAATAACAGATGTCGTTCCGCCTGCTGCGTCTTGGTCGTGTTGCCGCCATGGTGGGCGGGCTCTGCTCGGTTGTCTGTGGTTCTCCGCTGCTCTGGGTATCCGCGCTGAGATCTGAGGATGCTGCTGTGGCCATCTGTTCGCCGCAGGCGTTGATGAGTCGCTGCGCTTCGGGGGTCAGTGCTCGGAAGTCTTGCTGGGTGCTGCACCGCATGTTGACCAGTGTCCCTCTCATGTGTGGAGGCAGAGTACTGAGGAAGATATGTTGGAAGAGGAAGTTGTCGTTGTCCTCTTCCTTGAGCTGCAGCATGTCCTCCATGAGGGCCTTGGGTCTGCATCCTCTGTGGCCGTAGATCGCCAGGATCTTCTCTGCTCTCTCTTCGGCTGAGGGGACGAAGTTCTCGACGATGGTCGCCTTAAGTTCTCTATATTTGTCATGGGCGGGCGGCCGTTGGATTATGCTCCGCGCACATCTCGACGTGGCAGCGTCGAGTTTGGCGACGATGTGATAAAATTTTGTGTCGTCTGCCGTTATGCCCGCCAGTGCAAACTGAGCCTCAGCTTGCTGGAACCACGAGCTCGGGTCTTCTTGCCAGGAGTCTGGCAGCTTGACGGTGACGGCGCTTGTGTGGGCCGTCCTTGATGTGTCCGCCGGGTGAGAGCGCCTTTCTTCAGCTCTCACGGCGGGGCTGGTGCTCGGTTGAGCCCTCTCTGTGGCTTCTGCCGTGGGGGAACGTCGTCCATCTGTTCCCCTGTCTGCATGGGCGCCGGCGCTTGCCTGGGTCGCCTCTGATGAGTCAATCGCGGGAGAACGTCTCTGTTCCATCCTCGCGTCAGGGTCACCAGTGTAGAAGAGCTTGGAATAACGAGGCGATGTGATTTATAAACCAAAGTTTAATATCAGCTTCGCTCCTCTAACAAGTCTCATCTCAGTGCAGAAGCAGAGTAAGAGGTCGAACACATTCAGACCTTCATACTTATACCTACACACAACAAAAGACATTGCATGTCAAAGCTGACATCCCGCATTAACTTAATCCCCCCTCCTTTGTCTTCCGTCTCCTCCACCTGACCTTGGGTGGTCAGGGAGATCGATCTCCTCCATTGTCCTCTGTCTCCTCCACCTGACCTTGGGTAGTCAGGGAGATCGATCTGGTCTCCACTGCTGCGACTCCGTATGCTCTTTGATCTTGGCTGGCGGTCGAGACCTCTTGTCCTGTTCTGAGGCGTGAGGTCATTGCACATATGTAATCACTAAACATTCTAATATGTCTATACATATGTAGGTATGGAATATATGATTAATATAAACCACATACCTCACATTATCTCATACTTCATATTTTTGTAGGACAACAGCATAGAGTCCCAAAGAGAAGCTGGGATGGAGGGACAAACAGATAGACAGACAGTCAGACAGACAGACAAACCACCCCGATTACATAACCTCCTTGGCGGAGGCAATGAATGAGAAGCGTGAAAACGCACGCCTATGTGGACACGTAAGAGCAATAATACTTTCACGTCAGTCTCCAAAAATCAGAAAAGCCTCCGATAACACCAGAAAAGTCGCTAGATCCGTTGCATTTGAAGAAAAAAACTCGCCAGGGTTATTTGAAAAGTCGCCAGATTCAGCGAGGAAGTCGCCACGTTGGCAACACCGCATTGCTCAACTTTCTATTTATTTACTCTGTGTGATTCTCAACCAAACTATGCCACGGCTCTCCATTGGATTGTTCCACCCGTCAATCATGAGTAGAACCCGCCTCCTAGAGCAGCACGTTTCTGCCGTATCAGCTAAAAACCAGACACTCCAGCTGATTTTTAACAAGTAGGTATAATGTCGTGTTATTTATTCATAACCGAAATGGTTTTCTTCGTTTAAAGACAAGTTGGTTTGATATGTTTCCGAAACTGACACTAAGCAAGACCAGGAAATGATTAGCTGAGAGCAGGTGCATGTTGGTTTAAATCGATGTTTATCACATTTGTTGCGTTTTTCGGAGAGAAGAGTCAGTTTACGTCATTGTTATGGTTACTTTTTTTTAGCTATAGATAAATATTATGTCGGTGAGATTTATACCTGTTGTCATGAGGTTGTAATTTCTCTAATTGTAGCCTAATTTCGTTTACTTTGTTTAATCTGCCCAAATTCACTGACCCCAGAGTTAAATGTTGGCAGGATTGTGTTGGGCTGAATGCTACACTTGCTTTATAAACAGTTTAACAGCAGGGAGAGCTAATTTCGAGACGCTATTCTTATGGCCACCCCCATTGTGTTTGCAGTTTGGGCTCATTATTACAGTCACATCACGCTGGCATATATTTTAGGCTGTGCTCTTTACAACTTAAGGATGTAGGGACAAGTGTTTCATGTCAAGCATCCATTTATGGAGCGTGGAAATGACTTCATTTTTGTCTGTTTGAATTCTCTTTGAAGAGCAAACTCCCTGCATCCCCCCCATAATGGCCTCCTCTTCCTCTTCATCGGTTGGTGATAAACAGCTGCAGAGGATAATCAGAGATTTACATGGTAATTAAGTTGTACACACAAAATAAACTACACATTAGTGGCCTTATAGTATGTTGTTTCTTTTGCGTACCATGCAGCATGCTTTGGTGTAGACTGGAGGGACATGACAAAGGGCACATTTAGCGTTTGTCATGCCCAAATGCTAAATGTGGCAATTAGATTTTGTTTCTGGAAATTATTTGTTCATAATGTACAATGCTTGCTGAAATATGTACTGACCAAGCACAACGTTAATGCATGCAAAATACTGTGTTGTACCGCCTTTATTAGAATCATGCATTCAAGCTTTTATTTTGTGCTTTTTCCCAACTAAAGTGATCCCCAAAGAGTAATGTTAGATGTGAAAAGTTGTAAATCTTTTACAAATCTGGAAAATGCTTACTTATTTCCTCAATGAAGGAGCCAGTCAGTGCTGAAGAATGCATTAGATTGTGGAGCAGATCTGAATTAAGCAGCAAACCAGGATGTTGGTTTTTTTTTTTTTTTACTTTCTTTAGCTTTACAGAATAGTGACTTTTTGACATTTTCATTAATTTCTCAAAGAAATATGCATGGAACTTGATGAAAAGATGTGAAGGTGTATATGGAAGGTAGTATCAGATCGTGTGAAATATGTTGATAAAAAAGTATTGCTTTTAAGTATTGGTGAAGGTATATTTTCTATTTATGCTATATCTTATGGTTGGGGAGGGGGGAGAGGTTTTCCTCGGTGCTCACTTTTGTTGCCAGCAGTTTAGACATTAATGGCTGTGTGAGTTATTTTGAGGGGACAGCCAATTTACTCTGTTATACAAGCTGTACACTGACTACTTTACATTGCATCAAAGTGTCATATCTTCAGTCCCATGAAAAGATATAATAAAAAATATTTACAAAAATGTGAGTGGCATACTCACTTTTGTGAGATACTGTATGTATTTTCAGACAAATGTATGAGGGGAAGGAGGCTCTGTATCCCTTTATAATATTAGAATTTTCAGTCCCGTGTGTTATCTCCTCGTGCTGCGCACTTAATTTGTTGCTCAAAACCGAATCTGCTGCATGTCGGTGGCTGCTAGCACATAGCTGAATGCTAAGTTAGCATTAGCATCTGGACTGCTGTTACCATGCCAACAGAAAACTCATGTGGCAGACAGAAATTGCCAGCAGCTCCAGGTCTGGTGAGCAGTACTTGATTGATGACCACAGTTTTTTTTTTTAAACAAGCCTTTATTCACATACAGTATATACAAATTTTGCTTCCACACCTCTTATGTTTGGTGTATTAGCAGCACGTTAGCTCAACCACAGTCTCTATGACCTTTGGGTGTAGTCAGCTTGATGATCATCATCACAGAGCTGTCTCCTATAGCTGGCCGGGTTATATATCCAGTTTGAGTTCACCAGTCTTGTTTCCAAGGAATTGAGCATTTGCGACAAAAAGGCTATTCAGCATTCCTCTGTTCTGAGCCCTCTTAGCTGAGCCAAGTAGCCAGATTGGCTTGCCTGCTTCTGTTTACATTGTTGCCTCTGTCATCGGTCGCTGGTACCATTATGGGAACTTGGCATATTCTCCAGATTGTGCAGTAGTTCGTCTCTGCTGTAGAAGATGTAGATGTTTGATATTCTTCAACTGTGCTTAAACACAAAAAGTAATACAAATAACAACTACATGCAGCATTGTTTGAGGGAGTACGGAGCTGTAGCATGCCGGGTGAGGGGGCAACCATGTTAGTTGAGATACGCTCGACTGACATAATGACGTCAGTCCCCTGCGCCGAGGGAAAAGCAGCAGAGCGTCACTTGGGACTGTCTACTGTAATATTCTATCAGTTGTAAATATATTTTTTTGCCAATAGATAATTTTAAAAGCTTGATTGGCTGATACAATATTGTGCATCCCTAGTTAATTGTTGTAGAACAGATTATTAGATTTGGGTGGTGTTAATAGCAGACAATGTTAATTTGGCCAGTAATAGATAATTAGATCATACCAGCCAGTCTGTGATAGTTTAAAAAAATGGCGTTGAATTAGACATTTATTGTTACAATTTAGTTACTATGGCAGCCTTATTCAAATGGTGGATGCCCTCGAATTTCTCTCTGGGATTAATAAAATATACAAGTATAAGTAACACAGCACAAGTAACACAAGTACAATGATTATGTCGCAACATATAAAGTTACTGTCTGTACTTCATATTATACTGCAACATGAATTTTTGGCCTGTACTAACGGAATGTTCAAATGGATTCAGTTCATGTACCTGGTCATTCAGTGTTGTGGCTTATCTGCACAAATCTTGTAGAAAATACTGTGGGACTCCAAATTGGGTATGAATTGTATTATTGTTGGGTATTTGAGTGCAAGATAGTGAAAGCCTTTCTTAAATGTTGATAGGAGTGTTTTTTTTAAAAAAATACAACACAATAACAATATGAATCCATGTTAATGATGCTTATTTTATGATGATGACTTTTATTTACCCTAGATGCTGTTCTGGAGTTGAGTAAAGAACACAAGGAGTGCGGTGAACCTATAACGGACGACAGTGCCAACTTACACAAGTTCTTCTATAAGCTAGAATACTTGCTGCAGGTATGTCAACATTCCATGGCAATACTCAGCATCCACTAAAATCCTCCACTGAATCTCTTATTTAGGGCTTATCTAGATGAAGATTATTGTCATTAATTTTTTTTTTATAACTTTTAACTCATTGCGGCGAAGCTGAAAGGAGCTGATGCAATGACATGGCATGTGTTGTCCATGCATCTGTCTATCCGTCCACATTTCACAGGAATCACTGCTACTCCTAGACATTTTGACCGATGCTCAACAAATTTTCTCAATGATCCTCAAGTGTGTCTGCATCCAGGTTGAAGTCAAGGTCATTGTCAAAGGTCAGGAGATATGGGCATTTACGATTTCATGAAAATTTTTACTTCTCCTAGTCCACTGACCTAAACCTTAAGCACTAGATGTGTCTGTATCTAGGCTGTGCTCAAAGTCACTGTCAATGGTCAGGAGATCTGAGCAGTCTCGTGGTGATGTCGTTAGGCTGGAATGAGCTACTCTGTCATTGACGGTCTGGTTTTATAATTGCAGAGTTTCACATTACGATTCTGATTTGACTAACGCTGCAGCTCTAGTGGACAGTTCTGCATCTCTCTTCATCTGAGTGTCCAAGACATATGGTTGTAGGTCTGATGACATGATAACAACAAAATTGATCATCAACCTGCTGTCTGGGTCTCCTGTTGCCTCGTGCATGTATGGACACCGTCAAGCTTTAACATGGTGTTTGTTATTGACAAACTGTGGTTAGTACAGAAGTCCAACAACTGAACACCACTTGGGTTCATCTTCAGCAGTCCATTCCTCCCAATCACACCCTTCTGCATGTTTGACTGTTGTTGTTTAGGTGAATGTTGAAGTCCCCCAGTAGGACAATCGAGTCTTTAAGAGCAGTATTTTTCAGCACATCAGTCAGACTCCAAAAAGGGTGGTTACTCTGTACCACTGTTTGGTGCATAACTACAAACGATGGACAGAGCCCTCTTCCTCATCCAAAGGTGCAAGGAAACAACCCTTTTGTCCATTGTGGAGAACCCCAATATAGAACCCCAGCAGGGTGGGGGATACAAGAATACCCACCTCTGCCCACTGCCTCCCACCCAGGACACCTCCAAAATAAGCTAAGCTCCAGCCCCTTTCTGGCAGACTGGCTTCAAAACTCGATGTATGTGTCGAGGTGAGCCTAACTATTTCTCACCGGTATCTGTCAACCTTGCGCACAAGCTTGAAATCCTTTCCCACTAGAGAGGTGACAAAAGCCAGTCTAGGAAGCCAGGGATCCGACTGTCAACATCTCTGCCTTTGACTGCTGCCTGATGTGCATAGCACCTGACCCCCATGATCCCTTCTGCAGGTGGTGGACCCATTGGCTCATTCAGATTCAGGGTCCCATGAGCAGAAATTTGGCCACCAGGCACTTGGTGTTGAGCCCCTCGCCCAGGCCTGTCTTCAGGGTGGGGCCCCAGTAACCCCATACCGGGCAGGGTGCTCTGCTCTGTAATTTCCCAGTTTGCCATCAATAAATTACGTCTGTCTGTCTGTCTATCTGTCTATCTATCTATCTATCTATCTATCTATCTATCTATCTATCTATCATGGGACTCTTAGAGTATTGTGAAGAAAAGTTCTTTTTTAAAACAGTTTGGAAAAAGTTGAACTTCTACATTTCCCATATTCATTACAGTAAAGTGGGCTGTTTCAAAATTTTGATAATTACGACTTAGTGTTTTGAAATAAATTAACTCACCAAACCAATGTTTTTTCCTATTTCAAGACGGTGACTAAGCCAACTTCACTCACATGCCATAAAGATAAATCCAAAACATGCTTGATATCACTGTGAGGATTCTGATAAATGGGTTTGTGGGTAGTTTTGTAAATGGTTCCAGCACCAGGAGTAATCAGAATCTGAGCCTGTATTAGATGTTACAGAATGGTGGAAATGTAGAAATTATATTATTCTACACTGACTCTTCAACCATACCTGGCAGACTGGTATTAATAATGGCTCATGTTAAAGTGGGCATTGTTGCTTAATGCAGTAATGAGTTGGTTTGTGTGTCTTAGTTTGACCAGAAAGAGAAGACGAGCTTTCTCGGCCAAAGAAAAGACTACTGGGATTACTTCTGCGACTGCCTGATTAAGATAAAAGGAGCTAATGATGGCATTCGATTTGTTAAGTCCATCCCTGAGGTAATCCTCCTCTGCAACACACCCTGTGCCATGCCATTCAACACATGCACACACTAATACATTGCGACTGTGTGACTAATCCCCTGGTCAGTCAGCTGCAGTAAAACCTAGTGCACCTACTCAGTTGCTGTCTTACACCTGTGTTTCCTGTACTGTATCGTTCTCATTTTTTTTTTTTTTTTTTTTTTGCATCCTGGGACTTCACAGCGGTGAGCTATATGCTGAAAAAAATCTGACCTAATTGTAGTTAGTACCGTATTTGATTTATTGTTTAACACAGTGGTCCCCAACCATGTGCCATGGTGACCCAAGACTCTGCACATTTTACCTCCAACCAGTGTCTTCAACAGCTGATTTCACTGAATTTCTCCCCACTGAGAAAGCTTTTTGAACAGAAAACCTGCTGGGTCTTGGACCACCATGGAACAGGGTTGGGGACCACTGGTTTAACACATTTCTTGCCAAATATTTGTGACTGAATCACATTAAATGTTTTTTAATTAAATTAAGACATTACCTTGCAAGGGAGGTGCATGCACAAGCTATGTTATTTCATTTAATAGGGCTTTAACCCTTGAATATCTTCATTCCCAATACTGAACATCATTTTATTATTTTCTAAGTTAATTGTTTGGTCTTTAATATGTATAAAAACGTAACGGTTTCTATGACAACACCTTTAAATTCTGTGCCTTCTTGCAAATATTTTTTTATGTAATTTATTATGAAAATAGCTGCCTGTTAATTTTCTGCCTAGTGACATATGAGTTAACTATCTCTTTTATATTAAGATACAGTATGTCTATGCTGTTGCCACTTTCCTAGTCTTCAGTTTTATTTTAGTAGATTAGTGTAGTAGATCCAATCAATGGTAAAATTAAAGATAATCTCTGTGATGATCTATAAGCGTAGACAGCATTGATGCACAGGCTGTTTGGGGTTCACTTTACCTGCAAAACTTATTTGTGTGCTTTTAGTCAGAAGTCACACAGTTTAAACAATAACATCTGACTGCTAATTAATTGTCACAGACCTTTGGTGTTCTTGCTTAAAAACTTACTTTTCCTCCTCCTTCACCATTTTTGTTATTTATCCATTGATCATCGACACAAAATATCCCCAGCTGGTGTCCTTATGGTAGATCTGTGTGTCTCTTGTCTTACTTAAATCCCTCCATCTGCCGGTGTATTGGAGAGTCTGGGCCTACACTTACAGCCTCTACCTTTTAGGCTCCATATAGGGAAAATGTTGTGTGAAATGTGCAAAAATGTAGACATCTATAAAGTGTAAAGAAATTGGGTATTAATGACAGGATTGATTGATCACTGAACATTTCTGAGTTCCACACTGTTGACTGGATAATTCAGCACCTTTGAATAAATGTAGGATTTTCTCATAACAACAACTAACATTAATAAGTACAGCCTAACTCAGCTGGACTTATCTGTTGGCAGATAATTTTACTTAAAATAAGCAAAAAATTATCTGCCAGTGGAGCATAATAGTTTGGCTTATCAAATTGTTTAAAACAAATAAAAACTGTTGTAAAGCAAGTGGAGTTTTCTCACAGCAAGAAGAGATATCAGACAAAAAATAAACTTATATAGCCTTGATTTAAGATACTTCATCTTACTTAGATTTCACTTTGTGCAGTATATCTACTTCCTAAACTGCTACTAAAATCAGTCCCTATATGGCAGTGATGTAATTTAATTTTCCTTCTGTGTGTATTTTTGTACACCCTCAGCTGAAGACGTCCCTGGGCAAAGGAAGGGCTTTCATCCGCTACTCACTTGTTCACCAACGTCTTGCTGATACACTGCAGCAGTGTCTTATTAATCAGAAGGTCACAAGGTCAGTACATACATTAGTACGTACTAATTTACATTATTTTACTGATTTACCCTTGGGAAGGTGTGTGTTAAACAATTTTAAGCCACAGCTGAGACACAGAGAACCACTCGATGCAAAGCGTTTAGAGTTACTATGGTAACAGAGTGGTGGAGTGAATAAACTTGAGCCGGACTATGTGTGCGTTAAGCAAATTTAATGCACACCTGCCACCCAGTCAGAAAAGAGTCTTCAGCCAGACAGTTGTTTTTTTATATACTTTTTATTTTAGAAAGCTTTTCAAAGGATATAACAATAATACCAACAGACAAATAAAAAGGGTCATTACAAAAACAGAAAGAGGGGGTCACTGTAACCTTTACACTGGTTAAAGTTAAAATAGATACTTTCTACTCTAAAGTATGAGGAGAATGAGACCTATCCTTAAATAAAGTCAATTTCTTCCATCTTTGATTGAAGGTCCCTGCATTGTTCCTCAGACAAAATGTCATTCTCTCCGTGACAAATATTTCCTCTACAATATCCAGCCAATGTTTTAGTCCTGGAGGGTCGTCTTTCAGCCACTTCTTTGTGATGACCTTTTTACATGCCAAGGTTAAGATTTTAAAGAGATAAGTGTCCTCTTTTTGAATTATGTCTTCAGATGTTAGTCCAAGATATACAATCTGTGGATCCCTGGGGATTTTATAGTGGAAAATTTTCTCTAGTGTCTGAATAATACTGTCCCAAAATGTCTGTATTTTATCACATGACCAAAAGATATGAGCATGACTGGCATCTATATGCCCACATCGTCTCTAGCATCGCTGTTGTGTTCCTAACTGTTTACTTTTGATGTGAGGTGTAATGAAGAAACAAATGAGGTTTTTCCAACCAAATTCACACCATCTTTTAGAGCTAGTGGATGTTTGCTGTGTTTTGCACATGGAGTACCAGTCACCCTCCGACAGTTTAATATTCAAATCTGCTTCCCATTTCTTTTTAACATACAATGGATTCCTTCCATCATGTTTTTGCAAACATTTGTATAATTTAGTCACAATCTTTGAAGGAGTTTCTTGATATGCTCCTGTCAGGACCTTGGCTACTTCACTGATTTCTAGTGACAAGTGTTTTTTTAAATTTCATTATTGAAGAAATGTCTTAACTGTAAATATCCGTAGAAATCGCTGTTTTGCAAATTAAATTCTTTTTTGAAGGTTTCAAATGTTTTAAAGTTTTCCCCCTTAATCATTGTGCAGACAGCTGTTAAACCCCTATCTGTCCATGTGACAAATATATTGTCTGATTCTCTGGGACCAAACCCAGAAAAGTGGGAAGGCCATATTAGGAGTTTACAGTCACCGTCTAAATTATACCTCTTTACAACTTATATCATATTTTCAGTGTTTCTCCCAAAATGATGTTGTCTTTTATTTGATCTGAGTGGTCCTTCACCAACATTGGTGTGTTGCAATGTCAAGCTGCAGCTGAAGAAATTCCATCATGCTAGACAGCCTGGAAAGGCACGGATTGACACCAGCAAGATGGCCCAACCAGAACTTGTCGAGCAGTTTGCCTCCACCTTTGAGAAGGAACTTGGTGTACCACAAGAAGGAGAATCTGCAAAGCAGAAGTGGGAAGAGCTGCGAAACGCCATCCACCACACAGCCTTGGCTACCTTTGGGAGGAAGACCTCGAAGTCACAGGACTGGTTTGATGCCAAGTTGACCGAGATGACCCCCGTCATTGAAGCCAAGCGCTCAGCACTTGCTGAGTACAAGAAGTACCCAAACGAGAAGAATCTCCAGATTCTCAGGGCTGCGAGAAGCAAAGTTCAGCAGACTGCTCGGCGCTGTGCCAACGAATACTGGACTCAGCTTAGCCAAGACATTCAAACCGTTGCCATAACAGGGAACATCCGTGGTATGTACGATGGCATCAAGAAAGCACTTGGTCCGGCTCAGAGCAAGACGGCCCCCCTCAAATCCTCCACTGGGGAGATGATCACAGAAAAGAACAAGCAGATGGAGAGATGGGTGGAACACTACTCTGACCTCTACTCCAGACAGAACACCGTGACACCGTCAGCCCTTGATGCCATCGACTGCCTGCCATCCATGGACGAACTTGACGCCGAGCCAACCATCAACGAACTCAGCAAGGCCATTGATAGCTTGGCCGCTGGCAAGGCACCCGGCAACGACGGCATACCTCCCGACCTGATCAAGCACTGCAAGACCGCCCTACTGCTGCCATTGCATGACGTCCTCTGCCAGAGCTGAAAGGAAGGTGCCGTACCACAGGACATGAGGGACGCCAAGATCATCACCCTCTACAAAAACAAAGGGGAGAGAAGCGACTGCAACAACTACAGGGGCATCTCCCTCCTCAGCGTTGTTGGCAAAGTCTACGCACGAGTTGTTCTCGTTCGTCTACAGAAGCTTGCCGAACGTGTCTACCCCGAGTCTCAGTGTGGCTTCTGCGCTGAGCGGTCTACGGTAGACATGATATTCTCCATCCGCCAAGTCCAGGAGAAATGCAGAGAACAGAACATGCCCCTGTACGTTGCCTTCATCGACCTCACCAAAGCGTTCGATCTGGTCAGCAGAGAGGGCCTTTTCAAGATCTTGCCAAAGATAGGATGCCCACCAAAGTTGCAAAGCCTCATCAAATCGTTTCACACCAACATGCAGGGGATAGTGCAGCACGACGACAACGTCTCAGAGCCATTCAACATACGCAGCGGGGTGAAACAGGGCTGTGTACTTGCGCCAACCCTCTTTGAGATTTTCTTTGCTATGCTCCTGAGGCATGCCTTCAGCACAGCAACAGAGGGAATCTACCTGCACACAAGATCTGACGGCAGGCTTTTCAACCTCGCCCGCCTGAAAGCCAGAACCAAAGTACGCGAGGCTCTAATCAGAGACATGCTGTTCGCAGACGACGCTGCAGTCGCAACCCACACACAGCAGGAGCTTCAGACCCTGATGGACCGCTTCTCCCAGGCATGCAAGGACTTCGGGCTTACCATCAGCCTGAAGAAGACTAACGTCTTGGCGCAAGGCACGGAAGCACCACCAACCATCACCACCGACGACTACGAGCTGGAGGTCGTGAATCAGTTCACGTACCTGGGGTCCACGATCAGCAACAACCTCTCCCTTGATACAGAGATCGACAAGAGGATTGGAAAATCAGCCTTCACACTCGCTCGCCTCACCACACGAGTGTGGGAGAATCTCAAACTCTCTGTCAAGACGAAGATGGCAGTGTACAATGCCTGCGTCATCAGCACACTGCTCTATGGGAGTGAGACGTGGACAACATACGCCCGGCAGGAAAAGAGACTGAACTCCTTCCACTTGCGCTGCATTCGCCACATCCTGGACATATCTTGGCAGGACAAAGTGCCCAACACAGAAGTCCTGTCCCGCGCCGGCCTTCCCTCCATGTTCACTCTACTCAGGCAGCGCAGGCTCCGCTGGCTAGGCCACGCTCACCGTATGGAGGATGGCAGAATCCCCAAAGACGTCCTCTACAGAGAACTGGCGACTGGCAGGAGAGACGTTGGCTGCCCACAGCTGCGCTTTAGAGACGTCTGCAAGAGAGACATAAAGGCCCTGGAGATCAACACAGAGCGCTGGGAGGACCTTGCAACGGACCGCTCCAAATGGAGAGGCACCCTGACCAGACAGCTCAAGGTGGGTGAAGAGAGACTGACTGCTGCAGCAGATGAAAAAAGGACCTGCAGGAAGAACCGCCACAGACCCAGCAGCACTGAGACCACCCACAAGTGCGACCTGTGTGACAGGGACTGCCATTCGCGCATCGGCCTGTTCAGCCACAGGTGGTGCTGTTCCAGCAGAGTAGACGTTTAGGATTCTCTTCCATGGTCATCATAGACCGACGGAGGCCGACGACGGTCCTTCACCCCCAGCCTGGCTTGGGGTGGTGGTCAGCCCAGATTCAACTCAGTATGCTTCCATTTTGCTTGATACTTAGCGGAACACCAATATACAATAGATCTCTTTTGAGCAGCATAATAATATTCCCTAAAGTTTGGTAAGGAAAGCCCACCCTTTTCTTTATCAGTCTGGAGTGTTGTGAATTTTATCCTTGGTCTTGCACCAGCCCAGATAAACCTGGATATCTGTTTATCCCATAAGGTAAATTGTGATTCTGGAATTTGAACTGGGAGTGAAAGAAAAAGATACAACAGTCTAGGTAACACATTCATCTTTACCACCTCAATTCTTGAACTAAAATCAAGTACTAAAGTTGGCCATTTTGTTATGTCCTTCTGAAGCATATTACACAACATAAAAATATTTTTTTTTGGAAGTTGTCTGTGTTTTTTCAACTGATTTAAGACAATTTTGCACCGCTGAATCCGAAAATGACATCCGTTTCTCTCGATCAGGTCAGGTTTTTATGCTAAGTTGTAAGCAGTTGTACAGTTGTACTGTAAATTGAATAGTAGACATTGATAAAGGTAAGTACATGTAAATTGAATGTTACATCATCATTGTTCAAAATTCAGAGAATTTCAAGAAATAAAAAATTTTTTTGCATCATATAAAGCAAAAATACCCGTGCATGTAAACAAAAACGTGTGGCCATCGTTCAAAAAGTTGACCTAACTGAGCAAAACCAATGTGATTTTTGGATTCAGCACATCAAAATTGTCCCAAATCAGCTAAAAAAAATTAGACAATAAATTTGGTGTTGACCAGTGTTATTTATCATATTGTAATTAATATCAGAGTCTGTTTAGGTCTTATGTGATCAGCACTCCCAGGTATTTTATGAATTTTGAGTCCCACTTCAATTTATATTTATACGTAATAGATTTGGTCTATTAATGTATAAAGTTTGTCTGATGTTGTCCTGTGTTTGTCATCCCTTTATAAATCTTGTCTGATCCTCATTTATTAGGTCAGACAGGAAACATTCCATTCTTTTAGAAATTATGGATGCGAATAGTTTATAATCTACATTTAGAATAGAGATTGGCCGATAAGATTTGCAATATTCTTTATTTGTGCCTTCTTTTGGAATCACTGATATCGTTGCTTCTTTCCATGAGGGAGGTGTTAGAGCTTTAGGTGCGTTCACACCAAACGCGAACGGGCAGCACAAATCCATACAAAGTGAATGGAAAGATGCGAGTACACGTGGAATTGTGCATTCGCGCGTTCATGTCCGAGGATAGCTAGCTAGCTAGCTGCTAGCTTTGAAATTCTGCCGTCACCGGAGTAAAAGTATCACCACTGCAGAGTAAACTAGTTTGAAAATGAGATTCACTCACCTGGAGACGGGAGGACCGGGAGCTCTTCAGCTTAATCAGGATTTCAGAGTTATTTACCCACGGTTTCCTGCCACAGACGTGCTGACGAGGCTAGCAAGCTAGCAACGGAAACACTCATCATCTTATAAAGTTTTGGAGAAAGGGACAACTTTTTCAGGTGAGCCCTCCGTCAGATAATGTAAGCCTAAAGCATGACGTTATTTTGGGGATTTCCACAGTAGATTGAACACTGCTGCAGAAGTTATAAAGGCAACTTTGCCTGTTTGCATCTCACTCAGACGCTGAATTCATGTTTATTTGCGCATTTACATTGAGTTATAACGTAATCGTGCCGCCCGAAAAATTCGCCCGTTCGCGTTTGGTGTGAATGCACCTTAAGTGTCCAATTAAAAGATTCCAACAAAACAGGAGCAAGTTCTGCTTTAAAAACCTTGTACCACTTACTAGGAAAACCATCGCTCCCTGGATATTTGTTATTTCTCAGGTTACTGACAGCCTTGTCCAGTTCTTTTTCTGTGATCGGAGCAGTTAATCTGTTGTTTTGTATTTCACTTATAGAGGGTAGGTCTAGTTGTGACGAGTATGTTTTGATATCCTTTTCATCTACTGTTTTAGGTTGAGAGTATAAGGTTAGGGTTAGGTTCTATTTGGTTTCTGAGTCCTTTTATCTGATCCGAAAGCCCTTTATCACCTTCTGATTGTTGTTTTTCTAGCTTTCTTAGATTTTTCTCCAGGCCATCATATTTTGCTCTCTTTATCTTAATTTAAGTATGCTGTTCTTGAGATCAAGTACCCTCTCAGCTTTAATTGTATCCCAAATTATCGTTGATTCTACTTGGCTGTTCTTGTTGTCTTTTATGCAATTATTAATTTACTCTTTTATTTCATTTACTGTTCTTTCATTATTTAGAATGCCAATGTTCATTCTCCAAGTTGTGCTTTTTGGTCGGTTATTCACGTGTATAGTTAGGTAAATTATGTTATGAACTGATACGTCTGCTGTCCCTACTGTCTATATTGTTCATGAGGAAAAAATCTATCCTAGAGTGTATTTGATGAGTAGCTGAAAAGTGTGTGAAGTCTTTCTCTGCAGGATGGAGTTGTCTGCAGACATCAAAATACCTGCCTCTTTAATTAAGACATTAAGATTATTTGACATATGTAATTTATGTTTTTTTTTTCTATTTGTTGTGCCTGTAGAGTAATTGAAAACTGTATTCCAATCTCCGGCACAAACTAGGATTCCCTCTGCTATTGAAACAATCTTATCAAACAAATACGTAAGGAATTTCTTGTCACTCTCTGGAGGCACATAGATAGAAGCAAATGTGACCAGAACATTTTCAATCTTACCTTTTACAATAACATATCAACCCTCTTTATCTCCCTCTTCTCTAAGCAATTCAAATTTAATAGAATTTGACAATAAAATAGCTGCTCCCTTTTTTCTGCTATTTTTGCAAGAACTGTAAAAGGAATTTAAATATCCAAACTTTTTAAACTTATGTTCTTCTATTGACATGCGCACGTGGACAAAATTGTTGGTATCCCTCTGTTAATGAAAGAAAAACCCACAATGGTCACAGAAATAACTTGAATCTGACAAAAGTGGTAATAAATAAAAATTCTATGAAAATTAACCGATGAAAATCAGACAGTGCTTTTGAATTGTGGTTCAACAGAATTATTTTAAAAAACAAACTCATGAAACAGGCCTGGACAAAAATGATGGTACCCCTAGAAAAGATTGAAAATAATGTGACCATAGGCACATGTTCAACCAAGATGTGTCCTCTAAGTAACATCACAGGTGTCTACAAACTTGTAATCAGTCAGTCGGCCTATTTAAAGGGTGACAAGTAGTCACTGCGCTGTTTGGTGACATGGTGTGTACCACACTAAACATGGGCCAGAGGAAGCAAAGGAGAGAGTTGTCTCAGGAGATTAGAAAGAAAATTATAGACAAGCATGTTAAAGGTAAAGGCTATAAACCATCTCCAAGCAGCTTGATGTTCCTGTGACTACAGTTGCACATATTATTCAGAAATTTAAGATCCACGGGACTGTAGCTAACCTCCCTGGACGTGGCCGAGGGAGGAAACTTGATGAAAAATGGAAGAGACGGATAATACGAATGGTAACAAAAGAGTCCAGAACAACCTCTAAACACATTCAAGGTGAACTCCAAGGTCAAGGTACATCAGTGTCAGATCGCACCATCCGTCATTGTTTGAGCCAAAGTGGACTTCATGGGAAACAACCAAGGAGGACACCACTGTTGAAAACAAATCATAAAAAAGCCAGACTGGAATTTGCCAAACTGCATGTTGACAAGCCACAAAGCTTCTGGGAGAATGTCTTATGGACAGACAAGACAAAACTGGAACTTTTTGGCAAGGCACATCAGCTCTATGTTCACAGACGGAAAAATGAAGCATGCCAAGAAAAGAACACTGTCCCTACTGTGAAACATGGAGAAGGTTCTGTTATGTTCTGGGGCTGCTTTGCTGCATCTGGCGCAGGGTGTCTTGAATCTGTGCAGGGTACAATGAAATCTCAAGACTATCAAGGTATTCTAGAGAGAAATGTGCTGCCCAGTGTCAGACAGCTTGGTCTCGGTCGCAGGTCATGGGTCTTGCAACAGGGTAATGACCCAAAACACACAGCTAAAAACACCCAAGAATGGCTAAGAGCGAAACATTGGACTATTCTAAAGTGGCCTTCTATGAGCCCTGATCTAAATCCTATTGAACATCTGTGGAAGGAGCTGAAACATGCCATCTGGAGAAGGCACCCTTCAAACCTCAGACAACTGGAGCAGTTTGCTCATGAGGAGTGGGCCAAAATACCTGCTGAGAGGTGCAGAAGTCTCATTGACAGTTACAGAAATCGTTTGATTGCAGGGATTGCCTCAAAAGGTTGTACAACAAAATATTAAGTTAAGGGTACCATCATTTTTGTCCAGGCCTGTTTCATGAGTTGTTTTTTTTTTAAATAATTCTGTTGAACCACAATTCAAAAGCATTGTCTGATTTTCATTGGTTAATTTTCAGACACTTTATTTATTACCGCTTTTGTCAGATTCAAGTTATTTCTGTGACCATTGTGGGTTTTTCTTTCATTAACAGAGGGGTACCAACAATTTTGTCCACGTGTGTATGTGTCTCTTGGAGCATTATAACTTGTGACTTATCCTTTTTCATCTTTGCCAATACCTTACTCCTCTTTACTGGATTTCTTAGGCCATTCACATTTAAAGAAGTGATTTTTAAATTACGTGACCCTGCCATACATAATCAAAATAATAACAGTCGACCCCATAAAGAAACTCTTCACAGAAACTGTTATAACTATGATACAAATAAAAAAGAACACAAACTTTGACCTCCAAGTGAGGGGGGATCTTGTTGCCCCCGAGTGACCCCGTTGGGGAATCCAGGGTAAATCAGGGCCACTCAGGGCCCAATAGTAGAAATGGTTCGAACAACTACCATCCTATGAGTCCAACAGTCCTAACACTATGGCTAATCCTGCTGCTTCCCGTTAATAATGATTAACCATCAAGCCCAAAACAGGCATTCAGAAAAATATACACAAATATCAAAATCAGTCTATACATAGCCAGTCTTAATCACCATACCGGGCCCTGTAGATTAAATCCCACCTGTTTCTTACTCGGTGTGGACCCTCTGGAACTTCTGAAGTTTCTGTCTTATTCTTTGGGTTGTTGATAGTCCACTCTTCCGTCGAGCCGTCACCCGTTGCCATCCTAACATTTCACATAACCGCATATCCAGGCTGCTCTCCTCTCCCCTCTCCTCGGGCATCTCCACGGTAAATCCCCTACTTCGCAGCTCACGATGGGCCTCCTGTGCTCCTCCTCCTCCTCCTGTGCAGTGCTATACGTTCTGATCCCGGTGTCCCAGTGGATCCACATGCTCGTATACGGTGTTTGGAAACAAACTCCTTTTTCCTTCAGGGCTTTCTTTATTGGATTGTACTCCTTGTGTTTTTTTTAACTATCTTGGTTGCATAGTCATGGTCAAAGTAGAGGTTTCTGTTGCCCAATTTTATTGTCCCTTTTTTCCAGGCTTCTCTCAGGACCAGCTCCTTGGTTGTAAACTCTTGAAAGTTAATGATGATCGGTCTTGGTGAAGCCTCGGGACGGGGCTTATTCGCCAGAGACCGGTGCGCCCTCTGTATTTTCAGGTCTAAATCCTGTGTCAGTGATAGCTCACGCTTAAGTAAAGTTGTGATAGAGTGTGATACTGACTTGCCTTCCTCCCCTTCCGCCACTCCGAAGATGTGGATGTTATTCCTTATGGAGCCCGACTCCAGGTCCGTTAGCTTTAGCTGCAGGGCTTTTTGCTGTTCCATACATGTAGAGAGCGCCTTGGTTACCTCTGCCGCCCGTCCCTCCACTCACCCCACTCGGGACTCCGTCTCGCTGACTCTGTCTGATAAGTTTTGCATTTGTTCTGTAAGGTTGTCGAGTTTACTGCTGATTTCCTGACCAAGAAGGTTAATATCTTCCCTCAATCTGTTACTATCTCCTTTCAGATCAGTTTTCAGCTTATTGATTTCTCTCATTATGTCAGCAGAATCTATGCTCATTCCGGGGCTACGCTGGTCTTTTTTCAATGTCGCTGCCGCTAGCGTGCTCTACTTCGGTAATGCTAGTTTTCACGCTCGAGTTTTTATCCTGGAATTTTGACATCCTTTCTTCCTTTTCCTGGCTTTTTGGGATTCTCTTCCCACTTGTTTAGTTGTTTCCTCCGGGTATAGTCAAGTTAACGAGTTGTTTAGTGAGAAAGCTTAGAATTTTTGGGGAGCGCAGTCTCAGTGCGTTTGACTACTCCATCAGCTAACCGGAAGTCAGCCAGAAAGTTGTTTTAAGTAGCTCATTCCGGTAAAGCCGAAAGGGGCTAACACGAGGATGTGGCATCCGCCGTCTGTCTGTCTGTCCGTCCACATTTCATGAGAATCGCTACTCCTCCCAGATACTCGCCCTGATGCTCACCAAACTCACTCACATTGTTCCTTAGGTGGGTTTGCATCCAGGCTGTCCTCAAAGTCAAGGTCAGGAGATCTGAGCACTTATGTGATTTCAGAAAAATCACTCCTCCTCCTAAGCAATTACCTTGATACTCATTGTTCGAAATTCAAAAGATTCAAAGATTTTATTTGTCAATTCTGCTATACGTACAGGACATACAGGAGAATTGAAATAGAGTTTCTGTCTCTCTTCAGTGGTGTGTGCAATATAAAAAAAGAAAAAGGAATAAGGCTGGAAAAACAACAGCAGTCTATGTACAGTAATGCTACCCATAGTGAAAATGGTGACAAAAGATAGACCCAGGCATCCCATAGTGCAAATAAGATAAATGGTGAAACCCAGCAATCCTATATACAGAAAAGTAGAGCAGTAATACTCATAGTTGCAAGTTCAATGTGGTAGTGTAGGTGACAGATAGGACTGCACATGATCAGTATTGCAGTAACAGACAGCAGCAGGTATGGCATTTGTGCAAATGGTTGCAGTAAAGTGCAGAGACATACAGCAGCAAATGTATTACTGTTGGTGTGCCAGTCTTTTTGTAGCAGCTGAGGTAGATATTGTGCGAGTGAGTGTGTTATGGTTGGGGGTGGGGGGTGGAAGTGGACGGAGTTCAGGGTCCTGATGGCCTGATGAACAAAGCTGTTTAGCAGTCTTTTGGAGTGGGCCCGGAGGCTCCGGTACCTTTTCCCTGAAGACAGTGGGCTGAAGAGGGAGTGTGAGGGGTGGGAGGTGTCACCTGCAATGTTGATGGCTCTGTGGGTGAGGTAGATGTCTGAGAGGGGGGGCAGAGGGGCACCAGTGATCTTGCTGGTTACTTTCACTGTGCGTTGTAGTGTCTTCTGGCAGGAGGTGGTGCAGCTTCCATACCACACTGTGATGCAGGTGGTGAGGATGCTCTCAACGGTGCCCCGGTAGAATGAACACACGATGGGGGGGTGGGACTCGTACTCTCCTCAGTTTGCAGAGGAAATGGAGGTGAGTTTGAGCCTTCTTGGCCAGTGATGTGGTGTTGTTGGACCAGGAGAGGTTCTCAGAGATGTGCACCCCCAGGAACTTGGTGCTGCTCACCCTCTCCACAGCTGCACCCTCTCCACTTGTTAAGGGCCCGCTCCTTCTTGGAGTTCCTCTCTGTGTTTTTTTTCCTGTGTTGTAGGTGGCCCCCTCATGGATCGTCACCTTATCGTGGTGGGGGGGTTTGCGTGCCCCAGTGATCCCAGGAGCTATGTTGTCCGGGGCAATTTGCCTCTGATAGGGTCTCCCAAGACAAACTGGTCCCGGGTGAAGGGCCAGACTAAGAACGATCCAACAGACTCTCATGATAAATTGTATATCAAGGATTCAGTGTACCCCGCCCGGTATAGGGTTACCGGGGCCCCACCCTGGAGCCAGGCCTGGGGGAGGGGCTCGAAGGCTAGCGTCTGGTGGCCGGGTTTCCACCCATGGGACCCGGCCGGGCTCAGCCCGAAGGAGTTACATGGGTCCGCCCTCCAGTGGGCTCACCACCTGCAGGAGGGATCATGGGGGTCCGGTGCTATGTGGATCAGGTGGCGGTCAAAGGCGGAGACCTTGGCGGACTGATCCCAAGCTTTCTAAACTGGCTTTTGGTACGTGGAATGTCACCTCTCTGGTGGGGAAGGAGCCTGAGCTGGTGTACGAGGTTGAGAGATACCAGCTTGATATAGTCGGCCTCACCTCAACACACAGCTCCGGTTCCGGAACCAGTCTCCTGGAGAGGGGCTGGAGCTTGGCCTTTTCTGGAGTTGCCCCGGGCGAGAGGCGATGAGCAGGGGTGGGTATTCTTGTATCGCCCCACCTTGCTGCCTTTATATTGGAGTTTTCCCCGGTGGATGAAAGGGTTGCTTCCCTGCACCTTCGGGTTGGGAAACAGGTCCTGACCATCATTTGTGCCTATGCACCAAATGATGTTTCAGAGTACCCACCCTTTTTGGAGTCTGTGACTGGGGTGCTGGAGGGTGCTCCTCTTGGAGACCCCATTGTCCTACTGGGGGACTTCAATGCGCACATGGGCAACGACAGTGAAACCTGGAGGGGGGTGATTGGGAGGAACGGCCTGCCCGATCTGAACCCGAGTGGTGTTCAGTTATTGGACTTCTGTGCTAACCACAGTCTGTCCATAACGAACACCATGTTCAAGCATAAGGGTGTCCATATGTGCACCTGGCACCAGGACACCCTAGTTCGCAGGTCGATGATCGATTTTGTTATCGTATCATCAGACGTGCGACCGTATGTCTTGGACACCCGAGTAAAGAGAGGTGCAGAGCTGTCAACTGATCACCACCTGGTGGTGAGTTGGATCCGATGGCAGGGGAGGATGCCATTCAGACCTGGTAGACCCAAACGTATAGTGAGGGTGTGCTCGGAGCGTCTGGCTGAGGCCCCTGTCCGGGAGGTCTTCAACTCCCACCTCCGGAAGAACTTCAACCACATTCCGAGGGAGTCTGGAGACATGGAGTCTGAATGGGCCATGTTCTCCACCTCTGTTGTTGAAGCGGCGGCCCAGAGCTGCGGCCGCAAGGTGGTCGGTGCATCTCGTGGTGGCAACCCCCGAACCAAGTGGTGGACACCAGTGGTGAGGGGGGCCATTAAGCTGAAGAAGGAGTCCTATCAAGCTTGGTTGGCTTGTGGGACTCCCGAAGCAGCTGAGGTGTACCGGCAGGCCAAGCGGAGTGCAGTTCAGGTGGTTGCTGAAGAAAAAACCCGGGTATGGGAGGAGTTCGGTGAGGCCATGGAACAAGACTTTCGGTCGGCCTCAAAGAGATTCTGGCAAACTGTCCGGCGGCTCAGGAGGGGAAAGCAGCTCCCCGTCCACACTGTGTATGGTGCGGATGGGACACTGTTGACTTCGACTGGGGATATCGTCGGGCGGTGGAAGGAATACTTCGAGGATCTCCTCAATCCCACTGATACGCCTTCCACAGAGGAAGCAGGGTTTGGGGATGAGGGGGATGACTCGCCTATCACAGGGGCTGAGGTCGCCAAGGTGGTTAAAAATCTCCTTGGTGGCCGGGCCCCGGGGGTGGACAACATTTGCCCTGAGTACCTCAAGGCCCTGGATGTTGTTGGGTTGTCATGGTTGACACGCCTCTGCAACATTGCGTGGAGGTCGGGGGCAGTGCCTTTGGCATGGCAAACCGGGGTGGTGGTTTCTCTCTTTAAAAAAGGGGACCGGAGGGTGTGCTTCACCTTTAGAGGGATCACACTCCTCAGCCTCCCTGGGAAGGTCTATGCCAAGGTACTGGAGAGGAGAGTCCGGCCGTTGGTCGAACCTCGGATTCAGGAGGAGCAATGTGGTTTTCGTCCTGGCCGTGGCACATCAGACCAGCTCTTTACCCTCTCGAGAATTCTCGAGGGTTCGTGGGAGTTTGCCCAACCAGTTTACATGTGTTTTGTGGACTTTGAGAAGGCATTTGACCACGTCCCTCATGGAGTTTTGTGGGTGGTGCTTTGGGACTATGAGGTATCGGGCTTGTTGTTACGAGCTATTTGGTCTCTGTACGACCGTTGTGAGAGTTTGGTTCGTATTGCCAACACTTGGTCGGAGTCATTCCCAGTGAGAGTTGGACTCCGCCAGGGCTGCCCTTTGTCACCGATCCTGTTCATAATTTTTATGGACAGGATTTCTAGGCGCAGCCAGGGAATGGAGGGTGTCATGCTTGGTGACCACAGGATCTCATCTCTGTTGTTTGCAGATGATGTTGTCCTGTTGGCTTCATCCAGCAATGACCTACAGCTCTTGCTGGGACGGTTTGCCACTGAGTGTGAAGCGGCTGGGATGAGAATCAGCACCTCCAAGTCCGAGTCCATGATCCTCAGCCGGAAAAAGGTGGATTGTCCTCTCCGGGTTGGGGACAGGCTCCTGCCCCAAGTGGAGGAGTTTAAGTATCTTGGGGTCTTGTTCACGAGTGAGGGGAGAATGGAGCGAGAGATCGACAGACGGATTGGAGAAGCATCTGCAGTGATGCGGACGTTGTACCGGTCTGTTGTGGTGAAGAGGGAGCTTAGTTCTAAGGCAAAGCTGTCGATTTACCAGTCAATCTACGTTCCTACTCTCACCTATGGTCACAAGCTTTGGGTAATGACCGAAAGAACGAGATCGCGGATACAAGTGGCTGAAATGAGCTTTCTCCGTAGGATTGCTGGACTCACCCTCAGAGATAGGGTGAGGAGCTCAGTCATCCGGGAGAGGCTCAGTGTAGAACCGCTGCTCCTCCACATTGAAAGGGGTCAGCTGAGGTGGTTTGGGCATCTGATTAGGATGCCTCCTGGACGCCTCCCACTTGAGGTGTTTCAGGCACGTCCCACTGGGAGGAGACCCCGGGGCAGACCCAGGACTCGGTGGAGAGACTATGTCTCCCAGCTGGTCTGGGAACGCCTTGGTATCCCCTCTGAAGAGCTGGAGCAGGTGGCTGGGGAGAGGGAAGTCTGGGCTTCTCTGCCTGAACTGCTGCCTCCACGACCCGGACCTCCGGAAAAGCGGTAGAAGATGGATGGATGGATGGATGTTGTAGGTGGATCTGCACAGGATCGCCCCTGGCCTGAAGGTTGCCCTATATAAGCCACACCTGTGCACTTGCTTGCGCTTTTGGCTCCTGTTAGAGGCAGGTCGCCTTTCTGTGTGTCTGTGCTCTGCCTGCAGCCTGTCGCTTGGTCGGGGCTTTGCTGGTGGCCCCTGCCTGGTTGTTTGTGGCCTGTGGGCTTTTTGGTTTTGGGTTGGCAGCTGAGTGTAATTACAGCCCTGACAGAGGCGTTTGGTCGCTGGGTTGGCCACTGACTAGTCTGTTTTTTTTTGTTTGCTTCACACATCCAATACTCACACTCACCACTGATTATTACAAACACCTTTCATTTTGTTTTTCCTAAAAATAAACCTGTGTTTAAATTGGTACCTCTGTGTGGTCTCACTTTTTTTGTCCAGCCTTGAGTCGGGCTGTGACATCATGAAGCTCACTCACAATGACCCCCAGGCAGGTCTGCATCCAGGTTGAGGTCAGTTTCAAGGTCATTGTCAAAGGTCAGGAGATCTGGACATTTATGGTTTCACGAAAAACATTACTCCTCCTAGGCCACTGACCTTGGCTTTAAGCACGTAAGATAGGTCTGTATCTAGGCTGTGCTTAATGTCAACAGTCAGGAGGTCTGAGCACTCTCAGGTTGATTTTGTCAGGCCAGAATGAGCTGCTCCATTACTGACGGTCTGGTTTTGAAGTTGTTATAAATTTGAAGTTCCCAGGATGAGCGTTTGTTATACTGTAGCCAGATATTGTATTGTTAAACTGTGTTGTTCACTGACGCCCATTTTCAGGAAGTGTGACTCTTTCTTCCTGATTTATGGACCGTTTCTCTTTTTCAAAGAAAACACAACTTGGCGAGAAACACAAACGGCCATTACTCAGTTCCTCTGGAACTGGAGAAGAATTGGCCAGTGTGTGATGCTGAAGTTAAGACATACAGTCATGTTAAAAAATTAGAACACCCCATTAAATATTCAGTTCTTTATAAAGAAATGTTCACATGTCTATGTCTAACCTTGTTTTTGTTTTTATTTGTATTTTTTAACATTTATTTTAGCCATTTTTAGTGGGAATGAATGTGGGGGTTTCCTAAAAAAGATGGGGGTGTCCTAATTTATTCCTCACTATTTGTTTAGAATTACATTTTACAGAAAATTTGAAAACAAGTCTTTAATTCATTTTTAATTGTTTAGTTGTATTACATGAATCTCCCAGTATTTTTAACATTGATATTAAATATCCATATGTCCAGATATGTTAAAAAACACAGACTTATACAGGATGTCCTATTTTTTCCACATGACTGTATAGTGTGCAGACTTGTGGCTTTTGCTGTCTCCTGAACGCACCTTGTGTGCTTATGATAGGATGTTGTCTGTAAGTAAAGGTTCCTACACATGGTCTATCAAAGACAGTGTGCAACTTGGAGCTGATCAACTGCAGACAGCACAATGATATTCAGTGTTTCCTCTGGCTTAAAGACTTTGCCGCGGTGGCAACATATTTTTCCGGGGGATGGGGGGACAGAAAACACATGACGCTATTGTAACCGCAGTATGTTAATTTTATACAATTTTTTTTTTCCACAATATCTTTATTGAACCTTTTTTTTTTTTTAACAAACATGATACAAGCAATCAAACACTAACACTAAAGTACTACAAAAAAAAAAAAAATGCACTAAAAACACCAACAACCACCAACAAAATCAAGTCTTCAACAATGCTCCTCTGTTTAGTCTAGACAATCCAATACATAAGTATACATATTATGTTCACCAGTTTGGAATTTACAAGGTCCACACACATCATTCACCTTCTTCTTCAAGAGTTATGTTTAAATTTTTTACATAATCAATAAAAGGTCTCCATATATTCTCAAACACAATTTCCTTTGATTTCAGTATATATGTTATTCTTTCTAATGGAAGGTTTGTTAACATCTGTCTTAACCACTGAGTCACATCTGGTCTATGAGTCTTTTTCCATAATAGTGCAATACATTTTTTGGCATTAAGCAAACTGAGGTCTATGAATGTTCTTTCATTTTTATTAAAATTATGCTTTTCTGGGTACAGACCCAACAAAAACAGTTTAGGATTCAGTATGATTTGTTTTGAGATTATTTTTTCAATTGTTACCCTCACCTCTTCCCAAAACATTCTTATTAATCTACATTCCCATAAACAATGAAATAGGGTTCCTTTACTTTCCATGCATTTTGTGCATGTATCTGGTATATTTTTGTTATATCTATTTAACTCCTCCGGTGTAACATACATCCGCATTAACCATTTGAAATGTATCAATTTAAGGCGTGCATTTATTGATTTGGTTTGAGCTTCTGTACAAGCCAATTCCCATTGTTCCTCTGAAATTTCAATTTGCAGATCTTCTTTCCAGTAGTTTAATCTTTTCAGTGAATTTTCACTTGAAGATAGTGTCAATGAGTTATAAAACTCTGAAATAATACCCTTTCTTTTACTATCTTTCATCATCATTTTTTCCAAGGATGAATAAATAGGTCGAGTGAGAGCTTTATTTTGATTTGATCGAATAAAGTTTCTAAGTTGAAGATATTTAAAAAAATGTGTTCTATTGAGATTAAATTTGATCCTCAGCTCTTCAAAAGACATTATGTTGTCTGCACATGGCAAATATAAATCCTGAATCTTTTGTATCCCTTTTAAATTCCATACTTTAAATACAGCGTCCGCTCTCCCTGGTTTAAAATATTGATTACCCCATATTGGACTAAATTGTGACAATAACTGTGGTTCTTTTAAATAGTTTTTAGCTTCACACCATATTTTGATCATATGCTTTACAAATGGATTTTTAACTTGTTTTTGTAATTTTTTTGCCGAATCTGAGTATATGAATATGGGAAGAGGTAAAGGTAAATTGTATGATTCCATTTCAGTCCAGTGAGGGAGATCATTTGATGAAAAATAATATGTCATAGACCTCAGTTGTGCCGACCAATAATACAACATAAAATTTGGACATTTCAGACCTCCACGATCAAATGGTAAATATAATAAAGACAAACGTAATCTAGCCCTCCTGTTGTTCCATATAAATTCCACTAACTTTTTTTTTATTCTTGAGAATAGATCTAAAGGTGGTGATAAGGGAATGTATTGAAATAAATAAAGTATTTTAGGTAAAATATTACTTTTAAGTATATTGATTCTCCCGATCATCGACATTGGTAGTGACATCCATCTCTGAGTTAACTCATTGATATCTGACATTAAGGCTTCATAGTTGACGCTGGCGACTGATTCTAGCTTAGGCATAATTTGGATTCCTAAATATTTAAACTGATTTACAACATTGAATTGATTTACCTCAGGGGCTGGGTAATTTCTCTGGGTCTCATTTAGCATTAATATTGAAGATTTAGTTTTATTTATTTTATATCCTGATATTTCCCCAAAATTCTTTATTAAATTCAACAAGGTTGGAATTGATTTTTTTAGATTCGACATAAACAAAATTATATCATCGGCGTACAGGGAGATTTTATGTTCTGTTGGTCCAACTTTAATTCCATATATTTGTGAATGTAAACGTATCGCTATCGCTAAAGGTTCAATTGCCATAGTAAACAGTAAAGGTGAAAGTGGACAGCCTTGTCGACATCCTCTATTGATTTTTATTGGTTTTGAAATATTGTTATTTGTTAGGATTTCTGCTGTAGCATTATTGTATATTATTTGAACCCATTTTATGAAATTATTTCCAAGTCCAAACCTTTGTAGGACTTCAAAAAGAAAGGGCCATTCAACTCTATCAAAGGCCTTTTCGGCGTCCAATGATAGGAGAGCCGTATCCGGCGCTTCTTTATTAAAATAAATAATATTAAATAGTCTTCTTACATTATGGAAGCCTTGTCTACCCTTTATAAAGCCATTCTGATCTCGATTAATAATATTTGGTAAAATTTCTTGTATTCGTCTTGCTAAAATTTTACAGATTATCTTAAGGTCGGCGTTTAATAGGCTTATTGGTCTCATATTTTCACATTTATTAGAGGGCTTACCTGGTTTTGGCAGCAGTATAATTAAGGCATTATTTATGTATGATGGTAAATTATTATTTTGAAATGCTTCTAAAACCATTTCCAAAAAAGGTTTTATTAATTTATTCTTAAATTTTTTATAAAGGTCAACTGGAAGACCATCTGGTCCTGCACTTTTTCCTGATTTCATATTATCAATGGCTAGCCCAACTTCTTCTTGACTAATTTTAGACTCCAATATCTCCCTGTTTTCATTTGGAATACACGGTATAGATAGTTCGTTCAAAAACCCATTTAGTTTTGTTAAATCAGGTTCATTTTTGGTATCATATAATTTTTCATAGTAATCTCTAAAGGCTCTATTAATTTCTAAAGGATCTATAACTACCTGTCCGTTACTTATAATACTGGTAATTGGTGTTTTAATTTCCAATTGTTTAATCTGCCATGCTAATAATTTTCCTGATTTTTCACCTTGTTCATAAAAAGATTGTTTCAATCTTAGAAGACTCGAGGCAGCTCTATTCGCTGATTTTTTGTCGTATTCAGCTCTCAAAATCAGTAATTCATTCTCCAACCTTGGGTCACTTCCTGCATACACTTTTTCCTGAAGACTTTTTATTTTATGTTCCAATTTAGCTCTCTCCTCTCTCCTCTTCTTAGATTTTGATCCTGTATAACTAATAATATGTCCCCTAATAAAAGCTTTGAAAGCCTCCCACTTTACACATGCTGATGTTTGTGTAGTATTGATGTCAAAGAACTCGTCTATCTGTTTTTCTATATACTTGACAAATTCCTCATCCTGAAGCCATTTATGCTGAAATTGCCATCTACCTGATTCCTTTGTCAATTTTTTATCTACATATATTAGACAACAGGGTGCATGATCAGAGATCACGATGTTATCATAAAAGCAGTTTTGAATCTTGGACCTTAATTCTGTGGAAATCAAAAAATAATCAATACGTGAGAATGTCTTGTAGGTACTGGAATAACAAGAATAGGCTTTAACTTGTGGTTTCATTTCTCTCCATATATCTAACAATCTCAATTCTTTCATAAAATGATTAATAGTCATCCTACATCCAATGTGCGTACAATCCAGTCCTGTTGATCTATCCACACCTGGATTCAATGTACAATTAAAATCCCCTGCTATTATATGTTGCCCTGTAAGTGATGATAAGATGAGAAATAAATTAGCAAAGAACTTCTGATCATCTATATTGGGACCATATAAGTTCACAAGATTTATATTTTCTAATAGCAAAGAACCTTGAATGATTACATATCTTCCAAATTTGTCTCCAATTACATTTTTCACTTGAAAAGGAACTGATTTATGTATGAGAGTCATAACTCCCCTGGCTCGGGATGAAAATGAAGAGGTGAATACACTTCCCTGCCATCTACTCCTAATTCTTTTAACATCCTCCTCTATCAGATGAGTTTCTTGTAAAAACACAATTCTTGAACCCATGTCCTTTATTTTATTCATAACTTGTTTAAGTTTTTTTTAAATTTTGTAGACCTCTGCAATTCCATGAAGTTAAATTAAGATTAACACTTTGGTCCATGATCAATAGAGAGTTTGGGATTACCTTGCAGTGTAAACATGCTCATACAGAGAAGCAAAAACATGAGTGGTTGAACATTCATCCTACAAACTACACACAAACAAATTTCCCCTTCCCACACTTGTGGCAAACCCCCCAAAATCAAAAGAAAAATTCTGTCTCCCGATATAGCCATCGACCGTTCCACACCCACGGGGAACAGCCTAAGCCACTCCTTCTTCATCCTCCCAATCACCCTAACTCTACTGCTTTTAATGACGTAACATTAACTCTCCTCTGTAGTTTTCCAACTTAACTCCAAAATTTTTAACAACTTTGTACATCATAGTTTTTTTTTTTTGTTTGTTTTGTTTTTGTTTTGTTTTTTTAATATATAATACAATCTATATTTTGTAAACTTACTATTTACTTCAAGTCAGTCAGATGCCTGTGCAAATGCTTAATTATTCTACCTTATATTTTGTTCATGCTTAGCTCCCACCAGTCTCTTCTTCTTCTTTGATCTTCTTGATGAACTCCTGCGCCTCCTCTGGGGTCTTGAAGATGTGGGTTCTGCCCTCATACGTGGTCAGCAGTCTCGCAGGATAGATTACACCATGACGAATCCCAAGGTTGCGCAGCTCCTTACGTACGGGATCAAACTGCTTCCTCAATTGCTGGATTCCTGTGGCCAAATCTGGGTAGAACCGCACCTGCTGGTCCTGGTGTTTAATCTCTCCTTTTTTAGCTCGTGCAGCGTTGAAGATCTTCATCCTGTCTCTGTTGCTAAGAAACTTCATAATTAAGGTCCTCGGCGGTCCCTTATCTCTCCGTGGGCCAATACGATGTGCTTTTTCCAGAATCACTGCTGATTGCAACTCCTCGCTGCCCAGCACCTCCGGAATCCACTTTTCCAGAAAGGAGCATACGTCCCGACCTTCTGATTCCTCTGGAAGACCCACCAGCCTCAAATTATTCTGTCTCGACCGAGATTCCAAATCCAAAATATTATCTTCCAGAGATTTTTTTTTTTTTTCCAAAGTGCGCACCTTTAATTGAAGACGGGTGACGTCATCTTCAGCACTAGCGAGACGGAGCTCCATCTGCGCCGTTCGTTCTACACAGTCACCCAATTCCTTTCTTATTCCTTCCAACGCTGTCATAATCCCATCAAATCTAGAGGAAAAGTCCGCTCTCATTGAACTCATGGCAGCCATCAGCGCATCTGCGCCATTCCCCGCAAATATCGCACCGCCGCCAGCCTCCTCCGCCATATATGGAGTTTTGTTTGCTGCGTCACAGACCTGAAAGTCCGTTAATTTGGACTGTTTCGGCGGCTCGCTTTTTCCTTTTCCTGGTTTTCCAGCCTTAGGCTTCGCCGACATATCCTCGCCCAAATGCTGGGATACGTTCTGTCCCAAATGAGAGAGTTATTTGCCGATTTTTTTTTTCCAGGAGCAGAGCAGAGCGAGACACGTCCGTCCTACGTGGCAGCCATAACCGGAAGTCCAATTTTATACAATTTATTTCTTTTTTTTTTAAATTTGACTTGTGCTGTCTTAAATTTAACTAAATCGATGAACTTTATTACATGTGACTTTAAAAGCAACGAACTGGTATGGTCTCTATATCCTACATTATTTATTATCCTTATAGCTCTTTTTTGTAATGTGCATATTGACTGTAGGTTGGTCTTGTAGGTGTTTCCCCAGACTTCTACACAGTAGTTAAGATAAGGTAGAAACAGTGAATTGTACAGTAAGAACAATGATTTATAGTCCAAGATGTGTCTTGTCATCCCCAGTATCCCTATACATTTTGCCAACTTGGCCCGGATGTGACTGATGTGAGGTTTCCAGCAGATTTTATTGTCTAGCATCACCCCCAGAAACTTATTTTCCTGTACTGTTTCTATTCTGGTATCATCTATCGTTACCATTATTTCATGATTTATTTTATAATTTCCAAACAACATAATCTTTGTTTTTTTCAGATTTAGAGATAATTTATTTTTGTTGAACCACTGCGTTAACTTTTTGATTTCAGTTGTGACCACCTCTAAAACCTGCTGCAAATTCTCACCAGTGCAAAGGATATTTGTGTCATCCGCAAACAAAATAAATTTCAGAATTTTTGATACTTGGTATATGTCATTTATATACAAAATAAAGAGTTTGGGTCCCAAAACTGACCCCTGGGGCACACCACAAGTGATGTCCATGAAGGGTGATTTGTGCTCACCAATTTGTACAAATTGTTGTCTGTTACTTAAATAACTTTCCACCCAACTCAGTCCGACCCCTCTTATCCCATACCTTTCCAGTTTCCTTAGTAGTATTCTGTGGTCAGTGGCGTCAAAAGCTTTCTTTAAATCTATAAATACTCCTACAGCAAACTTTTTTTTATCTATACAACTAGTAATTTCTTCAATAAGTTCAATCAGTGCCAAAGATGTAGATTTATCTGCTCTAAAACCATACTGTCTGTCTGTAAGGAGGTTGTGTTTTTCAATGAAATCATCCAGTCTCTTAGTGAAGATTTTTTCAAGTATTTTGGAGAATTGTGAGAGTAAAGAGACTGACCTGTAATTTGTGAAACAATGACTGTCTCCTGTTTTGTATAGAGGTATTACTTTTGCTATTTTCATTTTGTTTGGAAGTTTACCTGTTTGAAATGACAGGTTACAGATGTGGGTGAGTGGTTTAACAATTCCTTCAATTACTTTTTTCACTATTGTCATGTCAATTTCATTCCAGTCCGTTGATTTTTTGTTCTTCAATTTACTCAGTCTCGATAATTTCCTTTTCAGTAACTGCACCCAAAAAGATTGTGTTTGGATTTCTGTCTTCTATTTCATTTACAGAACTACTGTTGTTTGTTTCTGGTGTCACTATTGATTTTGCTAATTCAGGACCAACGTTTACAAAAAATTTATTGAAACCACTGACCACATCCTCCATATTATTTATCAAATTGTCATTTTCAATAAAATATTCTGGATAATTAGCATTCTTAGGTCGATTACTAATAATCCCTTTGAGTACGTGCCATATTCCTCTTAAGTTATTTTTATTATCCTCTAATATTCTGTTGTAGTATTCTTTTTTTACAGGTCCTCATTATATTAGTAAGCTTATTTTTATATCTTTTATATTTGATCTCAGCCTCCACCATTCTGCACTTAATGAATTGTTTATATAATGTTTTCTTCTTTTTACATGCATTTATTAACCCCTTGGTGACCCAAGGAATATTTTTCTTTTGTTGTCTGTCACTGTATTGTTTTATAGGACAGTTTTTATTGTACAATGATTGAAATATTTGTAAAAATTTATCATATGCTTTATTTATATCATTTTCATCATAAACTATCTTCCAGTCTTGTATTAATAATTCCTTTGTCAGTAAATACATAGATTCTTCGGTTCTTATTCTTTTATATTTAATATTTTTGGTATACTTTTTCTTCCTATAATCACATTGATAGACAACAAAAATCAGCAGGTGGTCACTGATATCATTCAATAAAAGCCCACTCCTTTGGGCGCATGCGCACGCAGCGACCAGCAGCTTGGTGATATAGTGCGTGTGTGCGTGTGTGTGTTTTTTGTACTTTTTTAAGTTTTCAGAAAATCCTCTGTGTCGTTTCTGCCCTGGAGCGTTTGTGGAATATATGGCGAACAGCTCCCTGGTATCTGCAACATGGATTTCCTCTCATATCTCGCATTGCTGCTATCTGTGCTGTGGCTCTTTGTCTCTGAGGTAAACGCGTTCGGCTCCATGACGAGCAGAATAGCGGGCAGAATACAATATTCCAGGGACGTGTTGCTGCGCTTTAACACAGCTGGTGCAGAGTCTCTGATTGCGCCCAAATTTCAGCTGCCAGACTTTATTTTGAGAGACGGTCACAGCGGTGAAAAAAGAAGCGGCAGGAGGAAGCGTGGAAGACGTGGAGGTGTGAAATTGCGCCTTAGGAGACGTCAGTTTGGTAACATTCCTCTTCCTTCGATCATTTTTGGGAATGCACAGTCTGTGAGAAACAAGGTGGAGGAAATTCAAGGCAGTGTACGTTACCAGAAGGATTTTAAGAACTGCTGCGTCATGGCTTTCACTGAATCTTGGCTTACTGCGCATGATCGGGATGCAGACCTGTGGATTGACGGCTTTGGAGCTCCGCTGCGCTCGGATCGGCAGGAAGAGGTAACTGGGAAGCGTCAGGGGGGCGGCGTATGTTTATACATTAATAAGCAGTACTGCACATCTGTCACGGTCAGAGAGCGCATCTGTACACCCCATGTGGAGCTGCTGTCTGTGTCACTACGCCCCTTTTATTTGCCTCGAGAGTTTCCCCAGCTTTTCATCACAACTGTGTACATTCATCCGAGGGCAGACGCTGACTCCGCCTCCAGCACCATCTCTGATGTGGTGCAGCGGCTGCAGTCAATTTCTCCAGAGGCGCCAAACTTCATTCTTGGGGATTTTAACCATGTTTCTTTAAAGAAGACACTTAAAAACTTTCATCAGTATGTCTCCTGCCCAACCAGGCGAAAAAAGACATTGGACCTGTGCTATGGATCCATAGAGAGGGCCTATAAATCACTCCCCCTTCCTCCTTTAGGATCATCAGATCACAGCTGTGTTCATTTGCTGCCCACATATAAAACTGCTCTCAGAAGAGGCAAAGTGGAGACCAGAGACATTGATGTGTGGACAGAGGATTCAGAGCACAGCCTCCAGGAATGCTTTGACTGTACAGACTGGAAGATGTTCATAATGGCCTGCGGGGATGATTTGGACTCTCTGGCTGAGCTCACATGCTCATACATGGCTCACTGTCAAAATAAGTTTGTTCCACATAAACGTGTCAAAATATACCCCAACAACAAACCATGGGTTACTAAATCAGTTAAATCCTGCTTACAGAGGAAAGCTCTTGCCTTTCAACAGGGGTCTGTTTCTGCGCTACAGGTTGCCACCAAGGAGCTGAAGGCCGAAATTTTAAGAGCAAAACAGAATTATAAATCAGAGTTGGAAAGCAAGATGGCAGCAAATAAACTTGGTTCGGCCTGGGCCAGTATGAAAACTATTGCAGGCCTTCAGAGCACAGAGCGCAGTAATCGTGTGTTTTTAGATGGTTTTAGTTCAGACACAGAGCTGGCTAATGCTCTTAATTGTTTTTATGGTCGTTTTGACTCCTTTGATTTTAGCACAGAAATCCAAGATTTGAAACAGAAACTCAAAGACAATCAGCACTTTAATATTGAGATGCAGGATGTTAAAAGGGAGTTCCGCGCTGTAAAAGTGAACAAAAGTCAGGGCCCTGATAATATATGTGGGCGCTTGGTAAAGTTCTGTGCACATGAACTGAGTCCTATATTTCATTATATTTTCAATAAGTCCTTACAGACACAACATGTGCCTAAGATCTGGAAAGATGCCGTGGTTGTTCCCGTTCCAAAATCCAGCTGTCCTAAAACGGTAAACGACTTTAGACCAGTTGCTTTGACTTCAATTTTAATGAAAATTTTTGAAAAACTGGTCAGACGTGAGGTCCTAAGGCAGACTGAACATGCATTGGATCCTCTGCAGTTTGCCTATAGGCCTCACAGAGGAGTGGAGGATGCCACTGTCACTCTGTTTGACATGCTTTTTAAACATCTGGATTTTAATGGGACACACACCAGGCTTTTATTTGTGGACTTTTCTTCTGCCTTTAATACAATCCAACCTCATATTTTAGTTGAAAGGCTCCTGCAACAATTTGATTTAAGCAATAATCTGGTGGGTTGGATTCTGGATTTCTTAACCAACAGGACGCAGAGAGTAAGGGTCAATGGCACATTGTCTGACCTAAAGTGCTCTTCTACTGGCTCTCCTCAGGGGTGTGTGTTGTCACCACTACTCTTCATCCTGTACACAAACATGTGTCGGAGCAGACATGACAACAGACACATTATAAAGTATGCTGATGACTCAGTCATTGTCAGTCTCCTCCAGGATGGTGAGAGTGGCCACGGCCCAGTAGTTGATGACTTTGTTCACTGGTGTGAGGATTCCTACCTGCAGCTGAATACAACAAAAACGAAAGATATGATTATTGACTTTAGGAGGAAAACTCCCAGGCACAAAGTCACCATACTAAAAGGCCAGACCACCGAATGTGTACAATCGTACAAATATCTTGGGACAATTATTGATAGTGGATTGAACTTTGAGGTGAACTGTGAAAGGGTGTGCAAAAAGGGTCAGCAAAATTTGCATTGTTTGAGGAAACTTGCACGCTTCCAAATTGACCGAACCATAATGACTATGTTCTATCGGGCTTTTATTGAATCTGTTTTATCCTTTTCTTTAATGTCATGGTTTGGTCAGATAAAACTGAAACAGAGGAAATCCCTGGATCAGGTAGTCAGATGGTCCAGTCGTTTGCTTGGTGAGTCACAGCTGAGCCTGACATCCCTGTACACCAGACAAGTACAGAGGATGGCCAACTCGATTTTAAATGATGACTCCCACCCTTTGCACTGCAACTTTCAGCTTCTTCCCTCCAGACGGAGGTTTGCTGTCCCAAAAAGTAGAACCCAGCGCTACAAAAACAGCTTTGTCCCTGCTGCTGTCAAAGAGTTGAACAAGCTATAAAAATTATATTGTACATATTTTATATTTACCTATTTTGTAAGATGTGTGCCTGTGTTTGTGTCTATGTTGAATGTAATTAGTGGCTTGTAAATATGGATGTCACCAACTGCAAAACAAATCTACCTACGGGTACAAATAAAGTAACCTGAACCTAACCTGAACCTGAACCTGAACTCCTGATATTATTTTCCATAATGTTTGTGAATATGTTATCTATTAGTGTGGCACTGTGTGACGTGATTCTGCTAGGTCTGGTAATTGTTGGATGTAAGCCCATACTGTACATTGTGTTGATAAATTCTTCTGTCAAACTATGTTGTTTTGAATTCATCAGATCTATATTGAAATCCCCACAGATGAACATAACTTTATGAGTTAGTTTTGCATACATTTTTTCCATCCAGTCCTTAAATAAGTCAATGTTTGATCCAGGTATTCTATATACACAGCTCACTACTATATTCTTCACATTGTCCAGACAGATTTTTACTGTAATACATTCAAATAAATCATCCACAGTTACTGACAGATTTTCAACAACCTTGTATTGCAAGCTCTTGTCAACATAAATTGCAACTCCTCCTCCTTTTTTCACTTTTCTATTTATATAATTTAATTCATAGCCATCCATGGTAAAATCCACTCCTTTCTCTTCACTGAGCCACGTCTCTGATATTGTCACAATATTGAATGGCTCTTTAAGCTGATGTAAATAATCTTTAATATTATTAAAGTTGGCATAGAGACTTCTGCTGTTGAAGTGGATCATAGAAATATTGAAATCAGATGTGACCATTGTGTTAAACTGTTCATCCGTGTAGTAACTACAGTTATTATAGAGGGAGCTAAATAAATTATTATCAGGGTCTATGTTATATTCTACGTCCTGTGGGTTGTGATCCCTATATTCAATAACTTTCAGTTCCTGTTGTTCCTGTTTGTTGATCTTTTGTTTCATGTTATTAAGTGTCTTGTTGCAGATGAGTATATCCCTTCAGTGTCCTACAATTGTCTCTTGTTGCTGTCGACTCCAGTTCATAATATTCATTGATATTTGTCCAGTTCCATAATCTTTCTCTCCTTCCTCTGCTGTCACGTCTCCTGGACCCTCTGCCTGAACACTTTCCTCTCCTTGGCTCCTCTCTTCTTGCCCTCTCTGAGCTCTGTCTAATTCAGGTTCTCTCTCTGTCTATGGTGGTATACATACAAACAGGTTAGAAAATATCAAGTGTCATGTTTTGTCCTGCAGGATTTGGACAAAATTGTTGGTACCCCACTGTTAATGAAAGAAAAACCCACAATGGTCACAGAAATAAATTGAATCTGACAAAAGTGGTAATAAATAAAAAAGTCAATGAAAATTGACCAATGAAAATCAGACAATGCTTTTGAATTGTGGTTCAACAGAATTATTTTAAAAAAACAAGCTCATGAAACAGGCCTGGACAAAAATGATGGTACCCTTAACTTAATATTTTGTTGCACAACCTTTTGAGGCAATCACTGCAATCAAACAATTTATGTAACTGTCAATGAGACTTCTGCACCTCTCAGCAGGTATTTTGGCCCACTCCTCATGAGCAAACTGCTCCAGTTGTCTGAGGTTTGAAGGGTGCCTTCTCCAGACGGCATGTTTCAGCTCCTTCCACAGATGTTCAATAGGATTTAGATCAGGGCTCATAGAAGGCCACTTTAGAATAGTCCAATGTTTCGCTCTTAGCCATTCTTGGGTGTTTTTAGCTGTGTGTTTTGGGTCATTATCCTGTTGCAAGACCCATGACCTGCGACTGAGACCAAGCTATCTGACACTGGGCAGCACATTTTTCTCTAGAATACCTTGATAGTCTTGAGATTTCATTGTACCCTGAACAGATTCAAGACACCCTGTGCCAGATGCAGCAAAGCAGCCCCAGAACATAACAGATCCTTCTCCATGTTTCACAGTAGGGACAGTGTTCTTTTCTTGGTATGCTTTGTTTTTGCGTCTGTGAACATAGAGCTGATGTGCCTTGCCAAAAAGTTGCAGTTTTGTCTCATCTGTCCACAGGACATTCTCCCAGAAGCTTTGTGGCTTGTCAACATGCAGTTTGGCAAATTCCAGTCTGGCTTTTTTATGATTTGTTTTCAACAGTGGTGTCCTCCTTGGTCGTTTCCCATGAAGTCCACTTTGGCTCAAACAACGACGGATGGTACAATCTGACACTGATGTACCTTGACCTTGGAGTTCACCTTGAATGTGTTTAGAGGTTGTTCTGCGCTCTTTTGTTACCATTCGTATTATCCGTCTCTTCCATTTTTCATCAAGTTTCCTCCTGCGGCCACGTCCAGGGAGGTTGGCTACAGTCCCGTGGATCATAAATTTCTGAATAATATGTGCAACTGTTGTCACAGGAACATCAAGCTGCTTGGAGCTGGTCTTATAGCCTTTACCTTTAACATGCTTGTCTATAATTTTCTTTCTAATCTCCTGAGACAACTCTCTCCTTTGCATCCTCTGGTCCATGTTTAGTGAGGTACACACCATGTCACCAAACAGCACAGTGACTACTTGTCACCCTTTAAATAGGCTGACTGACTGATTACAAGTTTGTAGACACCTGTGATGTTAATTAGAGGACACATCTTGGTTGAACATGTCCCTATGGTCACATTATTTTCAGTCTTTTCTAGGGGTACCATCATTTTTGTCCAGGCCTGTTTCATGAGTTTGTTTTTTAAAGTAATTCTGTTGAACCACAATTCAAAAGCATCGTCTGATTTTCATTGATTAATTTTCATAGAATTTTTATTTATTACCACTTCTGTCAGATTCAAGTTATTTCTGTGACCATTGTGGGTTTTTCTTTCATTAACAGAGGGGTACCAACAATTTTGTCCACATGTGTAAATGACAAAAATATGTGTATTTTTTGTATTTTAATTCTAGTGTTTCTTTTTTCCATTGAGAGAGTAGGGAAAGGAATAAAAACATTCATAACAGTAATTTACTCATGCATGCTTAAATTATATGATCAGAGGTGGGTATAGTAGCCAGAAATTCTGCTTGTGTAAAAGCAGTGCTTTGAAATTAATAATTAAAAGCAGACAACCAAAACTTTCTAGTTGAGTTAAGGGTACAAAGAGCACCTACTTAAAAACTTGAGTAATGAATGAATCTTTATTTCGGATAGATTAAAAGTAAAGATTTATAAATTAAAAAAAAAAAAGGAACAGAATAATATAACAAAGTGGAAAGAAAAAAAAATCTAACAAGGTCAAATTAAACAATAACTCCTCTGATTATACAGTTCAACATAAATGATCCAAAATTGGTGATGGCTGAAGCCGCAGCTTATATTGCCCACCCATATTCCATCCAAGAATTCACAAAACAAGAGCGATTACAATTCAGAACAAAGCTAAGACAAAATGTGGCAAAAAACTAAGCAACAGCACAACACAGACTGGATATGATAATCTTTATGTGATTTTACATGTCATCTTGTATATGTTGGGAGTATTTCTTCCTTTAGTTTTTGTTTAAATTGTCCAAGCGTTGTACATGATTTTAATTCAGGTCCAAAATCGTTCCATAATCTGACTCCTTGCACTGAGACACAGTGTTGCTCGGTGGTAGTTCTCACTGAAGGTTTTTGAAATATACATGTTCCTCTGAAGTGATATTGTTTCTCCCTTATTTGGAACAACTTTTGGATATTTGCGGGCAGTGATAGATTCTTCACTTTAAACATTATTACTGCAGTTTTAAAGTCAACCAGATCTTTCAACTTGAGAGCTTTTAATTTAAGAAAAAGTGGGTTTGTTGGTTCCCTGTAAGCAGCTTTGTTTATTATTCTAATAGCTCTCTTCTGAAGCATAAAACTGAATATATGTTTGTTTTATATGTATTTCCCCATACTTCAGTACAATATGTCATGTGGGAGTATTAATGAATGATACAAAGTATATAGTGTGGGTTGATTCAGCATATATTTCACTCTGTGTAGTATTGCAATTGATTTGGATATTTTACCTTTAATATAATTAATATGTGACTTCCAACACAGTTTATCAATTATTACTCCAAGAAATTTAATTTCAGATACCCTTTCAATCTTTACACCATTTACACTGAGTTTAGATACTGAGTTGTTGTGATGGTTGTTAAAAATTATAAATTTTGTCTTACTTACATTGAGCGTTAATTTGTTTGAATCAAACCACAGTTTAAGCTTTCCTAATTCCTTTCCGAGTGTATCCAAAAGTTGTTCCAAATTGCTTCCACTGCATAATAAATTAGTGTCATCTGCAAACAATATTAAATCAATTTTTTCAGAAACTTTACATATATGTTGTGTGCGATCTGACACTGATGTACCTTGACCTTGGAGTTCACCTTGAATGTGTTTAGAGGTTGTTCTGAGCTCTTTTGTTACCATTCATATTATCTGTCTCCTCCTGCGACCACGCCCAGGGAGGTTGGCTACAGTCCCGTGGATCTTAGATTTCTGAATAATGTGTGCAACTGTAGTCACAGGAACATCAAGATGCTTGGAGATGGTCTTATAGCCTTTACCTTTAACATGCTTGTCTATAATTTCCTCTGGTCCATGTTTACTGTGGTACACACCATGTCACCAAACAGAACAGTGACTGCTTGTCACCCTTTAAATAGGCCGACTGACTGATTATAAGTTTGTAGACACCTGTGATGTTAATTAGAGGACACATCTTGGTTGAACATGTCCCTATGGTCACATTATTTTCAGTCTTTTCTAGGGGTACCATCATTTATTTTCAACAGTGGTGTCCTCCTTAGTCGTCTCCCATGAAGTCCACTTTGGCTCAAACAACGACGGATGGTGCGATCTGACACTAATGTACCTTGACCTTGGAGTTCACCATGAGTGTGTTTAGAGGTTGTTCTGGGCTCTTTTGTTACCATTCGTATTATCCATCTCCTCCTGCGGTCACGTCCAGGGAGGTTGGCTACAGTCCCGATGATGTTAAATTTCTGAATAATATGTGCAACTGTAGTCACAGGAACATCAAGCTGCTTGGAGATGGTCTTATAGCCTTTACCTAGTAGGGCGCATGCGCACGCAGCGACCGGCAGCTGGTGAAAAAGTCCGTCATCTGTGTGTCCGTTTTTATGTACTTTTATGTGTTTTTACGAAATCCTCTGTGTCGTTTCTGCCCTGGAATGTTTGTGGACTGTATGGCGAAGAGCTCCCTGGTTCCAACAACATGGACTTCCTCCCCTTTCTTGCACTGCTGCTACTTTTCCTCCGGCTCTTTGTTCTATGAGGTAAACGCGACCGGCATCACGGCGGGCAGAATACATTATTCCGGGGACATGAGCCTAAGCCGCAACTGCCGGACTTTATTTTGAGAGACGGACACAGCGGTGAAAAGAGAGACGGGAGAGACAGCAGAAGGAAACGCGGAAAGCGTGGAGGTGTGAAATTGCTCCTGAGAAGACGTCAGTTTGGTAACATTCCTCTTCCTTCTATGATTTTTGGGAACGTACAGTCTCTGAGAAACAAGGTGGATGAAATTCAAGGGAATGTACGCTACCAGAAGGACTTTAAGAACTGCTGTGTCATGGCTTTCACCGAATCTTGGCTTAATGCGCATGACCGAGACGCAGACCTGTGGATTGACGGCTTTGGAGCCCCACTGCGCTCGGATCGGCAGAAAGAGGTAACGGGGAAACGTCAGGGGGGCAGCGTATGTTTATACATTAATAAGCAGTACTGCACATCTGTCACGGTCAGAGAGCGCATCTGTACACCCGATGTGGAGCTGCTGTCTGTGTCACTACGCCCCTTTTATTTGCCTCGCGAGTTCCCCCAGCTTTTCATCACAACTGTGTACATTCACCCGAGGGCAGACGCTGACTCCGCCTGCAGCACCATCTTTGATGTGGTCCAGCAGCTGCAATCAATTTCTCCAGAGGCGCCAGACTTCATTCTTGGGGATTTTAACCATGTTTCTTTAAAGACGACACTTAAAAACTTTTATCAGTATGTTTCCTGCCCAACCAGGCGAAAAAAGACATTGGACCTGTGCTATGGATCCATTGAGAGGGCCTATAAATCACTCCCCCTTCCTCCTGTAGGATCCTCAGATCACAACTGTGTACATTTGCTGCCCACATATAAAACTGCTCTCAGAAGAGGCAAGGTGGAGACGAGAGACGTTGATGTGTGGACAGAAGATTCAGTGCACAGCCTCCAGGAATGCTTTGACTGTACAGACTGGGAGATGTTCACACTGGCCTGCGGGGATGATTTGGACTCTTTGGTGGATGTCACATGCTCATACATGTCTTTCTGTAAAAATAAGATCATTCCACGTAAACGTGTCAAAATATATCCCAACAACAAACCATGGGTTACAAAATCAGTTAAATCCTGCTTACAGAGGAAAGCACTTGCCTTTAAACAGGGGTCTGTTTCTGAACTACAGGTTGCCACAAAAGAGCTGAAGTCTGAAATTTTAAGAGCAAAACAGAATTATAAATCAGAATTGGAAAGCAAGATGGCAACAAAGAAACTTGGTTCAGCCTGGGCCAGTATGAAAACTATTGCAGGCCTTCAGAGCACAGAGCGCAGTAATCGTGTGTTTTTAGATGGTTTTAATTCAGACACAGAGCTGGCTAATGCTCTTAATTGTTTTTATGGTCGTTTTGACTCCTTTGATTTTAGCACAGAAACCCAAGATTTGAAACAGAAACTCAAAGACAATCAGCACTTTAATATTGAGGTGCAGGATGTTAAAAGGGAGTTCTGCGCTGTAAAAGTGAACAAAAGTCAGGGCCCTGATAATATATGTGGGCGCTTGGTAAAGTTCTGTGCACATGAACTGAGTCCTATATTTCATTACATTTTCAATAAGTCCTTACAGACACAACATGTGCCTAAGATCTGGAAAGAAGCCGTGGTTGTTCCCGTTCCAAAATCCAGCTGTCCTAAAACAGAAAACGACTTTAGATCAGTTTCTTTGACTTCAATTTTAATGAAAATTTTTGAAAAACTGGTCAGATGTGAGGTCCTAAAGCAGACTGAACATGCATTGGATCCTCTGCAGTTTGCCTATAGGCCTCACAGAGGAGTGGAGGATGCCACTGTCACTCTGTTTAACATGCTTTTTAAACATCTGGATTTTAATGGGACACACGCCAGACTTTTATTTGTGGACTTTTCCTCCGCCTTTAATACAATCCAACCTCATATCTTAGTTGAAAGGCTCCTGCAACAATTTGATTTGAACAATAATCTGGTGGGTTGGATCCTGGATTTCTTAACCAACAGGATGCAGAGAGTAAGGGTCAATGGTACATTGTCTGACCTAAAGTGCTCTTCTACTGGCTCTCCTCAGGGGTGTGTGTTGTCACCACTACTCTTCATCCTGTACACAAACATGTGTCGGAGCAGACATGACAACAGACACATTATAAAGTATGCTGATGACTCAGTCATTGTCAGTCTCCTCCAGGATGGTGAGAGTGGCCACGGCCCAGTAGTTGATGATTTTGTTCACTGGTGTGAGGATTCCTACCTGCAGCTGAATACGACAAAAACTAAAGACATGATTATTGACTTTAGGAGGAAAAATCCCAGGCACAAAGTCACCGTACTAAAAGGCCAGACCTCCGAATGTGTATAATCCTACAAATATCTTGGGACGATTATTGATAGTAATTTAAACTTTGAAGAGAACTGTGAAAGGGTGTGCAAAAAGGGTCAGCAACATTTGCATTGCTTGAGAAAACTTGCACGCCTCCAAATTGACCGAACCATAATGACAATATTTTATCGGGCTTTTATTGAATCTGTTTTATCCTTTCCTTTAGTGTCATGGTTTGGTCAGATAAAACTGAAACAGAGGAAATCCTTGGATCAGGTAGTTAGATGGTCCAGTCGTTTGCTTGGTGAGCCACAGCTGAGCCTGACATCCCTGTACACCAGACAAGTACAGAGGATGGCTACCTCCATTTTAAATGATGACTCCCACCCTTTGCACTGCAACTTTCAGCTTCTTCCCTCAAGACGGAGGATTGCTGTCCCAAAAAGTAGAACCCAGCGCTACAAAAACAGCTTTGTTCCTGCTGCTGTCAAAGAGTTGAACAAGCTGTAACAATATATTGCACATAATTTAGGTACCTATTTATTAACTCCATTTTATATTTACTTATTTTTGTAGGATGTTACTTGGGTTCTAAATATTTTATTGGGTTTTAGACCTTTGAGTTTTTAACCTCCTTGACTAGTTTTTAACTTTTAATATGACCCTTCTCTCTTACCTCTGGTTTTTCTCCCATCTCTTTGTCTTTTTATACCCTGATTGATGGAGCCTTGAGTATTTTTATCATGTTTATAGTCAGCTACACATGTGCCTGTGTTTGTGTCTATGTTGAATGTAATTTGTGGCTTGTAAATATGGATGTCACCAGACTGCAAAACAAATCTACCTACGGGTACAAATAAAGTAACCTGAACCTGAACCTGAACCTTTACCTTTAACATGGTTGTCTATAATTTTCTTTCTAATCTCCTGAGACAACTCTCTCCTTTGCTTCCTCTGGTCCATGTTTAGTGTGGTGCACACCATGTCACCAAACAGCGCAGTGACTACTTGTCACCCTTTAAATAGGCCGACTGACTGATTACAAGTTTGTAGACACCTGTGATGTTAATTAGAGGACACATCTTGGTTGAGCATGTCCCTATGGTCACATTATTTTCAATCTTTTCTAGGGGTACCATCATTTTTGTCCAGGCCTGTTTCATGAGTTTGTTTTTTAAAATAATTCTGTTGAACCACAATTCAAAAGCACTGTCTGATTTTCATTTGTTAATCTTCATAGAATTTTTTATTTATTACCACTTTTGTCAGATTCAAGTTATTTCTGTGACCATTGTGGGTTTTCCTTTCATTAACAGTGGGGTACCAACAATTTTGTCCACGGCTGTATGTATTGAAGTGGAATGACACAGGAAATAAGTATTGAATACACTTGGTGAAATTCATTTAATATTTAGTAGAAAAGTCTTTGTTGGTAATAACAGCTTCCAGACGCCTCCTGTATGGAGAAACTAGGTGCAGGTATTGCTCAAGAGTGATTTTAGCCCATTATTCCGCACAAACTGTCTTCAAATCTTGAAGGTTCCGTGGGTGTCTTCTATGAACTCTGATTTTCTGTTCATTTCTTAGATTTTCAATTAGATTCAGGTCAGATGAGTGACTGGGCCATTCTAGCAGCTTTATTTTTCTTCTCTAGAGCCAGTTGGGAGTTTCCTTGCCTTTGTGTTTGGGATCATTTAGTTTAGTTTAGAACATTTATTTCGAACATGTAGTACAAAAACAAAAATGAAAGAAACATTGTAAATTTTAGACCAGATCGAAAACACCATGTACTGTCAGTCCGAAAAGGAACAGGAAGAAGTAAAACTTCTTTAGATCCTACCCCTTTACCATCACATTAGATTAATTATTCCTCCTGAAGTACAACCTGAAATACTGACTTACATGTAATGACATAGTCATGTGAAAAAATTAGGATACCCCATGAAATATTCAGTTCTTTATTAAAAAATGTTCTCATATCTGTGTCTAACCTTGTTTTTGTTTTTATTTGCATTTTTTAACATTTATTTTAGCCATTTTAAGTGGGAATGAATGTGGGGGTGTCCTAAAAAAGATGTGTGTGTGGGGGGGTTATCCTGATTTATTCTTAACTATTTGTTTAGAATTATATTTTACTGAAAATTTTTAGAAAAGTCTTTAATTCATTTTTAATTGTTTAGTTGTATTACATAAAGCTCCCAGTATTTTTAACATTGATATTAAATATCCATATGTCCAAATATGTTAAAAAGCACACAGGCGTCTACAGGGTATCCTAATTTTTCACATGACTGTATATACATACATACAGATATTGGCATACAAATCTACCTACATACATGCATTATATACACACATATATACACACCCTCTACAGACAGTACACACACACACACACACACACACACACACACACACACACACACACACACACACACACACACACACACACAAAACATACAAAATATACTTGTACAAACATTCATACATATATGTACACATTTATACACCCTACACATATATACATACCCACTTAAATACAAATATACAGTATATACACCACATATACACACCTATACATACGCCCCACATACCAAAGTATTCCTCCCTATATACACACATGCAGTACCTATACATTTTATACATACACAACCACAAACATATAACACCACATCACCCTTGTCCCCTCTCCCCATACCCTGTGTGCAGCATATTTTTATACATTCTTTTAAACTGGTTTATGTTTGGACATTGCTTTAGTTCCACACTCATACTGTTCCACAGTTTCACACCACATATTGACACACAGAAACTCTTCCTAGTTGTATGTATGTTCAATCTTTTAAAATTGTAATAACCTCTCAAATGATAATTCCCTTCCCGATTCCAAAACAGATTAATATTTTGAGGTACAGTAGTTTGTTGTTTTTAGCCTTGTAAATTAGTAGTACTGTTTGATAAGTCACAATGTCGGTACATTTTAATAGATTTGATTTTAAAAAGTGGTTTAGTATGTTCTGGATATCCTACTTTATGAATAATCCTTATTGTTCTTTTCTGTAGTATAATTAGTGACTGCAATGAATTTTTGTAGTTGTTTCCTCAAACCTCAGCACAGTATTGTAAATATGGCAATGCTTAGGAACAGTAGAGAGTGTGGAGTGATTTAATGTCTCGACTGTCTTTGGCTTTGTTTATGATGGCAATGTTTCTTGATACTTTGGACTGAACATGCTTAATATAGGGCCCCCAGCTAATCCTGTCATCAATTGTGACCCCTAGAAATTTAATGTCATGCACCCTTTCAGTTGTAACCCTATTTTTTTCTGTGTCTGTCTATTCTCTGATTCCCAAATAACATAAATTTTGTTTTGTTTACATTTAGTGATAGTTTATTACAGTCAAACCACAACTTAAGCATGTTCAGTTCCCTCTCAATAGTTTGTTGCAGTTGTTTAAAATCTTCACCTGCCCAGAAAAGGTTTGTGTCGTCTGCAAAAAGTAGCAATTTTAATAGTTTAGATACATTACATATGTCTATGTAAGTTCATTTTCAAACATCCAGGTGTCAGATAAACTTTCAAAAAGGAGTCTTATTTAAAAACACTGGACTAAAAACTAATTAAAATTCAAGACGTTTCAATGTTCATCCGAACATCATCATCAGTTGTAAGACTGCAGCAGGAAGTGTCTCTGGCCAATAAATAACCTACAAGGAAGTCACATGACAAAAGGACATAAAGTCACATGACTTGTGGGAAATGTAGTCCTTGGTGTGTGACCAAAGAAGAGAAAAAAAATTGTAGTCCACGGTGTGTGACCAAGGGGAGAAAAGGCAAGAGAGAGAGACAAAAAAAATCCCCAAACAACTGGTGCTCCTTCCTAAAACTTGGGAATTGGAGCAAGTTCATTTGTCCATAAAGTGTCGAGGAATAGTTTTTAACACAACATTGAAAGCTGAGGACAGATGATCTCTTAGTCTCCCTCCTCTATTGAGGAAGGGCCGTTCCACTTTGACATAGATGGCTTCCTTAACACCTCTTTCAAACCACCCCTCTTCTCTGTCCAAGATGTGCACATCTTGGTCTTGAAAGATGTGTTGTTTTTGTGGCAGGTGAGTATAGACTGCTAAATTTTGTCCAGACATATTTTCTCTTCTGTGTTGCGACATGTTTACAGAGCTGCTGTTTTGTTTCCCCGATATAAAGATCGTCACACTCCTCATTACATTTGACAGCATATATCAGGTTGCTCTTTTTATGTTTTGGTATCTGGTCTTTGGGATGAACCAACCAATGCTGCAGAGTGTTCCTGGGTTTAAAGTACACGGGTATGCAAATACAGCATACCTGGACCAGGACCCTGAACTGTGCCCCCCCCCCCCCATCCCCAGGCTGTAACACACTCACCCGCACAATAACTATCTCAGCTGTTGGCACAGAAAGACTGGCACACCAACAGTAATACATCTGCTGCTGTATGCCTCTGCACTTTACTGCAGCCATTTGCACAAATGCCATATCTGCTGCTGTCTGTTATTGCAATACTGATCATGTGCAGTCCTATCTGTCACTGTCTGCACCAACACTACCACATTCGAACTTGCAACTATGAGTATTACTGCTTTACTTTTTCTGTATATAAGATTGCTGGGTTTCATCGTTTATCTTTATTTGCACTATAGGATGTCTGGGTTTTATCTTTTGTCACTATTTGCACTACGGGTAGCATTACCGTACATAGACTGCTGTTGTTGTTTTTCTAGCCTTATTCCTTTTTATATTGTGCACACCACTGAAGAGAGAGAAATGGCATTTCAATTCTCCTGTATGTCCTGTACGTATAGTAGTATTGACAAATAAAATCTTTGAATCTTGAATCTTATCAAGGATGTCTCTGTACATTTGTCCATACATCTTTCCTACAATTATATGAAGTCTGCCTGTACCATGTGCCGAAAAACACCCCCACACTATGAAGTTCCTACCTCCAAACTTTACTGTTGGTATGGTGTTTTGGGGCTGATGTGTAGTGCTATTTCTCCTCCAAACATACTGTGTGTTGTGGCATCCAAAAAGTTCAATTTTAGTCTCATCTCACCAGACTATATTCTCCCAGTATTTTACTGGCTTGCCCAAATGTTGTGCAGCAAACTTTGAACAAGCTTCAAAATGCTTTTTCTTCAGCAGTGGAGTCTTGTGAGGTGAGCGGGCATAGAGCCCATGTCGGTTGAGTGTTTTCTGTGAAACAGCAGTACCTACTAACTCTAGGTCTTTCTGGAGCTCTCCACAAGTGCTCTTTGGCTCTTGGATAACTCTTCTGACAATTCTTTTGACTCCTTTATCAGAAATCTTGCGAGGAGCTCCTGGTCATGGCTGGTTTCTGGTAAAATGATATTCATTCCACTTCTGAATGATGGCTTCAACAGTGCTCACTGGAACATTCAGCAGTTTAGAAATGTGCCTGTAACCAATGTCATCATTATGTTTTGCAACAATAAGGTTGCAAAGGTCTAGAGAGATCTCTTTGCTTCTACCCATCATGAGTTCTTTGTGGTGTGACAATCTGATATTCACAGACCTTTTTAAAGACTATCAGTGAGGACTTTACGTGCTGAAATTAATTTGCACTGATGGGGGATGGGATGGCTTCCTAAATTCTGATGGATTTCAGCTGGTTTCTTGGCTTTCTGCCTTTTTGCTCCTCTTTTTCTTCATGTGTTCAGTACTTATTCCCTGTCATTCCACTTTATTAAATATAACTTGTTTTGTGAACTTGGGTTGTTACTGATATCTGATGAAAATCTCAAGTCAGTCGTTCCATCAGAAATATGTTTAATGAGAAAAATATTGATGTGTTCAATATTTATTTTCCACGCTGTATATACTTGACTTACAACATCACTTTTTGGTAGATTAATTCTGCAGTCACGATGCACCGACAGGCAAAAGTCCACCACAGACCTTGCGACAGATGTGCTTATCTGCCAGGATGTCCAGTCTCACCCCGTGTAACTGGGAGTGGTCCACACTGCTATGATGATGATGATGATGATGAATTCTGCAGTGATCAGAATAATTTTGTTTAAATTTGAACATTAATCTGATCATCACCATATAGAAAAAAAATCATCTAAACCAGGGGTGTCCAATCATGTGCCATGGAGGGCCAAGACCCTGCAGGCTTTACCTCCAACCAGTGTCTTCAACAGCAGATTCCACTGAATTTCTTCCCGCTGATTGGTGATCAGTGAAAACATCTGCTGAAGAGACTGGGTACAAGAGAAAACCTGCAGGGTCTTGGCCCTCCATGGCGCAGGATTGGACACCCCTGGTCTAATATACAGTGGGGCAAAAAAGTATTTAGTCAGCCACCAATTGTGCAAGTTCTCCCACTTAACTGTTGCCCAGCAACAGCCCCAAAACATCACTGCTCTAGAGGAGATCTGCATGGAGGAATGGGCCAAAATACCAGCAACAGTGTGTGAAAACCTTGTGAAGACTTACAGAAAACGTTTGACCTCTGTCATTGCCAACAAAGGGTATATAACAAAATACTGAGATGAACTTTTGTTATTGACCAAATACTTATTTTCCACCATAATTTGCAAATAAATTCTTTAAAAATCAGACAATGTGATTTTTTGGATTTTTTTTCCTCATTTTGTCTCTCATAGTTGAGGTATACCTGTGATGAAAATTGGAGACCTCTGTCATCTTTTAAAGTGGGAGAACTTGCACAGTTGGTGGCTGACTAAATACTTTTTTGCCCCACTGTATGACCCCTGGTCATATATTAAGCTATGATGTATATAGGTTTTATAGTCATGTCAGTTTTACTTTCCACGGGTAATCCCTTTGTCATGTGTGTGTTTCTGTTGTTTGGTTATCTACTGTCATGCTGCTGTTACACTGTAATTTCCCAGTTTGGGATCTATCCATCAACCCACCCACCCACAACATGTTGTTGGGATAAAAAAAAACAGGACAATTATGGGTCTAGACCCATTTCTTCTGTTTGATATTACTCTCAGACTGTAACCTTTATCGACAGACAGATGTGATCTCACTGGCTATATCTGTGTTTGCAATCTCTTATGATAGAGGCCTTTACTTGGTTGAGCTGGTGTGTACATACAGCATCGTTGTATTGCATTTTATAATTTCAGTATGCTTACATCTGCCACTTTTCTCTTGATGGGATATCTTAAAATTATTTTCATTTATTTAACCACAGTAGCGCTTGCTTTAAAAAGCGGTTTGAGTATGAATTGGTCAGCATACTGTATATGAAGTATTTTGTGTATCCTTTCACAGCATCGCATTTCATGTTCACATTTTTCTGTCATGCAGTGACTGGTATTATGCCCGGAGTCCCCTCCTCAAGACTCACCTCACTGCTGACATAATCAACAATCTTTATGAGCTCAACCAGATCCAGTTTGACGTGGCGCCCAGAGGTTACGACCTTGATGCAGATTGGCCATCATTTGCAAGGTAACCAGTGCTGGAAAACTAAACCATGATTATGGATTTTTCTTAAAACACACATCACAAGATAGCAGATGGGAAAAAAAGTGTTCAGTAGTTTTGCAACAGTTATACAATTATTGATAACCTTAAAAAAACCTCAGTTAGGTGGAGATACTGTAACATTGTGGTGAAGAAGTGTTCAGTATTGAGAGAGAGAGATTTTTTTTTTGATTTTTCAACACACCTTTATTGTCACAAGTTCAACAGAAAATCACTCCAACTAGAAAGAGCAATGAAAAGTAAATTAATTCACTGACAAGAAATCAAAGACACAAGCAACTAAACCAAAACAACTAAAACAGAAAATTGCTTCTCACATCAGTACCACACCATAGGTAAGTTCCCCTCTTTAACAGAGCACAGGATGTGCTTAAAGCACCACATAGCCTCAAACGTTCCCACATTTTGCATCAAATTATAGTAATTATAATCAATCATTAATCGAGTCCTGATCATGTTTACCAGCATGTCTTTTACATTACAATCCAGCATTTGTTCAACTTTTCTTTTTCTACTAACATAAAAGGCCATTTTAGCCTGACCCAGGATGAAATTTATCAGTTCACTTTTTTTCTTCCTTCTCTGTCTATATGGAAAACCCAAGATAAAAATCTGCAGGGAAAAGACTTCTCCAAAAGAGATAAAACAGCTTCCACCCAAAAACAAACAACAATTGCAGTCTGTTACAGTCCAGAAAACAATGGAACACAGTCTCTTTCTGAGGACAAAATTGACAACTCTTAACAACATTTGGGTTTAAAATAGAGATAAAAGCATTTATAGCCATAGTACCATGTAAAACTCACCATTGCAGGTCTCCAGCCTTCTTAGTTAATGGTGGTTTATAGAATGCTCTCTAGGCAGGCCTCACCTCTGAACCCAAACCCAAGTGTTTCCTCCATGGTGTATCAGCCCGACCTTTTAATTTATTCACATATAGAGCTTTCACCAAGAGTCCATACATCTTTTTACCAGAAGAGTCACAAATGTTAATGAGTTCAGAGTTTAAAAACACACCAGTGCCATCTTTAAAATCAGGAGATAAAACACTAAAAGGAAAAGGCTCGTCGGCAGTTTGCACAGAACCTTTGTAGTGTAAAACAATGGCAGAGTGTTCTTCTGTGGAGAGGTGGTTTCTCCATTCTTTCAGCAAGTTCGTTATAACCCTGACTGAAGAAACGCCAAGAGCCAAGCACCGGGCAACAGCATTGTCCATGTTAGGACTACATAGGTTCACCAAAGGCGCTTTTCCACTAGGGTCAGTACGGTACGGTTCAGCACCCTTTGTCCGCTTTTCCATTAGGCACCCGAAGTCCTTACGATTCTGTTTATTTGGAATTGTTCCTATTTTATCGGGATTGATCCAGAGCAGGTCCGAAGCGTACCGGCACTGTTATGTCAACCCACTGCTGGCCACTGATTGGTCGGGGCGTAGCGTCATGAGAGTGGGCGTTACGCTGACGTTCCACAATTGCTGGCTGGCCACCATTTGCGATTTTTCATCCGTGAGCCCGCGAACAAGTGATATAAACAACAATGATAGAATGGCTTAACAGAAATTAGCAGAAATCAACACAGCGGTCCAGCAGAGTTTTCTGTGCGTTTCGGCTGATGAGAGAATTCAGAGGGAAGCAGACTGAGCTTGCAGTGGGGAGCACAAGCAGACGCACTAGAAAATAGACGGAGACGCACCGGGAATTAGACCCAGCCACCCGAATTGAATTGAATGTACAGCCGTGACGCACCCAACTTCAGCAGTTGGAGCTGTGATATTGTGATATACAGGATGGTGAGTGATATGATATTCATGTTTTACTTGTTTCCCAGCAGTGGAAAGTTCACTGTGGACAGACGAAAACTTAATCGTGTTTTAAACGATGACCTAGCTCAATGCTACGTCCGACATCGTATGTTGCCTTGTGTTGACAATATCTGATGAAATACGCTAGTTGTAATCCTGATTAAAAAGGTGTTTTTTACATGTTGCATTTTCGTGCTGTGTATGAACTTAAGGTGTGTGTATTTTGATTGTAGAGTCCAAACAGGATCTGCTCGGAATGGCGACGTTTTGACAGCAGTATTGTGACAGGTAAACAACACATCAATCATATTTATAGTCAAATCTTTTGCTTTTTAAGTTAAAGTATAGGTAAACTGCTTGTTTATTTACTTTGTTTATTTATTTATTTTTTAACCAGATCATTTCTGTGATCCTTTATGAGTTATAGTCATAATAGTGTATCTTGCACTTTGGGGAATGGGGGTTGTTCAGTCATCATTAGAATTTAGTTTATATGTTTAGTCTATAGTATTTCTAAACTCATCCAGTAAAAGAACACATTACAAATATTTGAGACCCATTGTAGTGGTTCCTTTTATATTTTAGCAATACAAGCACAAAACACCTCCCACACTTGAAACCAGGGCGACACAGCGGTGGCTAAACTTTTATTAATAACTTTGTTTCACACCATCACAACAATTCAGTGTCTAAACTCAGTGTAAATGGTGTAGAGATTGAAAGGGTATCCAAAATTAAAATCCTTGGCGTAATAATCGATAAAAAACTGTGTTGGAAGTCACATATTAATTATATTAAAGGTAAAATATGAGTGAAGTATTTGCTGAATCAACCCACACTATAGACTTTGTATCATTCAATAATACTCCCATACATGACATATTGTACTGAAGTATGGGGAAATACATATAAAACAAACATATATTCAGTCTTTATGCTTCAGAAGAGAGCTATTAGAATAATAAACAAAGCTGCTTACAGGGAACCAACAAACCCACTTTTTCTTAAATTAAAACCTCTCAAGTTGAAAGATCTGGTTGCCTTTAACCTGTTGAACTCTGTTCAACTTCCCTAAAAATGCCTAAAAATAACATGCCCAAAGTAAATCAAAAGCTGTTCTTCAGCCCTTTGCAGCATTTTCATGGGGTTGGTCTCATTTAAAAGAAAACACTCTGAATTTTTTGGCAAAACTGTCATGATCTCTTTAAGTGCTCCTGCCACTGAGTAACAATCATCTAAACATACTGAATTTGAAGAAAATAAAGTTCGCCTGGGTGTTTTTTTAGATACAAATGCTTGCAAATAACATACAGCTGTGTGAAACTTGCTGGAAAACAACAGAAATGTAGAACCAAGTGTTTTCAAGCTCAAGTCAAAATTTTGTAACAATACCACAAAAAATGAATATATTACACAGCTTTTTTCTCTGGTTGTAACAAGGCGTTCTTGAACTGTGCCAAACTGTGCCAAATGGCACAAATACATTTGGCTCATAGCTCTGGAACATAGCTTTCCAAACTGTGCCATCTCAGCAGTTTGCACAGTAAAACCAAGGGGTAACAACCCAGACATACACAGCACAGTTCCTGTTTTTTTTTTACAGGCAAAAATAGCCTACAGTGTAAGAAAAATTATGCGAAAAATTAATACATTTCTCCCCCTCAAATTTTTCCAGAGTTCACTATCTCACCAGTTTACACAGATACAGGTCAACTGGACCCCTGACCAAGTGCGCACCCCAAGTGGACCACGGAATCCAATCTGTACATGTACAGGTACATTCTCCTTCCAGTGATTTATAAATGCTGCCCCAGATGAAAACCAGTCTGTGGGACTATAATGTTCTGAATGAGGCTTTAGAAAATTATGGATCACTTTGTAAATCTCTGGATTGAAAATGTACAGATTGAATACCGGTGCCCACCTGGGCTGCTCACGTTAGTGTGCTCACATGGTCAGGGCTCCATTTCACCAGATCACGTTTACACAGTAAAACAAAGGCATAATAACCCAGACATACACAGCACAGTTCCTTTTTTTTTTTTTTACAGGAAAAAATACCCTGCAGTGAAATAAAAATTATACTAAAAAATTATTAAATTTTTCTGCAATATACACAGTAACAAATACCCCCCCTCCCCCCACGGTGCACACAAAAACATCGCCATGCGGGACCCTTGTAATTACCACGATTGGTCAAAAGTTATTTTTATTGCTATTTTTATCGATAAAGAATAATTTAGATTATAAGACTTACCTGTCCACAACTGCACTGTCGCTGGTATTGTCCACTGGCGTGTGACGATCGTCAGCTATTCCATTGATTAATGGAAACCTCCGTTGTTTACGTCGTCCAGGTCACCCGACCTGGTCAAGCCATCGACGTTTTCATGCACGCCCTTTCGGTTTATTTTGTGAACCATTTTTCAAAACAAGTAAAATAATGGCTAATGTTACCCTGACCCTTCTGCACAGTATCACAAAGGACTGCGTGTCACACAGCGGCGGAGTCAAAAGAGATTTTACGCACGAGAACGCATGGTATTTTACTGGAAATATAAACACTGAACTAGGCATGTAGGATGTCATTGAAGTCAGAAATTGATTGGCTAAACGACACGTCCATCGTTAGATTACTGGGCTTCAATTGGCTCGTTGTATTCGCGGTCGTTGATGGGCAGATACTTCTTGCTAGGTTTACGATCATTGGTTATTCAAGGTTTAAAAACCCAAATCAAGGCTCTTGTTGGTCGAATGAGATGTCAATCTCATTCTAAACCAATCAAACACTCCTTTGGCTTTCTGTTTAGGGCTGTGTCTGTACTGGAAGACTGGAAATACAGCTTTTTTTTTCAGTGCGCACTAAGACGCACAGACGTGACCACCCGCGGAATCTCCCGAGTTCAACCGGTTAAAACTGCAGTAATAATGTTTAAAGCTAAGAATCTGTCACTGCCCGCAAATATCCAAAAGTTGTTCCAAATAAGGGAGAAACAATATCATTTCAGAGGAACATGTATATTTCAAAAACCTTCAGTGAGAACTACCACCAAGCAACACTGTGTTTCAGTGCAAGGAGTCAGACTGTGGAACGTTTTTGGACCTGAATTAAAATCATGTACAACGCTTGGACAATTTAAACAAAAACTAAAGGAAGAAACACTCCAAACATATATACAAGATGACATGTAAAATCACATAAGGATTATCATATCCAGTCTGTGTTGTGCTGTTGCTTAGTTTTTGTCACGTTTTGTCTTGGCTTTGTTCTGAATTGTAATCACTCTTATTTTCTTTTCTTTTTGAATTCTTAGATGGAACATGGGTGGGCAATATAAGCTGCGGCTTCAGCCATCACCCATTTCGGATAACTTATGTTGAACTGTATAATCCGAGGAGTTGCTGTTTAGTTTGACCTTAATGGATTTTTTCCCCTTTGTTCTATTATTCTGTTCCTTTGTTTTAATCTAATCTATCCGAAATAAAGATTCATTCATTTCTCAAATATGTTTTAAACTTGCTTTAATTATCCACCACCCATTTCTGTCTTTCATCTAGGCAAGAGGAAAACGATCCACCCAAACCAGACCTTGCCTCACAATTTACAGAGATGCAGGCTGAAGATCTGCTGAACCAGGACCAGTACGAGGGGCCGACCAGTTGCTTCTCAGTGAGGCAGCGTGGTTGGCGTGTGTGACCCATTCCAGTTTTTTTTTTCTTTTTTTTTTACAGTTTGAATTTTGCACATTCTAAATCATCTGTAATTTGCTGCTGATTGTAATAAACAATTTAGTGATTTATGTGTTTGCATCATGATTTTCTGTTTTGTCTGTTCAGACACCGGTGGGAAAAGAGTCAACAGTACAAACCATTTATCAGTGACTTTGAAAATAATGGCTCATTTTTCAGAAAAGTAACCAAAACAATTATTTGCTGAAGACTAAAATAGAGACATCTGCAAAAGTACAAAGGTTTATTGTCAAAATTCCCAGGGCAATACTACATGTATAGTTCACTGTTGATGCAGGGAATATATATTTATACAGTATCTACATGTAGTCAGCAATACTCAATATGATATATTTCCAGTTAATCCACATATTTCTCCATGTAACCTTGTGACTGCATTATTTCAATTACTTTTAATCCTAGATCCATTTGTTTTGGCTTAAAATGCGTCATAATTGTTTAATATATCTTATGCCTAATTCAGTACTGTTTACCTGTTGAAATATATATTTAACGGCTCATATGCTACAATATGGCACCTGATCCATGTTTTGCCACGACACCACTGGCTGGAGCAGGTAAATTCCATGATGTCTCAACAGTCTCTCCATGATTTTGACACAGATCAGAGTAATTTGTTGCATAGGAAGCTCAACATTTCTACAGATATTATAGCCACTTCGTGTTTGTGAAGTTGGGGTCACATCACTGTGTTGAACATTAACCCCCAACGTTTGAAGTGATATTTTTGCCACAAGAGAGCCATCTGAAACACACACACACACACACACAGAATACATATTTTGGTACCTAATATTGATAACTTGCCGACATTACAATGTTGTACGGTGGACTTAAAAGCAAAGAAGCATTAGCAATCATTAGCTTACCTTGATATGTGATGTTTGTATCCTCATGGCTTCTCCTTTATACTGCTCTATGGATTTCTAAACGCTCAAGTACTTTTCCAGAGTGTGTAGTTTTGCCGTCTCTGCTTTCTGTTCTCCTTTTTTGCATTTATTCAGGCAAAAAAAGAGAACGCAGACGCCTCGTATCCTGCGAGCTTGTGTTTTGCGTAACATTACGCTTGTTTTACGCCAGGTACGCTGGTTTTACGTAACGGGAGGGAGAGGGTTGCGCCGTCTCCCTGTAACTATATTCCCACCCACTTCAAATGGGACCTAGTGCAGTGGAAAAACAAAGTGGGCCGAACTGTACCGTCCCGTCCCGTCCCGTACCGAACCGTACTGTACTGACCCTAGTGGAAAAGCGCCTCAAGTGTCCCAGTGTTGTAACCTTTGCAGAAAGGAACTTTTTTAAAACAGAAGGTCCTAAAACATTGCCTACATCAAAACGGGTCCCAAACATGAGTGGTTCCTTTAAAAGCCAAAAAAGGTGACAAGGAAGCCTGGGGAGAGTTCTTTTTAAAAAGTCCTCAGGTTTTAAAAACACTGATAAAACTGAGGAAGTTCTGGGAGTTTTGGGTTTTTCAAGTCCATTAAAAACAATGACTCCTCTAGTCCCAGCCCCCCACAATGAGCCAGGACAGCTCTGGCAATAAGTCTCCACACAAGATCGAGAGGGCCACTCAGTAGTTGTTGAATGAACTGCAAGCGAAGGTCAGCCCCCCTGCTGGCCAGATGGATGAGTCCTTGATCACCTTCTTCCCTAGGTAAAAACAGGATGCTCTGTTGAACCCAGTGAAGACAGTCCCAGAAAAAGTCCACAATTATAGATTGTATTTTGGCCAGCAGGTAGGTTGGGAGGTCCACACAAGACAGTCGATGCCACAGCATTGAAGCGATCAAGTTGTCAATAATTAAAACATGACCTCTGAAGGACAAGTTTGGCAAAATCCATTTCCATTTTTTTATTAATCTTCCTTCAGCTTTTTCCAAAACATCCTCCCAATTTTTTTTCCCAGTAAAAGCCTGATCTCCTAAAAACACACCAAGATATTTAAAACCACCTTGTGTCCAAGAGAGGCCACCAGGTAGGACAATTTTTTGTAGTCCACCCCCATCATTAAAGCTTCACTTTTACCCTAATTCACTCTCGCTGAGGAGCACTCACCAAAAAAATTAACAGTTCTTAAAAGGTAGTCTACATCACTTTGATTTCTTATAAAAACAACAACATCATCAGCATATGCAGACACTTTAAAAACAGTCAGAGTTGGAGACTTTAAAACCAGTGAGGCCTTGCCTTAGTTTAAAAAGGTGGGGCTCGATGGCAAGAGAGTACAACATACCTGAGAGGGGACAGCCCTGTCGGACACCCCTCTCAACTTTGAAAGGAGCACTCAAACCACCATTAATCTTAAGAATACTCTCAATGTCTCTATCCAAGGTCTGGATCTTGGTGATGAAACCTGAGCTGAACCCAAAGGCTTCTAGTGTCTGCCAAAGGTATGGGTGCTCAACTCGGTGAAACTCTTTTTCTTGGTCTATTGAAATGAGACCAAGTTCCTTGGCCAATGAGCTGGAGAGGTCCAAAACATCATGAATTAAAAATATGTTGTCTGTAACTAATCTACCAGGTACACAGTAAGTCTGGTCTACATCTATGACCTGCTCCATCACCTTCTTCAACTGGTTAGCCAAAACCTTGGAGAGAATTTTGTAGTCAGTACAGAGGAGGGCTACCAGATGCCAGTTTTTAATGTCTCTCAGGTCACCTTTCTTGGGAAGGAGGGTGAGGACTGCTCTCCTACAACTTAGGGGCAACTGACCCTTCTGCAGACTGTCAGACAGTACGTCCAGCAAGTCCTCACAGATCTCAGACCAAAACATCTTGTAGAACTCTGGCGGCAGATCGTCTAGCTCTGGGGCTTTGTCACACTGAAGAGATTGGACAGCTACTGACAGTTCTTGCAGCGTGATCTCACTCTCCAACTCTGCATTCATGCCAGCCATCACCTTAGGTAAGTCCGTCAAAAAGCAGCTCAGCACATGCGGCTTCTCAACAAACTGTTTCTTAAAAAGATCTTTATAGAAAGCAGCTGCAAAGCAATGGATCTTTGCAGACTCATGGAGCAGCCGCCCATCTTCTGAGCAGAGAGAATGGATCATCCTCCTCTGACCATTCTTCCTCTCCAAACCAAAGAAAAAATGAGATGGAACGTCCATTAGTGCAATGTTCTGGAACCTACTGCGTACCACAGTGCTCCTAGCGACCACGCCCAGTAAGTCAGTTAAAACAGACTTTTTGCCGTTGAGGGTCTCAAAATGTCCTCCTTCTCCTTTGGAGTCTGCCAAAGACAGCAGCTCCACTACTTCTCTCTCCAGGTCCCTGACAGACCTGGCCAAGTCTCCAGAGACATTGTGAGTATACTGTAGGCATAGATTCTTTATTTGACTTTTCCCTAAATCCCACCACTGCTGCAAAGAACTAAAATTTGGTTTTGCTAATTTAAAATTACTCCAAAAAAAACTAAAAGCAGTTTTAAAACTATTATCCGATAAAAGTGATGTGTTAAAATGCCAGTATGCACTACTGCACTTTATATTCTTGATAAAAGCACAACACTTTACCAGAGAGTGATCTATAAAGCCAACAGGGACTATAAACACAGACAACCTCCGGTTACATGTACAGTGAAGGTATGGTCTGAGGAGGCAATAGATGCTCTAAAGGACTGTTTTGAGATCACTACCTGGGAGCAGCTCTGCGATCCACATGGTGAGGACATTGACGGCCTCACTCACACCATCACGGACTACATCAACTTCTGTGTGGACAACACCGTACCGACCAAGATCATACGATGTTGCTCGAACAACAAACCCTGGATCAACCCTGAGATAAAATCACTACTGAGAGAGAAGAAGAGGATCTTCAGGTCAGGGAACAGGGACATGCTGAAGTCTGTACAAAGGGAGCTAAGGAGGAAGATCAGAGAAGGCAAGGACAGCTTCAGGAAGAAGATGGAGGACAAGCTGCAACAGAGCGACATCGGCAGGGTCTGGAGAAACCTCAAAACCATCTCTGGGCTCCAGAATACCTCCTCCCAGGCCACAGGGGGAGGGGGGGGATGCAGGGAGTGGGTGAACAATCTGAACCTGTTTTTTAATAGGTTTGACCAACCGCCCTCCCCTCCACCTGCACAACAACCACTGCTGCCTCTACCATCATTGAGACCTGCTGTCCACCCCCCCCACCAACACCCCCCCCCCCCACTCCCAGCACACAGCCCCCCAACTTGACCCTCACTAGGACCCAGGTGAGGGCGGAGCTGAGGAAGATCAAGGCGAGGAAGGCTTCGGGTCCGGACTGCATCAGTGTGAAGCTCCTCAAGTCCTGCGCAGGCCAGCTGTGTGGGATTGTGGAGCACATCTTCAGCCTGAGCCTGAAGCTGGGGAGGGTACCACAGTTGTGGAAAACATCTTGTGTGGTACCTGTACCAAAGACTTCCCACCCCAGAGACCTGAACAGCTACAGACCAGTGGCCCTGACGTCTCACCTGATGAAGACCCTGGAGAGACTGCTCCTTGCTCACCTCTGCCCCCTGGTGGGACCAGCGATGGATCCACTCCAGTTCGCCTACCAGCATGGCATCGGGGTAGAGGATGCAGTGATCTTCCTTCTTCACTGTTTTCTGTTCCAGTTGGAGAAACCTGGGAACACGGTGAGGATCATGTTCTTTGACTTCTCCAGTGCTTTCAACACCATCCTACCGGTGGTCCTGAGGGACAAGCTGCTGTGCGCAGGGGTGGACCAGCACCTGTCATTGTGGATCCTGGACTACCTCACAAACCGGCCACAGTTTGTGAGAATCCAGGATTGTGTGTCCGACACGATCATCGGCAGTACGGGGGGCCCCCCAGGGAACGGTTTTGGCTCCCTTCCTGTTGACCCTTTATACTGCGGACTTCTCACACAACACAACACACTGCCATCTACAGAAGTTCTCTGACGACTCTGCGATCATCGGCCTCATCTCCAACGGAGATGAAGCTGAGTACAGAGGACTTATCCAGGACTTCGTGGACTGGTGCCATCGGAACTGCCTCCAGATCAGTGCGAGAAAAACTAAGGAGCTGGTGGTGGACTGCCGCAGGCAAGGACAACCCCTCACAGCACCAGTAAACATCCAGGGAACAGACATTGAGATGGTGACATCCTACAAGTACCTGGGTGTTCATCTGAACAATAAACTAGACTGGTCACATAATACTGACGCACTCTACAAGAAGGGACAGCGCAGGCTGTTCCTACTGAGGAGACTCAGGTCTTTTAGTGTACAAGGGGCGCTCCTGAAGACCTTCTACGATTTGGTGGTGGCATCAGCCATCACTTTTGGAGCGGTCTGCTGGGGCAGCGGCATCACAGCAGCCAATAAGAAGAGACTGAACAAACTGATCAAGAAAGCTAGCTCTGTCCTGGGGCAGTGCCTTGACCCAGTGGAAGAGATAGGAGAGAGAAGGACGGTGGCTAAGCTGTCATCTCTGCTGCAGTCCGAGTCCCATCCTCTGCAGGACATGCTGAACGCACTGAGGAGCTCATTTAGCAGTAGGCTACATCATCCTCGGTGCACGACCGAGAGGTTTCACAGGTCCTTCCTACCTACGGCTGTCAGACTTTATAACCTAAGCAGGACTGCTCGCAGAGATAGCAAAAAAACGTTACAACCTAATAGTATTGAATGCAAAAGACGAAACAAACATACACAGAATGGTCCCCCTCCAGTATACAACTGGGACAGTATCAATCGCTGCGGAGGGTGACAATATGTATGGGTACATATTCATACTATGTGGGGTAACTAAATAGACTGTTATGCTGTTTATTCCATCTAGCTACAATGCACCGCACTGTTTATATATATTTATATATTTATGTGTACATATGTATATTCACTGCTCTTATTTTCTTATTTTCTAAATTATTGCTCTGAGTGTTGCTATCCCTGTGCTGTTGAACATTAATGATTAATGATTAATGTTGAACATTAATTTTCTTACATTCTGCAAGAGTAAAAACACACGCTCGCTTGGACATTTCTCTTGCTCCATTGATATTGAGTGTGCCAAAATTAAAACTACACGTGTATAAAAGGACAAAACCAATACAAGAACAGAGAAGAAAAAATGAGCAATAAAAAACTAATCATCTTGGACAGTTTGGTTCTTAACTTTTAGTACAAGCTTTTTAAGTCTGTAGATCTCCTGATCAGTGAAGCTTTCCTGCTCAAGCTCTCCCCTATTTTTCATGTAGGCTCGAGCAGAGTCAACAAAGCGTTTTAGGTCAGGGAAAAAGTTTTCAACTTTAACCATCCTGGATCCCTTCGTGTTCTGCAAAAACTTCTGTATTTTTGTGAAAGGGTAACCACCTCCACTGGCCACGTCATCGCTGCTTTCACCATCACTCTCTAGCTCAGACCCAGCATAAGAATCTGGTTGAGATAGAGAAGCCTCAGAACTTTCTTTTACAGCCCTTTTCACTTTACTTTTCTGCCATTTGTTTTCCATATTCTTCCATTTGATTGAAATTTTAGACAACTCTTCATCTATGTCAATATCATCCTCATCCTCCAACACTGACTTAACCACCCTGGTAGCTGTCTCTTCTTCCTGTCGCACTGTACAAGTCTCTGTTTGTTTTTCATTCACCGTCTGCTGTACTTTAATATTACTCATCTTTACTGTCCCACCGTCTACCTGTGCCTCATTTGGCTCATCTGTCTGATCCTTCTCCATAATCTCACTCTTGTCCACAGTGTTTGTCTGTGCATTAACCCTGCAATGTATTTTAATTTTTGTAGTTGTTACGTTTATGACTGACAGGCTGGTCACTTACTGTCAGATGGCCCCGTGACCGTGGCTACAGCCGCAGCACCCACCAGCAAGACTGCACCAGCGGCCTCCCTCAGGCGATCATCCCCCACTCCCTGAGGGCATGATCGAATCAAATGTCCCTCCCTTCCCCGGCCAAAACACTTCATATTATCAGATGTGACGTGGATGGTATAATCAAAGCTGTCAATCCGGTACTTAAATATGAGGTTTAGGCTTTCCTCGCTGTTCTTTAAAATCAACACCTGTTGTCTAAAAGACATGACATGCTTCAAATGCGGGGACTTACAACCGAGACAGATGTGTTTAATGGGGGACAAAAGCTGCCCGTATCTTGACAGCTCCTTCTCCAACAGCTCATTCTTTAAAAACGGTGGGACATTTGATATCTTGACTCTTTTTGTGGGATTTACCAGAGACAGAACAGGAACCAGTGTGTCTTTAATTACAACCCCGCTCTCCACCACCCGATTAACTTTTTCAACACTGTCCAGGAAAATTACCACGACATTATTCATTCTAGAAGCCGACCTGACGCTTTCATAGCCAACCAACTCCCCCACAGCCAGACTACATTCTTCCACTGAGCAGCTGACAGCCGGAGCCAGTTTGATGGCATGCCAGCGAGTCAGCTTCTCGAACCCAGAGCCTTGCTCCAAAACCATGTTGACCAGCACAGCTGGCAGCAGAAAACCCCCCTCCCAGAACACCTACCCCACCCCAGCTACAGAAAACAACAAAACTTAAGATTATTTAATAAAAAACACCATAAACACAAAAAGATAGAGAAAAGTTTGAGACAACTCACTCACGCTGTCACACTGCTCCCAGCTTGCACTCATGACCACGCCCACTCAGAGAGAGAGAGAGAGAGAGAGAGAGTTTAGCAAATAGTTTTTGTCTCTCTTATTTGCATTTGGTTTGCAGTTTCTCTGCAGACAGTGGTGTTCCTCAGCATTCGCTGTTGTATTGCATCATGTCAATATCCCTGCCATTTTAGAATTATATATACCATTATCAAAAATTATTTGAAATGGTTGGCAAGTTAAATATGATTTAATTTGCTTTAAACATTATCGTATAAAGAACTATTACATGGTTAAGGCAGAAGAGCATTTGTAGCTGTGCTGCAGGTGAAGAATTGGTTCTGCTTGTCATATCTCACAGGGAGCGTGAAACTGAACGGGGTGAGACATGTACTATGGCATTTCAAAAAAATGAGAATATTATGATTCAGTAAATGAATTCAGAGCTAAGTCATAGTCATCACAATATAAAACCAAAAAGGGCTTGAAATAGCTCAGTGGAGCAGTGGTTAGCACTGTGGCAGCACAGTCCAGAAGGTCACAGGTTCTATCCCACCCCCCGACCATCAGTGACCCTTCTGTGTGGAGCTTGCATGTTCTCCCCTCGTCTGCGTGGGCTTCCTCCCACATTCCAAAGACATGCAGGGTAGGCTAATTGGAGACTCTAAAGTGGCCTTAGGTGTGAATGTGTGTGTGAATGGTAAAGGGATTGCCGCCGCACCGTGGCTGCCTCATCCATCCAGGTGGATGCCCCGGATTTAAACTGTAATTTCCCCATTGTGAGACTAATAAAGGGTTATTAAAAAATAGCTCACTTTATGTGTGATGAATAAAGAAAACATGAGAGTTTACCTTGTGTTAATATTTAAAAAAAGAACTTTACCCACAATATTTTATTGAAATGCACTTAACACATACACACACGCCTTTTTATTTATTTTGTTCTTTGAAACAGCATCCAGAAACGAGGTTTCTCTGAAAGTCATTTTCATCAGAAATCTGCAATAGTAGATTGAGTTCCTGTTAGTTTATTTGTAGGAAGTTTTCTCTCTCTATTCACGTCATTCAAATATGACTCCTAGTTATCCTTCCTAAAATGTCATCTCACTTCTTGATTCATTAAAACTGGGGTTTTAATAGACTTTGTAACAACAATTCTTTCCACTAAATTGTCTTTTAAGATTCTGGAGAAGTTAGAAGGCCTTTTTGGAAAAAAAAAATTCCATTGAGACCACTTTAACTGGTTTTCTGTCATGCTCTCTGTATTTAACTTATACAAGCTCAGTGTCTGCTACAGTGGGGCAAAAAAGTATTTAGTCAGCCACCAATTGTGCAAGTTCTCCCACTTAAAAGATGAGAAAGGTCTCCAATTTTCATCATAGGTATACCCCAACTATGAGAGACAAAATGAGAAAAAAAAATCCAGAAAATCACATTGAAGGATTTTTAATGAATTAATTGGTAAATTCCTCAGTAAAATAAGTATTTGGTCACCTACAAACAAGCAAGATTTCTGGCTCTCACAGACCTGTAACTTCTTCTTTAAGAGGCTCCTCTGTCCTCCACTCGTTACCTGTATTAATGGCACCTGTTTGAACTCGTTATCAGTATAAAAGACACCTGTTCTCAACCTCAAACAGACAGACTCCAAACTCCACTATGGCCAAGACCAAAGAGCTGTCAAAGGACACCAGAAACAAAATTGTAGACCTGCACCAGGCTGGGAAGACTGAATCTGCAATAGGTAAGCAGCTTGGTGTGAAGAAATCAACTGTGGGAGCAATTATTAGAAAATGGAAGACATACAAGACCACTGATAATCTCCCTCCATCTGGGGCTCCACGCAAGATCTCACCCCGTGGGGTCAAAATGATCATGAGAACAGTGAGCAAAAATCCCAGAACCACATGGGGGGGGGCCTAGTGAATGACCTGCAGAGAGCTGGGACCAAAGTAACAAAGGCTACATCAGAAACACACTACGCCGCCAGGGACTCAAATCCTGCAGTGCCAGACGTGTCCCCCTGCTTAACCCAGTACATGTCCAGGCCCGTCTGAAGTTTGCTAGAGAGCATTTGGATGATCCAGAAGAGGATTAGGAGAATGTCATATGGTCAGATGAAACCAAAATACAACTTTATTGTAAAAACTTGTCGTGTTTGGAGGAGAAAGAACACCATACCTACTGTGAAGCATGGGAGTGGAAACATCATACTTTGGGGCTGTTTTTCTGCAAAGGGACCAGGACGACTGATCCGTGTAAAACACAGGTGTCAAACTCATTCCATAGAGGGCCAAGACCCTGCAGGTTTTACCTCCACCCAGTGTCTTCAACAGGTGATTTCACTGAATTTCTTTCCACTGATTGCTGATCAGTGAAAACACCTGTGGAAGACATTGGGTGGAAGTAAAACATGCAGGGTCTTGGCCCTCCATGGAATGAGTTTGACACCCCTGGTGTAAAGGAAAGAATGAATGGGGCCATGTATCGTGAGATTTTGAGTGAAAACCTCCTTCCCACCAGCAAGGGCATTGAAGATGAAACGTGGCTGGGTCTTTCAGCATGGCAATGATCCCAAACACACCGCCCAGGCAATGAAGGAGTGGCTTTGTAAGAAGCATTTCAAGGTCCTGGAGTGGCCTAGCCAGTCTCCAGATCTCAACCCCTTAGAAAATCTTTGGAGGGAGTTGAAAGTCTGTGTTGCCCAGCGACAGCCCCAAAACATCACTGCTCTAGAGGAGATCTGCATGGAGGAATGGGCCAAAATACCAGCAACAGTGTGTGAAAACCTTGTGAAAACTTACAGAAAACGTTTGACCTCTGTCATTGCCAACAAAGGGTATATAACAAAGTATTGAGATGAACTTTTGTTATTGACCTAATACTTATTTTACCGAGGAATTTACCAATTAATTCATTAAAAATCCTTCAATGTGATTTTCTGGATTTTTTTTTTTCTTATTTTGTCTCTCATAGTTGAGGTATAGATATGATGAAAATTGGAGACCTCTCTCATCTTTTAAGTGAAGTGGGAGAACTTGAACAATTGGTGGCTGACTAAAAACTTTTTTACCCCACTGTATGTTAATGTTAAAGGCGAACATTAGGAGCAGGCTCAAGATTGCTGTGGACGCCTCCCAGTCGCTGCTCGAGTGTCAACAGCCTGGTGAGCACACAGGTACATAAACACTTCTACCAGACTCTTGACAAAATAAAATATAAGATGTGGTTGAATATGATATTTAGCAAGGCTTTCTCCTTCTGTTCACTGACCAGGCACAAGAGCTTTTCCCAGATTTGAGTCAGAGTCATCTCGGTGAGCTGGGAGAACCTGGGGATCCTCCTTCTTTGAACATTGCAGAGAATCTCCGACTAGAACTTGACCAGTCAGAGTTGAGACAGCAGGAGCTGCTGGCACGAGTCCAGCAACTGGGCCAAGAGGCCACTGAGTTAAAAGACATTGTTAAAGCCCTTCAGAGCCAGTTAGCAATTCAGAAGTCTTCAGCAGCCCAAAGTAACCGAGGCACTGAACTTCAGGACAGACTCGCAGCCACTGAGAACAAAAACATGGAGCTTCTTTCTAAGTTAGACGAGGCTCTTAAGGAAAAGGGACAACAGACTGTAAGCTACTGTGACTCGGCCTGGAAAATCCAGGAACTCTTGGACAAACTTACGACTGCCGAGGAGGAAAGACTGGAGGCAAAGAGAGAGGCAGAGGACAGGGCCGGCCACTGTGAACATTTGTCACAAGAGCTGAGCCTCAAGGAGGCAGAGTTGAGGAATAGTGAGGAGAAGCTTTGTGAAATAAAAGCCAGAGCTGATGAGGAACGAGACGATGCATTGGTGCGGTTGGAGGAGCTACAGAACGCCGTTGGTCGGATTCAGGGTGCGCTGACCTTAAAAGAAAAGGAGGCTGGGAACTTGAGAGCTCAGCTTCAGGATTTGCAAGCCTCACTGGAGTGCAGGGAAAGGCAGGCAGAGGAACTGAGGAAGAGGCTGCAGGAAGAGAGGGAGGAGGTAGAGCAGCGATGGAGCACGAGCAGCAGCCAGAATGAAGAGCTTGAGAGCCTCATGTTGGATTTGAAAATAACTTTAAAAAGCAGGGAGGAAGAGTTAGCTGCAAGTTCAGAAAGAATCAAACATTTGGAAGAGCATTTGGAGAAGTTAAATGTGGAGAAAGAAACTGAAAGCTTTCAGCTTCAGCATGATTATGTTGCTTCTGCCCATGAAACCGAGAACGACACGACAAAGTACAATGATCTTGTGGAAATGAATGCAAAGCTTCTGCAGACGCTAAGAAATAGTGAAGCAAGCATCATAGAGCTGAACGAGAGCAGGGCTGCCTTGTTAGACCAGTTAGCTTTACTGAAAGCCTCTGAGAAGCACTTAAAGGACAGATTAGGCACCGTGGAGATGACTGTGGGAGACAGAGAGAAGAAACTCCTGGATGAAAATCTGCATTTAGAGGAGATTGTCCAAAAAACACTGGTCCAGAAGGAAGACTGGGATGTTAGGTTGAAGAAGCTTGAGTGTGAGAACAGAGACCTTCTGACCCATCAGTCCTCATTAAAGAAGCAGTTATCCGCAACGCAGCAAGAACTGGACTCACTCAACACCAAAGCTCAGAAGGTGGACAAAAGCCTCACAGCTTCCCAAAGAAGCCAGGCAGAGCTGCTGGAGAAGCTCCAGGAAACCGAAGATAAGCTGCGAGACGTGACTGCCCGGTGTAGTGTCCTGCAGGCCCGAGCGGAGGAGCTGGAAAGTCAAGCCGGAGAGCTGCACGATGAAAAAGGTGCCGCAGAGAGCAATGAAAAAACACAGAAGCTTCATGACGATCATCAGATGTCCTCCAGAGAGGCTCCGTTTAGGCTCGTTGTAGCAGAGGCCCAATTGGATCTCAACCTAAGGGAGATGACCCGGCTCCAGGAGGAAGTGTCGGAGGTTAGGGCTCAGCTCCGGGCAGAAAATGAGGAGAGGATGAAAGTTCAGGCCCTCCAGGAGGTCACAGAAGCCTCCAGAGAGGACCTCCGCGCTTTAGCTGAGCAACTCAGAGCGCAGGTGGAGGGGTTAAACCGCAGACATGTGGACGAGATTCTCCGCTCCCGGGAGCGCGAGGAGGCTCTCATCCATGAGCGGGATGTCGAGGCACAGGCCCGCGTGGGCCTGGCTGCAGAGGTGACGGCCTCCAGAGAGGAGCTGGATGAACTCAGGAAACGCTACGAAGCTTTGTGTGTGGAGAACAGCGAGTCAAAGGAAGCCATGCACAGAGCCAACACGGAGACAGCAGAGCTCGGGGTGCATGTGTGCATGCTGACCGCGGAGAACCAGGAGGCCCGGCTGCGCTGGGAGGGCCTGTCGACAAGGCTGCAGGAGCTGGAGGAGGAGGCAGCGCTGGAGGCTGAGAGGCTGAACGCCTGCATGGAGCAGCTCCGCCAGGAGAACCGGGAGCTACACAGCCGGCTTCACAACGGCGAGAGTCCACCGGGATCCAGGCGCAACCTGCAGGAGCAGCTGAGCGAGGTGCAGGATGGGGTGGGAGCCGTGCGGGCAGCAAGCCAGGAGGAAGTCCAGGCACTTTGCTTCCAGCTCAGCAGCCAGGCCACAACTCATGGAGAACAGCTGCAGGTCAGACACACTTTCTGCAGATTATCAGTGTTTGATTATTCTAGGGAAAATAAATCAAAGTGTGGAAATCAGATGGTTGGATTAGACTACATAATCTGCTGGTAAAACACAGCAATAGTGTTGCTGAAAACTGGGATTAGTACACGTGAAATGAAGGTATTCCATTAATAATCACAGAGGACTCATGAGTATTAATTTATCAATAACTGTTCTCACCTTTTTCCAATCATCTCTGTGTGAATCCAAGCTCATCCAGCAGCAGATGTAAAACTTCCGACCAGCCGGGGTGGAACACTGCTTACCTCAGACTCGTTTTAAATGTGTTTTCATTTGGATATAATCTAAATCTTTAGTGTGATAAATGTATGTTCTATGTTACCATTCAGATATTGACTCAGGAGTTACAGGAGTTGAAAACGCACCTGTCGTCTGAGCAAGAAAAGGTTGTTGACATGGAGAGAAAACTCCACCAGCAGGAGGTGAGATTCTGCCCAGACTCCACAGAAGCTCACTGTGTTTGAACTGTAGCTGCCACTGAATTCAGTGGCTCCATAAGGTCAGAACTGTGCTTTTGTGTCATTTGGTGTGTTTAAAAACAGCTGGTACCCCCTTTACACAGGGGTGGCCATCACTGAGAGGGCAAATGGCCAGATCTCCAGACAGTCTTTCAATGATCTCTCAGTGATCACCAAGGTCTGTCAGTGATCTCTGTGATCTCCACAGTCCCCAAAGTTTTGACTCAGGCCAAAACAATCTCCAAAGGGAAGTGCTCTCTCAACAGTCTTTCACAGAGCATGTTTTTTTTTCACCTCAAAGGTAGAGATGGTGGAGAGATCAGTGAGGGAACGATGATCGTTTGATGAAAGACTAATAGAATCGATTAAAAGATTGCTGCACGGTGGCGCAGTGGTTTAGCACTGTGGCAGCACAGTTTTACCCTCGGCCGGGGGACCGTGGGGATCATGAGATCGTGGGTTCGATCCCAGCCCCCGACCAACAGTGAGCTGTGTGGAGTTTGCATGTTCTCCCCGTGTTGCGCGGGTTTACTCCGGGATTTCTCCGGTTTCCTCCCTCACACCAAAAACATGTAGGTTTAGGGCGCTCGCGCACGCAGCGACCAGCAGCCGGTGGCTTGTCACCAGACTGCAAACCAAGTCTACCTACGGGTACAAATAAGTAACAAAAAAAAAAAAAAAGAAAAAAAAAGATTGCTGAGAGATCATTGGGAGATCGATGAGATCATTGAATGCTCACTGAGAGATCACTTCCCTTTGGAGACTGTTGAGAGATTGTTTTGCACTGAGTCAAAATGATCTCTCAACTGTGGAGACTGTAGAGATCACTGGAAGGTCATTGAGAGATCTTGGTGATCACTGAGAAATCATTGAAAGATTGTTGAGCTGTCTGACCATTTTTTGGTCTTTCAGTGATCTTTCAACAATTTCCATCCCTGTGTAAAGGGGGTAAAAGAGCACTAGAAACTTCTAAAATATAAATATTCCTCTTTGGTCAGTCAACAAACTCTCATTGATCTCTCAGTGATCTCTCCTGATCGCTGAGAGATCAGGTCAATTGTTGATCTCTCAGTGGTCACCCAACAGTCTCCATCTGTGTAAAGTGGCCCTAACCAAATCAACACAACTCAGTACCAAAGTCGTTTAAAGTTTTAATTAACACAATTTCATCACTCATTTTAGTTAAAACTTTTCAGAAAGAAAACTCTTTGGATTTTTGTAACTGAAGACTTTAGTCCCTCCCTTATGTTGTTTAAACGATGTGTTCTTGTTAAAGCTGCAACCCCAAAATCTGCTAGTCCTTCACAGCTTTGTTTTTTTTTAATTTTTATTAGTCACACACATGAAGTGGGTCCATCCTTATAACTGTCCTGCATAACAAACCCACCACTCGTTTGCTTCTATATACTGGATTAACCTGTGTCACCTTGCATTTATGAAAACACATGAAATATTAAAATTAAGAGCCACATTCTGGGCGGCTCCAGTCTGGGAGGTAATGCTGTGACTAAACACATTTACAGAACATGAAGCCATGTCTGTGCTTGGTATTGATAAATGAAAACAAATTCACCTCCATTGTGTATATTGCCAATTAAAGCAATCATAATGCTGTGTTCACAGGCATAATTCACATAGAACCAGAAATAATGTCGTGCTTTGCTGTACTGATTGCAGGCGGAGAATCAGAGATATTACCAACAGATTGAGGAGAAAAACATCCAGATGGCCGAGACTGAAAATCTCATCCTGCATAAAGAAGATGAGATAATCCATCTGAAAGAGAATTTATCAAGGTGAGATACTGTATTCATAATCACACATTCTGGACCAAATTAAAGCTCTGTGATGAAACTTTTTGGTTTTGTTTTGAATTTCTCTTCAGATCAAAATGCCATTTTATTGTTGATTCTACTATAGATGGCAGTCAGTACCACCTCATCTTGTATAGTATTGGGATGTGACAATATAAGATTTTATTACATAATTATTATGAACATGGTAATGATAACATTGCTTTGCGTCTGCTACGCATTACAATGATAACAATGATTGTAATGCGTCTGCTACTGTCCATAGATGGATAATTCAACACTGAGTATAAATGCGCTCATTCATGGGTCTCATTCATGAAATACTATAACCCCTTTACACAGGGGTGGAGATCATCAAGAACTCGCTGAGACAAAATGGCCAGATCTCCAAACGATCTCTCAGCAATCCCCAAGATCTCTCAATGATCTTCAGTGACTTCCACAGTGCTGAAAGTTTTGACTCATTCCAGAACAGTTCTCTCAATGATCACTGAGAAATCATTGAAAGATCACCAAGAGATCATTGGGAGATCAATGAAATTGTTGAGCACTCCTTGACTTCAGTGATCTTTCAATGAATACCAAATGTTTCCACCCTGAACATAGAGATGACTGAGAGATCAGTGAAAGACCAATAGAGTTCATTGACAGATTGCTGAGAGATCATTGTGAGATCATTGAGCACTCATTGAGAATTTGTTGAGGGGTCTCTTTCTTTTGGTGATTGTTGAGAGATTGCTTTGGAATAAGTCAAAACAACTGTGGTGACCGTGGAGATCACTGGAAGATCATTGAGAGATTGGGTCAATTTTTGATCTCTTAATGGTCACCCAGCAATCTTTGTCCGTGTACAGGGGCCCTTGGTAAAGCTGAGAAAATTTTAAATCACCATGGTAACAGCCTACTACGGATTCATGAGCGCTGCATAAAACCCCAGTTTGATAGTGGGCCTGTCAGCTTGTGAATGCCAGTCACGTGTGAATTTAAAGTGTGCTCCTGCTGGTCAGCTATTGGCCGGAATAACTGCCCACCATATAAAGCGGTGTGGACAGGTGCGTCCTGTTGACCTCAGGACATGACTCAAGAACCAAACGGAAAGACTTCTCAAGAGCTGCAGGTACAGTCGTTCTGTCAGTCGTGGTGTGAGCGGTACAGGAAATGCAAAGGAACGGAGGGAGGTGACGGTTACTGTCAGCGCTGTGTTCTCGGTGCAAAGATTTACCCAGGAGGTGAAAAGAAAATGTTTTGGTCTGAAATTTGATGCCAGAAAAATGCATAAGCAGTCAGGTGAGGAAATGAACCCACGACTGGAGCAGGTCATGGCAGTCAGGGACCTGCTTCCATCGCTGGAGGTCTCCTTTTCCAGGACACATTCCAGGCCTTTGCTGTGAGTCAGCATCCAACTGAAATGTTAAGGTGGTGAGGTGATTAAAAAGATCCTGCCAGCCATCACTGATGACACGGTGTCTGGTTTGTATCATGGGCCTCGCTGTCTCGCCTCTCAAAGAAATCAGAGTAATGCTGTTGTTTCCTGATTGAGTACAGCGGGAGAAGAGCTACAGATGTGATTTTCAGGTCTTCAAGTGAGCTGTGAATAAGTCAGTGGTGCTGTATCACTGTAGAGTTTCTTAAAGGGGTCATTGACTGAAAAATGGTGTGTTTGTAGGTTTTATCTGTCTCAAATGTGTCAACTGGTCACATAATTAGACCCAAATTTTCCAACCAGTGAACGGTCTGAAAAAAGCACATGGCCATTATCTTGTTTTTCTCTCAGAGAAACTCCTAAAAACCTGTTTTGACTCTTCCTGGTAATTCTACAGTGTTCAAAAAGCCAACCCACTGCCATCCTTGAGACCCACTCACTGCTCTTTTATTGGCCCACCTAGCTGTCTGTCATGTAGATGGAGAGGTGCTAAAGGTAGCCTGTTAGCCCCCAGCTAATACCAGGAAGCTCGAACAGAGCGCGGCTTAAATTATTTTCTTTAGATCTTAGTCACCCTAATAACCATCCCTGTTATCACCTGGTTCACCGCTCCACAGTCCACAGTATATACTACGCCGCTACATAGCTAGGAGCGGCACTGGGGTTAAGCTCCCAGTGCTCATAAAATGCTCCTTACGGCGTGCGTCTCGAAAAGCCTCTGACAACTAAGTCCAACTCCTAGCCTGCCCGTGTGGTTTAGTCTCTAAGCCCGGCGAAACTGCTTTTACTAATAGGAGAAGGGGCAAGGGCGGATCTCTGACGCCTTAAAACCAGATGCTTCGGGTAGATGGTGGCTCGTCAACCTGGGAAGGTAGCCCATCTAGTGGAAGGTAAACCCTGATTTCAAACCTCCGCTGCCTTGCGGCATACCCGGTCACGGGAAAGGCTTCGGGAGTCAACCCTGAGGAAAAATCCGGAGTCGGAGCCCCTAAGTTCCCCTTCAGTTCTCTGTTGTGCTCAACACCGTTCTGGCAGCTCCTGCGACAGCGCTGGTGCCAAACTGTAGCAGCCCTGCTGTTCCTTTGGATTCATCAGTGACGTGGAGAGGGAGGACATGCTGCATGGGCAACATCTTGTCCTCCATATCTTCCTGCCCAGGCTTGAATCCTACCAACGCCCAGCGCTGGAAGGTAGAACACCGGATCACTGGAGAGGACACTCCAGCTTGGCCTTTGGCGTAGACAAAACACGAGGAATGACAGTTACCGGTTATAAGCCACCGCTCAATTGGCGTAGAGCGCGGTGCCAGGGATTGTTCCCGACGGTGGGAGGGATCATCGGATCTCACTGGACAACTACCACCTGCGTCAAGCTGGGCAGCCCTCAGCCAATAAGGTGTTTTCCCGCCACAGCTTGCTTTCCTCATTGGGTGCATGGGGATGAGGAGAAGTCCAAACAGCAGGCTGAGAACCTTCGCACCAGGCAAGACAAAAAAACAAAAGAGACCAACTCTAAAACTGGGAACTTTGACGTCCGCACTATGATGACAGGACTGGCTGCTACCCTCAAGGACATCAACGACACCAGGAAGACTGCCATCATCAATGATGAGCTGAAGAGACTGGGAGTGGATATCGCCACTCTCCAGGAAACACGGTTGGCTGACGCAGGCACACTGAGAGAGAAGGACTACACGTTCTACTGGCAGGGAAAGGGCAATGACGAACGCAGGGAACACGGAGTGGGCTTCGCAGTGAAGAACACCTTGCTGAAGATGGTGGAACCGGGCAGCAATGGCTCTGCACGACTCCTCACCCTCCCCTCCGCCTCAACACCACTCAAGGCCCAGTCACCCTCATCAGTGTGTATGCCCCAACACTGACAGCCACACCAGAGGCAAAAGACGAGTTCTACAAGAATCTCGCAACAACTGTCAGGATCATCCCCAACTCTGAACAACTCATTCTCCTTGGAGACTTCAATGCCAGAGTGGGTGCTGACCACGACTCCTGGCCCTCCTGTCTTGGACCGTTTGGCGTGGGCAGAATTAACGACAATGGACAGCGGCTGCTTGAGTTCTGCACATATCACGATCTGTGCATCACAAACTCGTTCTTCAAGACCAAGCCCCAACACAAGGTTTCCTGGCGACATCCGCGCTCAAAGCACTGGCACCAGCTGGACTTGATCCTGACCAGGCGCACCTCACTGAAGAACGTGCTAATCACCCGTTCGTTCCAGAGTGCAGATTGCGACACAGACCATTCATTGGTGTGTTGCAAGGTCAAGCTGCAGCTGAAGAAATTCCATCATGCTAGACAGCCTGGAAAGGCATGGATTGACACCAGCAAGATGGCCCAACCAGAACTTGTTGAGCAGTTTGCCTCCACCTTTGAGAAGGAACTTGGTGTACCACAAGAAGGAGAATCTGCAAAGCAGAAGTGGGAAGAGCTGCGAAACACCATCCACCGCACAGCCTTGGCTACCTTTGGGAGGAAGACCTCGAAGTCACAGGACTGGTTTGATGCCAAGTTGACCGAGATGACCCCTGTCACTGAAGCCAAGTGCTCAGCACTTGCTGAGTACAAGAAGTACCCAAACGAGAAGAATCTCCAGATTCTCAGGACTGCGAGAAGCAAAGTTCAGCAGACTGCTCGGCGCTGTGCCAACGAGTACTGGACTCAGCTCAGCCAAGACATTCAAACCGCTACCATAACAGGGAACATCCATGGTATGTACGATGGCATCAAGAAAGCACTTGGTCCGGCTCAGAGCAAGACGGCCCCCCTCAAATCCTCCACTGGGGAGATGATCACAGAAAAGAACAAGCAGATGGAGAGATGGGTGGAACACTATTCCGACCTCTACTCCAGACAGAACACTGTGACACCGTCAGCCCTTGATGCCATCAACTGCCTGCCATCCATGGACGAACTTGACGCCGAGCCAACCATCAACGAACTCAGCAAAGCCATTGATAGCTTGGCCGCTGGCAAGGCACCCGGCAATGACGGCATACCCCCCGACCTGATCAAGCACTGCAAGATAGCCCTACTGCTGCCATTGCATGACGTCCTCTGCCAGTGCTGGACGGAAGGTGCCGTACCACAGGACATGAGGGACGCCAAGATCATCACCCTCTACAAAAACAAAGGGGAGAGAAGCGACTGCAACAACTACAGGGGCATATCCCTCCTCAGCGTTGTTGGCAAAGTCTACGCACGAGTTGTTCTCGTTCGTCTACAGAAGCTTGCCGAACGTGTCTACCCCGAGTCTCAGTGTGGCTTCCGCGCTGAGCGATCAACGGTAGACATGATTTTCTCCATCCGCCAACTCCAGGAGAAATGCAGAGAACAGAACATGCCCCTGTACATCGCCTTCATCGACCTCACCAAAGCGTTCGATCTGGTCAGCAGAGAGGGCCTTTTCAAGATCCTGCCAAAGATAGGATGCCCACCAAAGATGCAAAGCCTCATCGAATCGTTTCACACCAACATGCAGGGGATAGTGCAGCATGACGGCAACGTCTCAGAGCCATTCAACATACGCAGCGGAGTGAAACAGGGCTGTGTACTTGCGCCAACCCTCTTTGGGATTTTTTTTGCTATGCTCCTGAGGCATGCCTTCAGCACAGCAACAGAGGGAATCTACCTGCACACAAGATCTGACGGCAGGCTTTTCAACCTCGCCCGCCTGAAAGCCAGAACCAAAGTACGCGAGGCTCTAATCAGAGACATGCTGTTCGCAGACGACGCTGCAGTCGCAACCCACACACAGCAGGAGCTTCAGACCCTGATGGACTGCTTCTCCCAGGCATGCAAGGACTTCGGGCTTACCATCAGCCTGAAGAAGACTAACGTCTTGGCGCAAGGCACGGAAGCACCGCCAACCATCACCATCGACGACTACGAGCTGGAGGTTGTGAATCAGTTCACGTACCTGGGGTCCACGATCAGCAACAACCTGTCCCTTGATACAGAGATCGACAAGAGGATTGGAAAATCAGCCTTCACACTCACTCGCCTCACCACACGAGTGTGGGAGAATCCCAAACTCTCTGTCAAGACGAAGATGGCAGTGTACAACGCCTGCGTCATCAGCACACTGCTCTATGGGAGTGAGACGTGGACAATATACGCCCGGCAGGAAAAGAGACTGAACTCCTTCCACTTGCGCTGCATTCGCCACATCCTGGACATATCCTGGCAGGACAAAGTGCCCAACACAGAAGTTCTGTCCCACGCCGGCCTTCCCTCCATGTTCACTCTACTCAGGCAGCGCAGGCTCCGCTGGCTAGGCCACGTTCACCGTATGGAGGATGGCAGAATCCCCAAAAACATCCTCTACGGAGAACTGGCGACTGGCAGGAGAGACGTTGGCCGCCCACAGCTGCGCTTTAGAGACGTCTGCAAGAGAGACATGAAGGCCCTGGAGATCAACACAGAGCGCTGGGAGGACCTTGCAACGGACCGCTTCAAATGGAGAGGCACCCTGACCAGACAGCTCAAGGCGGGTGAAGAGAGACTGACTGCTGCAGCAGATGAAAAAAGGACCCGCAGGAAGAACCACCACAGACCCAGCATCACGGAGACCACCCACAAGTGCGACCTGTGTGACAGGGACTGCCATTCGCGCATCGGCCTGTTCAGTCACAGGCGGTGCTGTTCCAGCAGAGTAGACGTTTAGGATTCTCTTCCATGGTCATCATAGACCGATGGAGGCCGACAGCCCACCCCCCAGTGGCCCCACCGTGACCCCGCAGCCAGCGCCATCACACTGGTCGTGACAACCGCTTACGGCGCGACCTGAGGGTGCACCCCCAGAGCTCCCCCACCATCCTCTGGGGCCCCACCCGGCTCCACTCCACACCCACAGGCAACGTTGAGGAGCTGCTTCGTGACAGCATGGAAGAGGAGCAAAGTCTCACAGAGCAAGACTCTGCCCTTTGAGATCCAGCAGCTCAGCTCGGGTTGCGATGATCAGCGGGTCGCCCGGTGCACACCGCTGACGATTTGTTGTATTATCCTGGCAAGACCGCTGGGAGACGGGCCGGAACGACGCAAGACACACAACTGACTGTAGATCAGTGAACCAGCGCTGCTCATCCATGCTAGAAGGAGACTAGAAGCTGGTCAGCTAATGGCTAACTGACGTATGAGGGAGGGCGGAGTTGAACAGCCGAAGGATGGTTCTTAAAGTGATAGGCTTTATAAAAATCAGAGCATTTGAAGAAAGCCAGGAGACATAAAAAACTAATTTGCTTCAGTAATTAAAAAATTAAAGAAAATGTGAACAAAATATGTCACAAACACTTCATTAAAACATGAGTGAGCTGTTAAAATGTGGAACAAGAGCAGTCAACGAGCCTTTAACTCTTTAACAAACAGCATTTTTATAAAAAGTTTAGACCTATGAAATGTTTGTGTTTGAATACTGTTATATTCATTTAGATAATAATCCTGATCATGACAAAAAGTAATCAATGCACTCTTTTAATTTGCGCAATTTAAAATAGACTAAGGGGCAGATTTACTAATGTTCTGTGCCAATGCAAAACCCCGTTTTGGCATTAAATAACTACTGTCAAGATTTACTAAAGGGTGCAGGGCAAAATTAGCGGTGGAAAGGCATGGACAATGTTAATTTTGCGCCTGGCCTTATTGCATATGTATTTGTAGGAGTTGTCATGTCAACACGTAAACTGGCACAAAGTGATTTACTAAGGTTTGCGGTTGTCAATCTCCTGCTAAATTCGCCAGGATTTACCGCCACAAAAAAGCATGTCTTAATTCATTTGCGCCTGATGACAGCGATCGTTGGCGCCAAGACACCGGCGAGAACAGAGGGCCTGTGATGGAAGAGACAGTAGCTTCTCTCTGCACGTGGCATTATTTGGCATGACAGAACAGATTATACAGACGTGGACAAAATTGTTGGTCACCCCTCTGTTAATGAAAGAAAAACCCACAATGGTCACAGAAATAACTTGAAAATCAGACAATGCTTTTGAATTGTGGTTCAACAAAATTATTTAAAAAAAAAACAAACTCATGAAACAGGCCTGGACAAAAATGATGGTACCCTTAACTTAATATTTTGTTGCACAACCTTTTGAGGCAATCACTGCAATCAAACGATTTCCGTAACTGTCAATGAGACTTCTGCACCTCTCAGCAGGTATTTTGGCCCACTCCTCATGAGCTCCAGTTGTCTGAGGTTTGAAGGGTGCCTTCTCCAGACGGCATGTTTCAGCTCCTTCCACAGATGTTCAATAGGATTTAGATCAGGGCTCATAGAAGGCCACTTTAGAATAGTCCAGTGTTTGGTCTTAGCCATTCTTGGGTGTTTTTAGCTGTGTGTTTTGGGTCATTATCCTGTTGCAAGACCCATGACCTGCGACTGAGACCAAGCTGTCTGACACTGGGCAGCACATTTCTCTCTAGAATACCTTGATAGTCTTGAGATTTCATTGTACCCTGCACAGATTCAAGACACCCTGTGCCAGATGCAGCAAAGCAGCCCCAGAACATAACAGAACCTCCACCATGCTTCACAGTTGGGAAAGTGTTCTTTTCTTGGTATGCTTCATTTTTGCGTCTGTGAACATAGAGCTGATGTGCCTTGCCAAAAAGTTGCAGTTTTGTCTCGTCTGTCCATAGGACATTCTCCCAGAAGCTTTGTGGCTTGTCAACATGCAGTTTGGCAAATTCCAGTCTGGCTTTTTTATGATTTGTTTTCAACAGTGGTGTCCTCCTTGGTCGTCTCCCATGAAGTCCACTTTGGCTCAAACAACGACGGATGGTGCGATCTGACACTGATGCACCTTGACCTTGGAGTTCACTATGAATGTGTTTAGAGGTTGTTCTGGGCTCTTTTGTTACCATTCTTCATCAAATTTCCTCCTGCGGCCACGTCCAGGGAGGTTGGCTACAGTCCCGTGGATCATAAATTTCTGAATAATATGTGCAACTGTAGTCACAGGAACATCAAGCTGCTTGGAGATGGTCTTATAGCCTTTACCTTTAACATATAATTTATATGTATAATCATATCTATAATTTACATATATCACATATCTATAATTTTCTTTCTAATCTCCTGAGACAACTCTCTCCTTTGCTTCCTCTGGTCCATGTTTAGTGTGGTACACACCATGTCACCAAACAGCACAGTGACTACTTGCCACCCTTTAAATTGGCCGACTGACTGATTACAAGTTTGTAGACACCTGTGATGTTAATTAGAGGACACATCTTGGTTGAACATGTCCCTATGATCACATTATTTTCAATCTTTTCTAGGGGTACCATCATTTTTGTCCAGGCCTGTTTCATGAGTTTGTTTTTTAAAATAATTCTGTTGAACCACAATTCAAAAGCATTGTCTGATTTTCATTGGTTAATTTTCATAGAATTTTTATTTATTACCACTTTTGTCAGATTCAAGTTATTTCTGTGACCATTGTGGGTTTTTCTTTCATTAACAGAGGGGTACCAACAATTTTGTCCACATCTGAACTGAAACGATCTCCCAGAGACTGGTGTGAACTGGACATCAGCCAGCAGAGGATTTTTTTTTAAATTTAATTTGTTTATATATAGCCTAATAATAATAATAATTTATTTCATTTATAACGCACTTTACATTTCAGGGCAAAATCTCAAAGTGCTACACAAATAGGATTAAGAACAAGAATAAAAGCAAACATTCAGAGATGGTACATACAATGACACACCAGGACATTAAAAAGCTTTCCTAAACAATGAATCCATAAAATAGTACTGCCCTTCTTACCCGGAGTGGACAAAAGGATCACAGATCCATGACATCCCCCGACATTGCAACATTGTAGTAACTCAGTGTCAGCAGTCTCTGCTGTGGCTGTCGGAGCAATAACTGAAATTGTGTGTGTTCAATTCTGTTACATTCCAGACTTCAGAAAACACAAAACACACATATTTTTAAAAAGTTGTGAATTGGGAGACCTGTAGATTTTGTTAAATCAAAGTTATTCACATAATAAAACCCCAGAGTCTCCATCAGACCAACTTGATGGTTCTTGTGTTAATAAAATAAACACGTTGGTCAATAATCAATTTATTCATGAATAGTCCTTTTTAAATTAGATACAAATGCTTCATTTACACATATTAAACAAAGAAGTCTGCCATGTGAAATGAAAATCAAAACTTTGAAATATGACGAACAAAAATAAACTGCATTACTGGGGTTTGCGCTTAAACAAAAGCTTAAAAAAAAAACTCCTATATTATGCTGCTCTGAACTCGCTGAGCCTGTGTTGATGACCCGCTTCCTCAGGTGGGCCTGTGCGCAATTTTACGGTGTTCTTGGTGGATGGGTTGTCATTATTGAAATGAAGTGACTGCATCTGTGTTCATAATTTTGAGTGTTGTTAGTAGATCACTGGCAAAAATTGGACACTCCCTTAGGTGCTCTGTCTAATTTGCGCTGCCTTAGTAAATCTGCCCCTTAGTCTATAGAGTGATTTGGTGCAGTTTAAAGTGGTAAAACTAGCCTTTAAAGTGAAGTCTGTAATTTTCAGGAAAAAATGGCATTTTGAAAATAGTTTCTCAGATGCACATGGGCTTTTCAGTTTTCACATTATTTTAGACAGAACATTAAATCAGTCTAACTCATCCATATTTTTTATTAAACCTAATCTGAAGTTTAACTATGTGAATTGTTAATGAATTAAGTTGAATGTGTTGTAGTCTGTCTTTAGTCATGTTTAAAATGTGTTTATAAATGCATTTGCATATTGTGACCATGGAACTCAACAGTTTAATTAATGTTTAAATTTGTGGTAATGACAAATGCTAGGTGTATTCGTTGTTAACTAAAGCTGTGAGTGGTCAGACACAGGAGTGGACTTTGTTCACCGTTCTGAGCTGCTAACATTGTGATGAATGTTGAAAGACACAACGCTGTCAGTTTACAAGCATTCTGCTCATGTTGCGTGAATGACTTCTATTGAGCGTAGTGTCATATACACACAATTAAATGTGTCCTTTCACAGATTTAAGTACATGTCTATGCATTACAATATAATAAAGTATATGATTAGTTTATGTATGTAGAAGAACAGACAGTCAAAGCCAGAGCTGCAGAGCTACAGACCCACAGCCTGGGGCTCTGTGCTAACTGGGGTGGAGGTCAGTGTTGTAGTTGGAACGGACAGATTGTCTGGAATCAGACCTTACCAGTCTTCAGGGTCAATGTCATTTCATATTTGGGTGTCGTATGACATTACAGGTTATATTCACATTCTGCTGGCACTAACCCTGATAATAAAGGCACCACCAGGCAAGTTTAAAGGTTAGAGGCCAGAATTTGAAACTTGGTGACCTAGTAACCGAACTTCAGACCTAGTCAGTCCTCAAGATCAAAGCCAAGGTCAAGGCCATTTGACATTTTTTCTGTGCCCAAGACACCGTTCTAACATTTGCACTAATATCTTGCCATAAGCTCTAATAAAAAAGTTGCTATTGGCCCAAATCGATTTGGACCTTTTGTGACCCCATAAACATAGCAACACATACTAAGCCTGAGGGTGACCCACAGTGCCAAGTGTGGTTACCCGAGCTTCATCCTTCCTCAAGTTACTGTTCGGACAAACAGACGGCCCAACCCACGCTTCGCTCTGTCGCCATGGGTAACAAGGCACAGCTTTGTTTTTCTCAAACGAGTTTCTCTCTTTTTCATGAATCCAAAATGACACAGTAACCAGGTCTTTTTCTCTTGTCACGTTTCTGACCATGGGTTTGTGGCGACTGGGATGAAATTAGCTGCTTTGTGGATGAAGTCGTGAGAGGTCAGGGCCACGCTCATCTGGCTGCGTTCTTCTCAATGGACTCGACGGCTGCCGTGGCTCACCTTTAGTTCTCGTTTCTTCACTTTTTATTATTCCAGGTGCTGATGAGGACCGGTCAGGTTTCCAAGCAAAACGCTTTATTTAATTTTTTAAGTAATTATTTTGAGTGGAACGAAGACAAGCAGAACTACTCTGTACAGGTTTAATGTCTGGTCCGCTTCCATGTGCCTGGAGACAAGAATGTAAAATAAAAATCATGTTCGAGGGTCTGGATTACTGATTGTGTATGTGTTATTAGCATGTTTTCATGTGTGTGTGTGTGTTGCAGTTATTGTCAGCACCAGTTTTTGTGACTGCACGTGCGTAGCCTCTCTAAAATCAACCATTAATTGTAAAGAATTTTGCTTTGAAGCTTTGACCTGCATAGGTTGGACTGTGAAACTGGCACTCGTCCTAAAGCCTTTTGGACACTCTAGGGTACTAAAATGTGCAAAATGACCAAAAACGATGTAATAAATAAGAAACAAAACTAATGATTGAAACCAGAAACAAAAAAATTGTAAACTGTATAATTGGAGATTAGAAGTAATTGCAGCTTTAATTAGATTTTTTTAATACAAAGACAGATGGTCCCTCTGACACTGTACTGCTTGCTATACTGTGTACGAGTTGACTCTCTGTGTTGCTGGACAATCCGTCTGTATGTGTATTTGCTGCAGGTCTGAGGAGGGTCTAGCTGTCGCTCAGCGGGCCTGTCAGGAGATGGCTGAGAATCTCCGGAGAGTGACACAGGACAAACAGAGCATCGACATGAAGATGGCTGCCGAACTTGATGATCTTTATCGTACAAAAATGAATTTGGAGGAAAGGCTTGTGGAGCTTATCAGGTACAAACACTGTTATATTTGTACAGATTTTCATGTAGCTCATTAGCATTTGTTATGTTGATCGTTTTCTGTTTTGGGTCACGTACTTTGTCGCCACAATGGAGACACAGTGGGATTTTCAGGACTCTGTAAATGTTTCTTTGTGTTTTTGCAGGGAGAAGGATGCCCTTTGGCAGAAGTCTGACGCCTTGGAGTTTGAACAGAAACTACGGGAGGAAGAGACAGAGCGAGACGTTAACCACTGTCTGAGCTGTCACACTCAGTTTGGCTGGTGGTTCCGCAAATACAATTGCAGGTTAGAGTGGAAACTGTCTTGTTGTGCTCAAGTTTTTGAGAATAATTACTCACCACAAAACTTACTTTTTTCTGAAAAAGACTTTCACTTGCTGCCAAAGTTTCCTAAAACAGTTCAAGGTTAATGCAAACAGATGAAACCGAATTCCACTGACATTAAATGTTTCTGTTTCAGTTCTTGTTCAGACGTTCATGTAATAACCACCCACGAAATACAGCAATACTGCATAATGTGTCTACCACAGTGCAGTTATTGTGTGTAAATAAGGAAATAATTTGATGTGGTGACTTGACTTAGTGGGAATTTGTCTTTGGCTCCTTCTCCATAACATATTAATCAACATGCAACACTCCAACATTACACACAGTTAATGTAACAAGCAGTTGTGCATATGGACAATGAACAGAGCAGTATTTAGGAATGTTCAGGAAATTGTTAAATACTTAATAAAAACTCTCTGTTGCAGTCAGTGTCTGAATGGCATGAGGTATAAAGGACCTCTGGTATATATGTTCAGGCTGATCCTTGGGATCCTCATTCAGCAGCCAGAAGGGAACAGCACAAACTCAGAATTTAGAGGGTGTGAAGTATCATTAAATATTTGTCTGGCCTTCCTCAGTACTGAGCTCGCCAGTAGGTCACATGATTGTTTTTGTGATGTACCGATCACCTTCCTTGCAACATTAACAGTTTTGGAAAGTTTGTTATCGTTCTTCACTCATGTTTCCATACCATGCAGTTATATTAACCTGCAGAATGCTTTCAGCTAGGCCTGTTACATGTTATGTCACATATGTGGGGGCTGGCACTGAAGCACCTCAGTTTCCTGATTAAAAACATCCTCTGATTTGCTTTCTTAAAATTGCATTTTTAATGAAAGCACCAAGGTGCAGCTGCCTCGGTGCGACCTCTATTGTCCCGGCCTAGTTATTACAATACCTTTTTCCACAGCTCCATTGAGGCTATAAAGGTGAGTTACATTTGTGTTTATCTTGAAAACAAAGGCTTATCTCGAAATTCTGGCAAATTAAAAGTCAAGAATCTATGCCGATATAATGATACGTGGGTTTACTCCGGGATTTCTCCGGTTTCCTCCCACATGCCAAAAACATGCAAGTTAGGTTAATTGGCATCAGACTGGGGATTCTGAATTGTCCTTAGGTATGACTGTGAGAGTGAATGGTTGTCTGTCTCTCTGTGTTGGCCCTGCGATGGACTGGCGATCTGTCCAGGGTGTACCCTGCCTCTCGCCCAAAGATGCTGGGATAGGCTCCAGCCCCTCCGCGACCCGAAAAAAAAGGATTAAGCGGAAGAAGATGGATGGATGGATGATTTTGAGTGCGCGAGCTGAAAAGCTGATAACAGACAGACACACAACTACACATCCACACAGAGACACATTGAGTGATTACAGTATGTCTCTGTTGCACTGAGGCATAAAAATGCACTAAAGCTCATTGTATGATGTATAATTGTCCCCAAATGTTTAAAATGTTCCACTGCTTCTACAGGCTGGAATTAGAGCTCGGCAATATGGTACAGAAATTCTATCACTTAGGGTTTTACATGTTGATCGACAGTGATGTATATCACAAACTAAAATAAGAAATTAAATTAAAATATTTGTTATCATTAACTGGAGAACACTAAATTTGTTGGTCAACTTCATATAAGGAAACGTATCGTTCTAAAAATCTCAAATCTACAACTAAAATGCTAGCACACACTAAATTACATGGTCAGGGTAAAATAAATTAAAAAGGGAAATAATAATGTCTACAAAACAAAATCTCAAACAAACCTCTATACTGTCTTCAGTCTCTTTTAAATTGTTTAGAAAAAACCCTACAAAGACAAAAAAAATGACGCACTTTTTCCCCAACAATGTTCTTATCTTTTGCCCTTGGCTGTGTCCTTGTGGGTAGTGCTTTTGTTACAGAGAAAGGGGAAGGCTGGAAAAGTGAGTCACTTTTCATGCTCACTGACACGCAGAGCAGATGAACGTTTTCACGTCACACTGGAGAGTTACAGTGAGGACCTCCATAACCAGCGTTGTGTGGATCCAGTAGGGACGCTGTCCCAGGTGTAAGTAACGTCACCCCTCGTGTCTCAGCACAGTCTGCTCTGGACCTGATGACAACCAGAGGTGGCTCATGGTAGATGTCGACGAGGAGCACAGAGGCTGTTCAGTGTCGGCAATCAATTATTCTCGCAACAGCGCTTTATTGCAGTTGTTCCTCCCCGGGGAAGGAGACATTAGACACCGGGAGTGGGTTCAGCATGTCTGGGGTGGATGTCTGGGCTACCAGCCTCCAAGTGTGTGTGACGCCCACAGTGACCCGTGGCATCCTTCCCCACTGGAGCAGTCCAGTCCAGCACCAGAACCAGGCCCTTTGGCACACTCAGTCAGTGCGGGGATGTGAGACCACCTCAGTTGTCAGCAGTTTACCCACCATTTTTTTGTTCATACAACCACGTTGCTATTGTTTACATTTCATCTTCCTGTGGAGTGGGCAACACGCTGACTGTGGCTGGCTATCATGGTGGCATCACGCAAAGAATATGTGATGTGCAAAAGGCTGCATGATTGAATTTTAAAGCCTACGCTTATCATTGTTGTTTTTTCCCTCTCAGTAAAATGTCATGATGGGCAGCTCGGTGATGCAGTGGTTAGCACTGTCGCTTCACAGCAAGAAGGCCACAAGTTTGAACCCATCCCTGGCCAGCAGCCACCCTTGTCCCCATGTCTGCGTGGGTTTTTGCCAAGTATTCCAGTTTCCTCCTACAATCCAAAGACATGCATGTTAGGTTAACTGGCATCAGCTGGAGATAAATGGTCTGTACCCCCATATCTCACGGAGTGGCGACTGCTGAGGAAAGTTCACAAACGTTGCACTTTTTGGGTTTTGTCAGGGCAAGAGGTTGCCAAACAGTTCGCCAGCAGTTTTTTTTTTTCTTAAAAAAATTTGAATATGCTCAAAAATTAAAATCAATTTGAAGAGGAAAAAGCCATCTCTATTGTCATTCAGTCCATACAGCCAATCATGTACAGTAGAACGAAATTATGTTTCTCCTGTCTACAATGTTAATCACATGTAGAATCAGAGGGGTCGCTGCCATGCAAGGCACTGCCACAAACAACTTCTCCTTCCCCCATTCTATTATGCTGAGCACCAAGCTAGAAGGCGGGAAGTACCATTTTTATATGGTCTTTGGTATGACCCGGTCGGGACTTGAACCCCCAACCTCCTGGTTGTGGGGCGGATGCTCTATCAACTAGACCACCACTCTGGTTCATTAGTGGCAAAATAGTCATATTTGGAAAAAGTTGTAATGCGTGTCACTAAAGTTCTTTTTGGTTCGCCTAGTAGTGACCACTAGCAACTGTTTAAGACCCTTTATGACAAAGCTCCTGAGCTCCCTGAACCTGGTTCTGCTGGAGGTTTCTTCCTGCTAAAAGTGAGTTTTTCTTCCACCGTCGCCAAGCGCCTGCTCACAGGGGATTGGCTGATTGCTGGGGTCTTTCTGCAATTGTGGGGGTTTACCCCTACAGTTGAAATTGCTATGAGATGACTGTTGTTGTGAAATAGCGCTATATAAATAAAGCTGAATTGAATTGAAAGCTGTTGCCGACCTTAAAAACTTTGTGTGAACTATTTTGAAACCTTTTATGACTCCTGACGAAACCCATTTAAATGGAGAATATTCTTATGCGTCCACCTCCCTTCAATTAAATTAAGTTTCTTTTTCCTTTTTCAGCTGCTCCCTTTTGGGGGCGCCACAGCCTATCATCACCTGATATTGTGGTGATCCGCATGTCTATTTGGCAAGGATTTTTTTTTTTTTTTTATTATTTTTGCCCTTCCTGACACAACCCTGCCCATTTATCCGGGCTTGGGACCTGTGGCTGGGTAACCAACTTTCCTTCCTCCATTCTGTTATGCTGAGCACCAAACTAGAAGGCAAGAAGTACCATTTTTATCTGGTCTTTGGTGTGACCTGGCCAGGACTTCAACCCACAACCTCCTAGTTGTGGGGCGGATGCTGTACCATTGATAGAGCAATTAAATTACGGTTTTTAGGTTTATTTTCATATTTCACATATTAGGCTTTAAACAGTTGACATGCATTTGTTCAAACCTAATTCCAAAGAAAACTGTAATATGTTACAAAAAAGTGTTTGTGGGTTATTTATTGGTACATTTTTGATCAGTTTGAAAACACAAAGTGGTGTAGGTATTATTTTTTTTAAATCAAGATTGGCAAAAGGGTTTAGGACTGAAAGACAGTAAATGAGGCTTCATATGGCATTATTCTGTGTATTTTTTTTAAAAATATGAGCGTGCATATGTGTGAGAGCAGGGAAGGAAATTGAGAGCATAAAATTGGAAAATGAGGTGGAAAATAATGTTGAGAATAAGACTGTTATCAAGTGGGTGGACAGGCTGGAACTGAGCACAGATATGGGGCTCACTTCAGTGCCTCGGTTAACTCTCATTTCAACTTCAAGCACCCGTCCGGTCTGCATTCAACCACTGTCTTTTTGAAAGTTCCTCTCCTTTGATGTGTTGTTCTAAAGATGTCAAGGACTCAGACTTGACTAGAAGATCGCCTATACAGCAATGCATGACCCCAGTACTGCAGATGAAAACACAGCTCCGTGTCAGGAAGGTCCACTGGATGTCAGTGCACGTTGGAGCGTCTGTAGCTATGGACTCAGTCAAAAATGTGTCTTCAGTGTGCCAGTAGCATTTGGTTTGAAGTTTAATGGTGTTTTTTTTTTTTAACAAAAAAAGGGCTAAAATTGCAGTTTTAAAGTAGCATTGAGTGGTATTTGTCTAAAGTTTAAAAGCGAAGTAAAGATGCATATTTTCATTTCTGAAAAATGTTGTAAGAAGTTGTGAATTTCCCAAAAAGAAGTTCTACACTTTCCAAGAAGAGCTGCAACTTTATAGTGAGAAAGTCACAAATTTATTCACCTTTCCATTGCCTATATTAGGGCTGTGCGACATGACCAACATTTTATATCACAATGATGATATATATCATAATATACATTTTCTGTTAATGCTACAGTTTAGACAGTACCATAAAAAGGAGAACCTCTCTCTTTTTTTACATTTTAAATTACACACTGAAAAAAAATCAGTTGTACAAATTTGTAGAAATTGAACAAACAACAGTCTGAAAACTGACATTCTGGTCTGATTTTTTTTGATTTTGTATACTTTATTGATCCCCAGAGGGGAAATTGAGGGCATCCACGTGGATGGATGAAGCAGCCACGGTACGGCGCTATCCCTTAACCATTCACACACACATTCACACCTAAGGCCACTTTAAAGTCTCCAATTAACCTAACCTGTATGTTTTTGGCCTGTGGGAGGAAACCGGAGAAATCCCGGAGTAAACCCACGCAGACATGGGGAGAACATGCAAACTCCACAGATCACTGCTGGTCAGGGGCTGGGATCGAACCAGGGATCCCATGGCCAAGGGTGAGTTGCTGTGCTGGCACAGTGCTAACCACTGCGCCACCGCACCACCCAATGATTTAACCAGTTTGCTTCTGTGTAAAATTATTTCAGTTTGGCCATGATCTGAAAATCACAGACACAAAAGGTAATGTAAAAAATCCATGTGATGACTTTAACTTTATTCATTATCGCTGCTTTACTAATTAAAATGATTAGAAATCAGATAAATTACATTAAGGTCCAATTTGCTCCTCTGACACATTTTAATTAATTAATTTTATGTGCAGCTATCACAAGCGTTTGCAGCTTTAATAAAACTTTTTCAGAAAAAACTAAGAAACTCTGTAGTAATTTCAACTGAAGAAACGATGGTCTGATACACTCTTAGTGACAACCTAGTATCGTCATTTAACATTTGCTGTTTATTAATTATAGTGAGATGGTGTTAACGTGACTTAGCTCCAACTGGCCACTCACCCACACAGCTGTTGTGCTGTGCACACGGTGGGGAGAGGCTGGGCGCTGACTAGTAGTGTGTCAGGAGTTTTGCTGAAGAAACGGAGTATATGCATTTTAAATCCCGATATAAACGATAGAGTGTTAGATGAAATGATAGACTTTTTTATTTCATTAGCCAATGTATATTGTCATATCGCACAGCCCTAGCCTATATTAGTTTTATTCTAACCAAAATATTAATCATACACAATCACTAAATAAATATTTCCCTTTCACATTGAAAGGAGCCCGTTGAAGTGGCTTGGGCATCTGATCAGGATGCCTCCTGGACGCCTCCCATGTGAGATGTTTTGGACACACTGAAGAGACTGTTTCAGCTGGCCTGGGAATGCCTTGGCGTTCTCTCTGAAGCGCTAGAAGCGGTTTCCAGAAAGACGGAAGTCTGGTCTTCTCTGCTTAGACTGCTGCCCCTGACCCCGGATGAGTGGTAGAGGATGGATGGATAGATGGAAGGATGGATCAGTGTACCCTGGGTTGTTTCTTTAATTTGATTCGTCTGATGCATGTTTAACAAAAAGTAAACTTGCCATCTTGAATGATGTACCATAGAGCAGACGAGCAATCTCACAGGCGATTGTCTAGTTCAGTCTTAATCCATGACTGACTGGTGAATTACAAGAATACATGGAGTGAGGAGAACTTTCAGCAAGAGGGAAGCAAAAGTGAGCTAGCAAACGGAGACAACCACGCGTCTGTGCTCAGTCACCACTTGTCTTTATGCTTACTTACTAACAGTTTTATTCTAAACCTCTCACGCTCTGTTTTTACATTCTCGATGTATGCCCCTGCTTTCTTTTCTATCCATACACTCGCTCATGTTAAAGCAGCATAACTCCGTAGTCCTGCACATCAATTTTTGCTTGTTTTCACTGATTATTCTGTTTCTCCTTCATCATTCATGTGTCAAATCGCTCAGTGACCCTGCAGGGTGCCAAATTTTAAGAATCACCACCTTACACACTTAAGACCTATAATTTTCCTAAGCTGAAGGCCGAAATACAAACACTGCTTACATTTTAAAAAGCTTCTGTAATATACTTCTGTCATTAGCAGTCCCATGAAGGTTTGCTTTGTATTTCGTGCGTGGGTCCTTTTCCTCCCCAACTGGCCTTGCAGCTCAGGAATCTTTGATTGTGTGCTAATTGTCCACACTTGATAATTTATGAATAAAGGCATGTCTGGGATGGGAAACACAACAATTTGCTGGACCTCATCCTTCTCTTCCGGCTGTTATTTCTGCATATCAATTCCAGATTTTAACTTTCATCATTTAAAAATCGAGTTAAACCTCTTTTTTTTTTTTTTTTTTTTTGTCGGCTCCCATTTTGTTGCCTGTTTGTGCTCTGTCTCTACTGAACTTCATGTCAAAACGATAAGCTGCTTTCAGACAGCCTGTGCCTCTGAATCATGTCACGTCTTCCTTTTCCAGACTGTGTGGGCGTCCCTTCTGCTATGACTGCTGTAGCTACACGGTGAGCACCCAACAGGGTGGCAACAGAGAGCGCTGCTGCAAGGACTGCTACAACAACCACAGCGCAGTGGTGGAGCGCCACCCGCAGGAGGACGGGACTCACAGCACGCCGGGGACACCGTTCAGGCGCTTGCTGCAGGCTGGCCGGGCTGTAGCGGGTGCTTCAGGTGACAAGATACCAGTATGAGAGAAGATGTTTGGAAATGTACTGGTGTAGACAGAATAGAATAATGCTGTGTAACACAGTTTTGTTCCTGGACAGAAAGTATTATTTGCCATTTTCTTATGCTTAAAATCACTGGAAAATACTTTTTTTTAAATTATTCTTTGTTCACATTCAGAAGTGGGTAGAGTAGCCAGAAGGTCAAAGTTTACTCAGGTGAAAGTAGCATCACATTAACTTATTAATTGTTCAACAAAGTAAGAATATTCACGGAAAAAAGGTACTTGAGCAGGAGTGAGAAAATATCTACTGAGAAAGGTACTTGTGTAGTGGGCAATGGCTGTACTCTTGCAAATTTAGTAGGTTTTTTCTTTAATTTTTGCAATGATTTTCTCATAAATTTGTGGGGGATTTTTATTCCCATGAATTTTTCTCTTTATATGTAAATTTTGCTCATTTTTCCTGTGAAATATGAAACTTATTTTGCATAAATGTTCAACTTTTTCATGTATAGTGTATGTGCATTTTTTTTAATAAAGCTGCAACATTTTTCATCTTTTTCTTGGCATTATCAAAAGTTAAATTGCGATTTATTTATTTTTTCGTCATCTTCAACCACTTAATCCTTTTCGGGTCACGGGGGGTGGGGAGGGGGGGCTGGAGCCTATCCCAGTGTCTTTTGCGCAAGAGGCAGGGTACACCCTGAATAGATCGCCAGTCCATCACAGGTTCAACACAGAGAGACAGACAACCATTCTCTCTCACAGTCATACCTAAGGGCAATTTAGAATCCCTAGCTGATGCCACTTAGCCTCACATGCATGTCTTTGGCCTGTGGGAGGAAACCGGAGTACGCGGAGTAAACCCACGCAGACACGGGGAGAACATGCAAACTCCACACAGAAGGGTCACCAATGCTCAGGGGGTGGGAACCCACAATAGTCAAGGGTGGGATCAAACCCTTGACCTTCTTGGTGTGCTGCCACAATGCTAACCACTGCACACCGAGCACATGGGTTTTCTTGTGCATTTGATACTTTTCATAAATTTGAGGTCTTTCTTGTAAATGTGGGATTGTGGTAAATTTATTACTTTTTGTGATAAATCTGACTGTTACCACATAAATTTGTAATTTTGTATTCGTAAATGTGTAGTTTTGCAATTATACTCATGCCAGTTTGAGATGTTTTCCTTTAAAGATGCACTGCGGTGGATATAAATCCCCTTTAAAGCAAAACTACATTGTCTAAAATGGTATCTTGTGCCCTTTTTTCCACAAAAAAACTTCATGGTTTTACAGTTGCTTCTGAAAATCTTTTCCCTTTTCCTCCTCCTTCAAATGCCAGGATCTGTGAATATTCTAATTAGGCCCACTCACATCTCGCCCATGAGGATGCTGACGTGCCACCTCTCCTTGACGACCAGAGCACAACAGAAGTCTGCAAGCTGGCGAATTTGAACAGGAAACAATAGTATTGAAGATCTAATGTTTAAAAAATTGCAATCCAATGCTGCCATGAATACAGAGGGTCCAAACAATCACTCAGCACTTGCGGACCACACGAGCACCACAGCAAAGTGGCACGGCCCTCACAACTGGCCACCACCTCTGCTGCCCAAAAGCAGATCGTGAGTCCCCACTGGTGTCGGTGTGCCTTAAATATACAAAACTTCAAAAGTTAACACCACCATTACTATTTAGAGGAACGACCAGATCGATTGTATATCACATGCAACCACACTCCTCTAAGCAATTGCCAAACAACACTACACAATCATTCCTTGCACAGTCATCTCTGCACAGTCTCAATACACTCCAAAAGCATTTTACTTTGCTGTGCTACCTCAGGGCAAAACTGTCAGAAGACCCTGTCTGATTACATCTCTTTTGTCCTACTGTTTAACATGTAGCAGCATCTCTCCAAAAAAGTCTGAACAAACTAGTCAACAAGGTGCAGCATCTAAATATATTCAGGCTTATGTGGATATTTGTGGATCATTTTCTCCTGCACATTTCTCAAGACTTTGACATTTACTGTACATAAAACTATACCATTAGTAGACTTAAGTATTAAGCACTTAAAGGCTAATGGCGGCCCGTGCTACACTAACAGAATAAATCTTGTGATAAATACAAACTTGCCAGTTGAACGACATGCCCACTTGTATGCATGGTGGCCCAAGATAAATGGCTGGAACCGCATCGGTTGTTAAAAGCAGTTTGATGGTAAAGCCCAACTTAATTTGGGTCAAGTTTTCAAAGCAGATGTCCAAAAATGCTAACTGGCACTGGAGCTAAGCTGAATCCTCAGTTCCACCCTCTCCCTCCGAGGTCATACCCAGTGCTTAGTTCTGATTGGTTCCCTGTTCTAGTGATGTCATTAGAACAGTTTGTCTAAACTCAGCTTTTACAGATGTGGACAAAATTGTTGGTACCCCTCTGTTAATGAAAGAAAAACCCACAATGGTCACAGAAAGGACTTGAATCTGACAAAAGTGGTAATAAATAAAAATTCTATGAAAATTAACCAATGAAAATCAGACAATGCTTTTGAATTGTGGTTCAACAGAATTATTTTAAAAAACAAACTCATGAAACAGGGTTGGACAAAAATGATGGTACCCTTAACTTAATATTTTGTGCGCACAACCTTTTGAGGCAATCACTGCAATCAAACGATTTCTGTAACTGTCAGTGAGACTTCTGCACCTCTCAGCAGGTATTTTGGCCCACTCCTCATGAGCAAACTGCTCCAGTTGTCTCAGGTTTGAAAGGTGCCTTCTCCAGACGGCATGTTTCAGCTCCTTCCACAGATGTTCATTAGGATTTAGATGAGGGTTCATAGAAGGCCACTTTAGAATAGTCCAATGTTTCGCTCTTAGCCATTCTTGGGTGTTTTTAGCTGTGTGTTTTGGGTCATTATCCTGTTGCAAGACCCATGACCTGCGACTGAGACCAAGCTGTCTGACACTGGGCAGCACATTTCTCTCTAGAATACCTTGATAGTCTTGAGATTTCATTGTACCCTGCACAGATTCAAGACACCCTGTGCCAGATGCAGCAAAGCAGCCCCAGAACATAACAGAACCTCCTCCATGTTTCACAGTAGGGACAGTGTTCTTTTCTTGGTATGCTTCATTTTTGCGTCTGTGAAGATAGAGCTGATGTGCCTTACCAAAAAGTTGCAGTTTTGTCTCGTCTGTCCATAGGACATTCTCCCAGAAGCTTTGTGGCTTGTCAACATGCAGTTTGGCAAATTCCAGTCTGGCTTTTTTATGATTTGTTTTCAACAGTGGTGTCCTCCTTGGTCGTCTCCCATGAAGTCCACTATGGCTAAAACAACGACGGATGGTGCGATCTGACACTGATGTACCTTGACCTTGGGAGTTCACCATGAATGTATTCAACGGTTGTTCTGGGCTCTTTTGTTATCATTCGTATTATCCGTCTCCTCCTGTGGCCACATCCAGGGAGGTTGGCTACAGTCCCGTGGATCTTAAATTTCTGAATAATATGTGCAACTTCAGTCACAGGAACATCAAGCTGCTTGGAGATGGTCTTATAGCCTTTACCTTTAACATGCTTGTCTATAATTTTCTTTCTAATCTCCTGAGACAACTCTCTCCTTTCCTTCCTCTGGTCCATGTTTAGTGTGGTACACACCATGTCAATAAACAGCACAGTGACTACTTGTCACTCTTTAAATAGGCCGACTGACTGATTACAAGTTTGTAGACACCTGTGATGTTAATTAGAGGACACATCTTGGTTGAACATGTGCCTATGGTCACATTATTTTCAATCTTTTTTGGGGGTACCATCATTTTTGTCCAGGCCTGCTTCATGAGTTTGTTTTTTAAAATAATTCTGTTGAACCACAATTCAAAAGCATTGCCTGATTTTCATTGGTTAATTTTCATAGAATTTTTATTTATTACCACTTTTGTCAGATTCAAGTTATTTCTGTGACCATTGTGGGTTTTTCTTTCATTAACAGAGGGGTACCAACAATTTTGTCCGCGTCTATGTGTTTTAGGAAAAAAAAAAAGCATGTAAACTTTAAAGCAATCCAGTGATATAAAGAAAGAGCAGACAGTGCTAAATTAAATATTTTCTCATCCAAAATAGAAAAATGATGATTTCAACATTGATTATAATAAAATAAAATAAAATGATAAATTCACAAAAAACGAAAGCTGCCATCAGTTAAAATCAAAAATAACTCTAAGAATATGACCAAATATATTTAAGTAAAATTACAGATTTTACATAATAAATGTACTCACTTAAGGTTAAAAAGTATCATACAAGAAAAATCCTCTCAGAAGTACAGTTTTGCGAGTTACTTGAATCAGGGTAAGTCATTAGTGCCCCCCTCTTTTTACATTGCAATTGTTCATCTCCAAACTAAGATTTTTGTTCATTTTTGCACACCTTAAGTATAAATACATGTTACATATTTAACTCACAGAATTTGTGTGACTGAAAATGTGCAAATATGGCGAATAGGCTAATATGTAAAAATGTCCGTGTCCAGGTCACAAACGCAAAGTTGGAAGAGAGTAATGGCCATTTTGCTGTTCAGGAACAAACTTTGTCTTGGCGTAATAACTTTTTTGTTCTTTCAGGAGTCGAGGAAGGTGACAAGCTGGATGATGGCATTTTTGACATCATCACCGAAGAGGAAGTCATCGGGGTCCATGACTCGGACTCGCTTTCTTCTACCACTGCATGCTCTCCTGGGCGTGAACAGCAGGGGGCAGCACAGCTGTAAGTATCACCTCCTGTCACATACCGTCACCAACAGGGAATTGAAAATTGACACAGTCTCAGTCAGCAGCAGGGATTATTAACCAGAGCAAAACATAATTAATGGCATAAACCAGAGCAGATTTTCTATTTACACACTTCCTTTACAACATGCTGCCTCTGAAACAGTTTATTTTAACTCTGTGCATTAGTAATGTAGGGTTACAGAGATACACTGGTGGGTCTTAACACCATGATCACAAACAATTTTACTAAATGAAAACATATACAGTAGAGGGAGAGAAGTAGGCCTTTTTATGCTTTTGCACCAAACAAGTATTAATTCATTAGGAGAAAATCACTATGAGATTTATTTTATTTACTCTTATATAAATGATTTATTTTAAATAAATCACCTCTTTAAAACTGTTACTGGATTTCTTTGCCATGTGCAAGCTTAGCCTATGCTTTGCAGAGTAATTATACTGTAAATTCTATATCAATGTTGAATATCTGCATACTGATTAGAACCAGCAGTGCCAGTGCAGGAGACCTTCCCTCAGATGAAGCAGAGGACCTCAGCGCCACCGTACAGGACGCAGAAATCTGTTTACTAAAGTCTGGTGAACTCACGTGAGTAAAGTTACACCGAACAATCAAACATAGTAGAACTGTGCTTAAGCGTTCAAAAGTTAAATCTTTTTGAGGAAGTTTCTCTCTTGAATTTAGTAATGAGGAGATCCTGTAAAGGGAAGCAAAAGCTGAGCCTGTTCTGAACAGCTTCTCTGTAAATGGTACTGTGGTGAATGTTGCAGATCCTTTTTTCATTTCTGGTGAGGAAGTTTGCAGCTGTGGCCTTTGAGGACAGTCGACTTTGAGGGAAAGTGGTTGAAAAGCGTAACCACGGCAACAAGTTTCAGTCTGCAGCTATTTGTGTCATTTCTGTGAATAAAACTTGAGAAGCATGAAATCCATTTTAGAGCGAGTAATTTAGTTTGTTGATTCATTTTATCTGCAGGATTTCAGGGCATATGAAAAAATCTGATAGATTACTCTGAAACTAAATTCTTTAAATGGAAACATGGTAACTGGATAGAGTTTTAGCTTCCCGTTTTCAGAATTATCCGGTTCTTTGTTTGTTACACTGGTTTCTGGTTTTCAAATTTGGCATTGCAGATACAGACGTGGACAAAATTGTTGGTACCCCTCTGTTAATGAAAGAAAAACCACAATGGTCACAGAAATAACTTGAATCTGACAAAAGTGGTAATAAATAAAAATTCTATGAAAATTAACCAATGAAAATCAGACAATGCTTTTGAGTTGTGGTTCAACAGAATTATTTTAAAAAACAAACTCATGAAACAGGCCTAGACAAAAATCATGGTACCCTTAACTTAATATTTTGTTGCACAACCTTTTGAGGCAATCACTGCAATCAAACGATTTCTGTAACTGTCAGTGCGACTTCTGCACCTCTCAGCAGTTATTCTGGCCCACTCCTCATGAGCAAACTGCTCCAATTGTCTCAGGTTTGAAAGGTGCCTTCTCCAGACAGCACGTTTCAGCTCCTTCCACAGATGTTCAATAGGATTTAGATCAGGGCTCATAGAAGGCCACTTTAGAATAGTCCAATGTTTCGCTCTTAGCCATTCTTGGGTGTTTTGGGTCATTATCCTGTTGCAAGACCCATGACCTGCGAGTGAGACCAAGCTGTCTGACACTGGGCAGCACATTTCTCTCCAGAATACCTTGATAGTCTTGAGATTTCATTGTACCCTGCACAGATTCAAGACATCCTATGCCAGATGCAGCAAAGCAGCCCCAGAACATAACAGAACCTCCTCCATGTTTCACAGTAGGGACAGTGTTCTTTTCTTGGTATGCTTCATTTTTGCGTCTGTGAAGATAGAGCTGATGTGCCTTACCAAAAAGTTGCAGTTTTGTCTCGTCTGTCCATAGGACATTCTCCCAGAAGCTTTGTGGCTTGTCAACATGCAGTTTGGCAAATTCCAGTCTGGCTTTTTTATGATTTGTTTTCAACAGTGGTGTCCTCCTTGGTCGTTCTCCCATGAAGTCCACTTTGGCTCAAACAGTGACGGTTGGTGCGATCTGACACTGATGTACCTAGACCTTGGAGTTCACCATGAATGTGTTTAGAGGTTGTTCTGGGCTCTTTTGTTGCCATTCGTATTATCCATCTCCTCCTGTGGCCACATCCAGGGAGGTTGGCTACAGTCCCGTGGAGCTTAAATTTCTGAATAATATGTGCAACTGTAGTCACAGGAACATCAGGCTGCTTGGAGATGGTCTTATAGCCTTTACCTTTAACATGCTTGTCTATAATTTTCTTTCTAATCTCCTGAGACAACAATAGGCTGACTGACTGATTACAAGTTTGTAGACACCTGTGATGTTAATTAGAGGACACATCTTGGTTGAACATGTCCCTATGGTCACATTATTTTCAATCTTTTCTAGGGGTACCATCATTTTTGTCCAGGCCTGTTTCATGAGTTTGTTTTTAAAAATAATTCTTTTGAACCACAATTCAAAAGCATTGTCCGATTTTAATTGGTTAATTTTCATAGAATTTTTATTTATTACCACTTTTGTCAGATTCAAGTTATTTCTGTGACCATTGTGGGTTTTTCTTTCATTAACAGAGGGGTACCAACAGTTTTGTCCACATCTGTATGTGCTTTTCCCCAAACTGCTCGATTATAATAAAGGTTAACAACAAATTTACCTTTACCAAATAAAGAACCCTGTAAATCAGGGGTGTCAAACTCATTCCATGGAGGGCCAAGACCCTGCAGGTTTTACTTCCACCCAGTGTCTTCAGCAGGTGTTTTCACTGATCAGCAATCAGTGGGAAGAAATTCAGTGAACTCACCTGTTGAAGACACTGGGTGGAGGTAAAACCTGCAGGGTCTTGGCCCTCCATGGAGTGAGTTTGACACCTGTGCTGTAAATGTAGGAGAAAATTCTCACAAATTTCACAAGAAAAAACTAGCAATTTGATGAAGCTGCAAAATTTACAAAAAAGTCACATATTTACTTGAAAAAACATTTGCAACTAGAAAAGCACTCGGAGAGCGCAGACCTCCGCCAAGCGCCACAGTTCCCCCCATACAGTGTTTGTGTGTATGTTTTCAGATTCCTTGACCATGAAAACATATGACTAGCAATTGGATTCACAATGATAGGATTAGTGGTTCAGTAGTAAAAGCATTACCTCCTTGGCGGAGGTAATAAACTCAAGTGTTGCTGTTGTGTCCATCTCCTCCATCTCCAGACTCCCAGGCTGCGGGTGTTGCAATTCATCGCACAACCGCGTACAACCCACAGGCCAATGGGTTATGCGAGCGTTTTCATAGATCACTGAAAGCAGCACTCAGGGGTTCACTGACGGATGCAAATTGGGTAGACGGGTTGCCGTGGGTTTTATTGGGGTTGCGCTCTGCGGCAAAAGAGGATTTGGAAGCTTCCCCGGCAGAGAGCTTGTTTTTGCGCAGCCACTATGGCTGCCCGGGGAATTTCTGCCAAATAATCCCGCGCCAGACAGCTGCCCGTCTCAGCTTTTGCAGCGTAGCGCAAACACAGGCACGCTGCTGGGCCCTGCCCACCACAGTTTTCCGCTTGTTTTTGTGCCTAAAACTTTGAAGAACGCGGAGTTCGTGTTCGTCAGACATGACGACCAGCGCCCTCCATTGCGCCTGCACACATGTTGAAAATGGCCCTATCTGACAATGTTAAAGAATCCTTTAAAAAATTCCTGGATCCAGACGGTGATCCGGATCATCCCCAAAATTTAATCAGTTCTTCCTTGTACCATTTCCAACAACGCCTGAAAGTTTCATGGAAATCCGTCCAAAACTTTTTGAGTTATCTTGCTAACCAACAGACAGACAGACAAACAGACAGACAAACCCCGGCAAAAACATAACCTCCTGGCCTGCGGCCTGGCGGAGGTAACTATATAATGTAATGTACTTTATTTATATAGCCCTTTAATTGAACAGCACTAGAAACACACACAGCATAAAAACAAATTAACATAAACAAATGGATAAGCATAAATACCTAAAAATAAAAACAAAAGCAAGATAAAAGATTAAAAGAATAAAGAGAATAAATGTCACCACTAATGGGTGTTAAAAGCCATCCTGGACAAATACATTTTAAATTTTGATTTAAAAAGGGGCCAGGTCAGAGGTAGCACATAGGTCAGTGGGGAGATTATTCCAGAGCCTGGGGTGACAACAGAAAAGGCTCAGTCACCCCAGTGTTTATACCTTGACCTGGGCACATCCAGTAAAAGCTGATTGAATGACCTCAAAGCTCTGCCTTGGTCATGGACAGTTAAAATCTCAGATAAATAAGCAGGAGCAAGGCCTTTAAGCGTTTTAAAAACAGAGTAAAAGTTTAAAATTAATTCTAAAATGGACTGGAAACCAATGGAGTGAAATACAAATGGGTGTAATGTGCTCTCGTCTAGTTGTGTTGGTTAAAAGATGGGCCGCTGCGTTTTGCACAAGTTGAAGGCGTCTAAGAGAGGACTGTGAAATGCCAACGTAAAGTGCATTGCAGTAATCAAGTCTAGAAGTTATGAAAGCATGGATGGCTATCTCAAGGTCATGACGGCTCAGGAAAGGTTTGGCTCTGGATAACAGACATAACTGATAAAAGCTCATCTTGACTACATTGTCAATCTGTCAAATTTTAAATGGCTGTCAAAAATCACCCCCAGATTTCTGATAGCTGAACTGAGCCTTAAAGACAGGGTACCAAAGCCAGCCGTTACAGTATCCCCAAACACAATAGGTTCTGTTTTTTCTTCATTTAAGTGGAGAAAATTTTGGCTTAACCACAACTTAATGTCAGTGATGCAGTCCAATAGAACACTTCGTGAGTCAGTATGTTCTGGGCTCAAAGGTAAATAAAGCTGCAAATTGTCCACATAACAGTGGAAACACATGTTGTGCCTGGCTATTATTGACCTGAGTGGCAGCATATATAATGAAAACAGAATAGGGCCAAGGATAGAACCCTGTGGGACCCCACAGGAGAGAGAGGCACTGGATGAGGACATGTCACCAATCGTTGCTGAAAAAGTTCTGTTCAATAAGTAGGATTCAAACCACTTAAGTGCGGTGCCATGGATGCCAGCATGGTGATTCAGGTGTGACAGAAGGACAGTATGGTCCATCGTGTCAAAGACTGCTGTAAAATCTAGCAACACTAAAACAACGGGTCACTTGGCATCAACAGACATCATAATATCATTGTGCACCTTTAGCAGGGCAGACTCAGTGCTGTGACGAGAGCTAAACCCAGATTGAAACTTCTCAAAAATAGAGTTGTCTTCTAAAAAAGATTGCAATTGTATAAAAACAACTTTTTCTAAAACTTTAGATAAAAAGGGCAAATGAGAAACTGGTCTAAAATTAGATAAAACTGAAGGGTCAAGGTGAGTTTTTTTTAAGAAGGGGCCTAACCACGGCATGTTTAAAAGCAGGTGGGACAAATCCTGAACTAAGATAGGAATTAATAAAAACCAAAAGACCAGGCCCTCATCATCATGATCCATCATCATAGCAGTCTGTCGGGGGCGACAATGACTGTTTCATTTAGGTCTGATCAGATTTCGCCATGCAGCTCTGTCCTTCGCCCTCTGCTTCCAGGACAACGGCGGCATCTGAGCCGGTATGAGTTGTTTTCTGACTGACGATTTCATGAAACTGCTTGCAAAGTATTTGAGTACCGCTAGCTTTTGCTGGACTAGCGGCACATTCTTGGCAGATAGAGGTATTATCAGTGGCAAGGACAGGCCAAGACAAACTGATAGATGACAAACTGATAAATAATAAAAACCAAAAGACCAGGCCCTATAGTATTAAAAACCCTTTTCAGGATTCCAGCGGGACCAACATCCAGTGAGCAATTTGTAAGCTTCAGAGACTTCACTATATCAGTAAGTGATGATAAAGAAATCAGCTCAAACTACTCAAACACAGCAGAATGACCTGGGACAACAGACAAGCTCCCATTAAAACTGTTATTAATAACTCATCTGACAGAGTCCACTTTATCAGCAAAAAAGTGAAGAAAAGTCTCACATGTCGTAAACGAAACCTTTGCTACAGTCTGAGTGTGTGGATTTATAAAAGAGTTAATTGTGTTAATAGCACTCTAGGACAGTGACTGCTGCTGGAAATAATATCAGAGAGATACTGAAATTTTGCCTTTTGCACAGTCCTCTGGTAATCAGCAAGACAGTCCCTAAAAATTTCCAGAGACGCATGTAGTTTGTCCTTTTTCCATCTCCGTTCAGTCTGCCTCACTCATTGTCTAATGGCACGAGTAGAGTCGTTTAGCCAGGGATCTGTTTTCAGTTTGGCTGATTTAAGTCAAAATGGGGCAACAGTGTCCAAGATCCCAGAGCAGGTGGTGTGAAGGAGGAAAGAATATTATCCGGATGGGAAGGGGACACAAGACCATTCAAGGCAAAAAACTGCGAGTCCCTAAAAGCAGCAGTAAACTCCTCTGGCGTTGAAAAAATGATGATACGATGCCAGCATGATGGAGATGATGGATATAAAAAAATGACTCAACTTTGTGAGATAAAAATGGCAAATTTATAAGATAAAAGTTTTAAATTGACAAGAAAAGCTATAAATTTAAGAAAAACTAAAATTATATGGAAATAAATAAATAGATAGATAGATAGCCAGTTTAAGAAGCTGGGGATCAGACTGCCAAGGTCTCTGCCTTCAACGGCCACCTGATCCACATAGCACCAGACCCCCATGCTCCCTCCTGCAGGTGGTGAACCCACTGGAGGGCGGATCCATGTAACTCATTCGAGCTGAGCCCGACCGGGTCCCATGGGCAGAAACCCAGCCACCAGATGCTAGCCATCGAGCTCCTCCCCCAGGCCTGGCTCCAGGGTGGGCCCCATACCGGGCAGGGTACACTAAATCCTTGACATTTCTTTCATCATGGGAGCCTGTTGGATCGTTCTTAGTTTGGCCCTTCACCCAGGACCAGTTTATCTTGGGTGATCCTACCAGAGGCAAATTGCCCCAAACAACATAGCTCCTGGGATCACTAGGGCACGCAAACCCCCCACCACAATAAGGTGATGATCATGAGGGGGCCCAATCAGTCCACATGTGTTTTGTGGACTTGGAAAAGGCATTTGACCGCATCCCTCGTGGTTTTTTTGTGGGGGGTACTTTGGGAGTATGGGGTATTGGGCTTCTTGTTATGAGCTATCCGGTCTGGTTCGTATTGCCAACATCCAGTCAAATTCATTTCCAGTGAGAGTTGGACTCCACCAGGGCTGCCCTTTGTCACAGATCCTGTTCATAATTTTTATGGACAGGATTTCAGATGGTCTTGTCCTGTTGGCTTCATCAAGCAATGACCTGCAGGTCTTACTGGGACGGTTTGCTGCTGAGTGTGAAGCGGCTGGGATGAGAATCAGCACCTCCAAGTCCAAGTCCATGGTCCCCAGCCGGAAAAGGATAGATTGCCCTGTCTGGGTTGGGGACAAGCTCCTGCCCCAAGAGTTCAAGTATCTTGTGGTCTTATTCACGAATGTGGGGAGAATGGAGCAAGAGAGTGACAGACCAATTGGAGCAGCATCTGTAGTGATGCGGACGGTGTACCGATCTGTCGTGGTGAAGAGGGAGCTGAGCTCTAAACAAAGCTGTCGATTTAATGGCCAATCTACGTTCCTACCCTCACCTATGGTCATGAGCTTTGGGTAATGACCGAAAGAATGAGATTGCAGATACAAGCGGCTGAAATGAGCTTTCTCCATAGGATTGCTGGACTCACCCTTAGAGATAGGTTGAGGAGCTCAGTCATCCGGGAGAGGCTCAGAGTAGAACTGCTGCTCCTCCACATTGAAAGGAGCCAGTTGAGGTGGTTTGGGCATCTGATCAGGATGTCTTGCGGACGCCTACCACTTGAGGTGTTTTGGGCACGTCCCACTGGGAGGAGACCCCGGGGCAGACCCAGGACACGCTGGAGAGACTGTGTCTCCCAGCTGGTCTGGGAACGCTTTGGCATCTTCTCAGAAGAGTTGGAGCAGGCGGCTGGGGAGAGCGAAGCCTGGGCTTCTGTGCTTGAGCTGCTGCCTCTGCAACCCAGACCTCCAGAAAAGCTGTAGAAAATGGATGGATACATGGATATTAATAAATAAATATACATTTACAAAGAAAGATCTCAAGTTTACAAATTTATAAGGGGAAAAATTGCAATAGAAAAGTTACGAATTAGTTAAAGTCAAATTTCTGAAAAACATGATGGTGCTGAAGAACACTGAAGAAGAAAGACTGTAGAGTGTTTGTGTTTGCTCTGGATTACTCAAGAATGTTCAGAGCCCTAAAAGTGATATTTTATGTAGCATACAGTATCTCACAAAAGTGAGTACGACCCTCATAATTTTGTAAATAATTGTAAATATCTTTTCATGGGACAACACTGAAGATATGACATTTTGATACAATGTAAAGTAGTCAGTGTACAGCTCGTATTACAATGTAAATTTGCTGTCCCCTCAAAATAACTCAACACACAGCCATTAATGTCTAAACCACTGGCAACAAAAGTGAGTACACCCCTAAGTGAAAATGTCCAAATTGTGCCCAGTGTCAATATTTTGTATGGCCACCATTATTTTCCAGCACTGCCTTAACTGTCTTGGGCATGGAGTTCACTAGAGCTTCACAGGTTGCCACTGGTTGAGGTTGCCAGTTGCCACCTCTTCCACTTCTCTATGATTACATCACAGAGCTGGTGGATGTTAGAGACCTTGTGCTCCTCCACCTTCTGTTTGAGGAGGCCCCACAGATGCTCAGTAGGGTTTAGGTCTGGAGACATGCTTGGCCAGTCCATCACTTTTACCCTCAGTTTCTTTATCAAGGCAGTGGTCAACTTGGAGGTGTGTTTGGGGTCGTTATCATATTGAAATACTGCCCTGTGACCCAGTTTCCGAAGGGAGGGGATCCTGCTCTCCTTCAGTATGTTACAGTACATGTTGGCATTCATGGTTCCCTCAATGAACTGTAGCTCCCCAATGCTGGCAACACTCATGCAGCCCCAAACCATGACACTCCCATCACCATTCTTGACTGTAGGCAGGACACACTTGTCTTTGTACTCCTCACCTGGACGCTTGACACCATCTGAACACCATCTGAACCAAATAAGTTTATATTGGTCTCATCAGACCACAGGACATGGTTCCAGTAATCCATGTCCTTAGCCTGCTTGTCTTCAGCAAACTGTTTGTGGGCTTTCTTGTGCATCATCTTTAAAAGGGGCTTCCTTCTGAGATGACAGCCATGCAGACCAATTTGATGCAGTGTGCGGCGTATGGTCTGAGCACTGACAGGCTGACCCCCCACCCCTTCAACCTCTGCAGCAATGCTGGCAGCACTCATACGTCTATTTTCAAAAGACAACCTCTGGATATGACGCTGAGCACATGCACTCAACTTCTTTGGTCAACCATGGCGAGGCCTGTTCTGAGTGGAACCTGTCCTGTTAAACTGCTGTATAGTCTTGGCCGCCATGCTGCAGCTCAGTTTCAGGGTGTTGGCAGTCTTCTTATAGTCTAGGCCATCTTTATACAGAGCAACAATTCTTTCAGATCCTCAGAGAGTTCTTTGCCATGCGGTGCCATGTTGAACTTCCAGTGACCAATATGAGAGAGTGTGAGAGCGATAACACCAAATTTAACACACCTGCTCCCCATTCACACCTGAGACCTTGTAACACTAACGAATCACATGACACCAGGGAGGGTAAATGGCTAATTAGGCACAATTTGGGCATTTTCACTTAGGGGTGTACTCACTTTTGTTGCCAGTGGTTTAGACACTAATGGCTGTGTGTTGAGTTATTATGAGGGGACAGCAAATTTACACTGTTATACTGTACAAGCTGTACACTGACTACTTTACATTATATCAAAGTGTCATATCTTCAGTGTTGTCCCATGAAAAGATATAATAAAATATTTACAAAAATGTGAGGGGTGTCCTCACTTTTGTGAGATACTGTAACTTGTTACATAAATGTGTATGCTATAAAACTTCTCCTCACAGCTTTATCTAAAAACTGACTTGTGGAACATTGGCTTGATGCAACTAAAGAAAACAACTGTTAGCAGCAGGTTTACCATCTTGTGCTCCATCTTGCTTTGTTGTCTTTGCATTATTAGGCTTCGTGTTCCCTTCATGGTGGACAACATCTCGGTGTTTGGGGATGGCTTTCGAGAGCTCTTCATCAAGTCCAGCTGTTACAGCACCATCCCCATCACCGTGACCACTCCTGGTCCCACCATCTCCTGGACCTTCACCTCTGAGCCAAAGAGCATCTCCTTCAGTGTTGTCTTCAGAGAGACTTCAGAGACTCCAGTGGAGCAGGCCAAGGTGAGAAGCCGCTGTAAGCATGGGTGCATTCTTGAAGGTTTTTCTGTTTTTATGTCATATGGTGATAAAGATATCTATAAACAGCACACTGTGAAGCTTCTGTGAAAATAATGCACCTCTGTTGTGAGTTTTATGTTGTTGAATTCTGACAGCTTGGATTCATTACCACAGGGCTGGAAGCCTCTACTATGAAAAGAGACACGTTGAGCAGTTTTTGTCCCAAATGAATCTGCATAGAGGGCAAAATGTATATGAGCCACGTGGCTTTTAACGTTGGTAATATAGGTTAAGATTTTTTGCTTATTTCGCCAAATGTGGGTCTGTATCCAGGTTGTGCTTAGGGTCAAAGGTCACAAATTATGAGTACACCATATTTCAACTTTGAGCAGGTCTAGTTTATGTATGGGGGGGGGGGGGCTGAAAAGTTCGTAAGCTGATCATGATGCCGTGGTCAAATTTGACCAAATGACCAAATGTTTATTTTTAGTGTTGCAGCATTTGGCTCCCTGCTGTATAGATCAAAGACATAATGCCATCTTAGTCAGCCTACAAACTTTTCAGCCCCCCCTCGTTTGTACCTAAATATATGTTTAGAAAGAGAAGTGAAGGCTCTTGGTGACCTAAAATATAGATAATCAGGCTGAAATGAACTACTCTGCTACTTAAATATCAAACTTTTCTCTCATAACTTGTGACTTCTAATGTCAGAATTTATTTATTTTGAAATTGTTACTTTATAGTCATAGGTTTGTGACTTTATTCTTCTAAGTTTTAGATATAGATGGTATGCGTATGATGTGTGCGGCAGTGGCGCTGGGGTGGGCCTGCTGTGGGGTTGCCTGGGGGGGGCTTGCGCGGGGGGACGCAGGCTGGTCTCCGGCCCGGGGGGTGGGGTCACTGGCCTCCTGGGGCCCGGGGGTGGGCGTTGGCCCCGCTGGGGGGGTAGGGGTCGGGCGGGTCCGGGGGTGCGGGTTTGCCGCGCCGGCCACCGAGCGACCTGGCTTCCCTCAATCGTCCCTCCGGGGGCAGATTCCTGGCTTTCCTGGGGCTTGCTGACCTCGGACGTTTGTGGTCTGTGGTGGTTGGTGGCGCTGCCTTGCCTTTTCGGGGTTCCCGGGGGAAGAGCTTCTGTGACCGGACCCTCCGCTTTGTATGTTTCCTGACAAACCACTCACATGCACACACTTATTTTGCGCACGCTCGCATATATATGCATGCAGACGTACACCCACAATGGTCTCTCCTTTAACAGGTGTGGAAACCAGACTTGTGTTGAGACATCTTCGGTGGAAGAAGCAGTTTGTCTTTTGTTTGTTTTAGTTGGTGTTTGTTTTTTGTCTGTCCTCCTCCCCTTTCTTTCCCCCTCCACACACTTCCTTTCCCTCTCCCCCATCCTGTCGGGTCTTCCATAGGTAAAATAATTAAAATAAAGTATTAAAAGTTATTACAGGAGGAGTTTACAACAATATACAACACACAGTTAGGTACTGTATAAGCTCCTCTTGGCAAAGTAAATCTGTTTTGGCACAATAAGGGTGACAGATCCCTGTTCTGCTTGCCTAGCTGCCTGACAGGACAAGGGGGAGAAAAAAAAAGATATAGATTGTATGCGTATGATGTCACTGAACAGAACTCATGCCAGTTAAAAACCACTGAGTGGCAAAAATGACTGGCAGCATTAGGGTGTATGCAGTAAAACACAAAAAATACAATATTCAGTCAGCAGTACACAGAGTACCTGCTTGTAATATGGAGAGCTAATCTTATCATTCTATCTTGATTAATTGGCAAAAAATGAAATAATTAAAGGCTCTGAATCAGTTCTTCACTTACCATGTGCTCCTTAGTCTTTACCTGCTCAACACTACAGTCAAGTGAACGGTGTGGTATTAACATCTAAAGTAGTACTCTGTGCACTGCTGTGACTAAATATTTTGTGTGATTTTTATGTCTTGCTGCATACAAAATAATGCTCTTACATGTGATTTCCACTCAGTGCTGTGTTGCTCTGGTAACTGTCCTATAACTGCCAAGAATACTGTTCCAGTGCATCCCCTCTATTACTGTTTTAAATTTGAAAGTTATTTTCTTGGAATGAAACATTTTATATTTCAGACTTTAGTTCTCATAAATTTTCAACTTTATTCTTGCAAATTTGTGACTTAATCCTCCTGAATCTGTGGATTCTCATAACTTTGGCTTTTTCCTTATGAATTTATCTTCTCTTCCACATATCTTTTCCTCATAAAAATATGAGTGTTTTTTTTTTTCCCTAAAGTTTTGTGAACTTTTTGCCAAAGCCATAGGGAGCCACAGCTAGCAGACCTATGCACTTGCAGATCTCTAAAGGCTTTGAAGAAACCCAGTGGAGAAGCTGGTGGAAACAGTGGGCCAATGTAGCAGTGAGAGTGACCAAAAATCACCAAAAGAGGATGGATGAATGAATATTAAATTTAGAATCGCCACATGCACCCAGACAAACTCCACATGAATGATAATTTTGCTTTGGGATTGCTATGGTAATAAGTGACCGCTTGCTAGAAATTATATTATTGTGGGGCTTTTTTTTCCTGCTACTGACCCCAGACAAAAAAATCCACAAACATCAACAAAGCAGCTGTTATGTGGGGAGGAGTAATTGTGTTTCATGGATTTCAGTCCCCTGTTATATGTATCTGCAATTCATCATGCATTGTTTCGTCTGGGTTAAAGGCCTTGGCGCAATGGCAACATATTTTTCCGGGTGTGGGGGGTGCATCAGAAAACATTATTAACTGGAATATGTTAATTTTATACTATTTATTACTTTTTTAAATTTAGCCCAGTAACTTTGCATATGGAACTTACCACTTGAAGTGTTGTACGACCAAGGCTTCAATCTTGGAATATTGGACCAGTTGGGGTCCCTCCCAGACTTTTTACTGGTGTCATCTTTCTCTCCTTTCTCTGCCTGAACACTTAACTGTCCTTGGCTGCTCTCTTCTGTCTCATCTTTTCCTCTCTGAGCCCTGTCTTATTCAGGTTTTCTCTCTGTCTATAGTGGTATAGAAACAGGTTAGAAAATACCAAGGGACAGATTTACTAACATGCTGCGCTATTGCAAAACCCTGTTTTGGCGTTAAAAAGCTACTGTTGAGATTTTCTAAAGGGCTCAGGGCAAAATTAGCAGTGGAAAGGTGTGGACTATATTAATTTTGTGCCTGGCCTCATTGCATATGTATTTGTAGGAGTTGTCATGTCAGAGCGCGAATTTGAGGGAGGAGAGTATTTAAATGGCTGGCGAAAGGTAATTTACTAAGGTTTGCGGTTGTCAGTCAACTGCTAAATGCGCCAGAATTTAACGCCCCAAAAAAGCATGTCTTAATTCATATGAGCATGACTGACAGCGATCGTTGGTGCCAGCAGACACTGGCGAGGACTGAGGGCGTGTGACTGAAGAGACAGAAGCTACTCTCTGTCCGTGCCTTTATTTGGCATGACAGAAGAACAGATTGTACAAATATCAACCGTCTCACAGAGATCGGTGTTATGCTGAACTGGACATTAGCCGGCATTTTTTTTTTAAATTTCTTTTATTTCATTTGTTTATATATAGCCTCCTACATGAATTTGTATCCATAAAATTAGATGTACAGTGGATATAAAAAGTTTACACACCCCTGTTCAAATGCCAGGTTTTTGTGATGTAAAAAAATGAGACCAAGATAAATCATTTCAAAACTTTTTCCACCATTAATGTGACCTATAACCTGTACAACCCAACTGAAAAACAAACTGAAATCTTTTAAGGGGAAAAAAACTTACAGTAACCTGGTTGCATAAATATGCACACCCTGTTATAACTGGGGATATGGCTGTGTTCAGAATTAACTAGTAGGCTTTTCCTGACATTTTTGTAGTCACATCTTACAGCACAAGCCATGGTCTGTAGAGAGCTTCCCAAGCATCAGAGGGATCTCATTGTTCAAAGGTATCAGCCAGGAGAAGGGTGCAAAAGAATTTCCAAGGCATTAAATATACCATGGAACACAGTGAAGGCAGTCATCATCAAGTGGAGAAAATATGGCACAACAGTGACATTACCAAGAACTGGACATCCCTCCAAAATTGATGAAAAGACGAGAAGAAAACCATCTCTCATTGGTTTCGTCCTGATTCCGCGGCAGATCGCACATACTGCTGTTATGCCGAGAACTCCCCCACCAATTCATGGGAGTTCTTGGCATAATAGCGGCCAGTAGCCCTGGTCCCAGGCCATAAAAGGCCTGGGCAGCTCGGTGGCACAGTGGTTAGCACTGTGGCAGCACAGTAAGAAGGTCACGGGATCAATTCCACTCTTAACCATCGGTGACCCTTCTGTGTGGAGTTTGCATGTTCTCCCCTTGTCTACGTGGGTTTACCCCGGGTACTCCAGTTTCCTCCCACAGGCCAAAAACATGCAAGTTAGGTTAGTTGGAGACTAAAGTGGCCCCAGGTGTGAATGTGTGTGTGAATGGTGAAGGGATTGGTGCCGTACCATGGCTGACTCATCCATCCAGGTGGATGCCCTGAATTTTCCTTTGGGATTAATAAAGTATACAAAATACAAAAAAATAAAAGCGACCGGTGTGGCGGGGCGGGCGATCCGCCATGGAATCACAATGAAACCACTCTGAGATGGGCCGGAGTGAACCAGGTGGTAACAGGGATGGCTATTAGAGTGACTATGATCTGAAGAACAATATAAGCCGTGCTTACAGCCAACATCTTAGTATCAGTGTTAGCTCGTGGGCTAATAGGCTACCTTTAGCCACCACTTCGATCTAAATGATGGACAGTTAGGTGGGCCAATAATAGAGCAGTGGACGTTTTTTATGATGGCAGTGGGTGGGCTTTTACAAGACTTGACATAGGAAACTTACCCAGAAGAGTCAAAAATCGTTTTTTGGGAGTTTCTCTGAGAGAAAAACAAGATAAAGGCAGTGGGCTTTTTTCAGATCGTTGACTGTTTGAAATCTTTTTTGGCTAATTACATGACCAGTTAACACATTTGAGACAGTAAAAACCTGCAAACACACCATTTTTCAGTCAGTGACCCCTTTAATAAAATTACAGTATATTTAAAGAAGTAAATTAACTAAAATGACCAAAGATGCAGTTACAGTCATAGGAAAAAATTTGGACACCCCTTTAAATATCCATTACTCCTTTAAATATTCAGTTCTTTACTAAGAAATGTTCGCATATCTATGTCTAACCTTGTTTTTGTTTTTATTTGCATTTTTTTAACATTTATTTTAGCTATTTTAAGTGGCAATAAATGTGGGGGTGTCCTAAAAAAGATGGGGGGTGTCCTAATTTATTCCTCACTATTTGTTTAGAATTACATTTTACAGATAAATTTGAAAAAGTCTTTAATTCATTTTTAATTGTTTAGTTGTATTACATGAATCTCCCAGTATTTTTAACGTTGATATTAAATATCCATATGTCCAAATATGTTAAAAAGATACAGGCTTATACAGTGTGTCCTAATTTTTTCACATGACTGTATTTCTGTTATAATATTTCTATATATTTATAGTTTTTTTTAGAACTCTCCTCACCACCCAGACAACAGGAAAAATCTCCCTAATTTTGAAATTCAAATGTTGGCAGGTTTAGCTTGTCTAAAGGCTGGAGGATGTTGACGGATTAGTCACTAACTTTGTGAATTTCGATCATTTTAAATTGCCAGGTACATAATAATGAACATAAATTAGTTAACATTGTAGTGGTTGGTGAGGTAAATACTAGGCAGTTCAGTCACTCTTGCCTTTCCCCCAGTTAGCCTGCATATGAAGCCTAACCACACCTGTTTGCTAATCGACTCATTACTGCTCTCATTACCAGCGGGTTAAAACCATGATAAATGCCTCCACTGCTTACTATCTCTTCTGCTTTTTTCCTTGTTTAAAGTACTTGAATAAGCTCATGCTTCGCTCTGACAGAATCAGGTTTGCCTCACGGACCGCAATGCTAAATAAATAGACAGGTCTGCATGTTGACTGGAACGGCTACGTGGGTGGCGTGCTCCTCAACTCTGATGCATGCATTTTTCGCATGCACGATTGCAGAGTGTCATTTCTTCATTTATTTTCTTTAGCGTGGCTGTTAAGATTCTGGCGTGGTGGGCCGCCACGCAGAAATGTTACCAGCGCAAACCCTGTCATGCCATGAGAATGACGGTGGTGGTGCTGATGTTGCATTCTATTCTGTGACCCCCTCTGATGTTTATTCCACTTGCATACAGAACTATTTTTGAATTATTGATATTTCCTGAATTATGAAGAAAAGCTATTTTTTTCCTCCTATAGGCGTTTCTACTTAGCGGCTGTGGCACAGTTATGTAATAATGAGCAAACTGCTGTTTTCCCTCATGGCAAAATTGGAAATGAGTCAGGACAGAGATAATGAATGTCACAGAGCAGTGGTGAGAGCTGTGCATTTTTTAACAGCACAGCACAATCAAAATCATTCATCAGTATTAGATCCAATAAGCACACCTGTCGGCTGTTGTCACTGTCCCACTCGTTCAAATCATTATCTTTATAGCAAGCAGAAATATTTATTTACTCCATTTATAAGCATTGTGATCTCTGTTCTTTGTCCTGTGCAGGTTTTGATCCCACTGACCCGCTGTAACTCTCACAAGGAGACCATACAGGGGGAGCTGAAGGTCAGAAACGCTGGAGAGTACACCCTCATCTTTGACAACTCCTTCTCCAGGTCAGTCCTCCAGTGTTCTCATAATTATTAAGCAGTGCTTTCAAATGTTTTAGACAGGAAGGAGGTTAACTAACCTAAAGTCTTGTTTGCTTTTACTGTGAAACAGGTTCATCTCAAAGAAAGTGCTCTATCATCTGAGTCTAGATAAGCCTGTGGTATATGACGGAACCGACCTCATCTGAGTATGACACAAGGACGAGACTATAACAGTCTTTTGAAGCCATTTGGGCTGCTTAAGCTTGTATTCATGGTTTAGAGACAAACGGATTGGAGTCATCTGACACTGAACGTCTTCAGTGGAAGGTTCTTTTTCGCCAAAAAACTGTCTGTGTGGCTTTAAACATCAGAGGAATTATAATCATGTGAAACTGAACAAAATCAGAAAAAACCTGTCAGCATCACCTTTTATAAAAGCAAATTAAATGTTGCATTGGGCATGTCGACGTCCCTCTGAAGTGAATGCCAAGTTGTGGCGTATGAGATGAGAACTTGTGTGTGTTCATAAATGTGTGTTAGCACAGACAGATGTGGTTTGCTCTGGGATGTTTACAGATGTAAATCAGTATTTTTCATGTCTTTCCCAGAGGTGTAGTTGTTTGTACCATAGTGAATAATGCACATCCTTCAGTTGATAACTGATATTTTGTGGCAGGAGCGATTGACAGTTAAAATCTTATGTCATTATATAGGATATTTTATGCTATAAATTAATTAATTTGGTCTGGAAAATGTATGGAAAAGGTAGTGGGGGGGGGGGGGGCTTCTGCTGTAGTGAACACTGACCATAGTGTACATCACAGCTCTTTATATGCACCAATCCTAGAGGAGAATCTGTCAGTTTTACAATTTGCTATCAAGATTGAGGAAGTAGAGCCTGTTGCTTGACTCTACTCAGCTCTTGAACTTTACAAGTTTATTATTATTATTATTATTATTATTATTATTATTATTGAAAGCACACGTCAAGGGTGATTCAAGAAAATGCTGTTTAAAAAAAACTGCATAATAAGCCTAACCTTTTTAAATTCATAATGGATTGAACAATGACAAACAGTGAATATCCAAAAAGTTTGCTAGTGGTCACGCAGAATTCTCAAAAGTCGGGATACATTTCTATTCACTTCAATGCGTATAAGTGAAGGTAACAGATGTTGAAGGGTTGTTTAAAATAAAGCTGACAAACCTGACATCAGATATTTTAATGCAGAGAGGTTTTTTTTAACTAAATTTGTACACATCTTTGATTGGTAGTTGTTCTTTGTTGCAGTACAGTGAGCTTTTTTGTGGCGTTCAAAATATTTACGGAAAGTTCATAATCATTTCACATATCTTTATAATTGTTGCTGTAATGACAGAGCTTATCTGGAAGTGAAGTTCCTTCTGCGATTGCTGCAGCACCAACACATTCTTGTGTTTTTTCAGTGAACTGGCTTTCATTCATTGTTTCTGATGGGTTTAGTTGAATATGGAGACTTGGTTACTATGCAGAAAGCGCACAGACCTCCCCAACTTTGTCATCATAAGCCATTAAAAATGTCAGCGCATATCTAAATTTAGGTTTCAGAGCTTTAAATATCAGAGTTGTTTTCTTTGAGCTTCCGTTAAATCATCAGTCCTGATGGTGTTTTGCAAAGTTACAATGAATCATCATGAGATGCATAGAGCTATTAAGAATTAATATTGGTGTGGTAAAACAGAGCACCTGTAGAATGATTTTATTGACTTTAGACTGTTTTTACATGCTGTTGCTGAGTAAAGTAGTAACATTAGGGTTGCTGGCTGTGACTACACTGCCACCTGACATGTGAACAATACTTATTTAGTGTGTTATAAAAGCGCTGTAAATCCCAGCCTTTATACTTGAGATTTTCATAAAAGGACCTTTTATAATTTAACAGTTTAATGATTGAACTATATTAACTGTCATAGAAGTCATAAGGTCATAGTACTAAGTTTGAAACTGACGAACCACTGCTTTGAAATTTTCACTGGAGAATTACCTAAATGTGCTTGGACTTTAAGGAAAAAAAAACTGGTATGTATATTGTGAACAAAGCTGACATAAAAATGAACACAATTAAAAAAATGCTGATTTTTTTATGCATCTTAAAGATGAGAAACATAATGCCAAATATCTATTAGGGAAATGCATTTGTCTATTTTACATTGACAAGAGTTTCTATTTTTAAATGTTACGAATGCTGTATCATGCACTTTTTGAAAGGGCTTTTTGTCGGTCTGTATCCAGCGAGCCTTTGTGCCAGATGAAGAATGCTTTTTCTTTTCCTTTGTATATAGTGTGTGGGTGATTGTAGAGGGTTGCTGCTAGACTTTTTTTTTTTAGAGGGACTCTGTAACTATCCGCTTTCTACTGTAAACAGTTCTTGGAAATATTTTATTAAGTATTTACATACTAAATATTTCTATTAGAAAGGATGTAAGATAATGGATTAATAAATGACATGTCATAAATCTGTGACTGTTGATTAAGCTGATTTGAAGTCGTGCATATGCATAAGTGTTTGTACATCTTTAGAATGTATGTGTAAAGTGACCAGCATCATGGTCACTTGCTGGATCATCTTAACCCACTTGTCTCTTTCTCAGCGATTGCCAAGATCTCTCAAAGATCTTCCGTGATCACCAAGGTTGTTGAGGTTTTGACTCAGGCCAAAACATTCTCTCAACGATCATCAAAGGGAAACGATCTCTCAACAATCTCATCAATCTCCCTATGATCTCTCAATGATTTTTCAATGAACTCTATTATTCTCTCATCGACTGCTCAGCGATCCCTCACTGCTCTCTCAGCCATTTCTACCTTCGGGATGGAAAAATTTGGCGTTCATTGAAAGATGACGCCGCGTTACCACATTAGCTCATTCTGGTGAAGCTGAAAGGAGCCAATGTGATGACGTGGTGTTCATCATCTGTCAGTCCATCCGTCCACATTTCACTGGAGTCACTACTCAACCTAAGCATTTGCCTCAGTGGTCAGTCAACAAACACACAATGATCCTCAGGTGGGTCTGCATCAAGGTTAAAGATTCCAAATCAAGGTCAAAGGTCAGGAGATCTGAGCAGTCTCGGGGTGATTTCATCTGGCCAGAATGAGCTAATCCATCATTGATGGTCTGGTTTTTTTATGCGCCTGGATTATTAGTAACATAATTTTACTGTATGTATATTGGCACTGGTTACCTTTTACATGTCTCTGTTCAAGATCAAGTTAACTGATCTTGAACATTTTGGTTGTATGTACTGTATATATTATCAAGTCTATTCACAATTCTCAGTCTTTTACCAAGTGCGGATTCTTTGCTCTGAGCCTAGACAAAAAAAAAATACTACTCTTACCTCATCTTGGTAGCTGTATGTAGTGACCTTTGCAGAGCAAAGACCTCAGTACAGCATAGTGAAGAGTCTAACTTTATCAGTTCCTGAGAATGAGACGTTGGTAACAAGCTAATTGTCAGTGACACTGTACAGACTTTAAAGTTTGATGGCACTAACAGATGTGTTAGATTTAGCAATAAGAAAACCAAGCTTACACTAAAAACCTCTTTTTTTAATTATACAGAATATAAATTATATATTTGTGTCTGCTTTGCAATTTTTGCATTGCCATTTTTAGGATTTGAGTGTACATGGTGTTGTTCTTGAAAGGCATCTGTCTCTAGACTGTTTATGTCGCAGAGGCCATTGAGTTTCTCAAGGTTAATGATCTCATTGTAAGGCGTGTCACATCCACATCGCTCTCCACCACTCCCCTCTCTCCTGCTTTTCTCTCCTCCTGCCGTCCACCACTACAGAGTCTCAGAGTTGCTCTGTGGTGGTGCTCGTGGATGCAATTGTGCACCTGCTGGAGGTTTGTTTATAAGAGCACGTGGAGATGTGTGTGCTGAATACTAATGCAACACAGGGTGTAGTCACATAAATGCACTATATTCACTGATGGGAATGTTCGGACATCAACATAAGTATTCTGCACGTGTGTTTAAAGTCACATTTTACATATAAAGCTTTCCACTTTTGCTAAAGTTAAATTGTCACCCGTGAGACCACAAAATGCAGTCTTTGTGCTGAATTTGTTTTAGCTGAATAGTGCTCTTGCATAGAATGAGAGGAACGCTCCAGATGAAAAATATTACAACTGATAGAAGAGGGAAGACTTGCCCGAATTAAAAGAAGAAAATATTAAAATATTAGTTACAGGGGTTGGCATACTCTGGTGTGGAAGTAAAAGCATGAAATGAAAATGTCATGATTTATAAGAGTCCTCTAATTTCACTTCAGTTTATCCAACTTCTATATTTACCTAGCCACTAATACTGTTTGTTAATCACAGGACTTCAATAGCTGATTTGGACTCATAAATCAACCTCAACTGCACCACACTATGGTGATGCAAAACTCATAAATATACATATTTTGTCCAAAAACTGCATACCAATTGTTCTCTAAATTAGAAAAAAATATTAAGACAAAACAGTGCATGATATGTTAAATTATTGATGTTTAATCATTGCTTTCCTATTTAAGTCATCATAATAGTGTGACTAAGTGTGTTGTTTGTTCATTATTTATTCGGTGTGTAAAGCTTTCAAATTGTTTTTTGTGTGTTTGAGGTATTTTATTGAAATGATTCTGTTTAAGCATATTTAAGGGTTGTGAGAAAGGCCACACATTACAAACAGGTTTATAAACTGACCATCTTTAAATCAGTCAGTAGTTTTAGTATTAGAATGCTTTATTGTCCAATTACATGGGAAATTATCTTGCATTACCATTCAATAATCAGTCAATAACAAAAACATCACAGTAAAAACAGGGCAGCTTCATTCAAAGCATAAATCTATAAAAACATTTAAAATGTGTGGGCTAATATAAAATACACTGTCAACAAATACATGCAAAGCGTGATGCTGAGCACAGGACTTACTGCTGATTGAGCAGTGAAGTGTGGGAGGAACGAATGTTTAAATGTGTTCCTCCTACAATGGCGGACCCTGAAGCATTTCCCTGATGACAGGAGCTGATACTCTTCACACAAAAACATGGGAAGGGTGTGTAGCAATCTTTGCAGCTATGCTCAGTGTATGTTTGGTGCAGTCATTGAAGAAACCAGTCTCCACAGACTGACCCACCAACTTGGAGCAGATTGTCAAGTCTAAGAATCCTTGACTTTTCGTACACTCTGTGTTGTGGCACAGAAGAACAGAGGACCTCACTGCTTGCTCCAAATGATCCAAGCCTCCTCAGGAAATACATCCTCTGCTGGACTATGTTGCAGATATTATCTACATGATGTGTCCATGAAAGGGAACTGTCCGCATTCACTCTAAGATATTTATATAATGCTGATTGTTTTATGGATTTGTTGTGTATTATGACAGGAGCTGGTGTAAGATGCATATTTCCAAAGATAACCTCCTCTGTTTTAATGGTGTTCAGTATGAGACCATTCTGGTCACACCACTGGACCACCTTGCTTGCTCATAATGTCATAACAAATATCTTAGTCCCCCCCCCCCCACCAAACACCACTGCCACCAATGCCGTATCATCAGAGAATTTGACGAGATGGTGATCAGGTACACAGATGACACAGTTGTTGGTATAAATGGTGAACAACAGGGGCAAGTTGACACAACCCTGTGGAGCTCCCCTACTTGTTACCTTTTTATTCCAGACTTTGAAAATGTCCCTTAACCATGGTAGAGAGACTCTGGTTTATTTGGCTCAAGGTCGGTAACTTTCCTTTTCGTCTGGGCAATCCACAAAGCTGAAGGAGACAGAGGACTGGCAGTTGCAGAACAGTACCTTTATTCTTCTTAGCAGATAGCAAACATGTACAGAGCTACCCCTTAGTTAACATTTTCACACTCAGGTTCGCCTTCATGCATTTATAGAGCTAAATTTGTCGCCTTAACGGAACAACTGCCTATATTCTGGTGCACTTCTTTACTTCCGCCAGCTCTCGTCTCACAACAGAATACATGCACTACATTACCCACAATGCAAGAGGCGGTTCCGGCAACATTGTTCTAGCCAAGGGGGAGCATTCACTGTTGACCTTTACCAACTGTTGTGTGTTGATAAGAAAAAGGTGGTACCAGTGAATCAGATGGGGATTAATCTCCAACTAATGCATTTTAGAAAGAAGTAAGTCCGATTTAATTGTGTTGAATGGTGAAGAAAAATCAATAAACAGTACTCCGGCATAGGTCTGTGTGATATGACAATATATATCGGTGACATGAAAAAAAAGGGGGCAGCACGGTGGTGCAGTGGTTAGCACAGTGGCAGCACAGCAAGAAGGTCATGGGATCGATTCCACCCTTGACCATCGTGGGTTCGATCCCACCCCCAGACCATCGGTGACCCTTCTTCAGTTTGCATGTTCTCCCCGTGTCTGCGTGGGTTTACTCCGGGTACTCCAGTTAAGATAAGATAAGCCTTTATTAGTCCCACAACGGGGAAATTCCAGGATTGCAACAGCACAGGGATAGCAACACTCAGAGCAACAATCAGAAGGCAAGAAAAAAAAACAAGCAAGCAAGAGCAGCTAATATACATATGTACATATTACTATAAAATATATATATACACACACACACAGACACACAGTGCAGAGCATTGTAGCTGGATGGAATAAATATATGAATATATAAACACACAGTGTAGAGCATTGTAGCTAGATGGAATAAATATGTAAATATATAAACACCCACAGTACGGAGCATTGCAGCTAGGTGGAATAAATATGTAAGTATATAAACACACACAGTGCGGAGCAATGTAGCTAGATGGAATAAATATATAGATATATAAAAACACAGTGTGGAGCATTGTAGCTAGATGGAATAAATATATAGATATATAAAAACACAGTGTGGAGCATTGTAGCTAGATGGAATAAATATATAGATATACGTATAAATATGTTTCCTCCCACATGCCGAAGACATGCAGCTGAGGTTAATTGGCATCAACTGGGGATTCTAAATTGTCCTTAGGTATGACTGTGAGAGTGAATGGTTGTCTGTCTCTCTGTGTTGGCCCTGCGACGGACTGGCGATCTGTCCAGGGTGTACCCTGCCTCTCACCTAAAGATGCTGGGATAGGCTCCAGCCCCCCCCCCCAACCCGAAAAGGATTAAGCAGTAGAAGATGGATGGATGGATGGATATTAAAAAAAGTCTACTGTTTCATATAAAACTATATCGTTTATATCAGGATTTAAAAGCCCCCCCCCCCATTTCTACTTGTCACCGCCTTGCCTGTCCTGTCCCCCGCAGTGTGCCAGGTGTGTGGGTTCAGGTGGTTTGCACAGCACCTAACTGCAAGCTAATGGTTTGGTCATAGAGCCACTACTTCTGTTTGCCAGGGATGTGGGACTTTTTCCACTGTGTTCTTGATTTTCCACCGTGCTGCATCAGAGAGTCCTCTAACTTCGTTTTAATTGAAGGTAAGTAACGTTAACACCATCTCTATACAATCATTAAACAGCAAACGCTAAATGACGATGTTAACTTGTTGCTAATTCATGCTTTTAAGATGACGTCACATGGCTGCCAGTCGCTATACAGTATGGGCGGCCATATTGGGTGGGAAGCTGCGGGGGGGAATTCTATTTAATTAAAGCCAAAAATTATATAAATATAATGCACTACTGTGGAATAGTTGGTTGTACAAACACTAGTGGGAAGGAGAAAGTGTTTATCAATTACCTGCAATTATTTTGAACCAAGGCGAGTCAACTCAGGAACGATCAGAGAAACGGAGGAGAATTTGTCTTTCTCCTATTAGTATTAGTAGAGCTGACTTGGCGCCTTCCTTGTATTCCAACTTGCGGGTGCAATGACCATTTTGTTATAGGTTTATAGAAATAATTGACTAATAATATTGCTGAAGAGTCTGTGATACTCTGTGGACATTTTCACAGATTCATGTTATGTTTGTAACTGAGGGTGAATGATGAGACTTAAGATAGAACTGAACCAGACTTTATTACAGACTCACTGGTTATACAGAGGTGCTCCCGCTAGGCTGAGAGGTGGTCAGAATGACTGTCCCTCTCCCGCACAGCCCTCTTATCCCCCGGGTGGCGGCGGAACCGGAAGGTGAAGCCACCACCCGTGTCACACCATAGTATGTCCCATAAACAACATCACACTTCAAAAAGGTCCAAAACACACGCATACAATCAAGACCCTCCCCAATTTAGAACCCGAATCACGCACTAAAAGTGAACAGAAATATCAGAGCCTACCACATTCATACAAAACAACTAAGGCTAGGGAGAGACAGGTGGACTACCATTCCATCCCCACATGGCTAAATGGATTATTCTGCCATCATTGCTAAAACGCAGTCCATTAAACAGAAAATTGCTGTGTTCCTAAAATAAATAATCCAAAACAATACCCTTATTAGAACAAATATATATACAAACAGATTATACCCCCATTAATAAATCCAATAAACAACTTGGTTACTATTCATACCAACACCATGCAATAAACGCATCACCCCAAATATCAGTCTGCCCCAGTAGAGGAACCACCCCCTGCAAAACCATCAAACGGTTCCCCTCCGGAGCACCTTCTTCTCTTCACGTCCAGGGATGGCCCGTGCCGCTGTCCAAACCACTCCTTCCCTTCATCTTTCATTTACAGTGGGACGGTGGGGTGCACATTTGTCTGTCCAGACCGGAGATTCACAGCTTTAAAGTTCATTGACCAGATGTAGTAAGGATTTTACCTCTAAAGATGTGGAAAATGTTCAAACACTGGCTGTAGTGTCTGATTTGTTCGTGTTTGTGGTTTTATGGCATCTCTCCTCATGCACACTCCTGCGACGGAGTGCTTTTGGGGCAGGCGAACATTTTTCAACACAAATCCAGTGCTTCGTACACGCTCTTAGGATGGAGACATGGCGAGACGTCCACCAGCAGGCTGGGGGAGACGGAGGAAGGGACAGTGCTGGAAACCTTGTGGGTGAGTGGTTTTTTTAAATCACACACTCTGTTTCTGCTGATGTGTTCCATTAATACTCACTGTAAACACAGATGTGAATGCAGTGCAGTGATGCATTTGGTTGGTTAGACTGAACGTTTCGGCGCCAGTCAGAGACAAATTTAATTGCTGAAACTGGCGGAAGTTGACGAGGATTGGCCAAAATTGTGGGAAAGTTGATTGGACTAAGTTGCAAGGTCACACGGTAGTTGCACTGATTGGCTGGTTTCACGTGAATTGACACCATCGCAACATCGCAAAATCCTGGAGAGACTGAATAATAACATCAAGATACCACAATTAAAAAATACATGAACAGTTTGAAAATGACAATATCACATGAAATCAACTATAACACAGGGTTACAAAAATAATTTTTTTGTAAGTTGTCTGTGTTTTTTCAACTGATTTAAGACAATTTTGCACCGCTCAGTCCAAAAATGACATCCGTTTCTCTCGATCAGGTGCTAAGTAAAAACCTGTACTTAGTACTTTGCGTGTACTTACCTTTATATAAAGGCAAGTACATGTAAATTGAATGTTACGTCATCATTGTTCAAAATTCAGAGAATTTCAAGACATAAAAATTTGGTGTTGACCAGTGTAATCACAGAGAAAAACTAAGAACTCATATTCAGTTTTCGACAACCATGTGACGTGTACATCTGACCAGAGTATAGAAAAGCTAAATGCTTCCAGTTCACAATGAAGGAAGTCTGCAGCCACCCACTGTTCAGACTGACACTTCTGCTTTGAGGGCTCTTGTGCTCTATTTAAGTCTTCCTCTCAGGCATCTTAAAATAATCTGTACCTGTGTGACACATCATTATCATAACTGAATAAAGATGGCTCTGAGTGAGGTGCCAGCTTCTTTGTGAGCAAAGACCACAGCATTGATATGAACTCGCCACTGGGTGTGCATGTCCACACACAATGTAAGGTTACCTCCATCTGCTCTGTCCCTCGCTCTCTGTCTTTTCCTCACTGTTTGGCTCCTGCAGCCCCCTGTAGTGTAATGGCAGGCCATGCTAGGGCCGTTTGCTCCTGTCAAATATCGTTGCAGTTCCTGTTGCCCTGGGATCCCTCATCACAAGCTGCTGGCCTGTCAGAACCTTTTCTCCTCACAGCAGTGGCTCTAGTGTCCCCCTCTCCTTTCAAATAATTCTGTTAAATGTTCTGCACTCTGTTTTCCTTGTGATCATGGACGTGCACACACAAGGGCAAAATTACAAGCAAAACCAACATAAGACAAAAGTCACCAACTCATGAGAAAAGTTTCAAATTTATGAGGAAAATAGTCACATACTGTATGCAGCATGTACAAAAACAACCACTGGAAATGTATAAGAAATGTATTAAAAAGAAACACTAAATTCATCAGAAAAAAGTTATAAATTTTTGAAAAAAAAATCACATAATTAATTACAAGAGAAAAGTAACACATTTAAAGATGCACTCTAGTGAATTTAAATCCCCTGTAAAAATAAATCTTCATTGTCTAAAATGGTATTGTTACATATGAAAATAGTAGTAGTAAGATGGTGGCAGACTTGGCCAGGGAGTAGATGGGGGTGGTGAACTGCCGGTTCCGGTAGTGACGCCACCCAGAGTATAAAGGGCATGGGCGGAAGGGGTTCGCCCTCTTCGCCTAGTAGACGCCCTGGCCTGCAGGAGCGCGCCGAAAGTCTGTAGGTCTTGTCATATAGTTCTGTTAATAAAGCTCCGTTAACAGCACTCACACTCTACTGTTACTGCCTAAATTATGGACATAACATTTGGTGACGAGGTAAAAGCAGTTATGGAGAGGTTTGCTGCCAATTTTCAGCCATTTACGGAGACACCAGGCGAGCCGCCCATGGCGTGGTCTCAGTAGTTCATCGCATTTACCAACTATTTGGTGGCCTTGAACCTTGGCAAGCTGGAGAAACTTTGCGCAAAGGCAATTTTAGTCCATAATTTGGGCATGGAGGGACAGAGGATTTTGGAAAACTTAGGAGGAGCCGATAGCTTTGATGAGGTCGTGGAGCTAATGGCGTGCTATTTTTGTGCTCCTGAAAATGTCACTGTATGACGCATTCAATTTCGACAGCATTGCCAGCGGACAAGAGAGTCTGTGAGGAGATTCATTGCAGACCTCCGTGAGCTGGTGAGGGAATGTAAGTTTGAAAACCTGGAGGATGAAATGGTCCGGGACCAGCTGGCGGAGCATGTCCGGTGTCCTGCTGCTCGGTCAAGGCTTTTGACCCACCCAGGTGAGCTGACGTTGGCCGCTGCTATCGAGCCAGCCCAGCAATTTGAGGCAGCTGAGATAATAGCAAGAAGTCTCCAAAAGAGAACTTCTCTGACCCAAGATGAGCCTCGCTTGAAGGCGCTGAGTTTGGACCCTGAGGAAGAGGACAGCGGGGATGACGATTACGCCTCTGTGGTCAAGATTAGGTCCGCCCCAGGTCCGCCCAGATGTTATGGCTGTGGGTCCCCTAAACACTGCTATAAGTCCAGAGAATGTCCGGCGAGAGGCAAGCGTTGTGGGAGGTGTGGCTTGTTAAATCACTTTGCCAGGACTTGCAAAAATTTTGAGCGGAGGGATCGACAGCATGAAGCGGGTCCCTCCCCAAAGACTCCAACGATAGTTCATACGGTCTCACCGGAGACGAATGGATGGATCAGTTGTGTCGCTGGATGGTGTTGAGGTCCCACTTGTGGTAGATACCGGAGCAGTGATCTCCGTCTTGAACCTGGCGACGGTGAGGAGTCTGTTTCCCCGCCACCGCATCGATAAATGGGTTGCACCTTATTTTGGCTACAGCATGAATAGACTGGCTGTCTTGGGATTTTTGGAGATGGAGGCAAAGTACAAATCTATGACACTGCCGGACATTCATGTTATTGTCACCACTTACGGAGCCAATATAATGGGATGCAACATGTTCTATGGATTGTGTTTTTCCATCGCCAACGACACCGGAGAGGAGTGGTCGGGCTGTGGGTTGTGGAGCCAACCTGCTCCATGTGTGAAGGATGAGGAGGTGTGGGATCCTGATTGGTCCGGCGTTTCTGAAGGGAAGCGCATCTGTTGCCATGCGACGCCACCCCAGGATGGACCCGATGCCTGTGTCCGTGGTATCCTTGGTGTGAGTGCTGGATAGCATGACGGGACCCCCGGGGTGGCTAGTAAGCCCGTGGCGTCCGTGTTGAGGATGGAGGGGGCAAGACCACAAAGCGCAGTGTTAAGGCACTCCAAGCAACGGCCCTCCAAAGGGACTGCAAACCGGACCCGCGAGATGACCGGTTCCGAGGCTCGCTTACATCATAGTGGCCCGAGAAAGCGGGCCAGGACTCCCCTGCGGACTGGTGTTGGAGTCCACTCATGGGTTGAGACTTGGCTAAGACGGACACGCGGACGACGCGAAGACCAAGGGCGGCTCCAGGTGAGGGCTGGCTGGGCCGATGGACATTCGGGCCTATCTGAAAAGACGTGGAGGCACCCCAACAAACGGCGCCACGTAGTGGAGAAGAGGAGACAGCGCAATTCATCCCCAGAGGCCAGGAAGAGGAGATGCTCTGGGAGAGAACTACGAGATGGTAATCCAGGGGGAGGGCACTCCACAGGGTGTGTTAAATGACTGGGAAGTGCATTTGTTCATATGTTGTAAGCCTATCCCTGTGTCCAATTGTGTATAGTTGTTAGCCTTGTTGGGGTAGGCCCGACTATTTGTAGTAAAAGTATAGTGATATTTTAGTGATTGACTATTATTAATGGATAAATTTTAGGAAACCATGATTATTTTATGGGAATTGTGGTTTGTTCGGGGTTTGTTTTTTTTTAAGTATGTAGAATGTCAATAGTTGATTAATTTATGTGAATATTGATAAAGGAAAAGAAAACTCTGAGTTGTTTGATCTGAATATGTAAATGTTTGAATTGAATTTATGGATTGGTAAATATTGTTGCTATAGGAGCTGCCCAACACCGTTATGATTGGAATGTGCCTAAGTGTGGGGTGAGTGTGTTGGGGTGGGGGCCACCAATAGGGGGTTAGATATGTTTGAGATTATATTGTTCATTGTTTACTGTTTTCATGTATATATTATGACTGTTCTGGGATTAATTTTCGTTTAGAAACACGGCTTCTTCTTATTTTGTTGGACTGATAGGGACAAGGCGGCAGAATAATCCGCCTGGCCGTGTAGGGGGTGCTGGTAGTCTACCCAGCTTCCCCAGCCTTGGTTGTGTGAATGGATAGGTTGTTTATTTTTGTACATACTGTACGTTTTATTATTAGAGTGTGATCTGGGAGATAAATTTGGGTGGGCCAACCCGTATGCTTGCATTTTTTTTGAAGGCAGGGGGGAATGTTACACATGAAAATAGTTGGTAGTAGTAAAATGGGGGCAGGGTTGGCTGGGGAATAGATGGGAGTGGCAAACTGCCGGTTCCGGCAGTGACGCCACCCAGAGTATAAAGGGCACGGGCGGAAGGGGTTCGCCCTCTTCGCCTAGTAGATGCCCTGGCCTGCAGGAGAGCGGCGAAAGTCTGTAAGGTTTTGTCATATAGTTCTGTTAATAAAGCTCCATTAACAGCACTCACGCTCTGTCGTTACTGCCTAAATTATGGACATAACCGGTATCTTATGCCCTTTTTTCTGCAAAAAATCTTCCATTGTCTTACAGTTTTGAGTCAAAATCTTTTCACTTTTCCTCCCCCTTCAAACGCCAGGATCTGTAACTAGGCCCACCCACATCTCACAAGACTAACAGTGGCTAATGCTGCATTAAACAGAATAAATCCTGTGATAAAAAGACTTACCAGTTGAAGAACATACCCAGTTGTATACACAGTGGCACAGGATAATGACTGAAACTGCATCGGTCCTTAAAAGTAGTTTAATGGTAAAAAACCATCTTGGTAACTTCAGAAGGCATAATAATAATAATAATAATAATAATAATAATAATAATAATGACAATCATTGTAGCAGTCTTCTAATATATGCCAATAATGGTCTAGGGTTGAAACTTTGAATTTTCAAGTATATCAATGAGTGCCCTATAAAGGGCTACTTTGGGTCAAGTTTTCAAAGCAGCGGTCCTAAACTGCTAACTGGCCCTGGAGGCTAACTTCAGTTAGGCCAGAGAGTCCTGATTGGCTCAACACTGTGGACCTGCTGTAGTTACGTCACCAGAAATGTTCCATCTAAACCACCTTTTTTTCAGGGGCAGGGCTTAAATTTAACAGCAAAAAAACTGGGGCATGACATATTTGAGTGATTTTGCTCTTGATATGTCTTATAAGTCATTAAAAAAACATGTTACAGACATGTTGGCAAGAAGAAAAAAAAAAACCTCCATTTCTGGTGGAGTGTCACTTTAAAAGAAAAAAAAAATCTTTTTTTTTTTTTACAGAAAAGAGTGAAAAATGTTGATGACAAGTTGCAAAGTTGGAAGAAAAAAAGACACATTATTGACACAAATATTTCAAATTCAAGGACAAAAACATGTAAATTTATATATACACAAAGAAAGCCTAAAATTTTCAAGACGTTTCAAAGTTTTGTGGGAAAAAAGTCTTAACTACAAGAAAAACAAACAGAAGAAAATAATCTCAAACATGACAAAAAAGTAAACAATTAATGAGAATGTTCCAGCATCACATATAGAAATTCCAAATTTGTAAGTAAAAAACTAATTAACAAAAATGCAAATTTCAGAGAAGAAAAGTCCCAAATTTATAATTAAAAAGTTCCAGATTTACTGTAATACAAATATACGAATAAAATCTGAAAGTTAAATGAAAAAAAATGAGAAACAAAAAAAGACACATTTACTAGTATACAGTCACACATTCACAGAAAAAGTCACAACTGTTTTTTTTTGTTTGTTTGTTTGTTTTTCACCGTTCAAATAGCACCACTTACTTTAGATGATATTTTTGTTGGTCAAAAAAAGCCACACCCCTTTCTTACATAAAGCACACACACAATCTATCATCATTTGGATGACAAGGGTGCTGCTGCTGCTACTTCTTTCATTTGCCCCCTTTAAGGGTCGCCACAGCAGATCATCTGCCTCCATCTCACCCTATCCCTTGCACCTTCCTCCTTGTCCTCCTTCACTACATCCATGAATCTTCTCTGTGGTTTTTCTTCCTTTCCTCCTGCCTGGCTGCTCCATCTTCAACAGCCTTTGTCCAATATATCCACTATTCCTCCTCTGCACATGTCCAAACCATCTCAGCCTTGCTTCTCTTACTTTGTCTCCAAACTGCTCCAACCTGAGCTGACCCTCTGATATAATCATTTCTAATCCTGTCCCTCCTAGGCTATGGTCACACTGCAGGTTTCAATGCTCAATTCTGATTTTTTTGCACAGATGTGACCCATATCTATTTTTTTAATGACAGTCTGAACAGCACATATCCAATTTTTTCACACCAGACCCAGGTCACTTTCATATGTGGTCCTAATTCGGATACGTATCTGATATTTTCCAAAGCGACCTCAGTCTGAACGGTCATGTCTCATTTCATCAGACTTTTTCCTCAATGAAGTGAGACAGGCGCCACACTTCTGTGGTGGAGGATGCAGCAAGCATGGCAGACACAGCTGATTTGTGCTCTCTGTTTGATCAGTCTTCTTTGCTTTATCACTGGATTGTAATTTTTTCAACTCTGACTGCACAATAACTTCAAAATTGTGTGTGTGGGGGGTGGGGTGGGTGGGGCTGAAACCATTAGACAAGCAGGGGCACAGTAATGGCACATTTTTAAAAAAAAAAAGTAACGGCACATTTACTGGACGCTGCAAATTCCTTTTTCCCTGTAAACAACACAGTCCAGGCCGCTGTAATATGTAAAGTTAACATCAACATGACCGTGGAGCGGAATGGCCAGATAGGGGCATACGAAAACACAGTCCAGGACAGGGGAGTCTCTGGCGGCTTCTCTTTTTTTGTGCAGGACCGGTGCTACGCCGCTATTGTGTCATATTGTGGTATGTTTATTAGGGTGAGAGCCCTATTGTAATCACTAGGATTATTTATTATTAACCTTATTTATACAGGTAATCCCATTGAGACACGGGGTCTCATTTTCAATAGAGCTTTTTAATGGATCAGTTCTGTTAAAGCAGAGCTGATCACAGCGGTCACCTGGCGTGTAGAAGAATGAAGCTAGTCTCATTTATTTTGTGCACAATCATTTCTGGATGATTTTAGCATTTTATTTTGCTGCGCTGTGTTATGTATTAACACAGTGAGACGTGAGCCATGTTGTGCCGAGCAACGAATTGTACTTTATTGAGCAAAGCCTCAAATATACATACTGGCCATAGCCCACCTGACGTCACCACACTGTGTGCCTGGCGCCGGCTACAGCAAGCCTCTAGGGCCAAATCCCCCCCCCCCCCAGCAAAGTGTAGAACCATAAAACCAGATCAACCCCCCCCTTAAATTTAGCAAGTGAATACCCAAACACAAAACATGCAACAACAACAACAACAACAACAACAACAAAAACAATGAACTAACTGGGCTTGGTAGACTGCCAGCATGCCCCCGTGTTGAGGTGGATTATTCTGCCCAGCAAGGCCAACACGTGCTAGCTAGATTCAGTCCGACCACAAAGTCATCTAGGTCCTTAGGCCTCTGACGGTTTCTAGCCGAGCGCCTCACAGGTAGATGACTTGCTCCAGGCTCCGTCGGCCGAACCCAGAGTCCCATCAGTCAAGCCCCAACCCATGTTCATCTTGTCCGCTGCAGCTCCCGGAACATGGGCTGGCAACGATTTCCTGAGGCAGCTGGAATGCCACCATGACTCTTCCGAGAGCCAGAACATGTTCGGGCCCAGCCGCTTCACGATCTGCAGTGGTCCTGTCCAGAATGGCTGCAGCTTATGTGTACGGTTGGGGTGCTTGATTCTAATCCAGTCCGACACACTGAGTCCATGAGCCCTCGCCCTATGCTTCTTGTCAAAGCGCTGTTTCATTCTCCGCTGTTGAGCGAGGACCCGATCTCGTGATGGTTCTGTGTCTGGCGGAGAAGGGATCGTTGGGGGGGGGGGGGTGCAGCTAGTCTAGGGGCAGATGTAGTTCTTGTCCCAGCATCAGCTTCGCTGGAGAACACCCCGTCGTGGCATGGGCCTTCGTCCTGTAATGAAGGAGTGTGTTCCGAGGGGCGTTAGAGAACATGAAGCCGTCCACCAAATGGGCCCGCAGGCCATTTTTCAGTGTCTTATTGGAACATTCTACACCCCCATTAGACTGCGGATGATAAAACGAGGTTCTAATGTGCTCCACGCCCCTTTCTCCCAAAAACTCCTCAAACCCCCGAGAGATGAACTGTGGACCATTGTCCATTGTAATGGCGTCTGAAACCCCCCACCTGGCAAACAGCAACGAGAGGAAACCGATGACCACATCCGTCGTGACCGAGCCAGTGGGCAACACCTCCAGCCATCTTGAAAACCGATCGTAAGTCAGTACAGTGATCCCTCACTTATCGCGGTTAATGGGTTCCAGAACCGACCGCGAAAAGTGAAAAACCGCGAAGTAGCGTCACCCCTAATGACGTCACCCATAAATAATACGTACGTTCATTCTCTCACTCTCTCTCTCATATGATACGTGTGTGTGTGTGTGTGTGTAAGTGTACATACATACATAGATGTAAATAAAGTGTACATAAATATGTTTTTAGAACTCTTTTATTCTTATAACAAGATACGTAACTCAAGATGAAGATGATTTACTGCACAGGTTAATGAGAGCTTTACTGCTCCTCAGGTGACGCCTCATCGTCAGGTGCTAGAGGCGCAGGATCGTCGAGGGCAGCTTTCGATAGAGCTGGAGAAGCTGCAGGAGGCGGCGTAGTGGCTCGACGGGAAGACTATTTCGCACAAAATGGCACAAGAGAACAGCAAAAAGTTCCACGCGGCGAGACTAAGCAACACGAGCAATAAAGAGCAATGAATGCGGTCTTCCTTCGCTGCATGGGCGTTCGGCAGGGAGAGAAGGTGGGTGAAACGTCTCGGCCAATCAACTTGCGAGATTTCCGAGCCGAGCCAACACGAGAACAGCGAACAGAGAGGTGGATTTTTGAGTTGTGCGGGCTCTCCGTGTTGATACCTGATGGTCTAATGTAGTCTCCCTGCCTTCTGCTAGCGCCCGCCCATTATTTCTCAATTTTGAATTTTTGATGAATATTTTTGAAAAATCCGCGATGCACTGAGGGCGCGAAAGGTGAAGCGCGAAATAGCGAGGGATCACTGTAGTAGAAAACGGCTGTTCGTGGGGGCTGTGTGTAGTTCGCCACAGATGTCCAATTGGACGTGCTTCCAGTGGCCCTCTGGGTATTGTAGTGGTCGCAGGGGTGGAGGAGGTGGCACTCTGGTTTTCCCGCTCTCCAAACATGGTACACAGTTCTTAACCATAGTTTCAATGTGTTTATCAATGCCAGGCCACCAAACCGAATCCCTGCACCCCCACGCAGCTCAGGCCCGCAAACAACATTGGCCAGCAAACATGCCACCTGGGAGAAATGATTAATACCGTGGAGCCTGCTGGGTCCGTGATGGAGAATCCTAACTCTCCCAATAAGTCAACACCTAACAAGTCAGCCCCATGGCGCGAAACCTGAAAGGTGAACGCGGGAATAGTCTTTGACCCACACACCACAGAGAAACTGACCATGCCCACCATGCCAATATTTGCATGTTCACAGCCAAACATTTTCACAGCGCCCGCTACAATAGGTTTCTTTGGAAAAACTTTTCTTACTGTGGACATGCTTAGTATGGATTTACCAGTGCTCGAACCCACCATGAGCGGCACTTTGATGCCGTCAAGCTGCAAAATGTACTACTTTAGCATCCAATTCCTGGCGCCTGCTACACTTACTGAAGCTACGCCCACAAGTCTCAAATCCATTGGCCTGTTGGCGGTGGTGCAAACCCTAGGCAGGTGATTAGCTCGACCACAGTTGTAGCACTTTTTCCCTTTAGCGGGGCAGGCGGATGAGCCCGCCTGGTGACGAGGAGAGCCGCAGTCACTACACAGTCCCTGGGCTCCCGCTACTGCCTGTGTTATGGTCCACTGCATTTTGGGGGTCTGCCCCGAGTAGTTAGCTGAGTTGCTATCGGCCTGATGTGGAGCGGGAACTTGGACGGTTAGGTGTTCATTAGCTAGTACTTGCATCCTTCGCTGGGTAGCAGACTCGATTTGGCTAGCCATCTGCATTACTTGACTTAATGTGAAGTCATCCTTAGCTAGCAGTAGCTTCTCCTTTAGCCACTCGTTGCTTGTGCTTTACGTTAGCTTGTCACAAATTAGCTCTTCTTCTACAAGCCAGAAGGTGCACGTACTCGCTAGGTTACGGAGCTCCATAAGAAAGTGCTGAGTTGACTCAGCTGCTTGTTGACAGCAGTCGAACAATCTGTTATTTCCGTGCCATGATGTTACACTTATCAACAAAATGGCCTATCTCCCAATAATTTTGCCGTGATTCCACAACAGATCACTAGTACCACATACTTAATGGCTCCCCCAATCGCTGCAACCTGGCCTGTGACCTGAGGCGAAGTACCGAGCCAAGGGATGTCAAATGGCAGTATGGCTCTGTGAGACTCCACTCTGCTTTCATAGCCAGCTGAAAGCTGGAGCAATTATGCTGCCCGCGAGACCAGTGCGGATCCACGGAGGATGGTGGGGGAGCCAGTAGCCTCCAGCCAGCAGCATATGGTCCCGGGACATTTTGACTGCAGCGAGCCAGAGGCGTCGTCGTGATTCCACAGCACATCACCTGCCCTGTACTGGCTTGGTACACCTCCACTACTAGCTCAGTGCTAGTAGAGGATTTCCTCTTTGGCTCAGTGGTGGAGTAGGAGGTTTTCAGATGACTGTGTCATGGGTTTAAATCCTCCCCTGGGATATAGGTGTGTGTCTGCCTTGGCTATGTGTGAAAGAGACTTAGGAGGTGTATGCCTACCTTGCCTGAGGGTGAAAGTGACTAAACCTTGGCCCAGAAAGTGGGTTGAAACAGAAATAGGCAATTTATGATTTTTTGTTGGCCATGATTAAATCAGTTTTTACTGACACAAGTGCCATTATTCAACAAAATTTTGTGAAAACAGAATCAATGGTTTTTGTGTAATCATACAAGGTCAGACACTTTTTTAAAGTCAGAAACTTATCAGACAAAGCCATAAATATACTAGAGAAAAATAATTCACATTTAAAAAGCTGCAAATTAAATGGAGGGGAAAAATAGCAACTGTATGGAAAAAGTACTTAATGATGGAAAAGATAACAAGTGTGGTGTGACAACGGTGGAAACAGCACCCATTCCCGGGTGGGAACAGTGGGCCATTGATGAAGATACCATCTGCCAGGTGGAGGCCACCATTTTGGAGGATCGCCGCATAATAATTCGCTAACAATTAGTCAGGTGGAAATCCATCTAAACCCCTTTAAAAACAAGTCATAGAGATGTTTGCATTTTTGACATCCTTAGGACCTCTAGCTAACATATCTTCATGATAACGTTGACTTGGGGTGGGGGCATTTTTTTATTTACAAATTTTCAAGCTGGCCGCCCACTCACTTTTTCCAACACCAAAGAATAACATAGCAACTAATGGACCAATTTTGACATTTTCTTGCATGCTGAGTCAATTTCTGAGGTCAGTGAAGCTATTTAAGGTCAGGATCACATGACAAAGGTCAATCTAGGGTCTTTCTGGGCCGAAAAACCACTAAAATTACAATTTCAGCAACTTATGGGCCGATTTGGATGATCATTCTACTAAACTAGTGATGTATGGGAGTATTAGGTCCATATACAAGTTATTTAGGGTGATTTGAGGTCAGTGTCACATAGTCAAGGACGATAAGTCATTTGAATTTCATTTTAGAGCCCCAGAGCCATGGCCCAGTGGCTAGGGTGCAGGAATCATGACCGATAAGTTTGAATTCCATACCAGGGAAAACGTCTGGTGACCCCTGTGCAGTCTGACAGGGTTATTAATGGCAAGATCATATGTGGAGCAAACCATGGTCCTGGCACGGGAAAGACCATTTGTGACCCTTCAAGAAGAATATGACCTATCTCTGTTATCAGGTTTGCATCTTTGTCACCTTTTTGGCCCATGGAGTGACCAGTGTGATACTAAACACAAAAATAAACAACTCAGACTGTTTTATTTTAGATCACAGAAAGCATAACTTTCAAATGTCTTTTCAAATTAATTGATAACATCTTTAAAAGAAACTGGTAGTCATGACTAGTGACACCCGTTTTCTCTTCTTATCCACAATACAATTGTCATAGGTGACATTATGCTCTCTATGAGTATATGACTTATAGGTCATCATCATCCCCATCGTCACCCCCACCATTACCCTCAGCATCACCATCATCTGCAATATCTGATCTTTTGGTAAGTGGGTTGAGATACGTTGGGCCATCTTCACAGGCACAGAACACTGTGCAACCAATGAGGCTACACTTACAAACTGCACCCTTACAAGCAGACTTCTCACATCCACATCGTCTCATTTGCAAGATCTCATCATGAGCCAGTTTTGTCCCTGTTGTCACAGCACAGAGCGTCAAGATAGAGCCATCCTGTTCCCATCCATGATCTTGTGGACGAAGTTGTGGTGTGGCACACCAGACATAGCTGTCAGCCAGGCAGAGAATCTTTAAACTTTCCATTCACTTTCTCAAGCAGACTCAGAAGTGTCTCACTGACTGGTTCACGAGCAATATCATCATCTATGTTGACTGTGTAAGTGTCCCTCTTCTTCTTCAGCATACTAGTCTCTTCTTGTATTTTCTTTGCAACTTTTGACAGCTGCATCAATTTCATCATCATCATCGTCGTCATCATCATCATCATCATCCTGCTTCAACAGGTGGAATAACTTAGTTGTTTCTGATGCAAATGCAGTTATACTTGCAAGCCCTGGGGATGACAACACAATTACAGCATCTTTGAAGTAATTCTTGATCTTCTGGATGAAAGTTTTTCTCTGAGTGATGGCAGTACCTCCGATCTCCTCATACCCTTTCTGCAGTTCATTTGATTTTTTGATTTTGATTTTGATTTTGTATACTTTATTGATCCCCAGAGGGGAAAGTGAGGGCATCCACCTGGATGGATGAAGCAGCCACGGTACATCTTTTCCCTGTTAGCAGACATTGTTTCCACAAGGACAAGGAATGATGGGTCTTTGGGTCCCTTGCTGGTGTCAACTTTGTTGAAATTGTACAGGAAATTGGTTTTACATGCATGATGATACCTTGCATCAGCCACATGAAGGTCAGACTCAGTCATGGTCTCTGTTCTTGTCTTCACCACATGCCCCAGCCTGTCATTTCTCTCACAACATTTTGCACAAATGACCTTTGTGAACTCTCTACCATACCTGTCAACATCAGTACGTACCAGACTGGCAAATTTGTGATGACTATGTGGAACCTTGGCATCATATTCACTTGGTAATGTACATGTTGTTGGATTTATACAAAATAGACAATGTTTCTTGAAGTCAAACTTCATACCACTATCATTCACTGGAGCATCTGATCTCAACTGACTGGCGCCTAGCGGCTGCCCCGGCCTTGGATGCGCTCTGCAGAGCGTGCCCAAATGCCAAGTCACGTTCCGTTACCTTGTATTCATATATGTGTAATGACAATAAAGTTGAATCTCAATCTCTCAATCTCAACTGTTTAGCTTGTTGAGCTTCACTTAACTCAGCATCTCTATGCCAATTCTTGACTCTCTCAGCAAATAATTTTGACGTATATAAAGAAGCACACTTTCTATGAATCTTTATTGAATGGTTGCTCTCCAACTCTTGATATAGCCTGTCACCTCTTCGTTTACTTGCTGATCGAATACTGTCAATTTGAACTTCAGTGACACTCAGTTGGAAATCTTCACCAGTTGTTCTGCACTGTCCGACTCTCCCTATCGTACACTCTGTCTTTTAGAATCTTTAAGGAGTAGAAAAAAAATTACATTTATTTTAGAGGCATGATAACAAATATTTGCCAAATACTAGCCAGAATCTGTCATTTTATTGGTTTTTCCACCCAGAATCACTCTAGCATTGACCTTTTCATGTGAGCTTCACCTTAAACTGCTTCAGTGACCTTAGAAATTGACTCAGAACCAAAGAAAATATACAATTTGACGAAAACATGATCAAAATCGACCCATTAGTTGCTGAGCTCTACCACTTTTTGTTTTTGGTGGAAGCTGATGGCAGCCATTTTGAAAATATTTAAATTAAAAATTTACCACCACCCAAATTTAATGCTATCATGCAGAAATATTAACTGGCGGTCCCAAGGATAACAAAAATGCAAAAATCTCTGACTTGTTTTTTGAAGGGGTTTGGATAGATTTTGCATGTTTTCCCCCTCAAGATGTCAAGATCAATGTGGGGTCTGGAGAAAAAAAATCATCCACGATGATTTGCATATGCAGAAGTTGTCTGCATGATGGATTTCCTGATTGCTCACACCTTTCCAGAAGCAGAACGAGTCAGATGCTCTAAGGCTCTTTTGGCCATGTGCCAAGAAAAGCAGCAGGACTTCTTTGACAGACTAATCACACAGGGTGAAACACGAATCCATCACTATGATCCAGAGACTAAAGCACAGTTGAAACAATGGAAGTATTATGACTCACCACCTCCAAAGAAGGCACATGTCCAACCCTCAGCCGGCAAAGTTGTGGTCACAATCTTTGAGGACTAGCATGGAATATTGATGATGGATTTCCTGGCAAAGAGTACCACAATTACCGGGACTTACTACAGTTTACGCTCTAGTTGCACACAGCGTGGAAGATATGCAATCTTTAGTGGAGAAATTTGCAAGAGCAGCTAGCCAATTCAGCCTCCAAATCAACATCAAGAAGACAGAGTGCCTTTATCAACCACCAAAGTTCCAGTTATCAACATCACTACCAGAACAGATCAGCATTGGTACAGAGCCACTAGTCAAGTGCAAGACTTTCAAGTACCTAGGGAGTACTGTTTCAGAGAATGCTAGGCTGGGGGATGAACTATCTCTCAGAATGGGAAGAGCGAGCGCTGTGTTTGGAAACTTGAGGGAGAGACTGTGGAACAATCGACATGTGTCTATCCGTGTGAAATGCAAAGTGTACAGAGCGACAGTACTGGCTACTCTACTGTACGGTGCTGAAACTTGGACTATCTACAGAGTGCAGGTGAAGAAACTCCACACATACATGATGAGACACCTTCGAGCCATAATGAACATCTCATGGAAAGACAAGATAACCAACACAGAAGTGTTGAAACGAGCTGGTCTACCATCAATGGAGGACATGCTAATAAGATAAGCCTTTATTAGTCCCACAACGGGGAAATTCCAGGATTGCAACAGCACAGGGATAGCAACACTCAGAGCAACAATCAGAAGGCAAGAAAAAAAAAACAAGCAAGCAAGAGCAGCTAATATACATATGTACATATTACTATAAAAAATATATATACACACACACACACACACAGACACACAGTGCAGAGCATTGTAGCTGGATGGAATAAATATATGAATATATGAACACAGTGCAGAGCACTGTAGCTAGATGGAATAAATATGTAAATATATAAACACCCACAGTACGGAGCATTGCAGCTAGGTGGAATAAATATGCAAGTATATAAACACACACAGTGCGGAGCAATGTAGCTAGATGGAATAATATGTAGATATATAAAAACACAGTGCGGAGCATTGTAGCTAGATGGAATAAATATATAGATATATAAATATAAACACACCCAGTGCTGAGCATTGTAGCTAGATGGAATAAATATATAGATATATAAATATAAACACACCCAGTGCAGAGCATTGTAGCTAGATGGAATAAATATGTAAATATATAAACACACACAGTGCAGCGCATTGTTGCTAGGTGGGATGAAACAGCATAACCGTCTATTTAGTTATCCTACATGGTATGATTATGTGCCCATACATATTCTCACCCTCCATAGCGACCGGTATGTTCCTAGTTGTATGCCGGAGAGGACCATTGTGTAAGTCTATTGCATCTTTTGCATTCAAAAAAAAAAACTATTAGTTTGTTACGTCTTTTTGCTATCTCTGCGAGCAGCCCTGCTTAGGTTGTACAGTCTGACAGCCGTTGGTAGGAAGGACCTACGAAACCTCTCGGTTGTGCACCTGGGATGATGTAGTCTGCTGCTAAATGAGCTCCTCAGTGCATCCAGTATGTCCTGCATAGGGTGGAACTCGGACTCCAGCAGAGATGACAGTTTAGCCACCGTCCTTCTCTCTCCTATCTCCTCCATCGGATCAAGGCGTTGCCCCAGGACAGAGCTAGCTTTCTTAATCAGTTTGTTCAGTCTCTTCCTATCGGCTGCAGTAATGCCACTGCCCCAGCAGACCACTCCAAAAGTGATGGCTGATGCCACCACCGTGTCATAGAATGACTTCAGCAGCGCCCCTTGTACACCAAAAGACCTGAGTCTCCTCAGCAGGAACAGCCTGCGCTGTCCCTTCTTGTAGAGTGCGTCAGTATTGTGTGACCAGTCTAGTTTATTGTTCAGATGAATACCCAGGTACTTGTAGGATGTCACCATCTCGATGTCTGTTCCCTGTATATTTACTGGTGCTGTGAGGGGCTGCCCATGCCTGCGGCAGTCCACCACCAGCTCCTTAGTTTTCCTCGCGTTGATCTGGAGGCAGTTCCGATGGCACCAGTCCACAAAGTCCTGGATAAGCCCTCTGTACTCAGCTTCATCTCCGCTGGAGATGAGACCAACGATCGCAGAGTCATCAGAGAACTTCTGTAGATGGCAATGTGTTGTGTTGTGTGAGAAGTCCACAGTATAAAGAGTGAACAGGAAGGGAGCCAGCACCGTTCCCTGGGGGGCCCCCGTGCTACTGATGATCGTGTCGGAAACACAGTCCCGGGTTCTCACAAACTGAGGCCGGTTTGTGAGGTAGTCCAGGATCCATGATGACAGGTGCTGGTCCACCCCTGCGCGCAGCAGCTTGTCCTTCAGGATCATCGGTTGGATGGTGTTGAAAGCACTGGAGAAGTCAAAGAACATGATCCTCACCATATTCCCGGGCTTCTCCAGGTGGGACAGAGAACGGTGAAGGAGGAAGATCACCGCATCCTCCACCCCAATGCCATGCTGGTAGGCGAACTGGAGTGGATCCATCGCTGGTTCCACCAGGGGGCGGAGATGAGCAAGGAGCAGTCTCTCCAGGGTCTTCATCAAGTGGGACGTCAAGGCCACCGGTCTGAAGCTGTTCAGGTCTTTGGGGTGGGAAGTTTTTGGTACAGGTACCACACAAGATGTTTTCCACAGCTGTGGTACCCTCCCCAGTTTCAGGCTCATGTTGAAGATATATGTCACAATCCCACACAGCTGGTCTGCACAGGACTTGAGGAGCTTTGCGCTGATGCCGTCCGGTCCCGACGCCTTCCTCGCCTTGATCTTCCTCAGCTCCGTCCTCACCTGGGTCTTGGTCAGGGTCAGGATGGGGGGCTGTGTGTTGGGAGTGAGGGGGGTGTCGGTGGAGTGGGGAGTGGGTAGCAGGACTTGATTTCTTAGGGGCAGCAGTGGTTGTTGTGCAGACAGGGGGGAGGGCGGTTGGTCAAATCTATTGAAAAACAGATTCAGGTTGTTCGCCCACTCCCTGCCCCCCGTGGCCTGGGGGGAGGTATTCTGGAGCCCCGAGATGGTTTTGAGGTTTCTCCAGACCCCGCTGATGTCGCTCTGTTGCAGCTTGTCCTCCATCTTCTTCCTGAAGCTGTCCTTGCCTTCTCTGATCTTTCTCCTCAGCTCCCTCTGTACGGACTTCAGCATCTCCCTGTTCCCCGACCTGAAGATCCTCTTCTTCTCTCTCAGAAGTGTTTTTATCTCAGGGTTGATCCAGGGTTTGTTGTTTGAGTGACGCCGTATGGTCTTGGTGGGAACGGATTTGTCCACACAGAAGCTGAGGTAGCCCGTGAAGGTGTGAATGAGGCCATCGATGTCCTCACCATGTGGATCGCAGAGCTGCTTCCAGGCGGTGGCTTCAAAACAGTCCTTTAGAGTGTCCATTGTCTCCTCAGACCATAACTCCACAGTGTGCATGGCCGGAGGTTGTCTGTGCACTAGGGGTTTGTACACCGGTCGGAGATGAACCAAGTTGTGATCCGATCTCCCAAGTGGGGGGAGTTGTGATGAGGTGTACGCCTCCTTAGTGTTTGCGTAGAACAAATCCAGTGTTTTATTGTCTCTAGTGTGGCATGTGACATACTGGGTGAAAGTGGGCAGAATGGGAGACAGTGAAACGTGGTTGAAATCGCCTGAGATGAGGAGAAGAGCATCTGGGTGTTCTGTCTGCAGCCTGCTGGTTACTGAATGGATGACGTCACGCGCGTCATACAGATGAACCTGAGATGGCTCGGACATGTTGAGAGGACGGACCACCAGCGTCTCCCTCGGCAGTTACTCTACTCACAGTTATGCGAGGGCAAACGCAATCAGGGTAGACCAAGGCTCAGATTTAAAGACTTTGTAAAAAGAAACTTGAAGAAGTTGGACACAGACAAGAGTTCCTGGCAGCGGAAGGCTAAGGACAGAGCTGTGTGGAGGAATCTGATCAGACCTAAATAAAACAGTCATTGTCACCCACAACAGACTGCTATGATGATGACTACAGTTTACAACTGCAGAAATCTACTGCCATTAAAATCAAGAGGCGTGGCATGCTGACCAAAGGTAGTCTTGAACAACAGCAAGGCAACGCTGGTTCACAACTTGCATGTTGCCCTGATGGAAGCATGGTCCTGTACTACGAAATCCTTCCTCACCCCCTTACTCTCCCAGACCTTGCATCATCTGACATCTACCTCTCTCCAATCATGAAGTCACTTTTGAAAGGCAAGCCCTTCCAAGACGATGAAACTTCTGGTGCAACCTGCAGACTTCTACAGGCAAGGTCTCCATAGCTGCATAAAGTGATGGGAGGAGTCTGTGACCCTTGGTGGTACCCACGTAGAAAAAGATTAATAACTGCCAAATTTGGTTCCTCTCAGTTCATGGGAAATGAGTGAGGGGAAATCTTTAATGAACAGCCCCATACCTTTATTTTAGAGATCAACAATAAGAAAAAATCAGCAAGTGTGGAAATGCAGAAAAAAATGAAGGTGGGAAATGATGGGGGGGAGTCACTAATTTACAAGAAGTTGCAAATTTTCAAGACGAAAGTTGTAATTTAGAGGTAAAACATACATTTAGAATTTTGTGGAACCACCCTCTACCCACATGTAAATTTCTTCTCTGCAGGTATAGGAGGAAGCGATGATGTTTGTATCCCCGCTGTCTTTGTTTGATCCATTCAGTCTGAAGTCTTGTTTCCATTTTCTGCCCTGCAGCAGCTGTTGTGATGAATGTGTGAGAGACACAGGAAGCCTGAGTTATGGATCCAGTAGGATAATCATTAAAGAAAACAGATTTATGAAGAAAAGAAGCAATATAAATGTTTATGAATGTATGCTGATACACAGTATTTATATGAGGGAGCACATTCAACAGAGTCATATTTATTGTTTTCTTCTTTTTTTCAGTCATGCATTAATCCACCCACAGACCCCCACTACCCTTGATCACATATACATATGAAGGAGTCGAAGGGGAAGCAGGGTGAGCAGAGTGCTTCATTACTGCCTTTCTTCTGTGTGGAGGTAGAGGGTGAAATCATAGCTTGATGGCCACTGTTTCCATGGTAACTGTTAGAGCAACCTCTGCCCACAACATCTCAAAAGATCAGAGATGTTATTTTTAAAGTAACACAAGGTGGTCACTGGAGGGTAACAAATTCTTACACAGAAAAGGACAGACATCAGCACAGAGACAAGGATCAATATGTTTAGAAAAACGTTTCTGGGCAGAGACGTGAACATGCATGTGTTTGTGTGCTACTTTAATCAGGGTGCCTCTGCAGGACTGAAAACATTACAATATGAGGTTATTCAAACACTGTAAATCAGAACAAAATATTTTAACAGATATGTCAGCAATGTCTCAGTGTAATTAACCCAGTAAATACAACAGTTCTCTTTATTTTCTTTTTTACCATGCATTTTTATGAAGCATTCCTTGTGCTTTACTGGCATTAAATATACAATACCATCTGATTTGACAAATGATTGCTTCAAATGACGCAGAGCATAACTATCTTTCAAATATTATAGGTGCTGTATGTGAAATTTTGCATTTTTTTTTACATTAAAATAAATGACCAACTTCAACCTTCAGCAGTGGTTGAGTACTATCGGACACTGCTAAGAGTTGACTCCCCCTAACTCTCCTTTCATTTATTCTCTGCCTACTTTTATATCCTCCCCTTGAAGACTTTGGTCCACCTCTGTTGCTCGGTAACTTGACATCAAGCGCCATCAGGTCACAAAAAAGCCACCTTATTGCACAACTGATGAGTTGTTTATTCAAGTTATTAACCCCTTAGCATTCCAGCCAATGTGAAACATTCCACGGGTGGAACTCCAGAATTTTGAGATATTAAACATTTGCCCATTCCAAATATCACTGCATGAGCTCTGTGAATCACACAGAAACATAAAGTATATCTTACTCCCTGTTGTTATGTGGCTTATTTTATTAACTTACGTGTGCAGCGTCTAGTGGCTATTGTTTGTTAACTTGGTTCGGAGCTCATATCTGCTGCACATGGACCCTCAGGGAAGTGAGCTGGTTGGAAAACAGGAGCTGACCTCTGCACCATGGTGAGCCTGCTCTCAGAGGCTCTTCTGATGGGTGTCAGGTCTTGGGTTGGACCCATGTCCTCGCTTTGAGTTATTTTGTGTTTTCTGCATTTGTTATTGTTTATTAGATCTATGATTCTGTTCTTAGTTCTGTCATTGTTTGTTATGGTCATGTCTCCCCTGATTCCCTGTTTGTGTCTGTCTCCTTCTGTGTGTGTGTGCGGCCCCAGTTGCCTCATGTGTCAGCTGTCAGTGATTGTTGATTTCTCCACCTGTGCCATGTTGTGTTAATCGTCTCCTTTATTTAAGGTCTGGTTTCACTTCTGTTCGGTTCGGGTTCTCTGTTTGTCATGCTGGCATGATTACAAGCTTCTGTTTCCTGTATCGTGTCATGTCCTGATCTGCCTGTCTTGTTTTTTGCCTTAGTCTTTTGTTGCGCTTCTGAGCTGCAGTTATTTTCTGTTAAAGCCCTCGAGTTGCGTCTGGGTGACCAGCTCTTTAATAAATATTGTTAAACTTACGGCCAGCGATTGGGTCCAGTTCCTCCACACCTCTGGCAGAAAGAACCCAACATGTATGGACCCAGTGGACCGTAAGTTTCATCTCATGGGACTTGACCAGGAGGAAGTTTGGGCCGCTTCCCACATCGAGTCCCTAGTCAAGGACGCCCATGACACCAGAACATCGGAGGAAGCTCTCAAACTCCTCGGAGGCACCGCCAAGATGATTGAGGCTTTTCCCACACTACACTGTTGCCCCCAGCTCCACAGACTCCTGCATTCAGTCCCGTTCCTGTACCTGTTGGTCTGTGGGCTGGTGGAGGAGCAGAAGGAGGAGAAGTTACAGTGAGCCGTCAGGAGACACAGCTCGCACCGGCCTCAGTGAGTACAGCGGCCCGGCCCTTCTTCCCCCGCGGAGGCGTCCCAGATCTCGATGCAGCGCCGTATCATGGTGCAGTGGCTCTTCGTTGAGCAAATCCTGTCATATCCCGAGAGGAATTGTCTGATTCTTCAGCGGCGACAGAGAAGAAACAGACACAATTACCTATTCATTTTTTTTTACACCATTAAATGAAAGGTCTTGTGCTGTTTCTGGTGAGAAGGTTCAGTGTCAGCCACATACTACCACTGAGCACTCCGAACCCATCTCTGCTGTAATTCCTGCTGCCTCTTCCATCCATCCATCCTCACCTGCTTCTCTGGATTCCTGTTCTGTTTTTTTCTGAGGAACTGGCTGTACTGGGAGACAATCTGCTGGTCTGGAATGAGCCGGCTGCCCCTGTTGGTGTGCCTAGACTGCACGAGGATTATCTGGTACCAGCTCCACGTCGCTTCCTAGCTCCAGTGCTTGCTTCACGTCACTCCCTAGCTCCAGTGCCTGCTCCATGTCACTCCCTAGCTCCCGTTCCTGTTCAGTCCAAGGTGTACATTCCTGTCCCTGCTCAGCCTGAGTCCGAAGTGCACGTTCCTGTTCCTGTTCAGTCCGAGGCGCACGTTCCTGTTCCTGCTCAGCATGTCATCACCCTTGCTTCATCTGACATAATGCCTGCTGGTTGGATTGCTACAGCAGAGTCACCAGGGTCCTCATCAGTGGTGGAGCAAGAGCTCAGGCAAGTCCTCTTCTTTGTATTTTTAACATCAGTTTTAACGAGATCTTGCCTAGCTCTTAGTGGGGGGTCCCGGCTGCAGCTGCCAACTGCTTCTGGGCTTCGTCCATCAAGCTCCCCTGCTGCCTGTTGTAGTGACCCAGTGGCCCCCCCCCCTTCCCGAGGTGGCTGTTTTGGGGATGGATTCCCAGACGTCAGGACTTGAGGATCTTCAGCCCTATCGTCTGGCTTCACAGATAGTTGGCTCGCCCCTGTTGTCCCGGAGGGCGAGGATTCTCCATTATGTGTTCCTGTGGCCGGAGAACCTCCATCATGTGTTCCTGAGGCTAGTGCTCATCTGTCATCAGCTACTATGGTTAGCACACCTCAGTCATCAGTTTTGGAGCAAAATGCTCTCATGCTACGTTCCCCAAAGCCTGAAGCTCTTGTGTCATCTCCTGAGGTTAAAATGACCATGTTATCACCTCCTGAGGTTAATATGTCCATGTTATCACTTCCTGAGAATAAAATGTCCATGTTATCATCACCTGAGGTTAAAATGTCCAGGTTATCACCTCGAAGTTGAGGTTTCCATGCTGTCACCTCCTGAGGTAAAAATGTCGATGTTGTCATCTCCGAAGTTTCTGAGAGAAAATTTTTCATGCTACTTTCCCCTGAGTATTATGCTCCTGTGCTAGCTTCAGAGCAAAGAGTTCCTGTGTTAGCTTTTGAGCAAAGAGCTCCTGTGTTGTCTTCTGAGGTTAGACCATCTATGATGTCTCCAGAGTTTAGGGCCTAAACTCTGGAGATGTCCTCTGTGTGTGTGTGGCGCCCCGCTCCCCCTGTCACTGTTAGTTGCCTCATTTGTCAGCTGTCAGTGATTGTTGATTTCTCTGCCTGTGACGTGTTGTGTTAATTGTCTCTTTTATTTAAGGTCTGGTTTCACTTCTGTTTGGTTTGGGTTCTTTGTCATGCTGGCGTGATTACACTCTTCTGTTCCCTGTATCATGTCATGTCCTGATCTACTTGTCTTGTTTTTTGCCTTAGTCTTTTGTTGTGCTTCTGAGCTGCAGAGTTATTTTCTGTTAAAGCCCTTGAGTTGTGTCTGGGTGACCAGCTCTTTAATAAATATTGTTAAACTTACATCCAGCAACTGGGCCCAGTTCCTCCACACTCCTGACAATGGATGGCTGTTCATCGCCACTCGTCGGAGACTGCAAAGAAAAATATGGGAGACTTGCTGGCTAGGACAGGAGACTCTCGATTGGCAAAAGGAAACAGTAGTGTGGGTTGCTGTCTCACTGCAGGTTAGCATCAACTGCGCTACTACGTGTGTATTTGGCAGAGAAGTGGAAGGTGGAAGAAGAGGTGGAGCTTTGATTTGGTTTGAGAACAGAGCTCAAGTATGACACAGTGATGGAGAAAAACCATAACTACTTTTTTAACTTTGTTAAACCTAAATTAACACATTGGCAGTGGCTGTGGAAAAACTGGAAATATTTGGACATCGATAAGGCAGATTTAAATTTAAATTTTGTATGGATGAAGATGTTTTATTGTTCAAGTAGTATTTTGCTTTGATTCATTCACTTATTCAATTCTTTGCATGTGAACACTTGTGCATGTTCAAATAACTAAAAGAGAAGGATTAGAAATGCTTAAGGTACAGTATACTGTGAAATAGTGCTTAGTCCTTTTTACATTTTTAATACTAGTGCATACCTGTGCATGCCCGTGCATACCTGTATATGCCCGTAGAAACCAAGTATAAGCAAGTATTTCTGCATGCCCGTAGAAAGCAGGTGTAAGCAAGCATGTCAGCACTCATTCAGTGATGCCTGCCTTTAATCTTTAATGGTGTCATAGTGAGTCCTATGATCTTTGATGATACCATAGCGAGTCCTATGTTTGTGAATGATGCCTGCATTTGATCTTTGATGTCATAGCCAGTTCTATGATCTTTGATGATGTCATAGCGAGTCCTATGATCATGACTGATGCCTGCGTTTGATCTTTGATGATGTCATAGCAAGTCCTATGATCGTGAGTGATGCCTGCGTTTGATCTTTGATGATGTCATAGCAAGTCCTATGATCGTGAGTGATGCCTGCCTTTGATCACACACAGATTTTGTTGAATCATTCTGTACTACGGTGTCTATATGACATCATGTAGACATCATAGGCACATCATAAGCGATTCTCTGATCTTTTAGCGAGTCTTACGGTCATGACAGACAGACACACAGAGATTTCTTGAATTATATATAGAGTGATATAGTCGGTCATACCAGTGCAAGAGTAAGTCTGAGGTCTAAGTCCTTAAGTCTCAAGTATGTCCCAAGTTCCTGTTGTGGGAATCAAGAAACTTGAATCAACTCATATAAACTTCTGATGTTCCAGTCAAAAGCAATACTACTGGCTGTAGCCTATACACTTAAACTAAATTACAGAGTTAGGATGCTTACTTCTGCTTTATACTGTATTATGGACTCTGATTTGCTGTGGTTTCTTATGGCCACTGTCCTTGATTTCTGCATAGCTCTTAGTTCTGTTTTTTGTTGGTACTTAGTTTGATATCCTAAGTTATACTTATGGCAGCCTCTTCAGTCTCTGTCTTTCCTGTGTCTTTACTTCAGTGTGTTTTTTTTATGCTACCTGTTTTATTTGGTAAATATCCTCCCCCCCCCCCCATGTGGTCACCTGTTTTTCTTCCCTCTCTTTCACTGTCTCACCATTCTAATCTAAATACTGTCCAGTCCACTGTTCCTAAGGAGGCTGAAGAATGTCAACCAAAATCCTTGGCAACTTCTACAGTTGTACATTTGAGACTGTCATCAGCTCCATCAGTGTGGAGCAGTACGGACAGGAAGGCACTCCAGTGTGTGATTAAATGCAAAACAAAACTGTGCAATCCATCTCTGGAGCAGCATTCCCATCACTCACGGACATCTACACAACCAAGGTCATCAGGAGGGCCCACAACATCATCAAGGACTTTACTCATCCACAACACAGTCTCTTCTCACTACTGCTATCAGGAAATTGTGTGTTGTAAGTTTTCAAATGCTTATTTTAATAGTCAAGACCTGTTGAGTGCAAGCCTGCCTCCGGTTGTTCTTTTGGATCCTCACCTTCAAGCCGATTCCTGAAACAGTTTTGCCATCGAAACGTTTGTCCCCAAGTTCACAGATGGTTTTAGAATCAACTGCACACAAAGCAGTTTTGGCTTCAGATTATAATACTTGCAATTAAAACCCCTTACCATTCCAGCCAGTGGAATGGTAAGAGGTTTTAATATGTAGCTGGTTTGATTGCAGTCTCTAACAGAGCTCAAATGTGTTTCAACCCTGAGACCTAAGGTTTCAGCAGTACTTATTATGTTGCAAGGACTTTAAAAGTCAGGCTTTAAAAAAAGCTTTTGTGATTTTAAAGAGCCCCCTCATGGATTGTCACCTTATCATGGTGGGGGGTTTGCATGCCCTAGTGATCCCAGGAGCTATGTTGTCTGGGGCAATTTGCCTCTGGTAGGGTCACCCAAGATAAACTGGTCCTGGGTGAAGGGCCAGACTAAGAACGATCCAACAGACTCTCATGATGAACACTGGAAAAGGGATCCAGTGTACCCCGCCCAGTATGGGGTTACCGGGGCCCCACCCTGGAGCCAGGCCTGGGGGAAGGGCTTGATGGCTAGCGTCTGGTGGCCGAGTTTCCGCCTATGGGACCCAGTCGGGCTCAGCACGAAGGAGTTACATGCGTCCGCCCTCCAGTGGGCTCACCACCTGCAGGAGGGACCATGGGGGTCTGGTGCTGTGTGGATCAGGTGGCGGTCAAAGGCAGACACCTTGGCGGTCTGATCCCAGGCTTCCTAAACTGGCTTTTGGGATGTGGAATGCCACCTCTCTGGTGGGGAAGGAGCCTGAGCTGGTGCATGAGGTTGAGAGATACAGGCTAGACATTGTCGGCCTCACCTCAACACACAGCTCCAGTTCCGGAACCCGTCTCCTGGAGAGGGGCTGGAGCTTGGCCTACTCTGGAGTTGCCCGGGGTGAGAGGCGACGAGCAGGGGTGGGTATTCTCGTATCCCCTCACCTTGCTGCCTCTATATTGCAGTTTTCCCCAGTGGACGAAAGGGTTGTTTCCCTGCACCTTCGGGTTGGGAAATGGGTCCTGACCATCATTTGTGCCTATGCACCAAATGATGGTTCAGAGTACCCACCCTTTTTGGAATCTCTGACTGGGGTGCTGGAGGGTGCTCCTTTTGGAGACTCCATTGTCCTTCTGGGGGACTTCAATGCACACATGGGCAATGACAGTGAAACCTGGAGGGGGTGATTGGGAGGAACAGACTCCATGGAGACATGGAGTCTGAATGGGCCATGTTCTCCACCTCCATTGTTGAAGCTGCTGCTCAGAGCTGCGGCCGCAAGGTCGTTGGGGAATCTCGTGGTGGCAACCCCTTAACCAAGTGGTGGACACCAGTGGTAAGGGGGGCCATTAAGCTGAAGAAGGAGTCCTATCATCCTTGGTTGGCTTGTGGGACTCCCAAAGCAGCTGAGGTGTACCGGCAGGCCAAGCGGAGTGCAGCTCGGGTGGTTGCTGAAGCAAAAACTCGGGTTTGGGAGGAGTTCGGTGAGGCCATGGAACAAGACTTTCGGCCGGCCTCGAAGAGATTTTGGCAAACTGTCCGGCGGCTCAGGAGGGGGGAGCAGCTCCCTGTCTGCACTGTGTATGGTGCGGATGGGGCACTGCTGACTTCAACTGGGGATATTGTCGGGCGGTGGAAGGAATACTTTGAGGATCTCCTCAATCCCACCGATATGCCTTCCACAGAGGAAGCAGGGCTTGTGGACAAGGGGGACGACTTGCCTATCACAGGGGCTGAGGTCGCCAAGATGGTTAAAAATCTCTTTGGTGGCCAGGCCCCGGGGGTGGACAAGATTCGCCCTGAATACCTCAAGGCCCTGGATGTTGTAGGGCTGTCATGGTTGACACGTCTCTGCAACATTGCGTGGAGGTCGGGGGCAGTGCCTTTGGCATGGCAAACCGGGGTGGTGGTTCCTCTCTTCAAAAAAGGGGATCGGAAGGTGTGCTCCAACTTTAGAGGGATCACACTCCTCAGCCTCCCTGGAAAGGTCTATGCCAAAGTACTGGGGAGGAGAGTCCATCCGTTGGTTAAACCCCGAATTCAGGAGGAGCAATGTGGTTTTCGTCCTGGCCGTGGCACATCAGACCAGCTCTTTACCCTCTCGAGAATCCTCGAGGATTCGTGGGAGTTTGCCCAACCAGTTTACATGTGCTTTGCGGACTTGGAAAAGGCATTCAACCGCATCCCTCGTGTTTTTTTTTGTGGGGGGTGCTTCGGGAGTATAGGGTATTGGGCTTGTTGTTATGAGCTATTCGGTCTCTGTATGACCATTGTGAGAGCTTGGTTCATATTGCCATCACTTGGTCGGACTCATTCCCAGTGAGAGTTGGACTACACCAGGGCTGCCCTTTGTCACCAATCCTGTTCATAATTTTTATGGACAGGATTTCTAGGTGCAGCCAGGGAACGGAGGGTGTCATGCTTGGTGACCCCAGGATTTCATCTCTGTTGTTTGCAGATGATGTTGTCCTGCTGGCTTCATCCAGAAATGACCTACAGGTCTTATTGGGATGGTTTGCCGCTGAGTGTGAAGCGGCTGGGATGAGAAGCAGTACCTCCAAATCCGAGTCCATGGTCCTCAGCCGGAAAAAGGTGGATTGCCCTCTCCGGGTTGGGGACAAGCTCCTGCCCCAAGTGGAGGAGTTTAGGTATCATGGGGTCTTATTCACGAGTGATTGGAGAATGGAGCGAGAGATTGACAGACGGATTGGAGCAGCATCTGCAGTGATGCAGACGTTGTACCAGTCTGTTGTGGTGAAGAGGGAGCTGAGCGCTAAAGCAAAGCTGTCGATTTACCAGTCAATCTACGTTCCTACTCTCACCTAGGGTCATGAGCTTTGGGTAATGACCGAAAGAACGAGATCGTGGATACAAGCGGCTGAAATGAGCTTTCTTCATAGGATTGCTGGACTCACCCTTAGAGATAAGGTGAGGAGCTCAGTCATCCGGGAGAGACTCAGAGTAGAACCATTGCTCCTCCACATTGAAAGGAGCCAGTTGAGGTGGTACGGGCACTTGATCAGGATGCCTCCTGGACGCCTCCCACTTGAGGTATTTCGGGCATGTCCCTCTGGGAGGAGACCCTGGGGCAGACACAGGACTCGCTGGAGAGACTATGTCTCCCAGCTGGTCTGGGAACGCCTTGGTATCCTCTCTGAAGAGCTGGAGCAGGTGGCTGGGAAGAGGGAAGTCTGGGCTTCTCTGCTTGAACTGCTGCCTCCGCAACCCGGACCTCCAAAGAAGCGGTAGAAAATGGATGGATGGATGGATGATTTTAAATAAAAGAAGTATAACTTTTTTTTAACCCTTTCTAAAAATTATGGAATCGGCACTCTTCAAGACTGTTTATTCAGGTGTTCCTATTTGTAGAAAAAAAATCAAATCATACATGACACAAAATTATTTTTATCTAACAGCTTAACATTCTACCTTTATAAAACACCTTAAACCTTATATAGGAAAAAAAATTATGGAATGGATCAATTTTGAAGAGATTATGGAAACATCAACCAACAACATCCCAATTAAGAGTAGCTGCATCTTCTCTTAGATGAATTCTTTGAAGCATGAGCTTCACTAATGTAAAATATGAGACAAGAGACCCTTGATTGGTGAAAAGCAACAGAAAAGCGGGGATTGGCCTATCACTGACCAATGACTGAATGTTGTTGACGGAGTTGTAGTTAGCCATTAGCAGAGAGAACAAGGAAGAGGATGTGATGACGGCCAGTGTTAAAAGGTGTGGAGAAACTTCCCTTTTGCTTTTTATACTAGTGCAACATCCATTGGTGGATTGAATGCTCCTTTACCAAATACATATACTTTCCTCTGTGAGGGACTGGTGATCTGTCCAGGGTGTACCCTGCCTCTTGCCCAGAGATGCTGGGATAGGCTCCAGCACCCTCGCAACCCAAAAAGGTTTGAGCGGTAGAAGATGGATGGATGGATGGATGGATATCCTTTTCTTAAAATGTTTGCCACAAAAGCTACATTAACCTTTTAAGCTAAATGGTTAAATTCCACTTTTTTTGTCAAATCAGATATGCTTGTCATTACAGTTAACATTCATAATTACAAGTGACTTTTACCTGACTAGAATATCATCTGTCTCTGAAATAGCAGGCATGTGCACATCGGCATGTTGTTATGCATCAAAAAAAATAAGTAAGTGGTCATATTTGTGTGAGCATTAATTTGCTATAAAGATTCAAGATTCAATATTTTTATTTGTCAATACTACTATATGTACAGGACAAACAGAAGAATTGAAATGGTGTTTCTCTCTCTCTTCAGTGGTGTGCACAATATTAAAAACCCCCAAAAGGAATAAGGCTGGAAAAACAGCAGTCTATGTACAGTAATGCTACCCATAGTGCAAATAATGACAAAAGATAGACTCAAACATCCCATAGTGCAAATAAAGATAAAACAATAAAACCCAGCAATCCTATATACAGAAAAAGTAAAGCAGTAATACTCGTAGTTGCAAGTTCCATGCGGTAGTGTAGGTGCAGAAAGTGACAGATGGGATTGCACATGAACAGTATTGCAAAAAGACAGCAGCAGATACGGAATTTGTGCAAATGGTTGCATTAAAGTGCAGAAACATACTGCACCAAATGTATTACTGTTGGTGTGCCAGTCTTCCTGTGCCAACAGCTGAGGTAATTATTGTGTGGGTGAGTGCGTTATGGTCCGGGGGGGGGGGGGATGAAAAAAGCTGTTTAGCAGTCAGACAGGGGGCTGAAGAGAGAGTGAGGAGTGGGATATGTCGCCTGCAATGTTGATGGTGAGGCGGGTGAGGTAGATGTCTGAGAGCAGAGGCAGAGGGGCACTGATGAGCTTGCTTGCTGTTTTCACTGTGCATTGTAGTGTCTTCTGGCAGGAGGCGGTGCAGCTTCCATACCACACCATGATGCAGCTGGTGAGGATGTTCTCAGCGGTGCCCTGGTAGAATGAGCACATGATGGGGGGTGAGACTTGTACTCTCCTCAGTTTGCGGAGGAAATGGAGGTGAGTTTGAGCCTTCTTGGCCAGTGATGTGGTGTTGTTGGACCAGGAGAGGTCCTCAGAAATGTGCACCCCCAGTAACTTGGTGCTGCTCACCCTCTCCACAGCTGCACCATCGATGATCAGAGGGGGATGCTGTGTGTGTCCCCTCCTGAAATCGACCACAATCTCCTTGGTTTTTCCCACATTCAGGAAGAGATTATTGTCTTTATATCGCTGTACCAGTTGGCTCACCTCATTTCTGTAGTTGGCCTCCTCATTGTTGGTGATGAGGCCCACCACCGTCATGTTGTCCGCAAACTTGATGATGTGGTTGGTGCTGTTGGCTGATACACAGTCATGGGTCAGCAGGGTGAAGAGCAGTGGGATGAGCATGCACCCTTGTGGAGCCCCTGTGCTCAGTGTGATGATCTTGGAGGTGTTGCAGCCAACCCGCACATTCTGTGGCCCCCTTGTGAGAAAGTCCAGCACCCAGTTACAGAGAGAGGTTTTGAGCCCCAAGTGTGAGTTTTTGTATTAGGTGCTGGGGGATGACTGTGTTGAATGCTGAACTGAAGTCCAAGAACAGCATTCGCACATAGGAGTTGGTTGAGTCCAGGTGGGTGAGGGCTGGATGGAGAGCAGCAGTGATGGTATCTTCTGTGAATCTGTTTGACCTGTATGCAAACTGAGATGATTCGTGGGAGGGAGGGAGGATGAACCTGGTGTTCTGTATGACCAGCCGCTCGAAGCACTTCATTATGATGGGGGTCAATGCTACGGGCTGGTAATCATTGTAGCTGGATGGGACAGGCTTCTTTGGGGCTGGTATTATGGTGGCAGTTTTGAGACGTGGGGACAACAGCTTGACTCAGGGAGATGTTGAAGATGTTGGCCAGGACATTCTTGAGCTCTTCTGCACAGTCCTTCAGGACGTGACCCGGTATGTCGTCTGGTCCAGCTGCCTTGCGTGGGTTGATCCTGCAAAGGGTCCTCTTCATGCTAGCCGGATCCAGACTTATGGCCTGCTCGTCTGAAGTAGTGGTCTTTTGTGCTGATGTGCTGTTTTATGCTTCAAAGTGGTCGAAGAAGTCATTTAGGTTGTTGAGCAATGCGATGTCACTCGCACAGGTCTGAGATGGAGGTTTGTAGTTGGTGAGGGTCTGTGTGCCACGCCAGAGAGAACGTGCATCTCTGGTGTTGCTGAAGTGTCCGGATGTTTTCTTGCTGTACTGTCGTTTTGCCTCCTTGATGCCACGGGACAGGTTGGTCCTAGCTGTTGTTAGTTCTGCAGTGTCGCTGGCCCTGAAGGCTGCGTCCCGAGCCCTCAGGAACCTGTGGACCTTCGCTGTCATCCATGGCTTTTGGCTGGCATGAACAGTGATGGTTTTGCAGTGAGTGACATCATCAATGCATTTAGCTATGTACGTAGCGACAACAACCTCAGTGTACTCCTCTAGCTTTGTGTGTCCATTTTGAGTAGCTGCATGCTTGAAAGTGTACCAGTCTGTAGTGCTGAAGCAGTCTTTCAGAGCATCCGAGGCCCCCCCTGGCCACACACGTAGCTGATTTTTTGTTGGTCTGATTGTTTTCACTCTGGGTTTGTATGCCGGCCTTAACAAGATAGGGATGTGATCAGAGAGACTCAGGTGGGGAAGCGGGGAGGCTCTGTATGCTCTCTTGTGAGCTGTGTACACCAGGTCCAGCAAATTGTCTCCTTTTGTTGGAAAATCTACATGTTGGGGTGTTTTGGTAGGAGGGCCTTTAAATCTGCATGGTTGAAGTCTCCTGCTGTGATAAGGAATCAGTCTGGATGCGCTGTCTGTGTCTCACTGATGGCCAAATAGAGTTCTTTTAGTGCTTTACTCCTCTCGCCGATGGCAGTGGGCGGGGCATACACTTCGACTAGTAGGACAGATGAAAATTCTCTCAGAATGTAAAAGGGTGATGATCATAAACTCCACCGATGGAGAACAGTGTTTATGCACAACAGTCACATCTCGGCACCAAGCGTTGCTGCTGTACACACACACCCCTCCCCGCCGGGTCTTCCCTCCTTCCATGAACACTCTTCCACCACGATAGCATGTTGGCCCTGCTAACTTAATGGCAAAGTCCGGTGTATTGTCATTTAATCATGTTTCCGTAAAGACAAAAACACAGCAGTTCCACGTATCATGTTGCATAGTTCTCAGGAGCTGTATGTGGTCTATTTTGTTGTCTAGCTAGCGTACATTGGCCAGAATGAGGGAAGGAATCGGGGGTCTGTATGGGTTAACGGTTAGCTTCGTTCGGATACTTCCACATTTACCTCTCTTTTGTCGCTGATCACATCTTCTGCAGCATCTCCATTTGGGATGAGATACAGCAGTCAAATCCGGGTTGTGATGGACTGGTGGAGGAGACCAAGGCCACAGAGATCCTCTGTAACGCTCTGATCCAGGACGTAATGTTTGGTCATATTCTTTATCTCCAGAAGGCTGTGGTGACTGAAGCTTGTGCACAGCATAATATATGTACATTAAACACATGAATATACACTTAGGCGTAATTTAAACAACACTAAATGGCACAAAACACGAAGAGAGAAGGGAGACCGCTGCATGTTCATGCGCCACAAACTAACAAAATATACATGTTTTCAGTAAATATTTGATTTGATTTATTTATTTGTCTTGAACAACACAATAAAACATTAAATACACAGAGTTAAAATAAAGTACAATGTTTGAGAAGGAACAGAATGAAGCAATGCTTATCTAGTTCTACCCCTTCCTTCCACTCAGGCTGTCACAGCACAAAAAAGTGTCATGAGCTGAGTGCTGGAGTTTTCCGCCAGACTCGGTCTCATGACTTCTGTCTAATTACTCATCTGTTGCATCTCATGCCTTTTGGGTTTATTTGCTTTTTGTTTTGCTTGCCATTTTCCTGTTTGTGTTAATGCCATATTTTTATTCTGTATTTACTTATATTCATTTAGTATATTATTTCATTCTGTATATCCCCAGTGTTTTCCTTTTACTGTTGACAGCTGTCAGGGACATGAAGCGTGTGTGGGAGTGCCCTGTCAGCCATCAGTTTTGGGTCACTTCCCTTTCATTGCCGCAGCTGATCCAAATTATACATCTTCGCTTTCTCCTGCCCGTTCAGGTACCCACATCTGTGGTTCATCACGTTAATGGGTTTTGATCCTAATTTAAGGGCCTTATTTTCATTCTGTCACTGCCGCTGTCTTGATTGTTGGACATTCTCCTTATCTCCACCAGAGTCCTACCTCGCTCTGGCGTGTATTCTTGTAAGTTTTTCTCCCTCATTGTATTTTTGAGCACTTGTTGAACTTTTTTGTTGCTTCTGTAATAAATTGCCCAAACTCACAGTTGGTGCATGGGCCTCATCTCTCTGCCCTGAGGGCCACTCATGACAAAAAGAATATATGCTTGGAGTTTTAGTGGGTTTGGACAGTTTGTCAGCTGTATGTAAATGGTGTTCACTTATATAGCATTTTTTACTCGTCTCTAGATGACCAAAGCACTTTACAGATCCTGTTATCCATTCATTCACACATTGATGGCGGCAGAGCTGCCATACACAGGCGCTAGCCTGACCCACCAGGAGCTACTGGGGGTTCAGTGTCTTGCTCAAGGACACTTTAACGTGCAGACTGCAGAGAGAGTGAGAATCGAACCCCTGACCCTCCGATTAGTAGTGGGTGACACTACACTTGCGCCATAGCCACATGTGATGTGGTCCTGAAGAAGAAAGGATGCCAGAGGCTGCTTCCTTGAGCTGTTGTAGCAGCAACTGCTAGCACGAACGCTAACAGCAGCACTAAGTGATGACATCAGTGCCTGTCACACGTGTAAAGGTAAAAAGTCATATGACTTTCACTCTGGACCATCGTCTATCAAATTGCATGATGCATATCTGTCTAATCTAGGACCACATATGAAAGTGACTGAGATCTGATCTGAATGATTTGCTTTTAGATCAGGTCTGTGCTCTCAGAAAGCCCCCTCCCCTCTTCCCGCTGCATCCCAAAACCACATCTGTGTCGCAGTATAGTTAGAAAAAAAATCTGACTTGAGTCACTTCAGGCTGCATTGTAAAAGTTTTTCTAGAGAATGAGATGTCCCAAGTTTTGTGGGACATCTCACTCTTAATTGCTCTTCTTTCTCTTAGAAATATGTCTCATCTGCTGTGGATCATTAATCTGAATCCAACATGTTTCATTTCCACAAGGAATGCCGCGGTTGCTTGTATTTGTTGACAATTTGTCGATGCACAATGAAATTTTGTTACACCACCTCATTGGGAGTTAGCATTGTTTTTTATGTCTTCTCCTTTGTGTATGGGGTGGATTTTTCAGCCCTTCTCTTGGTGAAAGGCTCAAGACGAGTGCATAGAGCAATCTCAATGTAGCACTGCCGGCTCTTCGATGGACACACTTTTCAGCATGTGTTTCCATGGAGATGCAATTTGTTCACACGGCCCTGCAGCTTGTGTCATTGACTTCAATTAGTGCAGAAGGCTAGCTCGCCTATAAGCACATACTTACACAGAGAGGCCGTCTCAATGGCCTAGAGGAAATTGTCAGAGGAGATCTGAGAACATGGGATGCGATAGCGAAGGACCCGAGGCATACAAGACTACTTTATGGGGTAATGGCATTTGACTGAATATGGGGATCCTCTCACAATAAATAAGATTAAAAAATGGAGACTGTTTTAGACAATCACACATTATTTCTGACAAAACCTACAACCTTCAGATCCAGTGGTGTTCAGCCTATTTAATTCTGCATTTTGTATTTAAAGGATCTTCTTCAATGTAGACATTTCTCAGTAGAGAACAGAATCTCACCTAATTTAGATTTTTAGACTGATTCACATGACAAAAATTTTCAATCCTAGACTTTCTTTACAAATTTAGATCAACTGCCAGTTTAATCTGTTTTCACACAGGGGATGCAGTGTGTTGCTGTTCAGTCACATCAGATTTTCCTATATCTCATCTATGTATATTGTTGTTTAAAATTCATCTGAGATAAACTCATCCTGAGATAAAGTCCCTACTGAAAGAAAAGAAAGGGATCTTCAGGTCGGTAAACAGGGAGGAGCTGAAGTCCGTACAGAGGGAGCTAAGGAGGAAGATCAGAGAGGGTAAGGACAGCTACAGGAAGATGGAGGGCAAATTACAACAGAGTGACATTAGTGGGGTCTGGAGAAGCCTCAAAACTTTCTCTGGGCTCCAGAATACCTCCCCACCAGGCCACGGGGGGCAGGGAGTGGGTGAACAACCCGAACCTGTGCTTTAACAGGTTTGACCAACCGCCCTCCCCTCTACCTGCACATCAACCACTACTGCCTCTACCGTCATCTAGTCCTGCTGTCCACCCCCCCAACACCCCCCCACTCCCAGCACAACGCCCCCCTGCCCCAACCTGACCCTCACTAAGACCCAGGTGAGAGCGGAGCTGAAGAAGATCAAGGCGAGGAAGGTCTTGGGTCCAGACTGCATCAGCTCGAAGCTCCTCAAGTCCTGCGCAGACCAGCTGTGTGGGATTGTGGAGCACATCTTCAACCTGAGCCTGAAGCTGGTACCACAGCTGTGGAAAACATCTTGTGTGGTACCCGTACCAAAGACCTCCCACCCCAAAGACCTGAACAGCTACAGACCAGTGGCCCTCACATCACACCTGATGAAGACCCTGGAGAGGCTGCTCCTTGCCCACCTCCACCCCCTGGTGGGACCAGTGATGGATCCACTCCAGTTTGTCACGCCGCGCCGCTCATCAGCGGCGCCACCTGCTCGCACACCTATTAATCATCAGCGGCGAGGAATATAAGCCGCCTCGCCCTGAGCTTCGGCCTGAAGCTGTCAGACTTCATTCCCCGTCTACGTGACGCAACACTCTCTTCAGCACGACGCTGTCCGGTAAGGATCACGTACCTTATCTTCTCCAGTCTGCTCCCCTGTGCACAGGTGGATTCCTCGGCGGCGGACACCTCCGTCCCTCGTCCCTCCTCGCTGCTGCACCGAGTCCTGCAGGTGGCTGTCTCCCGGGGTCCCGTCCTTGTTGTGCCAGTCATCTGTCCCAAGCAAGTAAGCTTCTCCCTCGCCTATTCTCCTCCCGTGTTGGTGTGTGCCCATCACCCTGTGTCTCTGTTCTCTCCCATAGGGTTGCCGGCTGTACGGTCTCCTGCCTCTGTGCCCGAAGCAGACGCCGCCACCAACACATTAACATTCCGCAGACACACACCCATACACCCCTGTTGTTAATAAACAGTTTGAACTACTCTGAGCCTGTGTGTGTGCGTCTCCTGAGCCGAACGTTATGTCAGTATGGCTTCAGCAGAGCGGCTCGGCAGACGGCGGGCTCGCACACCGGTTTTCCACTCTCGAGGCTCGAGTGGATCAGATTGTTTATCAGCAACAGGTGATTTTTAATCAATTGATTACTATAACTAACTGGTTGGACCGCTTGGACCCCCAACAGCCGTTCCCCCCGGCTCGTCAGGGTGGCGCAGCTCCTGCTGCTCCAGCGGCCGTCCAGCAGGCTCCGGGTGCTCCGGTTCGGCTCACGCCCATTCCAACCCCCGCCCGCTTTAGCGGTAAGCTCGGCAGAGCGCGGGGGTTTATTATGCAGTGTGAGTCCATTTTCCACCGGGTGCCCGGGGACTTTCCCTCAGATCATAGCCGAATTGGTTATATCGGGAATCTCCTGGAGGGGCGAGCATTAACATGGACCTACGCCGTAATGGCAAGGCCCAGTTATGCCACCCTCATGTATGACCAGTTCGTGAGACGCTTCCTGGAGGTCTTTGACCATACTCTTACCGAGACGGTCCAGGTCGATCGGCTTCTCGCCCTCCAGCAGGGAAGCCGGTTGGCAGCGGACTACGCGGTCGACTTCCGGGTAGCGGCGGAGGAGTTAGGCTGGGAGGAACGCTCCCTCTGCGGCCTTTTCCTCCGCAGTCTCAATGATGATCTGAGGGATGAACTAGCTGGGCGGGATATCCCTGAGACGCTAGCGGAGCTAACATCTCTAGCGATCAGTTTGGATAACAGGCTGCGCGAGCGCCCCTCGGGGCAGAAGTCGTCTTCTTCTCGCCCTCACGAAGCCTCGCCGCGCCTGTTCCAAGCTCGCCCCCTGGCGGTGCCGCCACCATCGTGCCCCGAGGAGTCGGAGCCGATAGTGACAGGCTGGACAAAGCTTTCCCCTGCGGAGAGACAACGCCGCCATGAGTGGGATCTCTGCATGTATTGCGGAGATGACCAACACACGGTGAAGCTTTGTCCACGGAAAGCCAGTCGGCGGGGTCCGCGAGTCACTGTAGGGGGCCTCGCGGACGTCAACCGGTTAAATCCACTCACCCAATTGAAGCTGCCCATCCGTTTCTGCCACAACCCCACTGGGCTTCTCACCCACGCACTGGTGGATTCGGGCGCAGAAGGCAGCTTCATTTCACAGAGCCTGGCAACCCGTTTGGGCATCCGCTGTCAGGCACTGAAGAATCCCATCTCCCTTGTCAACCTCTCCCGTGCCTCCCTTGGGAGAGTATCACACCAGACCATCCCCGTTCCAGTCATCATCTCGGGAAACCACCGGGAGGAGATGACCTTTTATGTCCTACCCAACTCTGTGTTGCCCGTCATCCTGGGGTATCCCTGGCTACGCCTTCACAACCCTGTCCTGGATTGGAAGTCAGCTGGGGTATCGGCATGGAGCACATTCTGCATGGGCACCTGCCTTCAGTCCGCTGCCTGCTCTCCGTCCGCTCCTCCCCCTGCGACGGACGCTGCACCCCCGGATCTGTCTCTGGTGCCTCCGGAATTTCACGACCTGGGTATGGTGTTCAGTAAGACGAAAGCTATGTCTCTCCCCCCTCATCGGCCCTATGACTGTGCCATCAACCTCCGCCAGGGGGCTCCCTTACCTTCTGGTCGGCTCTATAGCCTGTCAGCGCCGGAGAAGGAGACAATGAACGCCTACCTGAAGGAATCATTGAGTGCTGGGATAATCCGCCCATCATCGTCACCCGTGGGGGCAGGGTTCTTCTTCGTGGGAAAAAAGGATGGGTCCCTCCACCCTTGCATTGACTACCGGGCCCTCAACGATATCACTGAGAAGGACCGTTACACCCTGCCCCTCATGGACACTGCCTTCCACTCCCTCCAGGGGGCGACCTGGTTCACCAAGCTGGATCTACGCAGCGCTTACCACCTCGTCCGGATCCGGGAGGGAGATGAGTGGAAGACAGCCTTCCGTACCCCGAACGGCCACTTTGAATACCTGGTAATGCCGTTCGGGTTGACCAACGCTCCTGCCGTCTTTCAGCGCCTCATAAATGACGTCCTCCGGGACTTCATCAGCCTTTTCGTGTTCGTCTACCTGGACGATATTCTCATCTTCTCCAAGTCCAGGGACGAGCACCAGGTCCACGTGAGGCGGGTCCTCCAAAGACTGCTGGAGAATCATCTGTACGTGAAGGCTGAAAAATGTGAATTTTACGCCAGGACTACGTCCTTCCTGGGGTTCATCATCGCCCACGACAAGGTGCTCCCAGACCCAGAGAAGGTGAAGACGGTGGTGGAATGGCCTACACCTGCATCCCGGAAGCAGGTGCAACAGTTCGTTGGTTTTGCCAATTTCTACCGCCGCTTTGTCCCCAACTTCAGCTCCATCGTCGGACCACTGACCCGCCTCACGTCCCCGAAGGTCCCGTTCCGGTGGACCGAAGAGGTCGCTGCTGCCTTTCAGGCGCTGAAGGCGGAGTTCTCCTCCTCCCGGGTCCTTCGCCAGGTCGATCCCGCGCTGCAGTGCATCGTGGAGGTAGACGCCTCGGACACGGGAGTGGGGGCAGTACTATCCCAGCGGTCGCCGGACGATGGCGCCAAACGGCCCTGTGCCTTCTTCTCCCGGCGCTTGTCCCCGGCGGAGAGGAACTACGATGTGGGGGACAGAGAGCTCTTGGCCATCAAACTCGCCCTGCAGGAGTGGCGTCACTGGCTAGAGGGGGCGAACCTGCCGTTCGTGGTCCTGACGGACCACAAAAACTTGGAATACCTACGATCTGCCAAGCGCCTGAACGCCCGCCAGGCGCGTTGGTCCTTGTTTTTCGCCAGGTTCCAGTTCTCCATCACCTTCAGGCCTGGCTCTAAGAATGGCCTGCCTGACGCCCTCTCTAGGCAGTTCACCCCCGTGGAGTCGGAGGAGACACCCCACACCATCCTGCCCAGGTCGTGCGTCGTGGGAGCTATCTCGTGGGACATTGAGAGCAAGATCCGGAAGGCGCAGGAAGTGGAACCTGACCCTGGCGGCGGACCAGAGGGAAGCCTGTTCGTGCTATCTGCGGTCCGAGGAGAGGTCATCCATTGGCTGCACACCTCCAAGCTCACCTGTCACCCTGGCACCTCCCGGATGATAGACCTCCTCCAACGGTCCTTTTGGTGGCCAGGCCTGCGGAGGGACGCAGCCCGCTACGCCCGGGCTTGCCCAATCTGTGCCATCAGCAAGTCAGGAAATGCCCCTCCAGCGGGTCTGCTCCAGCCCCTGCCCATCCCTGGCAGGCCCTGGTCGCACATCGCGTTGGATTTCGTCACCGGACTCCCCATCTCCAACTCCTATGACACCATTCTGACCATCGTGGACCGTTTCTCCAAGGCTGTGCACTTCGTCCCCCTGCAAGGTCTCCCTACTGCCCTGGAGACGGCGGATCTCCTCGTCCAACACGTGGTCAGGCTGCACGGGATTCCGGTGGACGTGGTCTCGGACCGGGGCCCCCAATTTTCATCTGAGGTTTGGAGGTCGTTTTGTAACGCCATCGGAGCCAAGGTGAGCCTCTCCTCCGGCCATCACCCCCAATCCAACGGGCAGTGTGAACGGACCAACCAGGAGCAGGAGGCTGCGCTCCGCTGTGTGACCACATCCAAACCCACGTCCTGGAGTAACCATCTTGCCTGGGTTGAATATGCCCACAATACCGCTCGCTCTTCTGCTACAGGGATGTCTCCCTTCAAGGCGTCCCTGGGTTACGACCCCCCGCTGTTCCCGGAGCAGGAGAATGAGGTAACTGTCCCCTCAGTTAGGGCACATCTCAGGCAGTTCCGCTCCATCTGGACTGCCGCGCGCAATGCGCTTTTACGCACAGCGGAGCGCAACAGGACTGTGGCGGACCGGCATAGAAGACCTGCCCCGGCGTACAGAGTTGGGCAACATGTCTACGTTTCTACCCAGGACGTCACTCTAAAAGGCGAGAGGAGAAAGCTGGCACAGCGATTCATGGGTCCCTATCCCATCACCCGGATCATCAACCCGGTGGCTGTGCGCGTGGCTATTCCCCCCTCCCTCCGCATCCATCCCACCTTCCACGTGTCAAAGGTGAAGCTGGCAGTCACCAACCCCCTTTGCCCTCCTCCTGCAGCCAACCCGCGCCCCGGATGATTGGTGGCCATCCGGCCTGGTCCGTCTCCTCCATCCTAGACTCCCGGCGCCGGGGTCGTGGGTTGCAGTACTTGGTGGACTGGGAGGGCTATGGGCCCGAGCATCGACAGTGGGTGCCCCCGTCGTTCGTGTTGGACCCATCGCTCATCGCTGACTTCCACCGAGCGCACCCAGAGAAGCCATCACCAGGAGGCGCTGCTAGAGGGGGGAGTACTGTCACGCCGCGCCGCTCATCAGCGGCGCCACCTGCTCACACACCTGTTAATCATCAGCGGCGAGGAATATAAGCCACCTCGCCCTGAGCTTCGGCCTGAAGCCGTCAGACTTCATTCCCCGTCTACGTGACGCAACACTCTCTTCAGCACGACGCTGTCCGGTAAGGATCACGTACCTTATCTTCTCCAGTCTGCTCCCCTGTGCACAGGTGGATTCCTCGGCGGTGGACAACTTCGTCCCTCGTCCCTCCTCGCTGCTGCACCGAGTCCTGCAGGTGGCTGTCTCCCGGGGTCCCGTCCTTGTTGTGCCAGTCATCTGTCCCAAGCAAGTAAGCTTCTCCCTCACCTATTCTCCTCCTGTGTTGGTGTGTGCCCATCACCCTGTGTCTCTGTTCTCTCCCATAGGGTTGCCGGCTGTACGGTCTCCTGCCTCTGTGCCCGAAGCAGACGCCGCCACCAACACATTAACATTCCGCAGACACACACCCATACACCCCTGTTGTTAATAAACAGTTTGAACTACTCTGAGCCTGTGTGTGTGCGTCTCCTGAGCCGAACGTTATGTCACAGTTCGCCTACCAGCATGGCATCGGGGTGGAGGATGCAGTGATCTTCCTCCTACATCATTCCCTTTCCCACCTGGAGAAGCCTGGAAGCACGTGAGGATCATATTCTTTGATTTCTCCAGTGCTTTCAACACCATTCAACCGGTGATCCTGAAGGACAAACTACTGTGCGCAGGGGTGGACTAGCGTCTGTCATTGTGGATCCTGGACTACCTCACAAACCAGCCACATTTTTTGAGAACCCAGGATTGTGTGTCCAACACTATCATCTGCAGTATGGGGGCCTTCCAGGGAACAGTTCTGGCTCCCTTCCTGTTCACCCTTTATACTGCGGACTTTTCATACAACACACCACACTGACATCTACAGAAGTTCTCTGACGACTCTGCGATTGTCGGCCTCATCTCTGATGGAGATGATGTTGAGTACAGAGGACTTATCCAGGACTTTGTGGACTGGTGCCATCGGAGCTGCCTCCAGATCAATGCGAGGAAAACTAAGGAACTGGTGGTGGACTGCCACAGGCGAGGACAACCCCTCATAGCACCAGTAAACATCCAGGGAACAGACATTGTGATGGTAACATCCTACAAGTACCTTGGTGTTCATCTGAACAATAAACTAGACTGGTCACACAATACTGATGCACTCTACAAGAAGGGACAGTGCAGGCTGTTCCTCTTGAGGATGCTCAGGTCTTTTGGTGTACAAGGGGCACTCCTGAAGACCTTCTACAATTCGGTGGTGGCATCAGCCATCACATTTGGAGTGGTCTGCTGGGGCAACGGCATCACGGCAGCCGACAGGAAGAGACTGAATAGAGTGATCAAAAAAGCTAGCTCTGTCCTGGGGCGGTGCCTCGACCCAGTGGAGGAGATAGCAGAGAGAAGGATGGTAGCTAAGCTGTCATGTCTGCTGGAGTCTGAGTCCCACCCCATGCAGGACATGCTGAACGCACTGAGGAGTTTGTTTAGCAGTAGGCTGTACCATCCTAGATGCACGACCGAGAGGTTTCGCAGGTCCTTCCTACCTACGGCTGTCAGACTTTATAACCTAACCAGGGCTGCTCGTAGAGATCATATTGAATGCACAAAACGTAACAAACTTGCACAATAATGGTCCCCTCCATTATACAACTAGGACAATATCAATTGCTACAGAGGGTGACAACTAGGCTGATTCAAATACGAAATATACTGCATGGGTACATATTCATACTATGCAGAGTAACTGAATAGACCGTTATGCTGTTTATTCCATCTAGCAACAACGCTCCGCACTGTGTATATTTCTGTATACATATGTCTATTCACTGCTCTTATTATCTTATCTTCTGAATTATTGCCCTGAGTGTTGCTATCCCTATGCTGTTGCAATCCTGGAATTTCCCTATTGTGGGACTAATAAAGGCTTATCTTAACTTATCTGTGTAGAGTGCGTTTGAGACCAAAATACTACCAGAGTGGTGGCCTAGTTGATAGAGCACCTGCTCCACAACCGGGAGGGTGGGTGTTCAAGTCCTGGCCGGATCATACCAAAGACCATATCAAAATAGTACTTCCCGCCTTCTAGCTTGGTGCTCAGCATAATAGAATTGGGGGAAGGAGAAGTTGTTTGTGGCGGTGCCTTGCATGGCAGTGACCCCTCTGATTCTAGATGGGATTAGCATTGTAGATAGGAGAAATGTAATTTGTTCTACTGTACATGATTGGCTGAATGACAATAAAGTTGGCTTCTTCATTTGAGACTCGGAACAAACCAAACACTTCCAGGGCCATATTACAGTGTTCTAGTCAAAAGTACATTACTCATTTATGGGTGTTTTCAAGTTCATTTTGATATTACCATGGTGGGGAAAAAAAACAGACTTTTCACACAATAAAAAGTGCAAAATGGTTGTCATAATGCCCTTAATTATTCAGAAGTCTGTTGTTACTTTTTGTAGGATAAATAAAAGTTCCTCACTATTGCCTGTGTTTGCAGGATTGGTGTGTGTGTCCCTTTAACGGGGTGAGCTCTGCACGCATGGTCGAACTAGAGGGTTGGTGAGAGAGCAGCAAGAGAGAATGTTGGTGGTTACGCCATGTTAAGACTGGAAGGTTTAGAGCTGGTGTTCAGAGCAAGAGTAAACAGTAAATATACAGTGTATGCTGCCTTGGTACAGTAATAAATGCTATAGCTCCTCAGATGAACCACCATGTCCTGTTGTCTGCTTTCCCACTGCTGTTGTGAGTACAAAGAAGGGAGCTAACCCTGGCGCTAACGCTAGCTTCGGCCCTAGAGGATCATCTCCCCTGTGCTTCTCGACCACGGTCTGGAGGCCGAAGCAGGAAAGGTTAACACCTGCCGCCATGTTTCACTACATGTGGGTTTGTGTTGGTGGGGGAGGGAGATAGAGCTGGAGGCTACTCTAGTTACTCTAGTAAAAGGGAAAATTGTTTTTTGGAATTTTCATTTTTTTTGCACTGTCCAAGCAAATTCATTTGAATTTCAATTTAAAATTGATTTATTGTCCAGCCCTAACATCAAATTAAAAACCTAAGACATAAATTGTGTGACAATAAATTACCTAAAGGTCCAGCCATAGTGACCATATTTATATGCACACAAATAAACTGGTTATGATTTGATTTCTGGAGTTATCTGATTATTCAAATGGCCATGTAAACTAGGGCTGCAATGATTAGTCGACGTTGTCGATAACAGTGATCATAAAAATTTATTGATGTAGATTTTTATTGTCGACGAGTCGTTTAATTTTAAAGTTTATATGCATGCTACAGGAATGTTCAGTTTAACTGTTCCAGTGAAGAAGAGGAATATATCATGGCGGCACAGAGAGAAAATCACATAGAAGGCCAAAAGTTTGCAAAGTATGGGAGGATTTTACCAAAAATAAATAAATGAAATAAGTTATATGTAGACTGTAAAGCAGTGTTGTCATGTCACAGCTGCACTACAGCTATGCTTCCATTCCCTCCTCCTCTCTGTTTCTCCATCTCCAGCCACCTGTCAGCGGACTGCACTGGTAAGATTAGCAAGTAAAGTTAGTGCTTCTTATTTTCAATGAGCGACCCTCTCAGCTTTAGAAAACTGAACACACTATTAGTATGTGCTGCTTAAATAGTTTACCTGCTGTTGGACAATAATCTCTCTTTGACGATAGTTGCTGACAGCTGAGCTGCTGGCGTTATGCTGGCTAATCTGTTAACTGCAGTAAATGAGGGAATTACAGGAGCAGCTTACTCTATTTCGTATTCTCTGTTATTGTCGTGGAAATATCAGCCCTTATTCTGAATATTAGTGCATCTTGGTAAATTAGAATATCATGATTTGTAATTTAATTAAAAAAGGATAACCATGATCAGAACAAATAAATTAAAATAAAATATTATATGTGATATTGTGGAGAGAAAAACCAGGCCGAACTTTTCCGAGCAGATGAAACTTTATTCCACTCTCTCTCACATTCACCAGAATCAGAAAATATAACCACCAGGTTGCAGGCACTCTACTTTTATACACTTCTCTGCTACCTGGGGTGCTGCATTAACATATCACTCCCCACACTCCCACCTTTGATCTGCTACTTCAGACTGAGGGAAAACTACTGAGTGGGCCCCCCCCCCCCCCGAGTCTCAGACTGAGTCTTAACCCCCATGTCCTTTGGGCTTCAGCCTCCACCCATAGCTGCTGTAACAGGGGGTCTTTGGCTCCTAGGCGCTGCTGTGCTGGTGGGGGGTTCCTGGGGGTGTGTCCGTCTGTGAGGGGACAATGTGGGGGGGGGGACACCTTCAGCATGCTCGTGTCACTGATCTGACGATTCATTTACCTGGGGAGTTCTCCGTGGGGGTCTTCCGCGCCGAGGAGCTCGGGCCAACACCACCTGCTCGTCTGCTAAAACAAAGACGGGCTTAAGCCTGTCTATACGGATAGTCTCCCGGCAACCCCCCAAGTCTAACACAAAATGTTTGACCCCGGGTTCCAGCACTCTGAACGGGCCATCGTAAGGCGGGCGCAATGGGGTCCGGTGGGCCGGCCCGGCCAGCGTCCCTGGCAGCGTCCCTGCCTCTATGTCGTGAACGCGGGGATGGATTGGTGTTCGGCGCGGGGTTATCCAGCAAAAATTCCCCGGGGAGCCCCAGCAGCTGGGAAAAAACCAGCTCTGCTGGTGAGGCTGCCAAATCCTCCTTCGGTGCGGAACGCAACCCTAATAGAACCCACGGCAACCGGTCCACCCGATTTGCATCCGTAAGCGAAGCTCTGAGCACTGCTTTAAGTGACCTATGGAAATGCTCGCATAACCCATTGGCCTGGGGGTTGTATGCGGTCGTGTGATGAACTGAGACACCCAGGCTCCGGGCCATGGTGGAACAGAGGTAGGAAACAATCTGCGGGCCCCGATCGGACGTGATGTCTGAAGGAGCGCCGAAATGTGCCACCCATGTTGTCAAAAAAGCATGTGCCACATCTGCGGACGCGGTGGAAGCTAGCAGGACTGCTTTGGGCCAGCGTGTGGTGCGGTCCACCACTGTCAGGAGGTGCGTGAACCCCTGCGATGGCGGGAGAGGACCCACGAGGTCCATGTGAACGTGGTCAAACCTCTTAGCCAGGATATGGAACGGCTCCAAAGGGGCCTTTGTGTGCCTGTGCACCTTGGCTTATCGGCACGCTACGCAGGCTGCAGCCCAATCTTTCACCTGTTTGCGCAAGCTCGGCCAGATGAACTTTGCGCCCACCATTTTGACTGACGCGCGCACTCCTGGGTGTGCCAGGGAGTGAACCGACTCAAAAACGTGGCGGCGCCAAGCGCTTAGGACCACCGGTCGCGGGCGGCCTGTAGAGATGTCACAGATTAGGGGGGCCCCCCCGTGTTGCAGCACTCTGCTCTCCAGCCTTAACCCTGTTGGTCCAGACTGGAGCGTGCAAACGTCCGCATCGCCGATCTGCTCAGCGGCCATGTCCGTGTAATCTATCCCCACGTAGACTGGGGCCACTAATGCGCACGAGAGGCAGTCAGCCACCACATTGAGTTTACCGGCCACATGTCGAATGTCGGTCGGAAACTCCAAGATCGCGGCCAGCTGTCTCTGCTGCCGGGCCGACCATGGTTCCGAAACCTTGGCCATCGCGTACGTTAGTAGCTTGTGGTCCACGAACGCAGTGAAGGTGCGCCCTTCCAGCCAGAACTGGAAGTGGCGTATGGCCAGGTGGAGAGCCAGTAACTCCCTGTCGAACGCGCTGTATTTACGCTCATTGTTGCGCAAAGACCTGCTAAAAAAGGCAAGCGGCTGCCAAGAACCGGCGATGCACTGCTCCACGACAGCCCCTATGGCCACGTCTAACGCATTGGTAGTGAGCGCTATCCTAGCCGCTGGGTCCGGGTGCGCCAGCAGTGCGGCGTTTGCCAGAACTGTTTTAACCTCGGAAAACACCTGCTCTCGCTCAGGAGTCCAGTCGACTCTGTCCGCCGGCTTCCGTTTCTTAAGTGCGGGGTACAACGGCTGCATGAGCTGGGCTGCGTGGAGGAAACGATTGTAGACATTAGCCATCCCCCAAAACTCCTGCAGCGCCCTGACCATCTGAGGCTGGGGAAAATTCGCCATGGTGTGCACCTTGTCCGGCAAGGGTATCGCGCCCTCCGGTGAGATGCGGTGGCCCAAAAAATTGATCCCTGTCACCCCGAACTGGCACTTTGCCGGGTTGATTATTAACCCATGCTCCTCCAACCTCTGGAAAACTGTCCTGAGGTGGGCTATGTGTTCATCCTCGGACGCGCTGGCCACCAGGATGTCGTCCAGGTAGACGAACACAAACGGCAGATCGTGCAGCACCACATCCATCATGCATTGGAATGTCTGCGCCGTGCCTTTTAGCCTGAAAGGCATGCGTAAAAATTCAAGCAGACCAAAAGGGGTTATTACTGCCGTTTTAAGTATGTTCTCAGCACGCACTGGGACCTGGTGGTAACCACGGACCAGGTCTATCTTGGAAAAAATGCGTGCCCCGGTGAGGTGAACGGAAAAATCCTGAATATGAGGGATGCGGTAGCGGTCGTACGCTGTGGCATTGTTTAATCTGCGGAAATCTCCGCACGGTCGCCACGATCCCTCGGCCTTAGGAACCATATGTAGTGGGGATGCCCATGGGCTGTTTGAGAGCCTGATGATGCCCACCTTTTCCAAGTTGGCAAACTCCTCGCGTGCTATAGCCAGTTTAGCTGCGTCCAGGTGCCAAGGTCGTGCGAAAACGGGTGGCCCGCAGTGGTAATGAAGTGCTCCACCCTGTGTTTCGTGACGGTCACAGAAAACGTCGGGACTGTGAGTGCTGGGAACTGGGTGAGTAGTGTGTGGAACTTACCCCCTGGAGCTGTGACGTTGGCTAGTGTTGTTGGCCCGGCTCCTCAAGCTGTACAGGGCAGAGAATCAAAAGACATTGCATTAATCAGGCGTCTGTTAGCAACGTCAACTAGTAGTCCGTGTGCACACAAAAAATCAGTGCCTAAAATGGGGAAGCTGCATGCCACTATGACGAATGTCCATTGGTCTGTAAGGCCGTGTAAGGATACAGTCAGTGTCCTCTCACGAAAAGTCTTAATGTCTGAGCCGTTTGCGGCCGTCAGTTCGGGGCCGCTAGTTCCCGCCAGCCAGTTGGCGTAGGACAGCAGGATGAGGCTCTTTTGGGGGCCGGAGTCCATGAGGAACCGTCTCCCCGAATGTGAATCTGTCACGTAGAGCAGCTTGCTTGCTTCACCGGCGGTCGCAGCTGCTACCGACTGCCGGACCCGGCTTTTTCCGAACGCTTGAATTGGCACGGTGGCATGCATCGGCGTGCATCCTCTCCAAAACAGCGGTGGTAGAAACAGAGCGTGTCTCTCCGGTGCTTCTTGGCCCCTGCTGCAGCCACCATCGCTGGCTCCTCGCCACCGCTGGTCGTCTCGCTGGGTTCCGACGCTGCTGTGTTCACTGTGAGGGCTCTGGTAGTGAGGATGATCCGATCTGCCTGCTGGGCTAGCGCCCAGTGGTTGCGCACAGCCAGCAGTGGCGAATTGGCAAGCACTGCTCTGGCCGCTGTCAGGAGGTTCCGGAGGAAAAGGTGGGCAAAGAGAAAATGCCCGTCATCTGTGCCCATCAATGCCAACATCTTCTCCATCAATTCGACCACCGACCCGTCTCCTAACTCAAAGCACGTCAGGAGCCTCTCCGCTCTTTCATAGTCCGAGAGCGTGTAGCGCCGTGTCAGCGCGGTTTTGAGAGTACCGTATTTGTCGCAGGCTGGGGGCTGTTGGAGCAGGCTTGCCACCTGCTTAGTTGTGCGTGCGTCCAGTGCTGCGACTACGTAGTAATATCTGGTGTCATCTGCCGTTATTCCCTGGAGCGCGAACTGGGCCTTGGTGTGAAGGAACCAAGACTTTGGGTCATGTAGCCAAAAGTCTGGGAATTTGACCGAAACAGTGCATGCGTTGCTGGCACTTTCCGTCCGGGTCATCTCCGGGGTGTTCGCCTCGCGTTCCACTGTGCGTCAAGGGTCACCAGTGTGGACAGAATAACCAGGCCGAACTTTTCTGAGCAGATGAAACTTTATTCCACTCTCTCTCACATTCACCAGAATCAGAAAACATAACCACCAGGTTGCAGGCACTCTACTTTTATATCACAGCACTAACACTTTTTCTGCTACCTGGGGTTCTGCATTAGCATATCACTCCCCACACTCCCCACCTTTGATCTGCTACTTCAGACTGAGGGAAAACTACTGAGTGGGTTCCCCACAATATATGTGATATAATATGATAAATATTTCACTGTATGTGTTGAAGACTCACTTTCCTCCACTGTTATTTAAAGTGTTTGTAAACTTATTTTGGACTGGAAGAAGTTCTTTTAATTTTCATCTGAAGTCTAATTAAACTTTTAAACTTCTAGACCCAGCAAGGTTTCAAACAGGATGGACTAGCTTGTTATTTTCTTTTATTACTTTAATTGAGTTGAATATTACTCTAGATTGTTTTGAACATGCAGCGTTACAACAGCCCTTTATACAGTAGCAGGGGCTGCTATTTGAGTTTTTGCACTTTATTTTGGGGGTTATAAGACTGTCCTTTAGCATCTATTATTTAATTGTGTTGCTACAAACATTTCTAATTAAACTGTCAAGCTGAAGTTTCCAACTCATGTTTGATGGGCCATTATTTTATTTAGCTATGGGAACTTGTTATAATAGGCTACATTATATTAAGGCAGGGACTAACAACAAAGTGATTTTCACAGGTGTGCAGGCTTAAACAGGTGAGGTGAAACATGACCTGGAGCCCAGAATATGAGCCGTGCCAACAGGAAGCAGAGATGGCGAACATGAGAGAAATAATTGCGATTAGTCGACTAATCGAAAAAAAGGTTGTTAGATTAGTCGACTACCAAAATAATTGTTCGTTGCAGCCCTAATGTAAACAGAATAATCTGATAAAGACCTTTCAACTGGGATCATTAACTCAAATGGTTTATCCTCCGATAATCTGTTTATTCAGTGCATGTAAACACGAGAAAACCATTATCAGTTTATTCCCAATAATCGGTTTATTGTGACCATGTAACCGGGGTCATTGTGCATGTTTCAGTAAGTATGAAAGAGTCTCTGTGAAGAACAATGGGTCACTCGATTCCACGAAAGCTGTCTCTGTATGTTTTTGAAATGAAGAAAAATAAACAAAAACCCAGACTTCATTTTCCAGAAGGTAACTTCTATTTCCATGTGGACACATAAACATTATTTCCAAATTGGCAGGATCTGTCTTTAAAGTGATTCAACCTTGACTATCCCAACTCATTACGAGCTCACTGCCAGGCTGAATCTGTAATTACTGCAAGCAGGTGCATCACTCAGCCACATCACCGCAGAGTTAGAGATTTAATTTAGAGATGCTGCCCGGGATATTAACCCCGCTAATTACAACAGAGAGCTCCACGTTCAACCACAGGGATGAAACGTTGTGGACCTCAGGGTGCGGAAAAGCACACAATTACTTTTCGCTTCTATTCAGAGGGGAGCACAGGTGGGGAGGACATGGTGTTTACACAAAGGAGGCCTACAAATTGAGCTTTTTTGTGCAAATTGTGTGAATACATGGGAGATCTCTTTTTTTGTGACAAGGGGGTGTTGGGATTTTTAAGATGAAAATTCAAACATGGGAGTCCTCAGCTATATTTGACAATGTTTTTTTGCACCAGAAGATACTGACATGGATTATCTGATCTGTGTACAGGCTGACTGTAAAATATATATGCAGCAACCTGAGAAAAATGATTCCATGAACTAAAGTGGACAAAAAAGGCAATTTTGATCCAAGGACAGCTTTTACATTATTACAACAAAGCAGTAATTAAAAATTAAATTAAAAATTAAATCACCCTTATTGTCATTCAACCGTACAACTAATCATGCACAGCAGAACGAGATTGTGCTTTACCTATCTACAGTGTAAATCACACACACCCCAAGTGCAGAATCAGAGGGCCGCTGCCATGCAAGGCGCCGCCACAGAGTTCCCTCCTCCATTCCATTTATTGCTGAACACCAAGCTGGACGGCAGGAAGTTCCACTTTTATATGGTCTTCAGCATGACCCGGACGGGATTTGAACCCCTGCCTCCCGGGTGTGGGGCGGATGCTCTACCAACTGAGCCACCACTCCGGTAGTAAGGTCACATGAATATATGTAAAACTGCAGTTTATTGCATTGACAATAAGCTGGATAAAATATTGAACATGGCCTAAAAATACAGTGGTATAAAAAAGTGTTTGCCCCCTTCCTGATTTCTCATTTCTTTGTATGTTTGTCACACTTAAATGTTTCAGATCATCAAACAAATATAAATATTAGACAAAGCTAACACAAGTAAACACAAAATGCAGTCTGTACATGAAGATGTTTATTATTAAGGGGAAAAAAAATCCAAACCTTCATGGCCCTGTGTGAAAAAGTGATTGCCCCCTAAACCTAATAACTGGTTGGGCCACTCTTAGCAACAGCTGCAATCAAACGTTTGCGATAATTGGCAATGAGTCTTTTACAGCGCTGTGGAGGAATTTTGGCCCACTCATCTTTGCAGAATTGTTGTAATTCAGCCACATTGGAGGGTTTTTGAGCATGAACCACTTTTTTAAGGTCATGCCACAGCATCTCAATCGGATTCAGGTCAGGACTTTGACTAGGCCACTCCAGAGTCTTCATTCTGTTTTTCTTAAGCCATTCAGAGGTGGACTTGCTGGTGTGTTTTGGATCATTGTCCTGCTGCAGAACCCAAGTGCGCTTCAGCTTGAGGTCACGAACAGATGGCCGGACATTGTCCTTCAGGATTTTTTGTTAGACAGCAGAATTCATGGTTCCATTTACCACAGCAAGTCTTCCAGGTCCTGAAGCAGCAAAACGGCCCCAGACCATCACACTATCACCACCATATTTTACTGCTGATATGATGTTCCTTTTCTGAATTGCTGTGTTACTTTTACGCTGGATGCAATGGGACACACACCTTCCAAAAAGTTCAACTTTTGTCTCATCAGTCCACAGAGTATTTTCCCAAAAGTCTTGGGGATCATCAAGATGTTTTCTGGCAAAACTGAGATGAGCCTTTATGTTCTTTTTGCTAGCAGTGGTTTTCATCTTTGAACTCTGCTGTAGCATCAATTCCCCTTGGCTAATCTATAAAACCACTCTTCAGCTTAAAGAAATTGTTTCACTCAAGAAGGCCGGTCAGGAATTGTTTCCTTCATCTCAGGACCACCGTGGAAACACATTCCAGGGTAAAAGATATGAGAGATAAGGATCCCATCTTGTGCAAGGAACGGATTAGTTTGCCTCATAAATAAACTGAAGTTTCCTCCCAAACAAGACAGTTTTATGATTTAACAACAGTTTGAAACTTTCCAGACTTCTTGAGTGCATCTCACGGTCACTAGGAATTATCCATAGCTTAACATCACCCCCTGGTGGACGACTCTGGAATATGTTTGCATTACTTCTGTCAACTAAGAGACATGTTGGATTTAATCTTCTTACTGAACATTAACTTTTCTCCTCAAGGTTTTATTTTTCCAGGAAAACCTGCTCAGGACACTATTTGAGAAGATGACTGACTGCCTTGTGTGGGACAATGATGGGTTTGAAGAATTTCATTAATCATTGATTTTGAAGTGATTGCATGTTTAAAAAATGTTTAATTGAAACATTATTATACTGCATGTGAAGTATATAATTACAAGTTTATAAAAGTGCATGAATCACTGAAGTAACTTAGACTTTATGCATAATAAGTATATTAATGAATTTTCAGTGTTATTAAGATGTGTTTATCCTCTGAGGAAAGTTTACTCAGGTCATCTGACTGACTCAGCCAATCACCAGTCAGTCACTGCTGGGCCACAGCCCTTTCGTTTTTATTGGTCGGTTACAGACAAAGAACTGTCTCCTTATTGGCCCAGAGTTGATTCAAACCCTCCCATGATGAAAGACTATTGGTTCCCTTTTATGTCAGTCACTTTTCACCCGGGAAAGTTGTCTCAGTTTTAAGGGAGAACAGCCATACTAGTTTAGAGTTGAAAGGGAGAGAGAGGGGGAGAGAGTTGTCTTGTGAAATTCTGTGTGTGTTTTGTTTTAATGTTTTTCCTTAAAATGTCTGGGAATTAATTTTTCCTTCTTTTGAGATCAACTTCTCGTTATATGGAGTCAAACTTCATGTCCAGACGTTTACTATTTTATCCTTTTAAACTTTTTCTAATCCCACCGTGCGTGCGTTTTCAAGGGACTGACTGATCGTTTGTTTCCTCATACTGGAAGTCATTTTTGCCAAACCCACGACATCAAAGAACTCGGATTTTGTGGCTTGAGTTTTTATTTAATCTTGTCTCTCTAATTCTGTGATCTTAATCAGATTGTGATCTATATCCAATTTAATCAGACCCGAGAAGCTGCTGAAGGATCCTCGTGTCTGCATGGTATACAGCATCAGCGGCCGAAGACGAAGACGCCTCATCATTGCAGTAAAATCTCAGCTTGTGACTGTGGACTTTGGGGAAAATTATCTGCAGGCAGACAGTTTCCAGTATCATCAAATCAAGCTTCAGCTAAGGATCCCGTAAAGCGGACCTCCCGAAAGGCTACCAGGAAAAGCCCCAGGAAGCAGCTGATCACCCAGGCTGCCCGAGAAAGTGCTCTGGCCCCTGACAGCTGGAAGGAAGATCCCAAAGACAATGAACATTCACGTGAACCATATCTCTTTGCTTCATGTGCTGAGTAATGATGTTCATCACCTTAAACGTATGCCATGATCTGTCTCAGGCTTGGAAATACCTCATAGATCTGATCGCAGATATAGGATTAGTGTAATGGTGTGCTCTGGCTGCTTACTCTCTTCAGCTGCGCACACACCTGCTCCTCATCACAGCCAGGGCTATTTAAACCACGCTGCCCTGGGATCAGTGCGGAGTCGTCTGTCAACTCTCCATGAGACCTTCTCTCGCCCACGTCGTTGTTCCTGAGTTTCCTAGCCTCAGTCTACCTACGTCCTTGTTTCCAGCCTCAGTCCATCCTCGTCCTAGCCTCCAGCCTCCTGCCAGCTGGCATCTGGAGGAATACCTCCTCAGCTCAAGTAAGCCCTTGTACATTCTCCCTAAATCCTCTCTCAGTCCCCTGTACACAGGTGGAGTTCCGTGGCGGCGGACCTCCCCCCTTCCTGGTGGCGTACCGTGCTACACTGCTCCACCTCATATACATCTACCTCCTTCAGCAGCAGCTGGATCTGCGGACACTGTCCTCCTGGCCGTAACCGCCGAGCTGAACCTGAGCCACTCAACATCTCCACAAACAGTAAGCCCTGGACTGAGACAGTATATCTCCACCTGTGTCTGCCACTAACTGCCCTGCCTCTGTCTGTCCCTAGGGTTGCTAGGTGTACGGCGTTCTGCTCTCCCCCAGCTGCTACAAGACCACACACCCACACACATTCATTGTTGTTTAATAAATATAATTGTTTGTATTCCTGAGTCCGAGTCTGCTCACTGGGTCAATTAACCATGTCAATTAGAGAGAATTAATATTCCTTTTTTTCATTAACCCAATGACTGTGGATGGCGCTCCGTTGTGCCGTCAGTCCCTAGTAGTGAAGGCTTTTTCAAGAAAATATTCATTTCAGATGTCAGAGATTTCCAAAGCTATAACTTGAAAGTGGTAAGAGATAATGGTTTACTGTCAATTAGAAAGATGTAGAATATGATCCAAAGTTTGAGATAGGAGTAAATTTACACATCTAATTTGCATAATGCCATGGCAGCCATATCGAATTACATAACTTTCAGTCAAAAGTGGACTTTGGACATATTTACACAAAGAATGGTTCTGCTTTTTGTCACCGTTTCTTGTTTTAAGCATTTGGTTATCTTATCTTCAAACTATGTGAACCAGAAAATCAGTACAATGCAGTACAATGTAGCAATATTTAATAAAATATAGTGTAATAAGGTACAGGAATTATTTATTTTATTTAGAAGTGGATGTGCGTGGGGAACAGAGTTAAACAGTCAACACAACACTCACTAAATGAAACAGGAAAGCACTTGTAAAAGGGGGCACCAGTTCTAAAAGAATGAATTATTGATTAATTATTATTAATTAATTTCCGTACCTTCAATTACTTAATGAATCAGTCTCAAAAATTAATGAGTTCTTTTACTGCTATGACCCAGGAAAGCATATATGCAAAGGAAAACACCTCAACTTCTCTCGTTTACGAGTTTATTAAATGAAACTCATTCAGGTTACATGACAGTGCATTCAAATGGTGGGTAAACAGGTTCAAATGGTCAACAGGCTTTAGATATCACATCAACTGTTAATGGATTACTGAGTGTAAAATCCATAGTTAAACCTTTGTGGAACCAAGAGGAGACCAGATTTTGCGTTTCAACTGTAATGCAATGGAAGGCTGAGATAACTAACAAAATCAGATCGCAACTTTATGGTGAAAAATTACATAAGCTGATTATCTGGAAAAGGAACTTATGAATTACTCTGCAAAAATTACCGGAGGTTATAAAAAAATTAATAAGAATTTTCCTTCAGTTTATAGCTTTGTCCTACAGCTGAGGGACTATTGTACCATGAAATATTGGTTATGTTCAATTATAATCGACATTTAGGACATCTCGTTTAAACCCAGCAGATAGGAAAATAGGAGTCTCACTTACAAACAGCTGTAGGTCCAGGTATTCAGTGGTGGTTGGCGCCAGCCAGTGGTATTGTTCGGGAAGGCTCAGCGGCTCTTCCAGACAGCATTCGGAACACAGGACTCAACCAGGGGGAGGCTTGCGAGAGTGTAACTGGTGGAGTTAGCGGCTATGCCCCGGGCCAGTCATGACGTCCTTTGGCAACCAGTCCGAAATTTAGAATGTCCACAGCACCCAGGACAACCCCAAAGGCTGAAGGGAAATGTATTTAGTCAGTTTCACCCACCAACTCCTGGTTTCTTAACGTGGTCAGAATCAGATTTATTGCCAAGCACATTTACAAGTAAACATACGAGGAATTTGACTTGACATTGGGCGCGCACGAGAGGCGCATCCCAATGACGCGGCAGCCATGACGAGGCGCCTGTCATATGGGGGGGGGTGAAGAGGGGGGAGGGGGGAAGGATAGGGAAAAACACAATAGGAGAGAGAAAAAAGCATTGTTGATCAAAATAGAGCTCATTTTATGACCAAAATTTTGATTACAAGAAAAAAACTCTCAAATGCACAATTAGCAGACAATAGATCACACAATGACAAAGCAGTAGTTGAGAGAGTCAGTGTATTGTGAATATATATCAGTAATTGTATCAGTAGTGTAATGTTGAATGCAATAGTGTAGGTGTGTCAATTGCTAGTGAACAGCAGAGGGCGCCTCCTGGCAGTGGATAGATGTTAAAGTCATGTGATCTAAGCAGTCTAGAGTCTCTCGCTGTTGCTTGCAGATGGTAAATTGTCACATGGTGCACTGTCCTTGAGCGTTCATCTGCTGAAACAACAACAACTGTGTCGATTGTTTGGGTTAGCAGGCAGAGCCGCTCCTTCCGCTTATCTTCATCAGGAGGAATGTAAATACAGGGCACCAAAGACAAGGTCAAATCTGCACAGTGCACTCAGAGAATAGATTTTTCCTCACCCGTGCAATTCTGTGCTTTCATAATTTCCATGTGCAGGCTTAAACTTTATTCCATGGAGAGCACAGGGCTCCAGATGTATTCCTCCGCTGAATCACTGTCATTCAGTTCACCGTTTGCCACTACTCGTGCCCTCCCCAACTGGTCGAATTTGATGAAGGAGCTTGCTGGGTCCGCTTTGATCAGCTCTCTCACCTTCCTTCAATTTCTGATACATTAGGGAACTTCACAGCCAAAAATAGAAGTCCTGAGATCATAACCAATAATGTTTCCTGCCAAATCTCCACAGACGCATGAATTCCAATGTCCATGAGTCTCCTCGCAGGTTCCAATTCTTGGGCTCCCCCTTGGCCCGATTCTTGTTGAAAAATAGTGACAATAGCACAGTTAAGCCACTTCCAAATCCATAATTTCCATTTAGATTAAGATTCAGCAGAAGAAGAGCGACTAAACACAGACAAAAACGCAACATTGCAAAGCTGGGAATAGGTCAGGAAGGCAGACAGGAGGAGGGAAGAAAAATGTGACTGCTCTCTCTCAGAGCCGGAAGAAGAATCAGTCATACGTGGGTGAGGCAGGGAAAGAAAGTCCAAAAATCTCTATCAGTTCACTTTAAAAGCAGGAAAATTTAAAGTCCAAGAAAAAACATTTAAATAGGATAAGAACAGCTTCTGAGTTGAAGGGAAAAAAAGGATTTGAGAGTTTAACTCTCTTTAAAGGCGAGTTCATAGAAAAAAGGATAGTTTCTCCTCAGTTACCAGAAAACAGGCGAAAGCTTAACAAAAGATGATTTAAGAAAGCTAGTGCAGGACTTGACAAGGTTCAGACACACACAAAAGATTTCTTAAAACTTGAACATACAGGACTCACGGAACAACTTAGACAAAAACAACTTAACCTCTTGCGCTCCGCTGTACTGCGGACGGGCAAGTCTCTGCGTCCCAGAGCGCACGAGGGCACTCTCGTGCGCCCTCGTGCGCTCTTGGACGCACGATGGAGCTGCGGGAGCTGCATATTCGTTCTTCCACTGCAGACACAGCCGCGAACAGATTAGATCATCTGATTGACCTCTCATTCGACTAATAAGAGCCTTGAATTGGGTTTCTGAAACCTTGAAGAACCAATGACTGAAAACTTGGCAAGAAGGACCCGCCTACCAACGCAGTGAGCCAATTGAAGCACAGAAGTTCGCTGAGCTGTTTTGTCTACAAAGGCTGGGTGAAGAGAGACTGCTTCAGCAGCCACAGGCAGTGCTTTATTATTATTTTTTTAATTCCAGCAGCGTGTTTAGGATTCTCTTATATGGTCATCATAGACCGACGGAGGCCGACGGCGAAGGTCGTAAATCATTCGCCAAAACCGCAATCATGGAATTATGTTTTGACTGGGTCGCGAGACCAGAACCACGAGCGGACCAGCGTCGCGTTCGTCTGACAATGAGGAAGAGAAGTTGGCCAGGACAATGTGGCTGTGAAGAGGTAAGGTGTTATAAGCCAAATTATTTTTTATCCCTTAAAATTGTATTCAAAAATGACTTTTGACCGATCGGTAAATTACAACTGTGCGGTGCACGATGTCCGAAGTGCGTGCGCTGCGTTACACGGTTCGTTCGCCGCCTCCGGACTGTGAACGCCCCCCCCCCCCCCGCCGCTACGATTCTGTAGTGGGGGGGGCGCGGTGACAGCGCTGCTGTGGCCACATCGCCACATCCGAGTGTAATCCGTCATGTAGCGAGGGCCGAACTCCGTCTTTTGTAGCGGGGGGGGTCCCCCCCCCACACACACACACAGACACAGCCCTGAGTGTCACCTTTCATTAGAGCCCAAAATGAAGCTTCTACATTGAATCATTCAAAAGTTACAGACGTTTTTCCAAACTGTGCCATTTGGCACAATTTGGCACAGTTCCAAAACGCCTGGGAACTACCTGAGGAAAAAGCTGTGTAATATATTCATTTTTTGTGGTATTGTTACAAAATTTGGACCTCAGCTGGATAACACTTGGTTCTACATTTCTGTTGCATTTTCCAGCCCGGATCTGAAGCTGTGTGTTATTTGCAAGCATTTGTATCCAAAAAAACACCCAGGCCAAATTTATTTTCTTCAAGTTCACTATGTTTAGATGACTGTAACTCAGTGGCCGGAGCACTTAGAGAGATCATGGTTTTTTTTTGCCAAAAAATTCAAAGTGTTTTCTTTTAAATGAGACCAACCCCATGAAGATGCTGCAAAGGGTTGAAGAACAGCTTTCGATTTACTTTGGGCACATTATTTTTTTGGCATTTTTAGGAAAATTGACCGGAAAGCAAGGGGTTAAAAACAACTGAAAACAACTGAACTAAAACAACTGAAAGACTGAACTGCCAGGGTGGCTCTGTTGGCATTTAACTAAAGCTCACTGCTGGGTCATAAACAGGGGACCAGCAGCAAGACGGACCAATTATCTTCCATAAAGAGGAGTTTGAATGGGCTTTTGTCCAATGAACAGTTCTTTGTCTGTGAACAACCAATTAAATACAGGGGCATTATCCAACAGAGAGGCAGCCTGAGGATTGGTTAGAAATAGCTGACTCAAGTTTTCAGAAAACATTCATTCAGTTCCTATGAAATTCATTATATACTCAATATAAAATCTAACTAAATTAAGTGACTCAAGGCTAATATTCAGTGACCATGCATTTATACTGTTACTAATAAGTTTAACATTCATTTGAATAACATTCATGGAAAAGACATTCCTAAGACATGTACTCACATTTAAATCAAGGATTAATGAATTACTGCAAACTATTATTGTCCATCAAAAAGGGTGATTATCTTCACAGTGTCCAGAGTTATTCTGAGGGATGAGAGCTTGAAGAAGAGTTAATGTTTAATCAGAATTAACAGTTCCAGATTGCACAAGTAATGAAACATATTCCGTAGATGTCCACTAGGAGGTACTGTTGAGCTGTAGATAATTTTTAGGTTTGGGTATGTGAAGAGGGGACAGCCTAGAGGCTTCTGCTATATGTCCAAAAGAAGGAGGCAACCATATATCTGTCAGCTTAAGGAGTTTATGACTTTTTAAGAGTATCAGTTCCTGGTACGAACGGAGGCTATCAGCAAGAACTGTCTAGTTGGGGTTTGACTCCAGAGGTTTTATAGTCCACTTAAGCCTTTAAAAGCAACTCCTTACCAGGTTTCTCTACAAAAGGGAAATTGTTTACACTGGGGTCCTGATGATGAAGAACACAGCAATTCTTGACCAGAGTTGAATGAGAGTTTCTTTAAGATGAAGAAGAGTGATTTCCTGAATTAGCCTGAGGAGAAGCTGATGCTACAACAATGTAAACAAAACAATAAACAAACACAGACATTCATCACTTACCGCTGGCAAAGGCGGCTCGCTTTGCCCTTTTTATAGCATCTTAGTCATTATTTTCTCTTCTGTCTGGCATTTTTGCTTTCTCTCCCACATCCAGAAACTGATTTGATTATCCCACCTCAAATTTGCTTTTATTCCGCCGCTATTTATGTTATACGATGACATGGAACTGGAGCGATTGTTTTCCCCAGTCATGTGGCGCTGGGGGCGACAGCAGGTGAAAATCAACCAGCTTCGTGCACCCTCTGTTATAACAAAATGTAAACATTTACCTTCATAAGCTAAATAATCTCTTTTTTCAATCATAGTTGGCAAATTTGGGAGCAAATGCGCCTCCGTCCACGACCGAGTACGTCCACAGTAATCAGTAACGTCCATTTGTGTTTGTCTAAAAATGTCTTCCTTTCTGGTGTAAATAAGGATGCATCTATGTCTGCCATAATTCCTCCAAGGCAAGAGCAGCAAGTTATATGTGTCTGCCACCTTGTGAGGTGGAATCCTTAGTACAACTGGGGAGTGTTTGGCACGTCACATAACATCATATGACAGGTGCTGCACTGCGCCTGTCACAGTGGTGACGCTAGCCGTTCATGCAATCAACAATGATAAAGGGTTAAATCCGTTTTATTTTTAGAGTAATTCAGAATTTAACTTTCACATAAGTAGTCGTAATTTTCTTCATAAATTGGCATCCAATTTTCTTCATAATTTTATTAGTTATTTCACAGTCTTCCATTGCATTACAGTTCAAATTTAAAGTCTGGTTTCTCTTGGTTCCACAAATGTGATTACACTCTGTTGCTCAGTAATCAGTTAAAAGGAATGTATGGCTTAATACTTGGTCATTTCACGTTGCTTACAAATCATTTGAATGTAATGTCATTTAATCAGAGTGTCATTAATAAAACTGTAAATGGCAGAGAGAAGTTTCAGTTGATTTTTTTTTTCTGTGTCATGTTTCTAAAGTCACCCAGTAGAATTCATAAATATTTTGAGACTGATTGATTGAAGATATAAAGATTAATTACACAGGGTTACAAAAATATTTTTTTGTAAGTTGTCTGTGTTTTTTCAACTGATTTAAGACAATTTTGCACTGCTGAATCCGAAAATGACATCTGTTTCTCTTGATCAGGTCAGGTTTTTATGCTAAGTTGATTTATTAAAAATCTGATCTTCTGACTAAGTCGATTACATTTTTGTGACATTATCAGTTGATTTTTGTTAATATTTCTCATCCGAAATAGATTTTTAAGAGAAAAAATTGTTTTCTAACACAATTTATTGATTAAATGTTACAAACTTCGATTACTGTAAATTGAATAGTAGACAATGATAAATGAATGTAAATTGAATGTTACGTCATCATTGTTCAAAATTTAGAGCTTCAACTTCTGTTTATTCAAACCTCTAGAACGCTCAGCGGCAGGGATGTCTGTCTTCAGAGTCCAACAGTAATCAGCCATCATGACAATTTATGACATCATGTCATAAATTGGCGCCTGCAAGCTCTTCAGAGTTCGAGAAATTTCAAAAAATAAAAAAGAATTTTGCATCATATAAAGCGAAAATACCCGTACATGCAAACAAAAATGTAAAAAAACATGTGGCCATAGTTCAAAAAGTTGACCTGATTGAGCAAAACCAATGTGATTTTTGGATTCAGCACATCAAAATTGCCCTAAATCAGCAAAAAAACAAACAAACCCCATAGCCAATAAATTTGGTGTTGACCAGTGTTATTAATGAATTGTCCAAGAAAATGGACTGGTGCCCCTGTTCGAGTGTTTATCTATTGTTTTGTGAGCATTTGTGGTGGCTGATCAAACCCACGTTTCCACAAACACTTCTTAAGTCTAAATTAAATAATCTTTTTATCTTATAATTAAATATTATAATTAAATATTGCTGCGCTGCCATGAAGGCCATTTTTGCTCAGTCTCTTTCTTATGGTAGAGTCATGAACACTGACCTTACCTGAAGCAAGTGAGGTCTACAGTTCTTTGGATGTTGTTGTGGTGTCTTTTGTGACCTCTTGGATGAGTCGTCGCTGCACTCTTGGGGTAATTTTGGTCAGCCGGCCACTCCTGGGAAGGTTCATCACTGTTCCATGTTTTTGCCATTTGTGGATAATGGTTCTCACTGTTGTTCGCTGGAGTCCCAAAGCTTTAGAAATGGCTTCATAACCTTTTCCAGACTGATAGATTTCAGTTACTTTGTTTCTCATTTGTTCCTGAATTTCTTTGGATCGCAGCATGATGTTTAGCTTTTGAAGATGTTTTGGTCTTCCTCACTTTGTCTGGTAGGTCCTACTGAAGTGGTTTCTTGATTGAGAACAGGTGTGACAATTATCAGGCCTGGGTGTGGCTAGAGAAATTGAACTTAGCTTTCCAAAGATGTGATAAACCGCAGTTATTTATGTTTTAATATGGGGGAGGGGGAATCACTTTTTCACACAGGGCCATGTAGGTTTGGATTTTTTCTTTTTTTTTTACCCTTAATGATAAACACTTTCATTTAAAAACTGCATTTTGTGTTTACTTGTTATCTTTGTCTGATATTTAAATTTGTTTGACAATCTGAAACATTTAAGTGTGCAAACATACAAAAAAATGAGAAATCAGGAAGGGACAAACACTTTTTCACACCACTGTACTTAAAACACAGTTCAGCCACTGGTGAAGCTATGCATGGGTCGTACACACAACGTTTTTACCCCAAACTGGCAAAATTAATTCACAGTTTCAGTGTTCATGCATATGGCGATTTTGGAGGTATGAAAGTATAAAGATTTGAAACCTGTCTCCAGAGTAGAGAGGTTTTATCAGCACCACTTTTCCACGTCTGTGTGCACAGATAAAAATGGTAACATGACATTACAAATACAGTTTACAATATATTTCAGCCAGGCCACACAACAAGGAGCTTGCATTTCTCACAGAAATCCAAGCTCTGTAATTAAACCTCAACCGATTAGGTTTGTAAAAAAAAGTCTGTTAATGATATCTGTAAAATGCATCTATTTTTTTAATTTGAGCGATGCAGCCTTATAGATAACAATAATAATCAAATTTATAACCAAGGAAGATTTGCTGACTGAAATACATACAAATTAAATGCAGCTCTGCATCAGGTGTTCTTCAATAAACATCAAGTCACCTTTTTTCTTACTTCAAATTATTTTCTAGAAGTTATAACCGAAGATTCCTCCAGCTTATCAAATATTCAGACCCACAAAAGGATACACAGGTTGCACCACCACAGTAAAATAATTAATTAAATAATCTGAATAACACATGCAGCAAAGACAGCTGTATTTCAATAAATTAGAATATATTTAAAAGTTAATTTATTGTAGTAATTCAATTCAAAAAGTTAAACTCATATATTGTATAGATTCATTACACACAGAGTGATATATTTCAAGCATTTATTTCTTTTAAAGTTTATGTTTATGGCTCATAGCTACCGAAAACCCAAAATTCAGTTTCTCGGAAAATTAGAATATTACATAAGATCAATTTAAAAAAGTGGATTTTTAATAGAAATTTTGGCCTGCTAAAAATATGTCCATGTACACACTAAATACTTGTTTGGGGTTCCTTTTGCATGAATCACCACATCAAAGTGATGTGTGGCATGAAGGCAATCAGCCTGTGGTACTGCTGAGGTGTTATGAAAGCCCAGGTTGCTTTGATAGCGGTCTTCAGCTCATCTGCATTGTTGGGTCTAGTGTTTCATCTTCCTCTTGACAATAGGCCATAGATTCTCTGTGGGGTTTAGGTCAGGAGAGTTTGCTGGCCAGTCAATCACAGTGATACCATGGTCATTAAACTAGGTATTGATATTTTTGACAGTGTGGGCAGGTGCCAAGTCCTACTGGAAAATGAAATAACATCTCCATAAAGCTTATCGGCAGAGGGAAGCATGAAGTGCTCTAAAATTTCCTGGTAGATGGCTGTGCTGACTTGGAAAAACACAGTGAACCAACACCAGCAGATGGCATGGCTCCCAAAATCATTACCTTCCCAAGGGACTACAAATATATAAAAAAAAAAATAGCAGTCTGCTAACTTGAGAATGTTTACACTAGTATTATGTACTAATGTTCATTAATGTGCTTCATCCCTTTCAAATAAACATTGAATAAAATTAAATCACTGACTGTGAAAACTTTGCACTGAACCTCAAGCAACTTGGATTTTGTGCCTCTCCACTCTTACTCTAGACTCTGGGACCTTGATTTCCAAATGACAGAACTTGGCAACTGATTTGGGGAGCCATGTCATCTGCTGGTGTTAGTCCATTATGTTTTATTAAGTCCAAAGACAATGCAGTCGTCTACCAGGAAATTTTAGAGCACTTCATGCTTCCCTCTGCTGACAAGTTTTATGGAGATGCTCAACAAATTATGCTATATGCATATGTCAACAACCTCAATGTTACAGAGGAGAAATATTGTATCAGGGCAGCACAGTGGTACAGTGGTTAGCACTGTTGCCTGATAGCTAGAAGGTTCCAGGTTCGAGAACCCCACAGAGAATCTATGGGCTGTTGTCAAGATGAAGATGAAACACCAAGCTCAGTCATGCAGACGAGCTGCAGGCCGCTGTCAAAGCAACCTGGGCCACAATAACACCTCAGCAGCACCACAGGCTGATCACCTCCATGACATGCTGCACTGATGCAGTAATTCATGCATAAGGAGCCCCAACGAAGTATTGAACGTGTACATGGACATACTTTCAAAAGGCCAACAACCTAGTTTTTAAAATTGATCTTATGTCATATCCTAATTTTTTTGAGAAACTGAATTTTGGGTTTCCATTAGTTGTAAGCCATAATCATCAAAATTAAAAGAAATAAATGCTTGAAATATATTACTGTGTAATGTGTAATGAATCAATACAACATATGAGTTTCATTTTTTGAATTATTGCAATAAATTAACTTTTCGATGATTTTCAAATTTACTGAGATGCACCTGTAGCAGTGAAGGCAAGGAGAGTTTACAGGTGCATCTCAGTAAATTAGAATATCATGGTTTGTAATGGAATTTTAAAAAATATAACCATAAGTGTCAGAATTAAATCCAAAAGGCTTCAAAATATTTCATTGTGCCTTTAATGAAAAGTGAGTATAACAAAGTTTTTATTTATTTATAGGCTATTGTTTAAAGAAAATTAACTTTTCTACAATACTGAATTTTCTGAGATGTGCCCAAATGTTGCACTCACCCCTTTAAAAAGGGAGGGCAGTCTCCTGTCTTTCATGTTGGTGCAGTGGTTGATAACCACATTATCTACATTTTGGTAAATAAGATATTTCGGACTAACAAATACAAAAACTACCACTCCAGAACTGCATTTAGACTATTTATAATGATCCCGGGGATAAAAGCTCTGACCAGAGATCTATATAATTGGTTAGAGTTGCTATGGCTATCATTTTGACAGAGAATAGAGGTGCCATATTGATAATAAAATAGTTGTTTTGACAGCTCCTGCAACATTGTGATAACAGGATATCCAAATAATGGTTCGTTGTAATTATTGTAACCATTGTGGTGACCCACCACAATCTACATGGACATTCAGCCATCACACTCAGCTAGGGCAGGAAACAGAACAATTTGCATATGGACAGAGAGCCCCTAGGGGGACAACCAGAACAATGACTATTGTTATACATCCCCGGATAAAGGAGAGGAAGTCCGGCGCCAGTTAATCACGTGATTGATATGTATTGACTGATATGTATATCAATATGCAAATGTGCCATGCATTCTCTCTTGTCTGTATAAAAGAGCTTACTTGACATGCCTCACAGAACACACACACATGCACACACACACACAGCACAGCGCACAGCGCTGCAGTGTGTCTCATGATGATGGAGGAATTAAACTCTTAAACCTTCCAGCTCGTAGCGTCTCGCCTGAACTTATTTTTACCTCCACACTGGTGACCCTTGACGAAGAATGGAACACGAGGCGAACACCCCAGAGATCACCCGGACGGGAAGCCCCAGCATGCGTCATGGTGCGCCCCTCACCTGATCTTTTACCTCCACACTGGTGACCTGACAAGGGATAATGACCATCTGCTCCCTCTCACCGTGCTGTGGATCCCAGAGGACCAGAGAACGCCTGCAACCTCTTCATCCTCATCGGAGCGCAGCGCTGGGACCAAAACGCACCATGAACGACACGAGTGAAAGAAGGAAGCAACCTGAACGGGGACAATCATCGACGCCGACTGCGCTGATTTCCACCAAGCTCCCCGACTCTGACTAAACTCCGGACAGCGGACCTCCTGCGCACAGAAGACGCACTCCGCAGGATTACGAGGACAGCGCAACTGCCAGCTATGTGGTCACTGCGCCAGGCGCACGCCACGCACCAGGGACAAACCGGCTCCACAGACTGATACAGCGTCCTCCACCGCTGCACGTGCCCAAGAAAAACGGCCAATCGCCACCCTCGGAACCTTCAGGGCTGCTCGCGCACCTGGAGCGGGCGTGCAGCTCGCACACAGGACTTTGTATGAGTTTCTCAGCCGTGGCGCACAACGGGAATTTAGCCAATTGCTTTCCCCGATGACTTTAGGGCTGCTTCCCGCACCTAAAAGCCAAACAGCCTCACACCCTCACACAGCTGCAGTTGTTTCACAGCCACTACGCATCCTCGGGGAATTTGGCCACTCGCCTTCCCCACATCCTCGTTGGATCGAGCCGCGGGAGGAGTCAGACAAAATGTTTTTTTCACAGCCGCTGTGGATCTCCGCCACGTTTACCGGGAAAGTCCCTCACCATCGCGGATCCACATGCAATTTTTGCGTAGCCCAGACACCTTTGACGTCCCAGGCCGACACTCGCTTACTCCCACCCTCCTTCCCCTCCTCCTGTGCAGCGTTTTTCCTGCACCTCACTCCCTAAGCCAGCCGATCGCCATCTGGTTCCATTACACATGACTGCACACTGGCCCATGCGCCCACGATCCACGGCCGTTCAACGTGCTGGAACTCGGAGCGGAGCACACTGCCCTTTTCCACCCCTCTCCCGTCCCCCTCACGGACTGACATGCCCTCCGACAGTTCTACCGGAGCTGGAGCCAAATGGGGGGGGGGGGGGTCACAACCCCTGTAGAATGTTCTGGGGGAGCTCTGTGCTGACCCACCACAATCTACATGGACATTCAGCCATCACACTCAGCTAGGGCAAGAAGCAGAACAATTTGCATATGGACAGAGGGGGACAACCAGAACAATGACTATTGTTATACATCCCCGGATTAAGGAGAGGAAGTCCGGTGCCAGTTAATCACGTGATTGATATGTATTGACTGATATGTATATCAGTATGCAAATGTGCCATGCATTCTCTCTTGTCTGTATAAAAGAGCTTACTTGACATGCCTCACAGAACACACACACAGTACACACAGCACAGCGCACAGCGCTGCAGTGTGTCTCATAATGATGGAGGAATAAAACCCTTAAACCTTCCAGCCCGTAGCGTCTCGCCTGAACTTATTTTTACCTCCACACCATATAAGTAAGCTATGCATATAGAACATTATGAACACACATTTTAAGGTGAATATGTCCGAATTTAAAGTTGATCTTATGCTTTTTGTTGTGTCCAGCTGCAGAAAGCTGAATTGTCGGCCTCCGTCGGTCTATGATGACCATGGAAGAGAATCCTAAACGTCTACTCTGCTGGAACAGCACCGCCTGTGGCTGAACAGGCCGATGTGCGAATGACAGTCCCTGTCACACAGGTCGCACTTGTGGGTGGTCTGGGTGCTGCTGGGTCTGTGGCGGTTCTTCCTGCGGGTCCTTTTTTCATCTGCTGCAGCAGTCAGTCTCTCTTCACCCGCCTTGAGCTGTCTGGTCAGGGTGCCTCTCCATTTGGAGCGGTCCGTTGCAAGGTCCTCCCAGCGCTCTGTGTTGATATCCAGGGCCTTCATGTCTCTCTTGCAGACATCTCTAAAGCGCAGCTGTGGGTGGTCAACGTCTCTCCTGCCAGTTGCCAGTTCTCCATAGAGGACGTCTTTGGGGATTCTGCCATCCTCCATACGGTGAACGTGGCCTAGCCAGCGGAGCCTGCGCTGCCTGAGTAGAGTGAACATGGAGGGAAGGCCGGCGCGGGACAGAACTTCTGTGTTGGGCACTTTGTCCTGCCAGGATATGTCCAGGATGTGGCGAATGCAGCGCAAGTGGAAGGAGTTCAGTCTCTTTTCCTGCCGGGTGTATGTTGTCCACGTCTCACTCCCATAGAGCAGTGTGCTGATGACGCAGGCATTGTACACTGCCATCTTTGTCTTGACAGAGAGTTTGGGATTCTCCCACACTCGTGTGGTGAGGCGAGTGAGTGTGAAGGCTGATTTTCCAATCCTCTTGTTGATCTCTGTATCAAGGGAGAGGTTGTTGCTGATCGTGGACCCCAGGTACGTGAACTGATTCACGACCTCCAGCTTGTAGTCATCAATGGTGATGGTTGGTGGTGCTTCCGTGCCTTGCGCCAAGACGTTAGTCTTCTTCAGGCTGATGGTAAGCCCGAAGTCCTTGCATGCCTGGGAGAAGCGGTCCATCAGGGTCTGAAGCTCCTGCTGTGTGTGGGTTGCGACTGCAGCGTCGTCTGCGAACAGCATGTCTCTGATTAGAGCCTCGCATACTTTGGTTCTGGCTTTCAGGCGGGCGAGGTTGAAAAGCCTGCCGTCAGATCTTGTGTGCAGGTAGATTCCCTCTGTTGCTGTGCTGAAGGCATGCCTCAGGAGCATAGCAAAGAAAATCCCAAAGAGGGTTGGCGCAAGTACACAGCCCTGTTTCACTCCGCTGCATATGTTGAATGGCTCTGAGACGTTGCCATTGTGCTGCACTATCCCCTGCATGTTGGTGTGAAACGATTCGATGAGGCTTTGCAACTTTGGTGGGCATCCTATCTTTGGCAGAATCTTGAAAAGGCCCTCTCTGCTGACCAGATCGAACGCTTTGGTGAGGTCGATGAAGGCGACGTACAGAGGCATGTTCTGTTCTCTGCATTTCTCCTGGAGTTGGCGGATGGAGAATATCATGTCTACCGTCGATCGCTCAGCGCGGAAGCCACACTGAGACTCGGGGTAGACACGTTCGGCAAGCTTCTGTAGACGAACGAGAACAACTCGTGCGTAGACTTTGCCAACAACGCTGAGGAGGGAAATGCCCCTGTAGTTGTTGCAGTCGCTTCTCTCCCCTTTGTTTTTGTAGAGGGTGATGATCTTGGCGTCCCTCATGTCCTGTGGTACGGCACCTTCCTTCCAGCACTGGCAGAGGACATCATGCAATGGCAGCAGTAGGGCGGTCTTGCAGTGCTTGATCAGGTCAGGGGGTATGCCGTCGTTGCCGGGTGCCTTGCCAGCGGCCAAGCTATCAATGGCCTTACTGAGTTCGTCGATGGTTGGCTCGGCGTCAAGTTCATCCATGCATGGCAGGCAGTCGATGGCATCAAGGGCTGACGGTGTCACGGTGTTCTGTCTAGAGTAGAGGTCGGAGTAGTGTTCCACCCATCTCTCCATCTGCTTGTTCTTCTCTGTGATCATCTCCCCAGTGGAAGATTTGAGGGGGGCCATCTTGCTCTGAGCCGGACCAAGTGCTTTCTTGATGCCATCGTACATACCACGGATGTTCCCTGTTATGGCAGCGGTTTGAATGTCTTGGCTGAGCTGAGTCCAGTACTCGTTGGCACAGCGCCGAGCAGTCTGCTGAACTTTGCTTCTCGCAGCCCTGAGAATCTGGAGATTCTTCTTGTTTGGGTACTTCTTGTACTCAGCAAGTGCTGAGCGCTTGGCTTCAATGACGGGGGTCATCTCGGTCAACTTGGCATCAAACCAGTCCTGTGACTTCGAGGTCTTCCTCCCAAAGGTAGCCAAGGCTGTGCGGTAGATGGTGTTTCGCAGCTCTTCCCACTTCTGCTTTGCAGATTCTCCTCCTTGTGGTACACCAAGTTCCTTCTCAAAGGTGGAGGCAAACTGCTCAACAAGTTCTGGTTGGGCCATCTTGCTGGTGTCAATCCGTGCCTTTCCAGGTTGTCTAGCACGATGGAATTTCTTCAGCTGCAGCTTGACCTTGCAACACACCAATGAATGGTCTGTGTCACAATCTGCACTCTAGAACAAACGGGTGATTAGCACGTTCTTCAGTGAGGTGCGCCTGGTCAGGATCAAGTCTAGCTGGTGCCAGTGCTTTGAGCGCGGATGTTGCCAGGAAACCTTGTGTTGGGGCTTGGTCTTGAAGAACGAGTTTGTGATGCACAGATCGTGATATGTGCAGAACTCGAGCAGCCGCTGTCCGTTGTCGTTCATTCTGCCCACGCCAAAAGGTCCAAGACAGGAGGGCCAGGAGTCGTGGTCAGCACCCACTCTGGCATTGAAGTCTCCAAGGAGAATGAGTTGTTCAGAGTTGGGGATGATCCTGACAGTTGTTGCGAGATTCTCGTAAAACTCGTCTTTTGCCTCTGGTGTGGCTGTCTGTGTTGGGGCATACACACTGACGAGGGTGACTGGGCCTTCAGTGGTGTTCAGGCGGAGGGTGAGGAGTCGTGCAGAGCCAGTGCTGCCCGGTTCCACCATCTTCAGCAAAGTGTTCTTCACTGCGAAGCCCACTCCGTGTTCCCTGTGTTCGTCACTGCCCTTTCCCTGCCAGTAGAACGTGTAGTCCTTCTCTCTCAGTGTGCCTGCATCAGCTAACCGTGTTTCCTGGAGAGTGGCGATATCCACTCCCAGTCTCTTCAGCTCATTATTGATGATGGCAGTCTTCCTGGTGTCGTTGATGTCCTTTAGGTTAGCAGCGAGTCCTGTCATCATAGTGCGGACGTTCCAAGTTCCCAGTTTTAGAGTTGGTCTCTTTTGTTTTATTGTCTTGCCTGGTGCGAAGGTTCTCAGCCTGCTGTTTGGATTTCTCCTTATCCCCATGCACCCAATGAGGAAAGCAAGCTGTGGCGGGACAACACCTTATTGGCTGGGGGCTGCCCAGCTTGAGGCGGGCGGTAGCTGTCCAGTGAGACAGCTACCGCTGAATGCTGAAAGCTGAATGCTGGTCTGATTATTGTATGTGTTAAGTGCGTAACATGCAGATATGATTTACTTCCCTTATTCTGTTTGGCGACACTTCAGTAAGAACATATTGTGTTGTAGATGCTTAATAATTAGGGGTGGGAAAAATAATTTTTCTGATGTATCTCAATGCGGACGTGAATGATTCTGAATCGATGCACAGATGTCAAGATTCTGATTATTAAATATCATTAATAATGTAATTAATGGGGCTGGAACAAAAAAGTCGGTGCTGGTACTTGCCTGGACTCTCTATGGCATGACACAAAAGAAACAAAATGGCGGAGCGGAGTATACGATTGGCGCCCTCTTCATTAAAAGCAAACGTATAGCAGTACTTTGGGTTTTATGAAGTTGAAGGGAAAAAAGACTTGGACAAGACCCACACCATATGTAAGCTCTGTCAGACTAAACTGAAATATTTTGGAAACATGACAAAGCTGTGAAACCATATCACACATTTCCACCCGGTGGATGGAGTGAAAAAAACAGTTGCGGCTGCCGCTGATGACCAGAGCTCCATTGAGCAAGCAATGTCAAAACTTCCACACAACTTGGAAAGGGCAAAGTGAATTACAAAATCTATTGCTGCTTTTATTCCCAAGGATTTACACCTGTATTCTGTTGTCAAGAACCAGGCCTTTCGCGCTATGACGCGCACTGTAGAGCTGGGGTACAACGTCCCATCACCGAGATATTTTACAGGCACAGCTAGCCCCACTCTACGAGACCAAAGGCAAAGTCATGCAGTCCCTGAAGACAGCGGGTAGGATCGCTATCGTGTGATGCGTGGACATCCAGTGCCACAAATCATTTGTAATGAAAACTGCACATTTTTGTATAAAAGGTAAATGTGATTTTGATACAGCAAAATGTTCTGGGGTTTTTCATTAGAAGTTTAACATTTCTGTTAGAAATTGTGAGTGTTTTTTGTAGTAGTAGTAATTTTTTTGATTTGTTATTATTATTATTAGTAGTATACATTTTTGTATTAATTGATTTAGTATTATTTTATTATTATTAAAAAGAAGTTCTTTTCAAATTACCTATCATACACGTTTGGACTTGTCCTCCTCACAATTACAATTCTATGAATGAGCATCACTACAAAAGCATATCAATGTAAGAAGAAGTCAGTCAGGAGTTACACATGAAGACGATTTTGAAAAGTTGATACTTGGGTGCTGGAAAGAGTCACATCAGTATTTAAATCAAGTAATAACACTGTTAAAACTGATTTTTTTTTTTTTTTAATTCCTTAATTTTCTATCATGATCAGGCATTGACAACAAATGTTTTTTATTTCATATAATATTCAACTTCATGAGCCAAAATGAAGAAAATGCAGTACATGTCTATGTGGCACACCACTACTGGATCCCCACCTCTACAGTTCTCCAGACCTGGTCCAAGCCTCCATGCACGGTGCTGTGAAGAGAAGCCCATCCTCCCCCCTCGGTCTCCTTTTCATCTATTCCTTCACTGAAGTAAGAGCTGAGTATTCTGCCTTCTCCATTCTTCTACCCCACAGGGGTGCTGGCATTCACCTGCAAAATTATTAAACAGCAGAATAAATAGTTATCTAACATCCTACAAAGCCTTGAGTTCTTGTCATTCATGACTGACTGATTCTCTCTGTTCATGTCAGAAGGAATGGGTGGATTAGAGAAGGTGAGAACTGGGCAGAGATTTTTAAAAAAAAAAAAAAAGAACAGCTTCCAAGCTTGACTTGAACCCTTTCATTCATCTTAATGGGCCATTTAGTAAAATCAGATTGCACTGTAAAAAAAAAAAGTTGTCTCAACTTGAAAAAGTTAGTGTCTGGGCTACCTTAAAATTTTAAGTTGACTAAACTTAAGAACATAAGTGGTGAAGTTTAAAACATAAACTCACTTTCAGTCAACTTAAAATTTTAAGGCAGCCTGGACACTAACTTTTTAAGTAGAAATACCCTAGTTATTTTTTACATTGTGGTGGCAAAAAAAGACAGAGCTGGAAATATTGTAATTTTCCCCCCATTTTCTACAGACTGTGTTTACACTTTTTCAATTTAAAATGTCATTTGTCAAGGGGTGGAAAATTTTTATGTACCATTCCACTTTGATGCTGATTTTTGCACGTGTAAAACACTTGAACCTTTTAAACACCAACCTACATTATGATGGTGTAAGACAGTCAGACTTTTACTACCTAGCCTGTAGGGAGAACAAAACACAAGTAAATTGACATCATTTATTCATCAAGAAAACCAAATTCCATCAGCAGAATGTTCAAGAACATGTTATCTCAATGGCTGCTGCTGCTGTTATGGGCAGTGACTACCCAGAATTGATGGGTTCTCTACATGGACGTTTACATCCCTTTGAACTATTTTTGGTGTTTTGAGACTATTTTCAATTTCCTGTTCCCATTCATCCGTCTCGAGACACTGTAGTACTTTCCTCTTCATGTGTATCTGCATCAGAATATTTTCTTTCATTGGAAAAAACAAAATAGCGTGGCAGCTGGCTTTTGATCTTTTATTCATCTGTTCTTCTCCTCACTCCTCGCCTCCGCATCAGGGAGCTTAGCATCTGACTGTCCTCTCTGGGAAAAAAAAAGTCCACCAGCTGGAGTGACAACAAGAGGAGGAGGTACAAAAAAATGAGAGGAAGTGTGCCTGCATGCAGGTGTGATTTTGGACAGGAGGGCAGTCAGGGGCACAATATGCCCGACCTTTAGAGCAGAGCAGATGGTTAGACAGGACTGGCCATGACTCCACATCAAAACCTCACCTCTCAAAAGTTACAAGCTTTGAAGAAAATGAACTTTGGGGTCTCGGTTGACTTTATAATTTTGTCTTTCCTCTGTGACCCCATCATAAACCTTTGAACTATTCATTTAAACTCATAAAACTAAAGCATTTTACTACTGTCTCTTCTTCTTTTAGATTTGATTGGCGGTTGGCAACCAGCTTACAGGTGCATTACCGCCACGCACTCCATTCCACATCATCACTCCACCTGGTCAGGAGCTGACGTCCCTCTATCACCACTGCTGTGTCCAGTCGAACCTCAACTCTATCTTCAGACATCACTCTTCTTTGTCTCCTTGTACTTCACTCTATATCATCACTCTTATATTCATCATCATCACTCTATATATAATTCAAGAAATCTCTGTATGTCTGTCATGACCATAGGACTCGCTAAAAGATCATAGGATCGCCTATGATCGTGAGCGATGCTTGCCACACACACACAGATTTTCTTGAATCTTCTTCTTCTTCTTTTAGATTTGATTGGCCGTTGGCAACCAGCTTACAGGTGCATTACTGCCATTGGTGTTGTTCACAACATTAGCGAAAGTCTATACTAGGGTGTCTGTATGACATCATATAGACGTCATGTAGACATCATAGGCACATCATAGGCGATCCTATGATCTTTTAGCGAGTCCTATGGTCGTGACAGACACAGACAGACAGACACACAGAGATTTCTTGAATTATATATACTGTATACGTATATATACAGTATATCCACCTTATTCCTGGGGGTGCTGCTGTAGGAACAATTATGGCTGACCTAGTGTTGAATCAATCAGTAAGAGTGGAGTAGCAGGGGCATTTAAAATAGCATTTTTAAAAGGTTTTCAAATTCATTTTAATGTGTAGTCCTCATACGTGTTTTGCACTCAAGTGGCAGCTAATTTCAGCACTTGTGTTTTTTGTATTTTTGAATGTTTTTGCGTAGTTCTGGTACTTGCTGCTGTTTGTGGTGTGAGGGTCCTCACAGATAAGCACAGCTAAATCTGTGGCTTCAACAGCAATGAGTAGCTCATGCACTGAAAACTAAAGGATTGTTCATGTGATCGGTGGTACAGACACAGCAGCACCAGGTAATTTACCTTTTGTTCTTATTTTTTTGTTCTTATTACACTTGTATGGGAAGACACAAAGTAGGATGTACTTCCTAAGGAGATTGCGGTCCTTCAACATCTGCAGTAAACTTCTGCGGATGTTTTACCAGTCGGTGGTTGCCAGCGTCCTCTTTTACTCCGTGGTGTGCTGGGGGGGCAGTATATCCAAGAAGGATGCGTCCAGACTGGATAAACTGATCAGGCGGGGGCCGGCTTTGTGGTCGGCGCGAAGCTGGACACCCTGGTGACGGTGGCAGAGATGAGGACTCTGGATAAACTGTTGGATATAATGGACAATGTCAGCCACCCTCTGCACACCGTCATCAGTGACCAGAGGAGCCTGTTCAGTGAAAGACTGCTCCTTCCCAAGTGTCGGACTAACAGGCTCAAGAACTCTTTTGTCCACCATGCCATCACACTCTATAACTCCTCACTTGGGGGGGACATAGAGTACAGAGGACAGTAGGGTATTCATAGTGCAATAACCCTAACTTAACCATACTTGTACAAGCCATATTTAGCTTTGTATTTATATTGTGTATATTATGTTAAGTGTTTCTTTTTTTTCTTTTTTTCTTTTCTGATCTGTATGCTCCTTTTATGTGCTGCTGGAAATTTTAAATTTCCCAGAGGGAGTTATCCCAAAGGGTTTAATAAAGTTAAGTCTAAGTCTAAGTCTATTAAAGACAAGTCTCTTATTAAGTCTTTAATAAGAACAAAAGGTACATAATTAAAAGAAGACAAAATGAACCTACTCCAACTAGCACCAGGTATGTTTTCACTTGTATGAATGTCACAGATCTGACGTTTTACCCCGAATTTAAAATGCCCAAGCATTGTTGTGGTTCTTTGTGGCTCTGACTAGATTCTATGTCTGCTCTGAGGTAAATTTGATTATGTCCAACATTCATTCATTCATTCATTCATCCTCTTCCGCTTAATCCTTTTCGGGTCGCGAGGGGGCTGGAGCCTATTCCAGCATCTTTGGGCGAGAGGCAGGGTACACCCTGGACAGATCGCCAGCCCGTTGCAGGGCCAACACAGAGAGACAGACAACCATTCACTCTCACAGTCATACCTAAGGACAATTTAGAATCCCCAGTTTGATGCCAATTAACCTAATGATGTTATGTCCAACATATTTAAACAAAATGCAGCCGACTTTATTGCGGTGGAAATATTGATATATCTCAGAGCTTTTACTTGTTTACAGCGTTAGCGTGTTAGCAGTGGCACTAACTAACAGAGCTACTGGCCACTTTTTAAAGTCATCTTCTCATCCCTCCATAGTTGTGGGATGTGGTATGATTATATTTCTGTTTTTGAGGTGCAAAAGGCTGTGTTCTCACATTTTTGATGCCAAAGTCATTGTTTTTTAACAAGGAAAAGTGTCCCATTTCAGTGACAACACTACGTTCTAAACTGGTACCGGAAGTTGCTACCATAATTCACACAAGGCATCATGGGGCCTAGGAATAAGGTGGATAGTGAAGTGATAGTGATATAGTGATAAGCTGGGTGATACAGACAGACATATATAGAGTGATCGACTCAGCAAGAAGATGAAAAGGCAGCAACTCTGCTGAAGAAGAAGAAGGCGATTCAACCAGGACACAAATTCAGCTAGGAGGAATGGAGGTGGGAAGCGGGGAAGAGGAAGATTGGAGCTCGGTGGAGTCTAAAAGAAGCAAACATAGAAGTAAAGAAAATCAGTCAAGAGCGTTTTCAAGTGCTGATGAATCAGAAGATGAACAATCCTGGAATAAAGAGAAGGAGCGTAAAGTAATCAAACTTACTCAGGAAGGAGCATCATTTCGTGAGTGGAACCCAATTAAGCTCACAAATGCAATTAATAAGTTACTTGGAGAAGTTTTAAATGCAAGAATTCTTCGTAGTGGTTTGTTACTAGTTACAATGTAAAGATAGTGTTCAACAAGGAAAAGCAATCAAAGTCAATAAGATCGAGGGGGAAAAAAGTGCAGTGTTCAGTATTGGAAGGAAATAAGGCAATGAGAGGAGTGATATCGGGCATTTCAACAGCTGTCTCAACTGATGAAATAATGAAAAATTTAACTGGAGCAAAAGTGACAGAGGTACAAAGATTGGAAACTAATAGGAATGGTGAAAAATGTGATAGTCTGTCGGTGATGTTAAAATTTGATGAAACAAGACTGCCAAGTAAGGTGTACATTGGCTACATGAGCTATGAAGTCAGACTTTACGTTCCTCCTCCACTCAGATGTTTCAAATGTCAAAAGTTTGGTCATGTTGCATCGATATGCAAAGGTAGACAACGATGTGCCAGATGCTCCAGTGAACATGAATATAGAAAGTGTGAAAGAGGAGCCAAGTTAAAGTGCTGTAACTGTGGTGGTGAACATAGCTCTGCATACCAAGGTTGTGAAGCCAGCAAAAGAGCAGCAGAAATTCAGCAGATAAAAGTCTTCCAAGGATTAGCATATGCAGAAGGTGCGAAAAAGGTGCCAGCTAAAAAAGTGGGAGTGGACTCTAACAGTGAAAATGTGCAGACTTGCAGTGCATGCAGTAGAATTAAGGAAGACAGTCTGGTTTTAAAGGAAAATAATTTTGTCTTATTTGTAGTAGATGTGATAAACTGCACTGTGCAGACTTCTAAGAAAACAGAAAAAATCAAAATCATTGTGAAAGCAACAGAAACATATCTTGGCATCAAGGGGCTACATTGGGAAGCAGTTGAGGACTTGTTAAGTGGGGGATCTTTAAGTTCAAAGACATCGCGGGCTGATGGATCAACCGCCAATCAAATCGAAAAGAGGAAGAAGAATAATGAGATGAGACGCAGATACGGACTACAGCTAGAAGAAGAATAATGAGATGAGACGCAGATACTAGATTAAAGAAGAACAACGTCACAAAGCTATGAGGTAAACGTCACAAAGCTATGAGGAAAACGTCACAAAGCTATGAAGAAAATGTCACAAAGCTATGAGGAATACGTCACAAAGCTATGAGAAAAACGTCACAAAGCTATGAGGAAAACCTCACAAAACTATGAGGAAAACGTCACAAAGCTATGAGGAAAAAGGATATTATAGTCTTCATAGCTGAAGAACATTTTTAATGCTTTTAAGAAGCTGAAGAACACTTTTAAGACCAGTTGGACCATTGGGGCGGCGGACGGACTTCAACAGGTGGAAGGTTGAGATGGCATTTATGTCTGTGTTTGGTTGGCGGTAGAAGTGATTTGTTTGTGCTGTACTCTGACTGTAACATTATGGCATCTAGCTCTGATGGGCTCGATAAAGATGAGATGAATTGGACAGTACCCAGGAGGTGGAAAAGAGCACCTAGGGGGGCATCATGAGGTAGAAGTAGGTCAGAAGAGAGTGACGCGGGAGGAAGTAACAATGCAAAGAAAACACGAACTAGCCAACATGGATGGCAGTTGGATGATGTTGGGAATGAGTGGAAGGTTGTCATTGAGTTCAATCAGGGTGGGGGGCACTATCACCCTTCAAGCTAACAAAAGCAATTGAGAAAGAAATTGAGAGATTTAAGTTTGCAAAGTTCTTGTATAATAACTGGCTGTTAATTCATGCATCAAGTAAACAACAGCAAGAGAAAATACTGGCAATGACCCGTCTAAACGGAGAACAAATTAAGGTGCATGTTCCTGGCGCAATGGGAAACTTGAGGGGAGTTTTATCAGGTGTACCTTTGAGCATGTCTATGGAAGAAGTGGAAAAACGAGATCCAAGGGGGAAAGGTGAATGTAACCCAGTGTTAAAAACGCGAATAAAAATATGAATATTGATACTGCGTTTAAAAAGAAAAAACCCATTTCACAATGGGCGTAAGTAATTTAAAGATGAATATTTAAATAAATATATATTCATAAAACAGTAGGGAACATTTTCTGGGGAGTTTTGATAACGTTCCAAATGTTTTTATTTGGTATTTTGAGCAACCAGTGGCTGCGCCGTTGTTTGGCAGCGCCAGCCAATGGGTTAAGCGCTCTCTCTCTGGGTCTGGATATGACTTGCATTTTTTGGCTCAGTCACGCCAGACGCCGAAAGACACCGACCAAGAGAGAGAGACGGTCCTTGATGATATGGCAACGCTAACGTGCTAATAGCAGTCTTTGTCTCGGATAAAACTTGAGATTGGTAAGCCTGAACAAACACCTGCAATGAGACATTGCTGTATTATCAAATTCTAATGCCCCATTTGTTAAATTTTAAGATTTGGATCCAAAGGCTGTAAACGCACGTTGAGCGCGGGAACCCCATGACACACGTGTCACTTAGCTTGGTAAGTGCCATTTAGTGTGTATGGGAAATGCTAATCGCTAGCTTGAAATGCTAACCAAGCTGTAACGGTTAGCAAAGGTCCCAATTCCCTGGCCATTGATTGCTACTTAATGGTGAATGTTGAACCTGTGGTTTGTATGTGTTTTAAAGTGCAAATTTGTGATAAATTGTTGTGCTAGCTGATATGCTAACTTGGTGCAGCACACTGCACAATTATTACTGTGATGTCAAGTGTTCCAAATGCACTTTACTCATTGTTATGGTACCATATTGATAAATAGAGATAGTAGAATGTGTTTATTTTATGCACATTTGGTGATTTAAGGAATTTGAACTATTGTTGTACTAAGTAGAACTATTTGACATTGATGTAACAAGCTATAAATTATAGCTTAATTCTTGTTCTGACCTATTTTATAGGTCAGGTTTTTTTTTTTTGTTTGTTTCCTGATTCCTGGACCAAGAAACCGTGAACTCCAGATCTGGATGGCGAGCCTTGCCCTAACCTAACTGACTGGTAAAAGTGACCCAACTGGTCACCTGGAACTGATACCAAAGAACTGTACATATTGTGAATATATTTTGGATGGATTGTATTTTCTTTTATTATTGAATTATTATTGTGATCAGCGCTCTACCTGTGTTTATGTGTACATAACTTTGAAATATATATAGTTGCAAGTTCCATACACCGTGTGTGTGTTTTCTATTGTTGTGTCCACCGGGCTCCTACGAATCTGGGGTCTGTCTGATCTGGCCCAATTGTCCCTTCCATCCAGGTAGTAGAGTTAAAGGTAACTACACTGCCATAACCCAATACTACCACAAGGGTACAAGATTGTACACCTAAAGTAGTATTACACACCTAAAGTGCTACAAAGAGGTGTTACACACAAGTGGGTGTTACATGAAGGATGTGAAAAGGCTAAAGAGTAAAAGAGAAGGTTCACTGAAGGATACAATGTAATGATTCATAGCTCAAGTAGGTTCATTTTGTCTTCTTTTAATTATTTACCTTTTGTTCTTATTAAAGACAAAAACAGAAAGGAGATGTTTTTACCTTCTTTATATGTTTCGAGTGTTCACTGCAGCCTTCGTCAGAATAATGCACAATAATAATAATGCACTTCTGATGAAGGCTGCAGTGAACAGTTGAAACATGTAAAGAAGGTAAAAACATCTTTCTGTTTTTGTCTTTAATAAGAACAAAAGGTAAAAAATGTAATGATCCAGTATGAGGAAACACTTCCTAAATCAGTCCAAATAGGATACCTGTATTACAGTGTCAGAGAATATGTCCCAAAGCCACTCAGGTGCTACAAAGGTCAAAGGATAAGTCAAGCTGCTCAGCAATGTAAGGGAAAGTTAAGATGCGCTAGATGTGGAGAGGAGCATGAATATGGTGAATGTGAAAAGGACGCCAAAGTAAAGTGTTGCAACTGCGGGGGTGAGCACAGTGCTGCATATGGAGGATGTGTTGTGCAGAGGGAAGCTAGGCAAGCCCAGGAAATCAGAATAAGTAAGAAAATCACGTATGCGGAAGCTCTAAAGACAAGAGAGGCAGGAATGGTCAAAAACACAACAGGCCTTTCTCAGAGAAGTTCAGTTCAAAGGGAAGAACAGCTATCAACAAATCCCACACAAGTACAAGATCATGCCGCTGCAAGGAATTTTTGTGTCCACAAATGCAAAATGGATGATGACACATTGATAGTTAAGAGGACAAACTTTATAGCTTTTATCTGCCACAGCATTAATGATGCAGCACAGCTAAAGAGGAAAAATGACAGAATCAAAACCATTGTGAAAGCAGCAGGAAGATTCCTAGAGGTGAAAGATATCCAAGCCAACCAGATTCATGGTTTATTGAGAGCTGAAAATGGGGAGCCACGTGTTGAAATTTAATATCTGAATATGATACTACACATACTACAGTGGAATGCAAGGAGTCTTATAGCAAACAGACAAGAACTCAAGAAGTATCTTTTCGAACTACTAGTTGTTCTAGAGGCAGTGTGACATAACGTTCGGCTCAGGAGACGCACACACACAGGCTCAGAGTAGTTCAAACTGTTTATTAACAACAGGGATGTTTGGGTGCGTGTCTGCGGAATGTTAATGTGTTGGTGGTGGCGTCTGCTTCGGACCCAGAGGCAGGAGACCGTTCAGCCGGCAACCCTATGGGAGAAATCAGACACAGGGTGATGAGCACACACCAACACAGGAGGAGAATAGGCGAGGGAGAGAAGCTTACTTGTTAGGACAGATGACTGGCGCTTCAAGGATGGAAGCCCGGGAGACAGCCACCTGCAGGGCTCGGTGCAGCAGCGAGGAGAGACGAGGGACGGGATTGTCCGCCGCTGAGGAATCCACCTGTGCACAGGGGAGCAGACTGGAGAGATGAGGTAAGTGATTTTCTTACCGGTGACGAGGATGCTGAAGAGAATGTGGTAGAAGCCCATGGAAGGGAAATGAAGTCTACGGCTTCAGACCGAAGCTCAGGGCGAGGCGGCTTATATCCCTCGCCGCTGATGACTGACAGGTGTGTGAGCAGGTGGCGCCGTTGATGAGCGGTGCGGCGTGACACAGTGTGTGTACAGGAGACATGGCTTCAACCTCACTTAGATTTTGTTATTCCAGGATATAGTTCAATCAGACAGGATAGAAGTAACAGTGTAAATGGAGGAGGATGTGCCACTTTCATTAAAGATGGCCTGGCATATAGGGTGATTCCCTCCCCTGAGGATATAGAGTGTAATATTAATGAAATATGTAGGCCAAATGGACAAGGAAATATTAAGCTAATCAATTATTACAACCCATGTAGGAAGTTAACAGCAGATATTTTCAGTGTTATGGCAGGGGAAGGCCATATAAAAGAGGTATGGTGTGGAGACTTTAATGCTCATAACAGCTTGTGGGGAAGCACACATACAGATAACAATGAAAATGTTGTGGAAGAGATGTTAGATGAAAGATCGTTAATTTGTCTCAACAGCGGTGAAGGTACCAGGGTGGATGTGCATAGGGGCACATCATCATGTATTAACCTGACTGGTATCTGATTCTTTAGTGAGTGCCTGTGAATGGATGGTTATGAACAGTACAACTATAGCAAGTGATCACTTCCCAATACTTACAGTCATTAAAACTGAAGTATGTATACAGGAGGGAAGATGTTTTACAAGATGGTGTTTTGACAAGGCAGATTGGGAAAAAGCAAAACTGTGTACAATCATGTCATTTGGTAACATTAGAAGGTGGCATAGACGAGTGTTCAAGTCAGGTAATCAATCATATTCTGAATGCTGCAATAGAAATTATACCTAAGAAAACAACACAGAGTAGGAAGAAGGTTGTACCCTGGTGGAATGAGGAATGTAGTATTGCAGTAAAAGAGTGAAACAAGGCATTCAGAGAGCTGAGGAAGAATATGAATAGTGAAAATTTTAATAGATTATAAAAAGAAAAGGGCAGTAGCTCGAAGGATTATTAAAAACAGGAAAAAGTCAACATGGAGAGAATTTTGTTCCACCCTTGGTAGGAAAACAGAACTAGGTGAGGTCTGGGGTATGTTTAAAAAGTGAGTGGTAAGAGGGTGTCAGTTAAAGTCCCAGCTCTAGTGGATGGAGACAAGATAGTTGTATCAGATAAAGAAAAGGCAGAAGTCCTAGGTAGAGCATTTGCTGCAGTGCATAGAGGAGAACATCTTGGTGAGACTCATAGACAGCAAAGAGAGCATAAACTCAAGAGAAAATGCAAACTTAAAAAAGGAAGTGAAAGAAGATATGACTGCGTTAGGCCACGAGCTCACAATGTCGGCGCTTAAGAGAGCTTCGCAAGACAGTTGATACACAGCTCCAGGATATGATCAGTTAAGCTATGCTATGTTCCGGCAGTTGCCTATGCAATCAGTGGAACTGGTGCTGAAATTGTTTAACAGAATATGAAAGGAGGGGGTTATCCCAAGTGGGTGGAAAAAGGCTGTAATTTTACCATTTAATAAGCCAGGGAAAGATCCAGCTCATCCAGGCAACTACAGGCCAATAGCATTAACGTCACATTTAGGGAAATGGATGGAGAAGGTGTTAGTTTACAGACTCTCCTATGTACTAGAGCAAAGACGATTAATAAGCAACTATCAGAATGGTTTTAAAAGAGGAAGATCCACAGTGGATGCTCTAGTTAGGGTAAGTAATGATATTGAAAAGACTCTCAAAATGAAAGAAGTAATGGTTATAGTTTATCTGGATATTGAAAAGGCTTATGACTCACTGTGGAGGGATGGACTTCTTATCAAATTGAATAAAATGGGCATTGGTGGTAGGATGTAAAACTGGATCATGGATTTTTTTAATACACAGAGCAATTAGGGTTAAAGTAGGATCAGAAGTTTCTAATGACTTTGAAATAGAAAACGGTGTTCCTCAGGGGAGTGTGATAAGCCCAGTTTTTTTCGACATAATGATTAATGACATGTTTGAGGATCAAGAGGGATCCATCAAAACAGCACTATATGCAGATGATGGAGCCATATGGACGAGGGGAAGAAATGAGAAATTTGTGTTCAAAAACATCAGGAAAGCAATGGAGAAAGTGGAAAAGTGGTCATATGAGTGGGGATTTAAATTTTCAAACAATAAAACCTGCTATATGATTTTCACACAAAAAAACCCAAAACAAAACAAAAAAAAGCAGAACTGGTACAGAACCATTAACATTATATAATCAACCAATAGAGAAAGTGAGTGAGTTCAAATATCTAGGATTGTGGTTAGATAGTGCATACATATGGAGAGTTCATGTTGAAAATCTGGAGACAAAAGTGCAAAAAAGTCATTAATCTCATAAAAGCTGTAGCTGGACACGAATGGGGTGTAGATAAACAGGCATTAATTGACATTTACAGAACACTAATGAGATCGACAATAGACTATGAATGCATGATTTATGGAGCAGCAGCAAAGACAACTCTGGGAAAAAATAGAATGCAGCATACAGCACTTCGCCTGTGCATTGGAGCCATCAAAACCACACCAAACAATGCAGTTTTAATAGAAGCAGGAGAAATGCCAATGGATTTGAGAAGAGATAAACTCGCATTTTCATACTGGGTCAAGCTGAAAGGAAGTGAGGAAGCGAATATTTCAAAAACGACCCTACAAGACTGCTGGGAATATTCTAACTTCCAGGAACACGGGTTTGGGTGGACAATTGAAAGAAAAGCCAGAATGTATGGACTACACACTATTGATATAGGTAACACCAGTCCAGTGAGTAATGTTCCCCCTTGGCTGTTTCCGGGAAAAGAAGTAGACATTAGTCTGCTAATGAGGAAAAAAGATTGGCATATGGGTGAAGTTGGTGTTAAAACAAGCATTTACCTCAGGAACAATTACTATAACTACTTCCAGCTCTATACTGATGGTTCAAAGAACAAAGAGGGCTCTGTTGGAGTTGGAGTATACATTCCAGAGTTTAAAGTGACCATCTAAAAAAAAAAGATAAGATAAGATAAGATAAGATAAGCCTTTATTAGTCCCACAACGGGGAAATTCCAGGATTGCAACAGCACAGGGATAGCAACACTCAGAGCAACAATCAGAAGGCAAGAAAAAAAAACAAAAAAAACAAAAACAAAACAAAAAAAAAAAAACAAGCAAGCAAGAGCAGCTAATATACATATGTACGTATTACTATAAAATATATATATATACACACACACACAGACACACAGTGCAGAGCATTGTAGCTGGATGGAATAAATATATGAATATATGAACACACAGTGCAGAGCATTGTAGCTAGATGGAATAAATATGTAAATATATAAACACCCACAGTACGGAGCATTGCAGCTAGGTGGAATAAATATGCAAGTATATAAACACACACAGTGCGGAGCAATGTAGCTAGATGGAATAATATGTAGATATATAAATATATAAACACACCCAGTGCTGAGCATTGTAGCTAGATGGAATAAATATGTAAATATATAAACACACACAGTGCAGAGCATTGTTGCTAGATGGAATGAAACAGCATAACCGTCTACTTAGTTATCCTACATGGTATGATTATGTGCCCATACATATTCTCACCCTCCATAGCGACCGGTAAGTTCCTAGTTGTATGCCGGAGGGGACCATTGTGTAAGTCTATTGCATCTTTTGCATTCAAAAAACTATTAGTTTGTTACGTCTTTTTGCTATCTCTGCGAGCAGCCCTGCTTAGGTTGTACAGTCTGACAGCCGTTGGTAGGAAGGACCTACGAAACCTCTCGGTTGTGCACCTGGGATGATGTAGTCTGCTGCTAAATGAGCTCCTCAGTGCATTCAGTATGTCCTGCATAGGGTGGAACTCGGACTCCAGCAGAGATGACAGTTTAGCCACCGTCCTTCTCTCTCCTATCTCCTCCATCGGATCAAGGCGCTGCCCCAGGACAGAGCTAGCTTTCTTAATCAGTTTGTTCAGTCTCTTCCTATCGGCTGCAGTAATGCCACTGCCCCAGCAGACCACTCCAAAAGTGATGGCTGATGCCACCACCGTGTCATAGAATGACTTCAGCAGCGCCCCTTGTACACCAAAAGACCTGAGTCTCCTCAGCAGGAACAGCCTGCGCTGTCCCTTCTTGTAGAGTGCATCAGTATTGTGTGACCAGTCTAGTTTATTGTTCAGATGAATACCCAGGTACTTATAGGATGTCACCATCTCGATGTCTGTTCCCTGTATATTTACTGGTACTGTGAGGGGCTGCCCATGCCTGCGGCAGTCCACCACCAGCTCCTTAGTTTTCCTCGCGTTGATCTGGAGGCAGTTCCGATGGCACCAGTCCACGAAGTCCTGGATAAGCCCTCTGTACTCAGCTTCATCTCCATTGGAGATGAGGCCAACGATCGCAGAGTCATCAGAGAACTTCTGTAGATGGCAGTGTGTTGTGTTGTGTGAGAAGTCCGCAGTATAAAGAGTGAACAGGAAGGGAGCCAGCACCGTTCCCTGGGGGGCCCCCGTGCTACTGATGATCGTGTCGGACACACAGTCCCGGGTTCTCACAAACTGAGGCCGGTTCGTGAGGTAGTCCAGGATCCATGATGACAGGTGCTGGTCCACCCCTGCGCGCAGCAGCTTGTCCTTCAGGATCATCGGTTGGATGGTGTTGAAAGCACTGGAGAAGTCAAAGAACATGATCCTCACCATATTCCCGGGCTTCTCCAGGTGGGACAGAGAACGGTGAAGGAGGAAGATCACCGCATCCTCCACCCCAATGCCATGCTGGTAGGCGAACTGGAGTGGATCCATCGCTGGTTCCACCAGGGGGCGGAGGTGAGCAAGGAGCAGTCTCTCCAGGGTCTTCATCAAGTGGGACGTTAAGGCCACCGGTCTGTAGCTGTTCAGGTCTTTGGGGTGGGAAGTTTTTGGTACAGGTACCACACAAGATGTTTTCCACAGCTGTGGTACCCTCCCCAGTTTCAGGCTCATGTTGAAGATATACGTCACAATCCCACACAGCTGGTCTGCACAGGACTTGAGGAGCTTTGCGCTGATGCCGTCCGGTCCCGGCGCCTTCCTCGCCTTGATCTTCCTCAGCTCCGTCCTCACCTGGGTCCTGGTCAGGGTCAGGATGGGGGGCTGTGTGTTGGGAGTGGGGGGGTGTTGGTGGAGTGGGGAGTGGGCAGCAGGACTTGATTTCTTTAGAGGCAGCAGTGGTTGTTGTGCAGTCAGGGGGGAGGGCGGTTGGTCAAATCTATTGAAAAACAGATTCAGGTTGTTCGCCCACTCCCTGCCCCCTGTGGCCTGGGGGGAGGTATTCTGGAGCCCCGAGATGGTTTTGAGGTTTCTCCAGACCCCGCTGATGTCGCTCTGTTGCAGCTTGTCCTCCATCTTCTTCCTGAAGCTGTCCTTGCCTTCTCTGATCTTTCTCCTCAGCTCCCTCTGTACGGACTTCAGCATCTCCCTGTTCCCTGACCTGAAGATCCTCTTCTTCTCTCTCAGAAGTGTTTTTATCTCAGGGTTGATCCAGGGTTTGTTGTTTGAGTGACGCCGTATGGTCTTGGTGGGAACGGATTTGTCCACACAGAAGCTGAGGTAGCCCGTGAAGGTGTGAATGAGGCCATCGATGTCCTCACCATGTGGATCGCAGAGCTGCTTCCAGGCGGTGGCTTGGAAGCAGCCACTCTTCAAACTCTCCAACAATACATCTGTGTTTACAGCAGAGATGGTGGCAATAATTATTGGTTTGCAGTGGGTGGAGGAGGTCAGACCGGACCGGGTGGTGGTGTGCACAGATTCACTTGCAGCTTTAAACCATGCAGACACTAAAATCTACAAGGGAAGACTTGGTGATTGAGCTATATCACAGTTTATTTAGGGTACACAGGGGTGGTGTCGAAGTTCAGTTTTTTGGGGTTCCTGCACATGAAGGGTTGAAAGGGAATGACTGTGCAGACAAATTAGCAAAAAGTGCACTTGGAAGAGAAATAACTATACCATTCAATTCAATTCAACTTTATTTATATAGCACCATTTCACAACAACAGTAATCTCATAGCACTTTCAAATGTAGGGGAAACCCCCACAATTGCAGAAAGACCCCAGCAATCAGGCGATCCCCTGTGAGCAAGCGCTTGGCGACGGTGGAGAGGAAAAACTCCCTTTTAACAAGAAGAAGCCTCTAGTAGAACCAGGTTCAGGGAGGGGCAGTCATCTGCTGCGACTGGCTGGGGGGTGAGGGGCTAGAGAAGATGAGAAGAACAGACATGTAGAGAGCAAACATTAAAGGGGAGAAGCCCAGTACATTATTGGAAGTCCCCCGGCTTTCAAAATCTATTAGCAGCATAACTAAGGGAGGGTTTAGAGACACATGATCCCTCCTAATTAACCTCGCCAGCCCACGTGACAAACGCGCAATGCATTCTGGGCGGGGTAGGTTCAGCAATTGTAAACGGACTGCAAGCACACAGCGCCTCGACATTTCTTGTGAATGAACGGAAAAAAAATCACAAAATGGTCCTTGAAGGAAAATTTAAAGGGACCGTACTCCGCCAAATTGAATGGGACTGCAAAGGCACGCTATTTGGCGAAGCTTGAAGGGGTTAATGGACTAGATCTCTACCAACATATCACATGGAGTTCGGATATAAACATTCTGCCAAACTTCGACCATGCCTTCATTTATAATTATATGACTTTAAGCATAAGTCCATACACACATGAAGTTTTTAGTAACTTTAGGTCTTTGAAGCAAGCGAAAGTGCAGTTCACAGATGGATGGGTGCATGACTTGTAGATGTACAAGGTAGACTTGAAGACAGTTGTGCTCACAAAGGTGTTTTTTTTTTAATTTCCTGTCTTGATTACAAGTATTTATTTACTAAATAAAATAAGTGCATGCCATAAATTGAATTATGCACCCAATATACATGTGAAAGTGTGCTTATAATATAATATAATAAAAGTGTGCTTATAATATTTTATAATCAACCCCTCCTTTCCTGAAGTTGGTGCAACCCCTGATGCACTTGTGTCCTGCGCCTGTTGTGAAAAAGGCTGTGTGGAAATAAAATCCCCATATAAGCACCACAACAACATCCTGCAGGCCTGTGCAGACAAGGATTTTTACCTGAAACTCTCTGATGGGAGACTAGAACTCAAGCACAGTCACAAGTACTACAAGCAGCTACAAATGCAAATCTTTGTGACAGGCTCACATTTCTGTGACTTTGTTGTCTGGACCACAAAAAGTTGTGTTGTTTTGCGCGTCACACCAGATTCTGACCTATGGGAGCAAATAATTTTACCAGTGGCCCAGAACTTTTTTTTTTTATAAAGTTTTCCTACCTGAGCTTGTTGCCCGTCACTTTACTGACTCTGACCCCACAACACAAGAGGAAAGCTGCAGCTGATAAACCCACCCACAAGCCCAAAAGACGACGTCTAACTGCATTACAGCCAGGTCCCACACACAATCCCAAAAGACAGGCACATAACACAGCAGAAGTGTGGTGGACTTGCAGGCAGCCAGAAGAGCTGGATGACATGGTTGCCTGTGAGAACCAAAACTGTGAAATTCAGTGGTTCCATTTAGGATGTGTGGGACTCTGAAGCACCAACCCCACAGCAGCTGTGGTTTTGCGACGTGCACATTAGAGTAGTGCTGTAGCATGAGACAGTTATGCGCTATAATGTTGTGCAAACAATGATACATGTGGATCATGCATGTCAATTTATATTCTTGTATTGTGTCATGGTTATGGTTACAGTTTTGCATCTTTGAAATAAAGAGCTGGAGTTTGTAAGCCATTGTGTACTTTATTCCAAAAATTGTTACAAAGCAAGCAAGTGTATTTATATAGCACATTTCATACACAAGGGCAACTCAGTGTGATTTACATATATAAAAAGAGGAAAGAAGGCAAAATGTTTGAGCAATAAGAAAAATTGAAGAGGTGCTGCTTTAACTGCTTCAATATTATTGACACAGTTAAAGACATGATGTCAAAAGGGCTAAACCACACCAAAAACATGTCATGGCCTACATTCTAAAACTAAAAAGTTCAAAGCAGTCAATAATAACTGTGACCTTATTGCCAAACATTTCAACGTACTGATGTGGCATGCTAGCCTGCAAACAAGGTCTCTTTGGCCAGTACACCAAAGGGCTGAGGTGTGCATGAAGCACATTTATGGTGTCGCAGAACAGGGTGGATGCGGTTTGTCTGCTTATGTCAAAAAGGTGTGCAATATGTTTAAGAGGCAAATTAAGCCGCAAATGCATCATAGTTAAAAGGAGAATTTGAAAATGGGAATTTTTTCTGTCTTTGGTAGGCTGGGAAAAAATTGCATCAGCAGAGCCATTAAACTGAAAGATGGAAGCCCAGTGTAGTATTTCACCTTTGAGTCAGAATCAGAATCAGAATCAGAATCAGAATCAGGTTTATTGCCATTGTTCATGTAGTACACAAACTAGGAATTTGTCTCGGTACAATGCTGCAACATTAAACATGATAAGATAAGAGAAATAAACTATACATGTAATAAAGTGTAGGATAAGATTAAGTGATACTGGTCAACAGTTAAAATATATATTAGCCAGCAGCAGATACTGTGGAGAACTATATAGTGCAGTCAGTAATGCAGGAAGAAAACAGTGATGATTGACATGAGTCTGGTTGAGCTGCTGTACATGGTGCACGAGAGTCAATAAGTCACTTAGTGTTCAGCAGTCTAATGGCAGAGGGGAAGAAGCTGTTCATGTGACTGGAGGTTTTAGTCTGGATGGACCGAAGTCTTCTACCAGAGGGGAGGGGGGCAAACAGTACGTGACCAGGGTGTGAGGGATCGGCTATGATCCGGCCAGCACGCCTCCGGGTCCTGGAGATGTACAGATCCTGGAGAGATGGGAGCTTTCAGCCGATCACCTTCTCAGCAGTGCGCACGACGCGCTGCAGCCTTAGTCTGTCCCTGGCAGTGGCTCCTGCGTACCACACGGTTATGGAGGTGGTGAGGATGGACTCGATGATGGCTGTGTAGAACTGCACTAACATCTTGGTGGGTAGCTTGAACTTCCTCAGCTGCCGCAGGAAGAACATCCTCTGCTGGGCTTTTTTGATGAGTGAGCTGATGGTCAGCTCCCATTTGAGGTCCCTGGTGATGGTAGTGCCTAGGAAGCGGAAGGAATCAGCAGTGGTGATGGGAGAGCCTGAGAGGGTGAGGGGGGGCAGAGGAGTAGTGACTTTCCTGAAGTCTACAATCATCTCCACTGTCTTCAGAGCGTTCAGCTGCAGGTTGTTATTGCTGCACCAGGACGCCAGCTGGGCCACCTCTCTCCTGTAGGCGGACTCGTCGCCATTGGAGATGAGCCCGATGAGGGTGGTGTCGTCCGCAAACTTGATCAACTTGACAGACTCGTGGCTGGAGGTGCAGGAGTTGGTGTAAAGGGAGAAGAGTAGGGGGGAAAGTACACAGCCCTGGGGTGATCCGGTGCTGATGCTAGTATAGTCTGAGACAGTCTTTCCCAGCCGCACATGCTGCCTCCGGTCCGTCAGGAAGTCGATGATCCACCTGCAGAGGGAGTCAGGCACGTTGAGCAGGGACAGCTTGTCCTGGAGCAGAGCGGGGCGGATGGTGTTGAATGCGGAGCTGAAGTCCACAAACAGGATCCTGGCGTAGGTTCCCGGGGAGTCCAGGTGCTGCAGGATGGAGTGGAGGGCCAGGTTGACTGCATCGTCTACAGACGAGTCATTATCTTTGAGGAAATTCTCATCCAGGGTCTTTCTGGAGAGCTCTCCCTTTAAGTTTCTGTTCTCCTCTTGCAAGAGTAAAATTTCTTTAAGTCTAAGGTGACACATGCTGCAGTTCTGTAGTTCTTGCACATTTTCCGCTGGAGCATCATCAGCCTGACAGATCAGTGCTGCTTCATCAGATGTTGTCTCCTCCCCCTCAGCCAGAGGTGTGGTGTTATCTGTTGGTGATCAGGACAATAAACAACTGTAGTTAATATATTTTGTAATCAAAAGGAATCCCAAGACACATTTTAGAAAGAAAAGCATAGGTAAAAAAAAGACTACCTGAAGGAGCTACATTATCCATCTCAGTCACGGGGCCAGTGATGTTGGGGGTCTGTGCTGGGGGGTCACTTGCATGCCCTGCTGATTTTTTTTGTCGTAATCTCGCCCGTCTGCGTAAGCGGTTAAACCTGTCAGGAGTGGTAGCTGGAAGCTCTGCATGCCCAAGGTTTAGAGAAGATGCCCAGTCAGGATCACAGTCAAGCATTTCATAAGCTGGTCTGCCTGTTAAAGCAGAGGAAACGGTAAGAAAATACTTTGGTGTAGAACAAATTAAACCCACTCACACAGGTGTGTGAGTGGTAACTTTCTCTAGTTACTTGGATATCGGAGTCTTTCTTTAGCTTAGCTCTGTTTAGCTTAGCACTGCTGACGTAGGGTAAACCACAACACAAGCAAGTTTTAACAACAGACATACACAATAAATCATAACGTACCTTTATGAAAATGCTTTGAGCACACCACCATCGATACAGGTGTGTGTTTGAAAGTTACGTTGGGTCTTCTGACTGCTGCAATCCAGGCCAGGCGTCACCTCTTAGTTACATCCGAAACGTGTGCTGTTCTTCTTCCATGCTGGAAAACGATAAAAGCCTATTCCATGGTTTACCTTTTCTCCACGGCGGTTGTGAGAACGACTATTACAGTTTTAAACACAGCTGCTTTGTGACGATGTCTCCTACGTTGACGTGATCTCAGCGAACTAACGGTTCGTACCCTACCCAGAACGCACTTGGTCAATTCTACGGACACTACGTAACACTGGCGGAATCAATTGTAAGCTATATCGAAAAGGAAGGTTTTTACCCTATTCTTAAAGACCAAATGTCACATAATTTTTTTTTCTAAATGACAACGAATTTAGATAAAATACACATAGCTTAAACCAAATATTCATACCGGAGACCATATCACCCACCTGTATTTACATAATTGCACAAAATACACCAGGTGAAGGCCCCACCTTGCTTGCTGGCTTGTGACAGCCAGTCCAGACCACGCCCATGTTTTTGACATCACCAGTTGTACCCTGGCTGCCCTGCCTATCCACATTCACACTTATCAACATTGGACAATTATGACGTAAAGTGACAGCGATTGTGAACAAATTAGTTTAGTTTTGTCTTTTTTTTTTTGTCAGTGGTTCAGACAGTGACAGAGGCATTGAACCTTACAGGTTCGAGCCGTCCGAGACGGAATCAGATGGTTTGTCTGATGACAACAGTTCCGACGATGACCAGAGAGCAGAACCAGTGGAAAATGTCATTGAACTGGACATTAATCGCCTCCAGAATTGCGAAGCCGAAGGGGGTCTGTCCAGGGCGCCCCATAAATATTGATTTTTCGGAAGCCATTATTATTACAGTGGAGGAGAGCCGCTGCTGTCAAGAAATTGACCAGATCAATATGAAAATGGAGGCGCATACCTGTCAAGTGAGACGTTTTCGCCGTATTTTGGTGCCAAGCGCGGCTGTGGGGGACGGCGGAGTGGTTTGGGACACTTTTCTGGGAAATGTTTTAAATGTAGTTCGTGTTGTTATTGTCAAATATTTTAAGGAAAATACGGGGAAAATGCAATTTTAGCAAAAACGGGCGTATTGCCATTTCTATACGCCCAAAAGAAAAAATATACTGGAAAAAAAACTGAGTGTGTTGAGGAACACTCCTGTGTGTGATCACTCACAGCTGGTGCTGTCAGATCGCTCAGCGGGAGCTATTCACACTACCATGAGAAGTGTGGAGTCACTCATTAGTTTAATTGTCTGGGCAGGCTGATCGCTCAGCGTGAGCTATTATCACTACTGTTCGAAGTGTGGAGTCAATCATTAGTTTAATTGTCTGGGCGGGCTGATCGCTCAGCTTGAGCTATTCTCACTACAATGAGAAGTCATTAGGACAATGGTTTAACAAGTTGAGCTGTGCAGCGGTTGCGGAACAAACAGAGATCGCCTGACAAATACGGAATTCTGCTTTTTTTTTTTTATTTAGCGCCGGACGCTGAGTTGTGTTGTTATTGTCAAATATCCATGAATCCTTAAAATATTTGACAATAACAACACGAGTTGCATTTGGGGAATTTCCCAGAGAGGTGTCCCTTGTTGCTCCGCCGTTCCTTATAGCCGCTTTTTACGGTGTTGAAGTACGGTGAAAACGTCTCACTTGACAGGTATGAAAACATTTCCCAGAGAAGTGTCCCTTATTACCCAGCTGTCCCTGATAGATTAAGGTATGGGTGAAATATCCTATTTTTTCTTTCTTGTTGCTCACTTCAACCTTCCAGTCTCCATATAAACAATCAATTGAAATACCCCAAGCATCAAACTAGGGTACAATCGATTTCGTCACTTCCGCCTTCTTCCCCAGGTGATTCCAGGGGCCGTGTCAGGCCAAGCGCGGCAGTTTTAAATTAACGAATATTCCGTTGTTACTGAAGCATATGCACCAAGACCCGAACGGATCGGTTCCCTTTTATATCTAGTTTCAAGATATTTAAAGTACCCTGTTACGTGACATTTGGCCTTTAAAAACAGAGATTGAGTCTGACTCCTGAATCCAGATTGGTAACTGGTTCCAGAGGAAAGGAGCTTGATAACTGAAGGCTCTGCCTCCCATTGTACTTTTGGAGATTCTAGGTATTACAAGTAATCCAGCATTTTGAGAGCATAATGCTCTATTAAGATGGTAGGGTTGTATCAGATCTTTTAAATAAAAGGGGGCCTGATTGTTAAGAGCTTTGTAAGTGAGAAGAAGGATTTTAAACTTAATTCTGAACTCTATGGGAAGCCAATGAAGGGAGGCCAAAACCGGAGAGATATGATTTCTCTTACTAGTACCTGTTAAAACTCTTGCAGCAGCATTTTGGATCAACTGAAGACTTTTTAAAGCTATTTTAGGACAACCTGATAATAAAGAGTTACAATAATCTAATCTAGAACTAACAAAAGTGTGGATCAGTTTCTCAGCATCACTCTGAGACGAGATGCTCCTAATCTTGGCAATATTACACAAATGATAGAAGGCAGCCCTAGAAATAAATTTAATATGTGAATTGAAAAACAGATCTTGATCAAAAATAACTCCCAAGGTTCCTCGGTTTTTTGAACCAACAAGAATGACTTCAGTCTTATCTGAATTTAATAGCAGGAAATTACAAGTCATCCAAGCTTTGATTTCCTTAAGACAGGCTTCTCACTTGGCTAATTGATTGCTATCATCTGGCTTTATTGACAGGTATAATTGTGTGTCATCTGCATAACAATGAAAATGTATACAATGCTTTCTAATGATGTTGCCTAATAGAAGCATATATAAACTAAAAAGAGTACGGCCTAGCACAGATCCCTGTGGAAATCCGTGACTGAGTTTAGAGTTGGAAGAAAACTCATTAACATGAACAAACTGGAGCCTATCAGACAAATAAGATCTAAACCACTGCAGTGAAGTTCAAATCTAAAAGAAGAAGAAGAAGAAGAAGGACGGATAATTTTTTCACACATAAGGAATTGTTTAGAACGCCTTATACAAAGATATAGAGTGATGATAATCAAGTCAGTGGCGGTAATGCACTTGTAAGCTGGTTGTCAACCGCCAATCAAATCTAAAAGAAGAAGATGATGATAAATAGAGTGATGATGGCATTGGTGTGTGAATTCACTATTTTGCAAGTATCTGGAAATCTGTATGTAACGAGTGTTTTAAAGTAAGATCATTTTTGAATAAAAGACCATGTATCGGGTCACCACGTGGATTCTGAGCCAAACTGTAAAAACATGAAAGAGGATGGTCTGTTCTTTCATTTGTTTCAGTTTTTCATGAGATACAGTATATGTGCTGCATTTTGTCCCCCAAAATGATATTTTAATGTCATCAAATTTTTCTTACAGCTACAGTATCCTTTGCTGTGCGATATTCATAAGTATAGAGGCAAAAGGAGTCTAGAAGAAGAAGAAGACATTTAGTTTTAGATCTGACTACAGCTCCTGACCAGATAGAGTGATGATATAGATTGAAGTACGTGGAGGTAATGCATCTGTAAGCTGATTGCCAGCCACCAATCAAATGTAAAAGAAGAAGAAGAAGAAGAAGAAGTCTGTGCTTTGATGCTGCAGTAATAGCCAGAGATGGAATGTTTTACAAACCCACAGACACATTTTGGGGACTTTGCTTGGTGGACCTGGTATAAGGTTCAAGCATTTGACCCACATGAATTTATTCATGTGGGTCAAATGCTTGAACATTTATTGAGCATTTATTCATGAGTAGTCCTTTTTAAATTAGATACAAGTACTTCATTTATATACCTATATTAAAGAAATGAATTTGCAATGTGAAATGAAACTCAAAATCCTGAAATATGACAAACAAAAATAAACTATTTTAGTGAGTTTTGCACTTAAACAAAAGCTTATAAAACTCCTATATTATGCTCTTCTGAACTGGTCTGCTATTGAATACAAAAAGAAAAAACTAGAAAAGCACTCGGAGAGCGCAGACCTCCGCCAAGCGCCACAGTTCCCCCCATACAGTGTGTGTGTGTACGTTTTCAGATTCCTTGACCGCGAAAACATATGACTAGCAATTGGATTGACAATGATAGGATTAGTGGTTCAGTAGTTATTCACGAAAATGGCATTTTCCGTAATGGCGGCCACAGTTCCCCCCATACAGTGTTTGTGTGTACATTTTCAGATTCCTTGACCATGAAAACATATGACTAGCAATTGGATTGACAATGATAGGATTAGTGGTTCAGTAGTTATTCACGAAAATGGCATTTTCCGTAATGGCGGCCACAGTTCCCCCCATACAGTGTGTAGGTTTTCAGATTCCTTGACCATGAAAACATATGACTAGCAATTGGATTGACAATGATAGGATTAGTGGTTCAGTAGTTATTCACGAAAATGGCATTTTCCGTAATGGCGGTTTTCTTGTGGACGGTGATCCGGATCACCACCAAAATCTAATCTTCTGTAGGATACCCCATTTCTGACAATCTGTGAAAATTTCATGAAAATCCGTCCATAACTTTTTGAGTTATCTTGCTAACAAACAGACAAACAGACAGACAGGCAAACCAATGCTGATGATCACATAACCTCCTTGGCGGAGGTAATGAAGAGTCGCTGAGCAAACAGGAGTGGTCAGGCTTCATATGCAGGCTTCATATGCAGCGAAAGGCAAGGGTGACCGTATCGCTGAGCACTGACTTCACCGGCCACTACAAAATAATGATGAAAAATTATTTTCATTATTATGTACCTGGCAAGTTAAGATGACCGAAATTCACAAAGTCAATGACTTTAATCTGTCAACAGCCTTCAGACAAACTAAACGTGCCAACATTTGGATTTCAAAATAAGGGAGGTTTTTCCTGCTGTCTGGTTGGTGAAGAGTGTTCTAAAAAACTATAAATATATAGAAATATTATAACAGAAATAACTGCATCTTTGGCAGTTTAAGTTAATTTATTTCATTAAATATAATTTTTTTTTTAGTATTTTTTCTTTGAAATCAGAGTTAAATTATTGTTCTGTTCTGGTTCTGCAAGATTATGGTCAAAAGTGTAAATTGTATAAAGAAACTAGAAAAGCACTCAGAGAGCGCAGACCGCCGCCAAGCGCCACAGTTCCCCCATAGAGTGTTTAACCATGTACAAAAAAAAAAAAATTGAAAAAATATTGAATATTGACGGATCACCACCAAAATCTAATCATCATTGGAAACCCCATTTCTGACAATCTGTGAAAATTTCATGAAAATCCGTTCATAACTTTTTGAGTAATCTTGCTAACAAACAAACAGACAGACAAACAGACAGACAAACCAACGCTGATGAAACTAGAAAAGCACTCGGAGAGCGCAGACCTCCGCCAAGCGCCACAGTTCCCCCCCATACAGTGTTTGTGTGTACGTTTTCAGATTCCTTGACCATGAAAACATATGACTAGCAATTGGATTCACAATGATAGAATTAGTGGTTCAGTAGTAAAAGCATTACCTCCTTGGCGGAGGTAATAAACTGAAGTGTTGGTGTTGTGTCCATCTCCTCCACGTGCAAAGTCCCAGGCTGCGAGCGTTTTCATAGATCACTGAAAGCAGCACTGAGGGCTTCACTGACGGATGCAAATTGGGTAGACAGGTTGCCGTGGGTTTTATTGGGTTTGCGCTCCACGGAAAAAAAGAGGATTTGGAAGCTTCCCCGGCAGAGAGCTGGTTTTTGCGCAGCCCCTATGGCTGCCCAGGGAATTTCTGCCAAATAATCCGGCTCTGGACAGCTGCCCGTCTCAGCTTTTGCAGCGTAGCGCAAACACAGGCACGCTGCTGGGCCCTGCCCACCACTGTTTTCCGCGTGCTTTTGTGCCTAAAACTTTGAAGAACGCAGAGTTTGTGTTCATCAGACACGACGACCAGCGCCCTCTATTGCCCCTACACACATGTTGAAAATGGCCGTATCTCACAATGTTAAAGAATCCTTTAAAAAATTCCTGTATCCAGACGGTGATCCGGATCACCCCCAATATTTAATCAGTTCTTCCTTGTACCATTTCCAACAACGCCTGAAAGTTTCATCGAAATCCGTCCAAAACTTTTTGAGTAATCTTGCTAACCAACAGACAGACAAACAGACAAACAGACAGACAGAGAGACAAACAGACAAACGCTGGCAAAAACATAACCTCCTGGCCTTCAGCCTGGCGGAGATAAACATAGCATAACCTCCTTGGCGGAGGTTAAAAGTCAAAATTTTACCACAACCTGTTTCAAATGTATAAAAATATGGTAATTTTATTAAAAAAGTAGACAAAAATTAGCTCTAAAATAATCCACAAGTTTACAGTGCATCTGGAAAGTATTCACAGCGTTTCATTTTTTCCACATTTTGTTATGTTACAGCCTTATTCCAGAAGGGATTAAATTCATTTTTTTCTCAAAATTCTACACACAATACCCCGTAATGACAATGTGAATTTTTTTTTGGGGGGGGGGGGGGAATTTTTGCAAATTTATTAAAAGTAAAAAACTAAGAAATCACATGTGCATAAGTATTCACAGCCTTTGCTCAATACTTTGTTGATGCACCTTTAGCAGCAATTACAGCCTCAAGTCTTTTTGATTATGATGCCACAAGCTTGGCACAACTATCTTTGGCCAGTTTCACCCATTTCTCTTTGCAGCACCTCTCAAGCTCCATCAGGTTGGATGGGAAGCATCAGCGCACAGCCATTTTCAGATCTCTCCAGAGATGTTCAGTTGGATTCAAGTGTGGACTCTGGCTGGGCCACTCAAGGACATTCACAGAGTTGTCCTGAAGCCATTCCTTTGATATCTTGGCTGTGTGCTTAGGGTCGTTGTCCTGCTGAAAGATGAACCGTCACCCCAGTCTGAGGTCAAGAGCAATCTGGAGCAGGTTTTCATCCAGGATGTCTCTGTACATTGCAGCATTCATCTTTCCCTTTATCCTGACTAGTCTCCCAGTTCCTGCCGCTGAAAAACATCCCCACAGCATGATGCTGCTACCCCCATTGGTGTGGTTTTGAATGGTACCTGGTTTCCTCCAAACATGACGCCTGGCATTCACATCAAAGAGTTCAATCTTTGTCTCATCAAACCAGAGAATTTTGTTTCTCATGGTCTGAGAGTCCTTCAGGTGCCTTTTGGCAAACTCCAAATGGGCTGTCATGTGCCTTTTACGAAGGAGTGGCTTCCATCTGGCCACTATACCATACAGGCCTGATTGGTGGATTGCTGCAGAGATGGTTGTCCTTCTGGAATGTTCTCCTCTCCTCACAGAGGAACGCTGGAGCTCTGAAAGAGTGACCATCAAGTTCTTGGTCACCTTGTAGGGGACCTAGATGATGTAATTCTCCACTCAGACTGAATAGCACAAGAGAAGATGCATTAAAGCTGTTAATTAGATATGCAAGACAGCCTGTGGTTTTCTCCATATGATTGCATGATAATATGTGTTCTCCTCTGGGTTGCATAATAATGCGCCGACAGGCTGGGTGACAAAGGGAATTGTTATTGTAAGTCTATGCATTGTAATGTGAACCTCCCAGGTCGTGAGGCAAGTTGTATGGTATAAAAGAGAGATGCCAATGACCTGGATTTATTCTTCTTGTTAACTGATGTTAGAGAGAGAGATTAATAAAGTCTGCTCTGCCCATGGCCTCGTCTGCTCATTCCTCTTTGTACAAACCTCCCAGACTAACGCCTTTCTCCCCTGATCACTCAGTTTAAACGGCCAGCCAGCTCTAGGAAGAGTCCTGGTGGTTCCGAACTTCTTCCATTTATGGATGATGGAGGCCACTGTGCTCATTTGGACCTTCAAAGCAGCAGGAATTTTTCTGTACCCTTCCCCAGATTTGTGCCTCAAGACAATCCTGTCTCAGAGGTCTACAGACAGTTCCTTTGACTTCATGCTTGATTTGTGCTCTGACATGAACTGTCAGCTGTGGGGCCTCATATAGACAGGTGTGTGCCTTTCCAAATCATGTCCAATCAACTGAAATTACCACAGGTGGACTCCAGTTAAGCTGTAGAAACATCTCAAGGATGATCAGTGGAAACGGGATGCACCTGAGGTCAATTTTGAGCTTCATGGCAAAGGCTGTGAATACTTATATACATGTGATTTCTTAGGTTTTTTTTAAAATTTTTAATAAATTTGCAGAAATCTCAAAAAAAAAAAATTTCACATTGTCATTATAGGGTATTGTGTGTAGAATTTTGAAAAAAAAATGAATTTAATCCCTTTTGGAATAAGGCTGTAACATATTGGTTTTGCAGCAGGACAATGATCCAAAATACCACAGCAAGTCCACCTCTGAATGGCTTAAGAAAAACAAAACGAAGACTTTTGGAGTGGCCTAATCAAAGTCCTGACCTGAATCCGATTGAGACGCTGTGGCATGACTTTAAAAAGGCGGCTCATGCTCGAAAATCCTCCAGTGTGGCTGAATTACAACAATTCTGCAAAGATGAGTGGGCCAAAATTCCTCCACAGCACTGTAAAAGACACTGCCAGTTATCACAAATGCTTGATTGCAGTTGTTGCTGCCAAGGGTGGCCCAACCAGTTAGGTTTAGGACCAATCACTTTTTCACACAGGGCCATGCAGGTTTGGATTTTTTTTTGTCCTTAATAATAAACACCTTCATTTAAAAAACTGCATTTTGTGTTTACTTGTGTTATCATTGTCTAATATTTAAATTTGATGATTTGAAACGTTTAAGTGTGACAAACATACAATTAAATGAGAAATCAGCAAGGGGGCCAACACTGTGTGTATACCCATAGTATGCGTGCACACACACACACAGAGACACACACGCACAGAGCGGGGAAAATAAGTATTGAACACATCAACATTTTTCTCATTAAACATATTTCTGATGGCGCCATTGACCCGAGATTTTCACCAGATATCAGTAACAACCCAAGTAATCCATCCATACAAAGAAATCAAGGCAACTGTGTTCACAAAACAAGTTTTATTTAATAAAGTGGAATGACACAGGGACTAAGTATTGAACACATTTGGTGAAATTCATTTAATATTTATTAGAAAACCCTTTGTTGGTAATAACAGCTTCCAAATGCCTCCTGTATGGAGAAACTAGGTGCAGGCATTGCTCAGAAGTGATTTTAGACCATTCTTCCACACAAACTGTCTTCAAATCTTCAAGGTTCCGTGGGTGTCTTCTGTGAACTCTGATCTTCATTTCATTCCATGGATTTTCAATTGGATTCAGGTCAGGTGACTGACTGGGCCATTCTACCAGCTTTATTTTCCAACTCTGGAGCCAGTTGAGAGTTGCCTTGGCTGTGTGTTTGGGATCATTGTCTTGCTGAAATGTCCACCCTTGTTTCATCTTCAGCATCTTGGCAGATGGCAACAGGTTCTTATCAAGGATGTCTCTGTACACCTGTCCATTCATCTTTCCTTCAATTATATGAAGTCTGCCTGTACTTCGTGCTGAAAAATACCCCCACACCTTAATAATAATAATGGATTAGATTTATATGGCACTTCACATGTCAAGTGACATCTCAAAGCACTTACAGTGAGTCCATGGCTACGGTCACACTGCAGGTCTTGATGCTCAATTCCGATTTTTTGCCCAGTTCCAATTTTTTTGAGTGGGCATTCACATTATTATTTAAATGCGACCTCCATCAGACTCCAGTATGAATGAGCTACAGCTATGAAGTGACACGCATGCGCAGAAGAAAACGTAACGTCAGACACAGCGTTGTGTTTGGGGGGCAGCAGCGCAGCAAAATAAAATGTTAAAATCACCAGCTCCCTTCCTCTACACACCAGATGATTGCTGTGATCAGCTCTGCTTTAACAGAAATGATCGTTTAAACAACTCTCGTTACAATGAGACCCCGTGTCTCAATGGGATTACCTATATAAATAAGGTTAATAATAAATAATCCTCGCGATTACAATAGGGCTCTCGCCTACTGTTGTCAGTGGCTCCTGCCCTAACTGCACAGTTCATACCAGCGGCCAGTCCTGCACAGGAAGAACGAGACGAGATTCCCCTCTCCTGTGTGTCCTCCTATCTGTGCCATTGTGCTCCACAGTCATGTCCGTGTTAACTTTACATTTTGGATATTACAGCAGCCAGGACTCACGGTGTACCGTTTACAGGGAAAAAGGAATTTGCAGCATCCAGTAAATGTGCCCTTAGTGCGTTTGCTTGTCTGGCGGTTTCAGCCCCGAACCTCCCCCCGAAATGTTGAAGTTATTGTGCAGTCAGTGCTGACAAAATTACAATCTAATGTTAAAGGGAAGATTGATTAAAAAGAGAGCACAAATCAGCTGTGTTTGCTGTCCTTGCTGCATCCTCCAGTGCAGAATTGTAGCGTCTGTCTCACTTCAGTGAGGAAAAAGTTGGATGAAATGCGACAGAGTTCAGACTGAGGTCGCTTTGGAAGATATCAGATACATATCCGAATTAGTACCACATATTGAAGTGGCCTGGGTCTAGTGTGAAAAAATTGGATATGTGCTGTTCAGACAGTCACTAAAAAATCAGATATGGGTCACATTTGTGCAAAAAAATCGGAATTGAGCATTAAAACCTGCAGTGTGACCGTAGCCCATTATTCATTCACTCCAGACAGACATTGATAGCGGTAACCTACTGCTGTAGCCACAGCTGCCCTGGGGCAGACCTTGATGCTCCCATCTCCAGACTTCACTGTTGGTATGGTGTTTTGGGGCTGATGTGCAGTGTCATTTCTCCTCCAAATATGCTGTGTGTTATGGCATCCAAAAAGTTCAATTTTGGTCTCATCTGACCAGACTATATTCTCCCAGTATTTTACTGGCTTGCCCAAATGTTGTGCAGCAAACTTTAAATGAGCTTCCGTGTGCTTTTTCTTCAGCAATGGAGTCTTGCGAGATGAGTGGGCATAGAGCCCATGTTGGTTGAGTGGATTACTTACAGTATTGTTTTCTTCGAAACAGCAGTACTTACTAACTCCAGGTCTTTCTGGAGCTCTCCATGAGTGGTCTTTGGCTCTTGGATAACTCGTCTGATAATTCTTTTGACTCCTCTGTCAGAATTCTTGCGAGGAGCTCCTGGTCATGGTCAGTTTCTGGTAAAATGATGTTCTTTCCACTTCCAAATGATGGCTCTGACGGTGCTCACTGGAACATTTGGGAGTTGAGAAATGCACCTGTAACCAATGCAATTATTATATTTTACAACAATAAGGTTACAAAGGTCTACAGAGAGCTCTTTGCTTCTACCCATCATGAGTTCTTTGTGGTGTGACAATCTGATATTCACTGACCTTTTTTAAAGGCTATCAGTCTGGACTTAACCAGCTGAAATTAATTTGCACTGATTAGGGATGGCTTCCTAAATTCTGATGGATTTCAGCTGCTTTCTTGGCTTTCTATGCCTTTTTGCACCTCTTTTTCTGGGGTCCATCCCACTTCTCATTTGTGCCCCTCCCCTTTGCCTACTTCCACCCCTTGGTCCTTGAAATCAAAGGCCAAAGGGGTAGGGTTTAAAAATGACCCCCTATGAATTGGGACACCCCCAATGGGACACCCCCAGTGTCAATGCTGATTGACATTGTGGGCTGCACAATGTCAATCAGCAATTAGTAATTGCTGATGGATTTAATCTAAGTGGACACTACCTGTTTTCAGTAGAAAAAAACAAAAAGAAGAAAAAGAAAACTAATGAGAAAAAAAGTCTCATGTTAAGGAGAAAATTGTCTCAAATTTACATGAACAATTCAAATCAGTAGAAAAAGTCAGAAATTTACTAAAAAGGAAGCTGTAACACAGAGGAAAACTTGGACCACCTGGCAGGCCATTTTTGACCCATGGGCCACATGTTTCACACCCCTGGATCAGCACATTAAAAATACATAAATAGCAGTTTTACTTCCATGAAATAGCTGCAAATCACAGATATAATAGATAATCACAGATAAACAAAAGCTCACCTCAGAAGAAGCTTCATTTGCTCTTTACAGCAATATAAAGTTTAGTCACTTTCTCTCTGTGTCATATGAAAACTTAAATGTGCACAATTGCAGACAGTAAACGGGAACTTCTTGCTCTAAAAATAATCATATTTAACCACAGAGGTAGGAGCTAATGTGGGGGGAGACCACAGGTTATTCTTATCCCTGGGACAACAGATCAGGGGGCAGTTGTCCCCGTCATCTGATCACTGAGAACAGCCAGTGTCTGTTCACTACAGTTACAGTTTACAGAAAATGAACCGACCTGTGGAGCCAGACTCCTGGGCTGCAGCTGGTTGACAGTGGACCAGTGAGAATACACTGTGTGTGCACAGATAGTGCTTATGGGAGTTGTAGTTTTGTAGTCACACTTTGTGATAGGTTTATTATATAGATGTCATTTGAGAAAGCTACAGCCTGCCAAAGTGGGTAGTTGGAGTGGCTGTCTTACCCGCCACAGCCAAAATATACCCACCACCCACCAGTGGCGGGTGTTAATGTCAAGCCCTGTATGTGTGTGTGTGTGTGTGTGTGTGTGTGTGTGTGTGTGTGTGTGTGTGTGTGTGTGTGTGTGAGTATATATGTATGTATATATATATATATATATATATATATATTAGTGGTGCTGGATGATTAACAACAAGTAAAATTTTTAATCGTGATTAATCTTTTGGAATGTTGACTTAATCGTGATTAATAACGCATTAATCACATGTTTTTCCACACAGATACAGTGTACCTTAAGTTGGTAATTTTTCAAATTTGTCATACTGTTATGAACATGGGAGTGGACAAATATGCTTGCTGTCTTCACCTGCAGATTTATTAAAGCTCTCAACATATCCAACATGACAAAAACTATCTAGAATATTCTCCAGTAAATTCTCAAAAGTATTACTGCATGTGCAAACAACAGAATGCCAAGGATCAATAACATCACTGAACAACAACCAGCAGTCACAAAAGGAGCTTGCTCTTTTTCCCACAGAAAATCAATCAATCAACTTTATTTATAAAGCACTTTAAAAAGCAACACTCCGCTACACAAAGTGCTGTACAACAAGGACACACATAAAAACATAAAAGCAAGGAGCAGGGCACTGGCACAAACACAATATAAAACCAAAAAGACAATATAAAACTCAGCAGGAGTAGAAACCATAGTCAATAAAATTAATAAAATAAAAGGTAAGAGAAGCAAACATCCACCACTTTTAAGGAGATGAACATAAAACCTCGTGTCACAACAGACAATTTCTCTTTTAGCAGAAAAATTGCAAACATAAACAACTATCTCGCTCGTGATGATACCCCACCGTGCTGCCAAAACGGCAGCTGAGTGGATGGACATTACGAACACAGTTTGAGAATTTTTTTAGACTGGTACTCACCTACAGTTCGACCCAAAGCTATGAGGATGAAAAGCGAATTTCTGTCCGTGTCAGCAGCTGGAGGTCAGCTATAGCCTAGCATGTAGATAGTAGCTACTAGCTAGCTTGCTTCCACAGAAGAAGAATCACCCAACATCCAGGCAACGTTTTGGAGGAGGCTGTAACAACTATTCAGGTGAGAGCTCCGACAAATAACGCTGTAAACTTAAACATGACAGCAATTTGATCAAACAAAATCTTCTTGCTCGATAATTTAAAGAAAAGGATTAAAATAAGGAAAAAGTGAACTTTAAAGAAAAGAAAAAGAATTTTTCGCAGAGCATGGGAACTGTAGTCCTACTTGAAAATCGGAAAAGGAAGGGAAGAGCAGAAAAATGTGCCTTACAGCTTGACTACACCCCAAAAACTGAAACGACGAGAAAGTTTTTTTCTTGGTGTGGCAGAATTTCACTGGCTTTCATGAAAACTGAGCTGAACCAATTACATGGAGTTTTGTTCAACGGAAGTCATAAACTCGACCTAAAAAGGAGATGCAGTGGAGCCTGGAGCTCTACTGGTCAGTTAAAGTCCAACTATGGTCCCCGCCAATCCCTTCACCATTTTCACACAGGGCCACTTTAGAGTCTCCATTTAAGCTAACATGTTTTAGGAATGTGGGAGGAAACCGGGCCATCCGGAGTAAAGCCACGCAAGCTTGGGAAAACATGCACACTCCACACAAAGAGGCCCTGATGGCTGATGGACTTTAACCCAGAAACTTCTTTTTGTGAGGCGATAGAATTAACCACTACATCACCAGGCTGACCAATGCAACTTATGTACATTTTGGAAAATATTTGATATAATAAGGAACCTAATATGTAAAAATAATTTATTTATGCACTTTATAATTTTGCATGTAATACTTTAATACTACTAAATACTACTACTTATTCAGTGTTAGGTTCATGAACTTGTTGCCTGTGAGAGGTGGCGGTGACAAGATGGAAAACACCGATGAATAGATATTTGAAGAGGAAAGATTTAGACTCTGAACTGGGCTCTGGACAAATTCTAACCCAGATGAAGGGCTGAGTGGTGTTCAAAAGAAAGCGGTGAGTGCATTTACTTTCTCCAGGGATTTGACTGTACCAACTTCATTTTGTTTGGTGTGTGGGGAAATGCTATCCAACAGTGCCATGGTTCCAAATAAGCTTAAGCGTCATCTCCAAATGAAACACCTGCCATTTCAAAACATGAACTCTGATTTTTTCACTCGTCTCTGTGAGCACACGGAGAAACAGGTAACTTTAACGAGAAAAAACACAAAGCTGTTTGAGAGAGCTCTCAAAGCTAGCTATTTAGTAGCTGAACTTGTAGCTAAAGCAAAAAGCCACACACTGTGGCAGAGACATTAATACTACCTGCCTGCAAAGCTGTTGTGAATGAGATGCTTGGCCCTGATGCAGTTAAAGAAGTAGCTAAAGTCCCTCTCTCAGATAACACAATTGCCAGATGTATTGATGACATGTCAGCAGGTATTGAAAACATTTTGGAAAAGATATGCAACAGTGGGAAATTTGCACTGCAATTTGATAAATTTACAGATATAAGTGGAAACGTGCAACTCTTGGCCAATGTGTGTTTTGTGGATCGAGATACCATCAGAGAAAATTTTCTGTTTTGCAAATAATTACCAGAAAAAAAGCAGGAGAGGAAATGTTTTGGGTCACATAGAGGACCTTGAACAAGGAGGGCTCTAGTGGAAAAACTGCACAAATGTCTGAAGTAATAGAGCAGCTGCCATGGTCGGGCACACTAAAAGCTTTGTTAGCAGAGTGCAAGAGAGACATCCAGATGCTGTTACACTATTTTTTACATTGGCCCTGCGATAGACTGGCGATCTGTCCAGGGTGTACCCTGCCTCTCGCCCAAAGATGCTGGGATAGGCTCCAGCCGCCCCCCCCCCCCCCCCCCCCGCGACCCGAAAAGGATTAAGCGGAAGAAGATGAATGGAAGAAGATGAATGAATGAATGACAGCAGACCCAGCTCTTTTGTTGGATGATGGCATGCATATGGTAAGATTTGTAAAGATATGACTAAATAGACCCAGGTTTAACACTGAATGAGTATAAACAAATTACAAGACTAAATTGCCACTACATATACTGTAATAGGCTTCATTGTGTAATTTTGTAACATTTTTGGCCGGTAGTGTGCCACTGTATTTTTTAATGTAAAAAATGTGCTGTGGCTCAAAAAAGTAAAAAAAAAACAAAAAACAAGGAGGATAAAATTGCAAGAATTAAGTTACTGGGAGATGAACGAGGGATGAGTCCAAGAAAGTGCATTAAATGAACTGTCTGAGTTTTAGCTGACTGGCTGATAGTCTGATGGACTGGCAATCTGTCCAGGGTGTACCCGGCCTCTTGACCAAAGATGCTGGGATAATCTCTTCATGCCCTGAAAAGGATTAAGCAGTTGAAGATAGATAGATAGATATCAAGATAGATAGATGAATGAATATCATAATCGGGGCATGACCAGGGACCATGCTCATGCTTTATGTTCATTTTGGTTTTTGCCTTTCCATTAGTATTATCATTATTGTTATCAAGTGTCCTTGTGTTCTCTGCTCATTGTCTGTCATGTCTTGTCATCCCCTGTTGCCTATGTCTTATGGTTGTCTTTTTGTATTTGATTATATTGCATGATCCTGGTTTATTTTTACTGCTTAGTATTATTGTCCTGCTGTCTCTAGTCATTTTGTGTCATTGCCTGTCTGTCCTCATTGTCATCATTCTAGTCTTGTGTGCAGATTTGTTTACCTAATGTCTTCAGCTCCTCATGTTTCCGCACCCATAGCCTCTCCATGTGTGCATTGTTCAGCCCCTGATTACTCTCCCAGCTGTCCTGTGTTTCCTAATCATGAGTTCCCCCATATATGTGAGTCTTTGTCTTGTTGAGAGGTCATTGCATCATTTATCCTGCTACGTCTCTGTCTCTGCTCCTTGCCTATGTAAGTTTGCTTTGTGTTTGCCAAGTTTAGTTTAGTTCTCAGTAGTGATGGCCAGATGAGGCTTTCTGGAGGACTTGAGGCCATTTTTCGTCAAAATGGCTCATGTAGATGAGGCCTCATGTGAATCTTCATTTTTTTCTACTAGGCCATCTAGTGGACAAAACGTATACGACATGCAGATTTTTACGAGGGTGTTATTGGTTTGTGTATTTTTTTCATGTCAGTAAATGCACTGTCTTTTAAGAAATATCAATGATCATAAGGGAAAAAAGAAATAATAAAACTGAGGTGACTACAGTGAATGTGCCTGTGTTACTTGGTGTGCTTGTACTTACTTATCCATTTGTATTAAGAAATAATAAATTTTCAACGGTCTTATACTGTCTTTATGGGCATATTCAACTCTGGCCTTATTCTCATGCAGGGAACAATGGCAATAGTGCCTCAGCATAATGATGCGTAATAATAATCCATGCTCTTTGAAACACAACAGACACTTCACCTTGCAAATAAAAATAAAGCTACAAGAATGACACAGCTGGGATTCAAACCCATGCCTGCCACTTGTAGAGCACATGCTTTACCGTGAAGCCATTACCTCAGTTACAATAAATATCCACTATTTGTGGAAAATACATCAATGGGAGAAATGCGCTCAAAATGTTCCCAAACGGGAGAAGTCCGTGTTTTTGGTACTGCCTCGATCTGAAAATTGGCTGTGATAAATCCCTTACACAGTCAGACATTGACAGGATTTCCATTGTGTATCGCTGCTCACTTTATTTCATGTTGCGTGCAAAATCATGAATGGCTTCCTGACCCAGTCATGTGGTACGACGTCAACACATATGTCAGCAATACACGCCTTGAAACACACTTCGCCAAATATTTCCTGGATAAGCTCGGAGCACCCTCGAAACTCTGGCGCCTGCCGTCTCACCACTAGTTCTCAGCCCACGCACTGCTTTGATTTTGTCCATGAGTTTTTGTTTTCTAAATTATCATTTTGCATTGCATCCCTGCCTGCACTCTTGAGTCCTACTTTCACCCTCATCTGCTGTGAAGTGGATACATGACAATGAGTTTTAGCAGTAGAGGTGTTTATGCTCTCCAAGACCAACGAAAGTACATTTGGAACATTCCAAGTGTCACAAAGAGTGACAGTTGTCACACCACATACGCATATTCAGTTCCTGACTGTCATAGATGCTAAGGGGTGTGTGCAAATGACCACTGAGAAATCTGATTGGTTGCATGGTGACAAAAGGAAATTAAGTCATTCACAAGGAGAGATCATAATGTAGTCACAAGGGACATGAGACGCTATGATAGAGAAGTGTCAACAACAAATAACCTTTTGTTTACCCTCAAGATATTTTGATGAATTGTCTCATCCAACAAATAACAGAACTTTTAACAAGGACCCCTAGCTAACAGCTGCTTGTAGTTGATGGTGCCTAATGATGTTAAAACTGAGGCCTCATGAAACAATGAGCAACTTTGAGACAATTGCTTCATGAACGACACAGTGTTATGAAACATCTAGTAAAGACTGCCATCTGGTGACTGACTGTCAGAACTGCATCTGAGTTGAAAACCTGAAAAAGGGCAATACTCTATATCACAGGTTGCACTACACTTTTTGTCATTTTCTCAGACAGGCTTGTTAAAATTCTGTCAATCTGTTATCTATCATTCATGAAATGGTCAGTCAGAGTGCAACTCATACCGGCTCGGACATCGCCCGGGTTAACAAGGTCTGGTGTTCCTGGCAACAGAAGGTGAATTACAGAGCTGTGTTGCAGAATCTGATCAGGCCTAAATGAAACAGTCATTGTCACCCCCGACAGACTGCTATGATGATGATGATGAGATCACCCTCCATGTAATCTGTCAAATGATAGACAGATTTCAGAATTTGTAGTTATTACTGGAAAAATTCTGTGGAAGGACAATTTTCAGTGAATGAAACCTCTGATATAGATTGATAGATAGTATGCAGGGCTTGACATTAACACCGGCCAATGGCTGGTGAATTTCAGCAGTGGCCGGTAAGGCAGCTACACTCTACAGCCACTCTGGCCATGTGCAGCCATGAAGGGGTGTCCCAATTCATAGGGGTAGGGGTAGTGATATTACGCTCGACACCACCCACTCGACACTGATTCACGCAATATAAAGCAGAAGTGTTATGAGCAGTGCATCGAGCGCCGTTTCAGCACGCCCACAGTCACGTGACCGTAGCAAGCAAGGTCTCGTTATGTCGATCACATCACATGACTTGAGGACTCGTGGGAAATTTGAGAGAGTTCTGTTGGAATTAAGTTTTTTTTTAATTTGCTTTGTATTGTTTGTTCCCACCATCCAATTTTGAATAGACCTCAGATGGGCAAATGCTCAAAAAAAAAAAATTGAGATTTTTTCAGGTTTTCTACTCAGATGCAGTTCTGACACTCAGTCAGCAGATGGCACTTTTTATTAAATGTTTCATAACACTGTGTCGATCGTGAAATAGTTGTCTCAAAGTTGTTCATTGTTTTATAAGGCCTCAGTTTCACCATCACCAAATGAAATCATCAGCCAAATGAAATCAAAATAATAACGGATTTTAAAACATTTACTACAAAGGTTAAATACTGGCTGAAAAAATAAACAAGAGTGTACCCATGTATGAAATGACTGTTTGCAGGGTGTGAGTGAATAAAGGGAAGGAATGAATGTGTTTGATTATAGTGAGTGACTGAGGGAGGGAGGCCTGTAACAGGCAAATGTGAATCAGGTTTTTATATTGTGTATTTATAATTTTGTTTGCATTGATGTATGTGGATATTGTTTATACTGTTTTCATTTTGTTTTTTCCTCATCTTTCTCTCTTTTTACCTGTTTCTTTGCTCTAAAGCCCATCCAGGGACAAGAGTTGCAAATTAGCTTAATGCTATACATTCTTTGTGCAACACATCAGATTTTTTTTTTGTCTATGTTTATTGCACTGTCCCTGACAAATAAACAAATAAATAAATAAAAATCTGTGTAATATTTAGTACATGTAATGTGTTGTTTAATGTTGCTAAACCCAATTCTAACTTGTGTAATACTGTCCCTGACTTCTACTCAAATAGTGAATGCAATGATGATAACAAAGCTCCTCCTCTCAAAAAACCCTCAGTTTGAGTGGTGAATCAGACCCCTTTTAAATCCTTCACTATTGACGTATGCAACGCCCAGCCCTTCTCAAAGTTCTCACCAGGTCTCCAATCACGTGATGTGACAACGAGGCCTTGTTCACTATGGTCACGTGACTGTGGGCACGTTGACACAGTGCTCGGCGCACTGCTCACAATACTTCCTCATTTTATTGCTCGAGTAAGTGCCAAGTGGGCGGTGTCAAGCATAGCATCACTAAATTGGTGCCAGAGGTTGTGGGAAGTAAGACAAAGGCCTTGTGGGAAGCCATACAGAGGCCCAGAGCTAATGAAGTAGAGCTACAGGGGCCTGAATACAGCAAAGGTCATCCTTTAGGTGTGGTAGGTCTGCAATTTTGTACACTCATGGCAGCCAAGCAAAGTAGTCCTCTTAAAATATGCACAATATCATATACTAGGTGCCCTTTAATGGTTAAAGGTGCAATATAAAGGATTCTGACCTCCTGGCCAGTAGGTGTCGCACGCACTGTTGACTCACTATAATCTTGTACCGGTTGCCAGGTAAAGATGAACAGCACTTCCTGGAGGCTAACACTGCAGACTGCTAACATCTCAGACTTTTGGTTATTATGAGCCAGACAGCGTGTCAAGCGAGGACTCTTGTGGTATAGAATCGTTTATTTAACATAATCCTCTCTGATGCGCATCTCCAGTAAACCTTTTTTGAACTATATGGTATAGTGTTATTGACAATAATGCTAATGTGGCACAGCTGTGATAAAACCAATAGTGCTCTAGTTTTGACAACGTAATTATGACAACACTTTAGATCAGATTGTAAGGACTTTGACTGCTGTTAGTTGTTCTGTGGTTTTTGTAAATATGCTGAATCACACTTTTATGGTCTGTTTAAGTTCATCCGTTTTAGCTATGCATGCTTAAAAAAAAAAAAAAAAACAGAAAATGGCTGTTATTAAGCTCCAGCAGTTATTTGTCAGTTCCAGTTAATTTTAGATTCTAAATATGTTTTTTTTTATTGTTTTAAAATATATAAATAAATGTTATGAAACACTGGATGCCTGAATTCATTTGTGCCCTTTCAGTTACTGTAGAAGATGAAATCTATTGTTTATTCAGTGTGACAGATTCACAAAGTAATGGTTTACCTCACCTCTGAAAAACTAAAGTATTTTCAACCTTTTTATAATGTAGTGATAAACAAGAACCTAAAATACACTGTACATATTAGATATATATACATAACAATGTAAACAATAATCCTTAGTGAAGTTGGAAATAATTTATAGTGGACCAATAATCTTTTTTCAAATAATATTGTGTAAAAACAGCACTGCATCTACAAAAATGAGCACATCACCATTCAGATCTATATCAAATAGCTCAGACATATTCATCCAAATTTCAAACAAAAAAAATCTTAAAATGGCTGAATTTACATGGTATTATTGTAAAATATGAAAGTTTTACTTTTTAGATTTGAGTTATTTCTAAAAATAAATTCACCACAATATTCAACTTTTGGAGGTGGATGAGTAGAATGTAAAAGAAAATCAGCCTCAAATCAAGTCGGTCAACATATAACAAACAGGAATTTTATTTGGGGGAAAATATTTATTAAAAAATAAACAGTCCAGATGCAGGGTCCATGGGGCAGATCTGGGAGATCAATAGAGATATTAATTAAATCAGGATTGGGACACTCTGGAAAGCTTTTGTTGTCCCCATAGTCAGTGCTGACCTTTGTTACAATAGTCAGGTACAATTTGTTGCTGTAAAAAAGGACAGTCTCTAAGAAAATGTCATCATAGACTAACAGCATTAAAACATGACAGTATGTGAACTACTAGACAGTTTTAGGACTACAGTGGTGATGCAATGAGTTTGCTTGGTCTACATAATGTGAATGACAATATACTGTAGGTGAAGGAAAGTGCAGGTACAGAAATGGAATTTTTACGTGTGCGTTGTGTGGGAGGATGGAGGAGATCCCGGGGCAGACCTAGGACACGTTAGAGAGACTATGTCTCCCAGCTGGCCTGTGAACATCTTGGTGTCCTCTCTGAAGACCTGGAGTAGGTGGCTGCGGGGAGGGAAGTCTGGGCTTCTCTGATTAGACTGCTCCCTCCACAACCTGGACCCCCAGAAAAGCCGTAGAAGATGGATGCATGGCTGTGTTGTATATTCATTCCTGCTGCAAGACTGGACCTGATTAAAGAAGAGGAACAACATTTTTTCTAATTCCACATTCTTGGAACACCAAGTGCGCCGGCAGGTTGTGGGTTTAATAAAAATGAAAAGTCCAAGACATTTTAGCTGACAAATTTTGACTATTGTTTTGAGAAGTTATTCAAAAAAACAAAGAAACAAATATCTGTTGCATCTACTTTAGGCAAAATAATCCATAAATATGACTGGTTTTACCAGGTTACTCACTAAATATTTTAAAAAAAACACACTCCTTAACATTTCAAAAACAGTTAAAAAAAATATCCTAAACAAACATTTAAAAATTCAAAATAGAAGATTTGGCTTTATACTATTATAATAAATAAACAGTGATTAGTTAATTACATATTACACAGGGTGCTTGCATACACATATCTCTTGGATCCACACATATATACAACCCCCCCCCCCACACACACACACACACATCCCAAGGAGTGTTTCAGCTCTACACACACACATGCACACGCATACATGCACACCCACAAAATCTCTAGTCTCTGTCTCCTGCTTCCATATATGGGCATGGGGGTTGCGTGGAAGCCATAAAAAGCCATAAAAGCCATAAAATAGGAGACATCTGGATGCTGAGAGGAAGGATGTGGGAGCTATTTGGACCTGAGAAGACTAAGTTTGAACAAATGGACATATATTGTTGGAGAGTGGCTGGGAACCTCCCACCAACTCAGAAGCTATATATAGGAGAGAATTTCTTTGTTCTGGGTCCTTTCCAGGAGACAGAGCTGGGAGGATCCGTGGCCATGTATTCTGACTCCTTGCATGATTCAATAAAGTTAAACTGAGAAATAGTATTTTCTTCTGTGATCATTGGTTGGTTTACTGAAAAGATTCTTCTAACTGTCCAAAATTAATTTTTACAATACATTACTGTATGTAAAATGTTTTGATAAGACTAAACTTACATTAGTGTGCCGCTGACTGTCTTTCTCACTGGACGATCCCACTGGTGGTTGCTGTCCTGAGCTGCTAATAGAGTCCAGGCCTCATACACAGGTGCGGTGGAGAAGCTTCTGCTGACATCATCAGAATGTGGTTTTTAAATGTTGATCTATGAGAGCACAGTCATATTAGTAGTCCTTTTTGTGACTTTTTACATGTAAAACTTTACATCATACTCACCTAAAGGTCAGATATTGATGTTCTTGTGGCGGCATGATATAAAAGGCAGCGAACTGAGAGTTTTTGAGGGAGTTTATTAATCATACCGCCATCACGAGAACTCACTCCGGCGCCGTGCATGCGCGCCGGAGCGAGCCCGGAGGCTCTCCTCAGCAGATACAGGCAATGCGTGTCATCAGAAGCAGTGATCAGAGAGAGAGTGAGTTACAGAGCATATGCAGTTTTTATACCCCACCACAGACAATACATGAAAGGCATGTTATCATCAAAGAAACTGCAGGAAGGCATAGCAGGAAGCATGAACATTTGCATTTGAGTCATACATATCAACAGCAGGCAGGAAGAAGCTAGACAAAGAGTGGCTGCCTATTGATCTCAATACACACATCTCATTGTTCTGCTAATTGCCCCAGCTGAGCGTTCTGCTTGTCCCAGTCTGTTGTGGGGGTTACCCATACACTCCCCCCCAGAGGGCTCAGCGGGAAGCTGAGGCCTCGATAGTCCGGCTTTGGGAGCGAGCTGCGGGGGAAGCTCGCTGCAGGCGGCGGTGGAGGGAGGGGGTGGGGGTAGCAAGTGCCGGCCCGGGACGGCGAAATTGTCTGGGCCGCGCAAAAATTGCCTGTGGATCCGCGATGTTGAGGGGCTGTCCCGTTGAACGTGCGGAGGTCCACAGCAGCTGTAAGAAGAAAAATTAGTCTGACTCCTCTCGCGGCCATGAAGAAAAAAAAAGGAGCTGCAGCAGTGTGGGACTTGACGTGTTGACTTTAGGTGCGCGTGCAGTCCTAAAGTCCTCGGGGACAGCTGACGGCTGAATCCCCTTGTGCGCCGTGGCTGAGACCATTAGAAAATCCTGTGAGCGAGCTGTGTGCGTGCTTCAGGTGTGTGAGCAGCCCTGAAGGTTCTGTGTGCAGCGGCGAAGGACGATGGCGGTCTGTGTGGAGCCGGTATTGTCCCGTGCATGGTGCGCTGTCCTCATAACCCCCCGGTGTGCGTGTGGGGTTCGGTGCATGGCAGGTCCGCTGTAGAGGCGAGTCAGGGTCAGGGAGCTTGCTGGAGATCAGCGTCGTCGGCGCCGATGGTCATCCCTGTAAGCTGTTGCTGTAGATTGGTCATGGTGCGTTCAGGTCCACGCGCTGCGTTCTCCGTTGGCCCTGGAGGTCGCCATCATGGAGAGAGGACGAGGTGCGTGCGCTCTTGTGTGGAGGAGCTGTGAGAGCGGCCGGTCCCAGCGTGGATGTGCAGATCTCAGGCGTACAGATCTCACCATGAAGCATTCTGCAGCTTTCCCAGTCGTGGGTGATCTCCGAAGAGTTTCGCCTGGTGGTGGCTCTGCGTCGAGGTCTCCCTGTAGCAGAAGGGAGGGCAGATCATTTGCGTCAGGCTGCTGCTTTCGCTTGTCGTCGGAGAGTCACCGCCGGGTGCTGCCAGCATGTTCCTTCTCGGGGTCACCAATGTGGCGGCATGATATAAAAGGCAGCGAACTGAGAGTTTTTGAGGGAGTTTATTAATCATACCACCATCACGAGAACTCACTCCGGCGCCGTGCATGCGCGCCGGAGCGAGCCCGGAGGCTCTCCTCAGCCGATACAGGCAATGCGTGTCGTCAGAAGCAGTGGTCAGAGAGAGAGTGAGTTACAGAGCATATGCAGTTTTTATACCCCACCACAGACAATACATGAAAGGCATGTTATCATCAAAGAAACTGCAGGAAGGCATAGCAGGAAGCATGAACATTTGCATTTGAGTCATACATATCAACAGCAGGCAGGAAGAAGCTAGACAAAGAGCGGCTGCCTATTGATCTCAATACACACATCTCATTGTTCTGCTAATTGCCCCAGCTGAGCGCTCTGCTTGTCCCAGTCTGTTGTGGGGGTTACCCATAGTTCTGTCCTTAACTCCCACTGGTCCATCACATCAATGAAGGCTTCAGAAGCTGTTGACCCTCTCTCCAATCACTGTTTGGTGGACCTCTTTTCTGCTGCATCATGATGACACAGTCCAAACATCCTTCTGTGCTTATTCACAGAGGGTGAAAAAAATGTTTTGGTTTATTACTTGATAGTCAAAAATCTGAAATAAATTTCTATATACATAATTACAGCTACTTCAGGGACTCAAGAAATCCCATGGCTAATGCTGTGCAACAACATTAGTTAGTAAAATAAATTAAGACCTGTTTATTCTACTATTAGAACTTAAACTATTTTTAACCTCAATTTCCACCATGGTGATCAATAAAGTTTTACGTACATTATTATCTTAATCTGTAACAACAATAAACTGTAACTTTTTTCACTGTACACTGTCATATTCTCCCCTACGGGGCAGAAAAACAACCCAGGCGCTGGACTGCAAGTTTGTGAGTTTTATTAACAAAAATAGCAAACGTAAGTGCAAAAGGCGAGCAAACTACAAAATAACAATGAGGAGTCAACTGACGAATGAGGCACACCAGAGCGAGATAGGGCTTTGGCGGAGACAAGGGTGATTATTCCTTGCAGAGGCGAGGCAGCAACAACAAACATGAAAAATAATCTCCCTTAAATAGGGAACAACCCAATTACAAGACGAGTGACAGGTGTGAGTGCACATGAACGGGGATAGAGGGAATCAAAATGGTAACTGGGATCAGCTGAGGCCATGAGAGGGAGGCAAACCACATTGGCAGCTGACAGGACACGCCTATGCCAGGCTACACACCCCCTCACAGCTGTAAACACTAAGGAACTAAACTAGATAAAAGGCAAGTCAAGGTGTAATAATAATTCAGTACAGAAAATGAAATAAAACATAAATGCAAGCAGAAAAATGACAATAAGGATAATCATACAAAGAGGACATAAGTGCAATATACAGAAAGTGCCATGAAACCGAGTCTGGAAATCTCCAGCCCCTGGTTCATGACAGTACACCAAATTATTAGACTGAGCAGCTGCACATCAAAGCTGATAATTAAAAAAAATATTTATGTAAAACATGACTACTGCACAATTAGTATGTGCTGTTACATTCATAGATGCAAATGTTGATCATATTATGAACCTGTCATACGTGCCAGCTTGGTAAGGAGCAGTTAGTGGGGTCTATTCCAAGCCATACAGTGGGGCAAAAAGTATTTAGTCAGCCACCAATTGTGCAAGTTCTCCCACTTAAAAGATGAGAGAGGTCTCCAATTTTCATCATAGGTATACCTCAACTATGAGAGACAAAATGAGAAAAAAAAATCCAGAAAATCACATTGGAGGATTTTTAATGAATTAATTTGTAAATTCCTCAGTAAAATAAGTATTTGGTCACTTACAAACAAGCAAGATTTCTGGCTCTCACAGACCTGTAACTTCTTCTTTCAGAGGCTCCTCTGTTCTCCACTCGTTACCTGTATTAATGGCACCTGTTTGAACTCGTTATCAGTATAAAAGACACCTGTCCACAACCTCAAACAGTCAGACTCCAAACTCCACTATGGCCAAGACCAAAGAGCTGTCAAAGGACACCAGAAACAAAATTGTAGACCTGCACCAGGCTGGGAAGACTGAATCTGCAATAGGTAAGCAGCTTGGTGTGAAGAAATCAACTGTGGGAGCAATTATTAGAAAATGGAAGACATACAAGACCACTGATAATCTCTCTCGATCTGGGGCTCCACGCAAGATCTCACCCCGTGGGGTCAAAATTATCATGAGAACAGTGAGCAAAAATCCCAGAACCACACGGGGGGACCTAGTGAATGACCTGCAGAGAGCTGGGACCAAAGTAACAAAGGCTACATCAGAAACACACTACGCAGCCAGGGACTCAAATACTGCAGTGCCAGACGTGTCCCCCTGCTTAAGCCAGGACATGTCCAGGCCCGTCTGAAGTTTGCTAGAGAGCATTTGGATGATCCAGAAGAGGATTGGGAGACTGTCATTTGGTCAGATGAAACCAAAATAGAACTTTTTTGTAAAAACTCAACTTGTCGTGTTTGGAGGAGAAAGAACACCATACCTACTGTGAAGCATGTGGGTGGAAACATCATACTTTGGGGCTGTTTTTCTGCAAAGGGACCAGGACGACTGATCCGTGTAAAGGAAAGAATGAATGGGGCCATGTATTGTGAAATTTTGAGTGAAAACCTCCTTCCACCAGCAAGGGCATTGAAGATGAAACATGGCTGGGTCTTTCAGCATGACAATGATCCCAAACACACCACCCGGGCAATGAAGGAGTGGCTTCGTAAGAAGCATTTCAAGGTCTTGGAGTGGCCTAGCCAGTCTCCAGATCTCAACCCCACAGAAAATCTTTGGAGGGAGTTGAAAGTCTGTGTTGCCCAGCGACAGCCCCAAAACATCACTGCTCTAAAGGAGATCTGCATGGAGGAATGGGCCAAAATACCAGCAACAGTGTATGAAAACCTTGTGAAAACTTACAGAAAACATTTGACCTCTGTCATTGCCAACAAAGGGTATATAACAAAGTATTGAGATGAACTTTTGTTATTGACCAAATACTTATTTTACCGAGGAATTTACCAATTAATTCATTAAAAATCCTTCAATGTGATTTTCTGGATTTTTTTTTTTTCTTATTTTGTCTCTCATAGTTGAGGTATACCTATGATGAAAATTGGACACCTCTCTCATCTTTTAAGTGGGTGAACTCGCACAATTGGTGGCTGACTAGATACTTTTTTACCCCACCGTATATTGGCTGATGTTATTATACACTCATAATTATAATGTGAACATGTCAGAAATAAAATTTACTTGGTTACATAGATTTTAGACCCCTCCCCCTTCCTCCCCGTCGTGCCCCTAACCACCAGATTAGCAGCAGAAGCTGAATGAGCTAGTTAGCATCATAACTAGCACTGGTTAGCTTACCTGTCAGAAGAAAAGTGATCACCTCTGAGTGACTTTTCAGCCCTTTCAGACTCTTCAGCAGACATTAGCCATCAAAAGCAGAACCCATATTTATCCTGCTCCTTTGTCATGCCATACTTGAGAACGATTGGGAAACTGACGTTTGCCTTGAGACTCAGGCAAACATCTGAGTAATTCACTATCTGGCAACCCAACAACCCAAAACGTGAAGTGGCAAAAACATCAAGCTAGCGATGCTATTGGCTGTGACATCCTCACTGTACTTCCGTGTTTGTCTTACTTCAGCTGCTGGATATAAATATTTATATTATTGTCAGTCTGCCAAAAATTATAAAAAAAATTTCATCAATATATTAATTTTTAGAAGAACATTAAGACTTACACTGTGCATGTTTCTAAAAGCTTTGCTGATGTATTATTTTTTTAAAAATCTTTGTTTTCATGAAAATCTTCTATCCACCTTATTCCTAGGCCCCATGATACCTTGCATGAATTATGGCAGCAACTTCCGGTACTAGTTTAGAATGTATTGTTGTCACTGAAACGGGACACTTTTCCTTGTTAAAAAAACAATGACTTCGGCATCAAAAATGCAGGAACACGGCCGTTTGCACCTCAAAAACAGTAATATTATCATACCACATCCCACAACTATGAAGGGATGAGAAGATGACCTTAAAACGTGGTCAGTAGCTCCGTTAGTTAGCTCCGCTGCTAACATGCTAATGCTGTAAACAAGTAAAAGCTCTGAGATATATCAGTTTCCACCACAGTAAAGTCGGCTGCATTTTGTTGAAATATGTTGAACATAATCAAATTTACCTCAAAGCAGATGTAGAATCTAGTCAGAGCCACAAAGAATCACAACACCGTGCTTGGGTGTTTTAAATTCGGGGTAAAACGTCAGATCTGTGTCATTCATACCTGCAGTGTTTGTACCATCGATCACATGAACAATCCTTTAGTTTTCAGTGCATTATCTACTCATTGCTTTTGAAGCCACAGATTTAGCTGTGCTTATCTGTGAGGAGCCTCACACCACGAACAGCAGCAAGTACCAGAACTACGCAAAAACATTCAAAAATACAAAAACTACAAATTAGCTGCCGTTTGAGCACAAAACACGTATGTGGACTATACATTAAAATGAATTTGAAAACCTTTTAAAAACGCTATTTTAAATGCCCCTGCTACTCCACTCTTACTGATTTAACACTAGGTCAGCCAAAACTGGAAGCTCTGCCCATAATCGTTCCTACAGCGGAACCCCCAGGAATAAGGTGGACATTTTACCTTTAAAGCCACAGTTTTGCAATAGATAACAGTAAATACTGAAGTGTGGGTTCGTGGATGTGAGAATTTGAAAGATAACATGCAGAAAAGACAATATGCACTGCCTGGCCAAAAAAAAGTCACCACCTGGGTTTAACTAAGCAAATATTAGGTAAGAGCCTCCCATTGGTCAGGTCTAGGTTCAGCAACGTTGCGTGTCCACAGAATGAGGTCAGCTGACTACCTGAATATACTGAATGACTAGGTTATTCCATCAATGGGTTTTTTCTTCCCTGATAGCACGGCCATATTCCAAGATGACAATGGCAGGATTCATTGGGCTCGGATTGTGAAAGAGTGGTTCAGAGAGCATGAGACATCATTTTCACACATGGATTGGCCACCACAGAGTCCAGACCTTAACCCCATTGAGAATCTATGGGATGTGCTGGAGAAGACTTTGCAGAGTGGTCCGACTCTCCCTTCATCAATACAGGATCTTGGTGAAAATTAATGCAACTCTGGACGGAAATAAATGTGACATTGCAGTAGTTTATCGATGAGGCCACAGCAAATTTGTGCTGTAATCAAAGCTAAAGGCGGTCCAATGAAATATTAGTGTGTGACTTTTCTTTGGCAAGCCAGTGTATATGAGTGGTCCAGCCAAAGCTCAGGCATAAAAATCCAAAGAAGTGTTGTGGAACAACTTGAAGTTCAAATGTGTTTAAGGAAGAGAATGAATGCTACTAGGAGCTTCTAGGTTTTCAAATCAAGATTTAAACATATATTAATTTAGTCTTTTTTTAGATAGATAGATAGTTTATTTCGAACACAAAAATATAACAAATACAAGCAAATGGCAAATGCAATTAAGTAACATTATACACTGTTCGAAAGGGAGAAGGAAGAAGTGAACACTTATTAATTCCATCTCCTCTTTTCCATAGATACACCCATGTGAATTTTATACAAATTACCACCTTTAAGACCCCAAGTAAACAATTTACTGTATATTTACTGTGACTGTATATTTTTTCATATATTTCTGCAAAGTGTGGTTAGTCTGAGTAAATAACTGCATATATTCCTGTATATATTTGCATCCTTTTATAGAAACGTGGACAGACTGTAATTTACTGTACATACTCTGTTGTCATTGAATCCTTATTTAAATCCTCCACCTGAACAATGAGAGCAAGTTTTTAGCCAAAGTCAAATTCCTTGTATGTGTTGTGCATACTTGGCCAATAAAGCTGATTCTGATTCTGATTCTGATTCTGATTTTTTACAAATCAACATTAACACCCATCCATTCTAACATACAATGATGTCCATACAACAAAACCAGCCTCAAACAACACAGATATACACAGTGCTGTCCTACCCACCATTCCATAGTGTCCCATAATATCCCAGAGTGAACATAATGAATCGTACATATAACTACTACCCTTCTAACATATACCCTTTCAGCAAATGATGCTTATACCTCTTTTTGAATTGATTTCTGTTTGTACATAGTTTCAGTTCCGGCTCTAGACTGTTCCACAAATCCACCCCACAGACAGATATGCACATACTTTTCTTGGTTGTTCGTATCTTGGGTTTTGTAAAGTTTAAGTCTCCCCTCAAATTATGATCATTGTCTCTTTTTTAAATATTTTTTGTATATTAGTTGGTAGTTGATTATTAATTGCCCTGTACATTACTTGTGGTGTCTTAAATTTAACTAAATCGATGAACTTTATGACATGTGACTTTAAGAACAACGAATTGGTATGGTCTCTATATCCTGCATTGTTTATTATCCTTATAGCTCTTTTTTGTAATGTGCATATTGACTGTAGGTTGGTTTTGTAGGTGTTTCCCCAGACTTCTACACAGTAGTTAAGATAAGGTAAAAACAGTGAATTGTACAATAAGACCAATGATTTATAGTCCAAGAAGTGTCTTGTCTTCCCCAGTATGCCTATACATTTTGCTAATTTGGCCCGGATGTGACTGATGTGAGGTTTCCAGCAGATTTTATTGTCAAGCGTCACCCCCAGGAACTTATTTTCCTGTACTGTTTCTATTCTGGTATCATCTATCGTTACCATTATTTCATGATTTATTTTATAATTTCCAAACAACATAATCTTTGTTTTTTTTAGATTTAGAGATAATTTATTTTTGTTGAACCACTGCGTTCATTTTTTGATTTCAGTTGTGACCACCTCTAAAACCTGCTGCAAATTCTCACCAGTGCAGAGGATATTTGTGTCATCCGCAAACAAAATAAATTTCAGAATTTTTGATACTTGGCATATGTCATTTATATATAAAATAAAGAGTTTGGGTCCCAAAACTGACCCCTGGGGCACACCACAAGTGATGTCCATGAAGGGTGATTTGTGCTCTCCAATTTGTACAAATTGTTGTCTGTTACTTAAATAACTTTCCACCCAACTCAGTCCGACCCCTCTTATCCCATACCTTTCCAGTTTCCTTAGTAGTATTCTGTGGTCAATGGTGTCAAAAGCTTTCTTTAAATCTATGAATACTCCTACAGCAACATTTTTTTTATCTATACAACTAGTAATTTCTTCTATAAGTTCGATCAGTGCCAAAGATGTAGATTTATCTGCTCTAAAACCATACTGGCTATCTGTAAGGAGGTTGTGTTTTTCAGTGAAATCATCCAGTCTCTTAGTGAAGATTTTTTCAAGTATTTTGGAGAATTGTGAGAGTAAAGAGACTGGCCTGTAATTTGTGAAGCGATGACTGTCTCCTGTTTTGTATAGAGGTATTACTTTTGCTATTTTCATTTTGTCTGGAAATGTACCAGTTTGAAATGACAGGTTACAGATGTGGGTGAGTGGCTTAACAATTCCCTCAATTACTTTTTTCACTATTGTCATGTCAATTTCATTCCAGTCCGTTGATTTTTTGTTCTTAAATTTACTCACAGTCTCGATAATTTCCTTTTCAGTAACTGCACCCAAAAAGATTGTGTTTGGATTTCTATCTTCTATTTCATTCACAGAACCACTGTTGTTTGTTTCTGGTGTCACTATTGATTTTGCTAATTCAGGACCAACGTTTACAAAAAATTTATTGAAACCACTGACCACATCTTCCATATTATTTATCAAATTGCCATTTTCGATAAAATATTCTGGATAATTTGCATTCTTAGGACGATTACTAATAATCCCATTGAGTACTTGCCATATTCCTTTTATGTTATTTTTGTTATCCTCTAGTATTCTGTTGTAATATTCTTTCTTACAGGTCCTCATTACAGTAGTAAGCTTATTTTTGTATCTTTTATATTTGATCTCAGCTTCCACCTTTCTGCATTTAATGAATTGTTTATATAATGTATTCTTCTTTTTACATGCATTTATTAACCCCTTGGTGACTCAAGGAATATTTTTTTTTTGTTGTCTGTCACTGTATTGTTTTATAGGACAGTATTTATTGTACAATGATTGAAATATTTGTAAAAATTTATCATATGCTCTATTTATGTCATTTTCATCATAAACTATCTTCCAATCTTGTATTAATAATTCCTTTGTCAGTAAATGCATTGATTCTTTGGTTCTTATTCTTTTATATTTAATATTTTTGGTATACTTTTTCTTCCTATAATCACATTGATAGATAACAAAAATCGGCAGGTGGTCACTAATATCATTCAATAAAAGCCCACTCCTGATATTATTTTCCATAATGTTTGTGAATATGTTATCTATTAGTGTGGCACTGTGTGACGTGATTCTGCTAGGTCCAGTAATTGTTGGATGTAAACCCATACTGTACATTGTGTTGATAAATTCTTCTGTCAAACTATGTTGTTTTGAGTTCATCAGATCTATATTGAAATCCTCACAGATGAACATAACTTTATGAGTTAGTTAGTTAGTTTTGCATACATTTTTTCCATCCAGTCCTTAAATAAGTCAATGTTTGATCCAGGTGTTCTATATACACAGCTCACTACTACATTCTTCACATTGTCCAGACAGATTTCTATTGTAATACATTCAAATAAATCATCCACAGTTACTGACAGATTTTCAACAACCTTGTATTTCAAGCTCTTGTCAACAAAAATTGCAACTCCTCCTTTTTTCACTTTTCTATTTATATAATTTAGTTCATAGCCATCCATGGTAAAATCCACTCCTTTCTCTTCACTGAGCCACGTCTCTGATATTGCCACAATATTGAAGGGCTCTTTAAACTGGTGTAAATAATCTTTAATGTTATTAAAGTTTGCATAGAGACTCCTGCTGTTGAAGTGGATCATAGAAATATTGAAATCAGATGTGACCATTGTGTTAACCTGTTCATCTGTGTAGTAATTACAGTCATTACTGATGGAGCTAAATAAATTATTATCAGGGTCTATGTCATATTCTATGTCCTGTGGGTTGTGATCTGTGCATTCAAAAACTTTCAGTTCCTGTTGTCCCTGTTTGTTGATTTTTTTATCAAGGGTAGCTTATGAAATGTTTGCAAAAGGAAAAATGAACTCAATACAAATGTAGGGGATGAAACAAATGAACAAAATCCCCATCCCCATGACCATGATTCCAAGTATATTGAAGAAGAAAAATGGATTAGGGCTTGTTAACCCCCCCCCCCAAAAAAAAAACAAAACAAAAAAAAAACATTGTTTGGACCTACACAATGTAAAACCAATCTCTCTGTTACAAATCCTGTAAAATTAATTTCCTCAGGATTGCCTACAAGTAACACCAGGTAATAAATCTGTAATCTTGCCTTGGGAGATTCATTAGATCTCAGAACAGGACAAACGGTCACTGTAGTGTACTGAAAGCTACAGCTGCTCGAACAAAGCCCGTAGGTTATGCAGCTGGCTTCCACTCCTCTTATAATTAGTTATCTAAGGTAGAATGACAGTGATTACTACATTGCATGCGGAACCATTAATCAGTCAAGCAACTGTGTGCTGATTAATGCAACAGATCTTTGCTCATCAGCCTATTTCAAGAAAATTGTCTAGAAGTGAAATTTTGATTTTAAATCTATTTTAAAAATTGAAGTCTTCATTGTAGAAAACAAAAGCATTTTACATTTTCTCCCATTTTTATTTGGCAAGAGAAATATGTTTGTGTGTTTAAGATGATAATTCATTGACCTTTGCTCTGAGTGACTTTTACGTTCTCTTTGTCTCAACTTTTTTGTGTGCTCGACATGGATAATGTTGCAAACAAACAATTAAATTGAGCCACAACCTATGAAATGCCATTTGGATTTTGTTTTTCTTTTTAAATGCTGTGGCCTGCTATAATTAACTAATGCTGTGACAGAAATAAAAGTCATAGTGGTTTTCTGTTGCCATGTGTCTGAGCCAGTGCTCAGACACTTTATGTATTTTTGAGTATTTCATGTCTGTTATTATTTTCTTGTTTGTTTTCTGTAATTTTCATTGTTTTCTTTCATAGTATCCTTCCTCATTTCTCAGTCACTCACCTTTCACCTGCAGTTTGCTCCTCAGTTCTCAGCTGTGGGTGGTTGTCTAATTAGGTCACCTTGCCCTGCTCCAGGTGCTCACATGTGTGATTGATTATGTTAATTGTGCTGCTGCCTATTTTAAGGGGGCTGCACCATTGTATGGTGTAGCCTCTACTGTCAAGTCAACTATCAACTCACTCGCAAGCCTTTTTTCGTGCATGTAAGTGCTCTGTCTCTTGCTGCATGTATACTGGTTACTTGCAGGTTGGCTGGCAATCACGCTCGCCTTAGGCTATTTTTTTGCTGCCTGTTCCTCTGTGTTTGTCCCAGGTTAGCCAGCGATCACTCTCGCCTTAGCCTAAACTATTTTTCGCCAACCTGTAATCTCATTCCATAAGCGTTGTGTATGTCTTTATGTTAATTCAATAAATGTTGCAAACTCACGGCTGGTGAGTGGTGCTTTTCTCTCTCTGCCCTGAAGGGGCATTCATGACAGAAGGAGACTACCAGTGTGGGCACCAGCAGTTGTGAGTTTTGCCTTTTTTTTCTTTCCTTCCCGTACTGTTTCTTTAAAAGACCTGTTTTCCCGCTGACATGGTAGGGCTTCCTGGTTATCGTTTGTGTGGGATCACTGAGGAGAAGACTTTTGCCCTGGACGTAATAAATAACATGTTGTTGGTGGATTGTGCCTCCCACACTCCCGAGACAGCCTGGGAGTGTTTGGAAGGAGCCGCACATGTTCTGGATGCATGTCCCAGCCTGTGGAGCCATCCGGAGCTAACTGGCCTTCTTCTCACCATTATCAACTCCTTGTCTACACTCCACGGGTTGGGAGAAATTGCCTCTGAACCCCTGCCCGTGCCAACCAGGAAGAGGGCTTGGGCGCGGAAGCCTCGAGCCTCTTGCTGCTCTCCAGCTGCAGCAGCCCCACCTTCGCCTTCCAAGCATTGACCAGGACCATCAGCGGAAGAGCTGGAGGCGCGTCAGCAGGTCTTGGCAGCGGAAACAGACATTTTGCTGGAGTATAAGCCATGGCTCCTCCCTGAACTCATGACTCACACAGAGGGAGGACATCCAGCTCCACTCGTCAACATACCTGCAGCCAATTGTGGAGAGTCTTCTGGGTCATCTGCAGCAGCCACCACCACGCCTAAGGAGCACAGACAAGTGTTGTTTCATTCTACTGCATCTAAAGATGAATTGTCTTGCCGTGTTCCCGGTGGGGGCTCAGCAATGGTCACCCATTGTTGCTGAGCCTTCCCTGCCTGCTACTGCAGCCATCTCTTCTCCTTCACCAGCCTCTCCTGTTCTCTCCTCTGCTCTCTCTGTTGGTCCGCTGGTTCCGGGAGGGAGGCGTCGAGCCAAGAGGAGGTCAGCTGTCCCAAAGGCCCCAGTGCTTACCGTTCCGCCATATGCCAGAAGGGAGAGGAGTGAATCCCATACGCCAGAATCAGAGCCGATAAGGAGTCCCCTGATTTCGGTGTTGGGGAACCCCATACCGTCAGTGAGTTGAGTCCTGGGTTCCTCAGCAGTAGTGCCCATGCCTGGAGGTCCACCAGAACCCCTCGCTTCGCCTGGGCTCCCGCAAGCAGCAGCTGATACCATCATCTCTCAGGAATTCAGGCAAGTGAACTCTTATTTATCATTACTACAAAACAAATCTTCTTGCCTGATTCTTGGAGAGAAAACCCAGTTCCTGCAGCCCACTGGGTTTTCTCCGCCTGCTGCAAATAATGTTTCACCTGTCCTCTCCGTACCTCCTCCTGTTTTTCCCGAGTGCCCGCCGGTCCCAGGGCTAAGCTGCTGGTTGTTGGAGGAGCCTGTGGCCCTGGAGCACTCTGCACCAGTGCCAGCGGAAAGCCCACCCCCAGCTGCCATTCCAGATGAGCCACCAGCATGGGTTACCTCCCCTGGGGGCACTAAGACTGCACACTCCATCACGCCTGCTGCGGGGGCCGCCGTAGCAGAGTTACAGCCGGACCTCCGGAGGACTGAGCCTGGAGCATCGTTGCCTGGATCGACGGAGTCCTGGACAGCAGTAGAGCTCGAGTTCAGGCAAGTGCCCTCTTCTGTTTCTCCTGTTCCTATATTGAAGAGGTCTTCTCTGGCTCATGGGGAGGAGAGCCAAGTGCAGCCACCAGCTGCACCTGAGCTCACCTCGCCAGGCTCCGCCACTGCCAGTGACCCTGACTCTGTTCATCTGCTTGTTTTTTCTGAGCCTTCTTCCAGGGTCATGGGGAAGAACCACCTGAGCCAGAAGTCTCTGTGGGTCCAGGTTCACCGCCCGAAACCATTGGGGGTTCAGCTCCTCCCACTGAGGTCATCACGGATGCTCCGTTCCAGCCCGGGATCTCCGTGGGTGCTGCTTCCTCTCCAGCTGAGGTTACTGAGGGTGCAGTGTTGCTCCTGCCCGGAGCCACCGCAGGTCCTACCATGCTCCAGCCTGGAACCACTGTGGGTGCAACCTTTCTCCTTTCTGAGGCCACTGGGGGTGTTGTGGTCTGCCCTCCTCTTCGGCCAGACAGCGCCGTGGTCCCCCTTCCCCTCTGCCTGATGATGACGAGGTTCCCCCTCCTTGGCTCTCCTCCCCAGTTTTGGGTTTCTCAGTGGAGGAGCCGCTGCCCAGTCCATCCCTTCTATTCAGGTGGTTAAAGAACTCTGGTCGACCACCTGACAGACTGAGCCATTGGGTTGGGTGGCCTATGTGTCCCAATAGGCCACCCAACTTGTTCCGCCTGGCAGATGGCCCACCTCTTTAGCTTCTTGGGCCGGGGGGTCTAATTCATTATTATTTTGACTGATGTGGGTCCTGAGAGGGGTTTGTTTCGGTCCCTCATACCTGTTTTCCCCCACCTCCCACCAGAAGTAGTTTTTTGGTGTTTCCCTTTCCTGGGTAAGGGGGGGGCTCCTTGGTGTTTCCTGTGGGTGTCTGGGTTCCACCCCTTGGGGGGGGGGGGCTCTGTCATGTGTCTGAGCCAGTGCTCAAACACTTTATGTATTTTTGAGTATTTCATGTCTGTTATTATTTTCTTGTTTGTTTTTCTATAATTTTGGTTGTTTTCTTTCAGTCTCCTTCATTTTTCAGTCACTCACCTTTCACTCGCAGTCTGCTCCCCAGTTATCAGCTGTGGGTGATTGTCTAATTAGGTCACCTTCTCCTGCTCGCTCAGGTGCTCACTATGTTAACTGTACTGCTGCCTATCTTAAGGGGGCTGCACCATTGTATGGTGTAGCCTCCTACTGTCAACTATCAACTCACTCTCAAGCCGTTTTTCATGCATGTACAGCAAGTGCCCTGTCTCTCGTTGCATGCATACTGGTTATTTGCAGGTTGGCTGGCGATCACGCTCACCTTAGTTAGGCTATTTTTTTGCTGCCTGTTCCTCTGTGTTTGTCCCAGGTTTGCCAGCAATCATGCTCGCCTTAGCCTAAACTATTTTTCACCGACCTGTAATCTCTTTCCATAAGCATTGTGTATGTCTTTACATTAATTCAATAAATGTTGCAAACTCACGGCCTGTGAGTGGTGCCTTTCTCTCTCTGCCCCGAAGGGGCATTCATGACAGCTGTCAATACTGACATCAATGCAATACTGGAATGAAATTACAGTCTGAATATAATACACTTTTTGTGTGTTTAAAAATGGGGGGGGGGGATCTGTAGCCTGAACAAACAAAATGTCCTAACAGATCATTTCTGTGATTTATGGGTACATTGTCAGCTCTGTATTTCTTGGCATATCAGAGCAGACAAAAGGCTATAACCCAGAAACATTTTTGATGGTTCGTGTCATGTTGACAATAACAACAAAGAAAGGAGCCTGGACTGTGAGGCAATTACTCCCTCATGTTGTAGTTTGTATATTTTGGCTCTTAAAATCTGCAAAGACAAGATTTTCGGACTGCTGAATCAAAGCAGTACTCAATGCTGAAAAAGTAATGTAGTTTACATTACATGCATACTCATATATGTTGTTTTTTTTCGGGGTTTTCTTTGTTTTTATAGACTTTTGTGTCTGATTTTTAGTGATTAGCAATGGTGAAAATTCTTTAACATGGCAGCCAACATTAAATACAGCATAAATACATAATCAAGCAGACACAGATGTTCTAAACTACTCCCCACTGAGACGTCTGATGATGATTTGTCATTCTTGTTCTTCCTCCACACTAGTGAAAGTGCCTCATGACGACATGTCATCCATTATCGAACATTTTGTCAAGCTGCTTTTTCTCCTTTTTTCTGACAACCTGCAATTATATCTACATGCTCACAGAAGTCGATCTGGACTGCCAGTCTTTTACTGGTGGCAATCAAAAGCTTTTGAGCAGTCTTGTCAGGAACAAAATGTTGGACCCATGTTGTCTATGTCACTGACTGCCCAGGACACACAGACAAACTTCACCAAAAACTAGATGTGTGTGATATTTATATTTCTGTACATCCTTAAAGGTGTTTTTTTTAATATGAGAAAAAAAATGAAAGTCTATAGATATTAAAAAGTAGAATGATCCTCACAAATATACAAGAAACAAGAAAATGCCATAAATTAACAGAAAAAAAAACTTTTATCAGAAAAGTCACAAATACATCAGTTAAAATTCACTGCTTTATGTGGTCACATATTTGTGGATTTCTTTTAATCTTTACTGGATGGGTATGGCAAAAGGGAAGAAGAGTAGGAGAGAAACACACATGAAAGATCATTCTGGCTGGGACTCAAACCAGGGATCATTGTGTTTGAGTGACATGATCTTATGAGTGAAAGATAAACTTAGAAGCAATAGATGCACATTGAGAAGAAAAGCTGCAAATTTAAAGGGGCCATTGACAGTACTTTTCCCACATTTTAATAGCTCACTCATGTCTTAATGAAGTGTTTGTGACATATTTTGTTCATATTTTTAATTATTGAAGCAATTTTTTTTTTCCTGGCTTTCTTGAAACACTAATTTAAAGCCTATCACTTTAAGAAACATCCTTCACCTGTTCAACTCCACCCTCTCTCTTACATCAGTTAGCCATTAGCTGACTAGCTTCTAGCCTCCTTCTAGCTTAGATGAGCAGCGCTGGTTCACTGATCTGCAGTCGTTTGTGTATCTCACGTCACTCTGGCCTATCTCCCAACAACGTTGCTGGGATGCCACAACAAATCACCAGCACCACGCGCCGGGCGACCCCCCGATCACCGCAACCCGAGGCTGCTGGCCGAGTCGAGCTGCCGTGAGAGCCAGCAGCCTCCGGTTGCGATGGGTGGTTACTGCAACCAGCACGCCGGCACCATCCTGCTGCCAAATCATGGCAAAACCACAGGGAGATGGGATGGAGCGACGTAAGGTATATTGTGGACTGAGGACTGGTGAACCACGTGGTAACAGGGATGGTTATTAGGATGACTAAGATCTGAAGAAAATAACAAAACAAGCCGCACTTGGTTTGAGCTTCCTAGTACCAGTGTTAGCTTGGGAGCTAATAGCTCATGGGCGAAAAGGCTACCTTTAGCACCCCTTTCACCTACATAACAGACAGAGCTAGGTGGGCCAATAGTAGAGCAGTGGGCGGGTCTCAAGGACAGCGGTGCATTTGCTTTTTCTAAATGTGACATATACGATTTAGATGGAAGAGTCAAAAACGTTTCTGGTGTTTCTGGGAGAGAAAAATAAGATAAAGGCTGTGTGTGTTTTTTTTTTTTTTTTTTTTTTTTAAGAGAATCAACTGTTTTGGAAATGTTTTGATAATTAGGTGACCAGTAGACTCATTTCAGACAGTTAAAACCTACAAACACACCATTTTTCAGTCAGTGGCCCCTTTAAAAGAAAAGGGTCTCAGTTTTTACAATAGCTTCTTCTTCTCCTTCTTCTTTCTTTCAGCTGCTCCCTTTAGGAGTCGCCACAGAGGATCATTTGCCTCCATCATCTGCCACCAACCCTCTCCTTGTCCTCCTTTAATACATCCATGAATCTTCTCTGTGGTCTTCCTCTTTTCCTCCTGCCTGGCAGCTCCATCTTCAATATCCTTTGTCCAGTATATCCACTATCCCTCCTCTGCACATGTTCAAACCATCTCAGCCTTGCCTCTCTTACGTTGTCTCCAAACTGCTCAATGTGAGCTGTCCCTCTGATATTGTGGAAATCCGCTCAGTATGTTTCTACTCAGACGGAATGGTCATGGGGGGTTGGTGTGTTGATGCGGGGGTTGGTGGGTTGATGTGAACAGTGACAAAGAGAATGGGGAATTGCAAAGGCTTTCATGTTAATGCAGCACCACAGGTGACTGAGCTAGTTGCATGATATAAAAGGAGAGGTGCCTGCGACCTGTGATGCTTTTTGATGTTTGTGATTCTGGTGAATGTGAAAGAGAGAAATTACAGTAATAAAGCCTAGTCTGCCCTGGACCGCTCTGCCTGATTATTCCTCTCTCCACACTGGTGACCCTTGACGCACAATGGAACTCGAGGCGAACACCCTGGAGACGATCCGGACTGGAGGTGCCGGCAACGCATGCGCTGTTTCGGTCAAACTCCCAGACTTTTGGCTACACAACCCGAAGTCTTGGTTCTTTCACACCAAGGCCCACTTCGCGCTCCAGGGAATAAACCATGCTGACCCAGCACTATATGCTCTCAGACTGCAAGAGAGCGGAAAGGCTCCGAGTTGGGAGACGGGTTGGCGGTCGAGTTAATGGAGAAGATGTTGGCGTTGATGGGCACAGATGACGGGCATTTCCTCTTTGCCCACCTTTTCCTCCGGAACCTCCCAAAAGCGGCCAGGGCGGTCCTTGCCAATTCGCCGCGGCTGGCCGCGCGCAACTACCAGGCGCTAGCACAAGAGGCAGATCGGATTATCCTCACCACCAGAGCCCTCGCAGTGAAAGCAGCGGCATCGGAATGCAGCGGCGTCGGAACCCAGCGAGACGGCCAGCGGGGGCAAGGAGCCAACAACGGTGGCTGCAGCAGAAGCCGAGAAGCACTGGAAAGACACACTCTTGCTTCTACCACCGCTGTTTTGGAGAGGACGCAAGCCGATGTGTGCGACCATGCCAATTCAAGTGCTCGGGAAACGCCAGGCCAGCAGTTGGTAGCAGCTGCGACCGCCGGTGAAGCAGCCAAGCTGCTCTATGTGATAGACTCACGCTCGGGGAGACGGTTCCTTGTGGACTCCGGCTCCCAAAAGAGTCTCATCCTGCCGTCCTACGCAGACCGGCTGGCGGGAACTAGCAGCCCCGAGCTGACGGCCGCAAACAGCTCAGACATTAAGACTTTTAGTGAGAGGACACTGACTGTATCCCTGCACGGCCGTGCATACCAATGGACATTTGTCATAGCGGCATGCAGCTTCCCCATTTGGGCGCTGATTTTTTGTGTGCACACGGTCTACTAGTAGATGTGGCTAACAGATGCCTGATTAACACAATGTCTTTTGATTCTCTCCCCTGTACATCTAGAGGAGCCGGGCCCACAACGCTAGCCAATGTCACAGCTCCAGGGGTAAGTTCCACGCACTACTCACCCAGTTCCCAGCACTCACAGTCCCAACTTTTTCGGCAACCGTCACCACCATGGGGCCGCCCGTTTTTGCACGACCTCAGCATCTGGACGCAGCTAAACTGGCCATAGCGCGCGAGGAGTTTGCCAACTTAGAAAAGTTGGGCATCATCAGACGCTTAAACAGCCCATGGGCATCCCCGCTACATATGGTTCCTAAAGCCGAGGGATCGTGGCGACCGTGCGGAGATTTCCACAGATTGAACAACGCCACAGCGCACGACCACTACCCGATCCCCCTTATTCAGAATTTTTCCGTTCACCTCACCGGGGCACGCATTTTTTCCAAGATAGACCTGGTCCGTGGTTACCACCAGGTCCCGGTGTACGCTGTGGATATACCTAAGATGGCGGTAATAATCCCGTTTGGTCTTTCTGAGTTTTTATGCATGTCTTTCGAGTTAAAAGGTGCCGCGCAGACATTCCAATGCATGATGGATGTGATGCTGCGTGATCTGTCGTTTGTGTTCATCTACCTGGACGACATCCTGGTGGCCAGCCCGTCCGAGGATGAACACGTAGCCCACCTCAGGACAGTTTTCCAGAGGTTGGAGGAGCACGGACTAATAATCAACCCGGTGAAGTGCCAGTTCAGGGTGACAGGAATCAATTTTTTGGGCCACCGCATCTCAACGGAGGGCACAATACCCTTACCAGACAAAATGCGTGCAGTGGCAGATTTTCCCTGGCCTCAGACGGTTAGGGCGCTGCAGGAATTTTGGGGGATGGTTAACTTTTACAACCGTTTCCTTCTTCGCGCAGCCCAGGTCATGCAGCCGTTGTACGCCGCGTTTAAGAATCGGAAACCAGGGGACAGAGTCGACTGGACTCCTGAGCGAGAGCAGGCGTTTTCCGAGGTTAAAACAGCCATGATGAACGCCGCATTGCTGGCGCACCCGGACCCGGCGGCTCAGATAGCGCTCACTACCGACGCCTCATACATGGCCATAGGGGCCATCGTGGAGCAGCGCGTCACTGGTTCTTGGCAGCCGCTTGCCTTTTTTTAGCAGGTCTTTGCGACAGTGAGCGTAAATACAACGCGTTCAACAGAGAGTTACTGGCTCTCAACCTGGCCATACGCCACTTCCAGTTCTGGCTGGAAGGGCACACCTTCACTGCGTTTGTGGACTGCAAGCCGCTAACGTATGCGATGGCCAAGGATTCAGACCCATGGTCGGGCTGGCAGCAGAGACAGCTGACCGTGATCTCGGAGTTTATGACCGACATTCAGCAAGTGGCCGGTAAACTCAACGTGTTGGCGGACTGCCTCTCGTGGTATTAGTGGCCCCAGTCTAAGTGGGGATAAATTACACGGCCGTGGCCGCTGAGCAGATCGGCAGATGTGGACATTTGCGCGCCCCAGTCTGGACCAACAGGGTTAAGGCTGGAGAGCAGAGTACTGCAGGACGGGGGGGGGCCCCCAATCTGTGACGTCTCCATGGGCCGCCCACGCCCGGTGGTCCCACGCGTTTGGCGCCGCTGCGTTTTTGAGTCGGTTCACTCCCTGGTGCACCCAGGAGTGCAGGCGTTAGTCAAAATGGTGGGAGCGAAGTTTGTCTGGCCGAGCCTGCGCAAACAGGTGAAAGAGTGGGCTGCAGCCTGCGTAGCGTGCCAACTAGCCAAAGTGCACAGGCACACAAAGGCCCCCTTGGAGCCGTTCCATATCCTGGCTAAGTGGTTCGACCACGTTCATGTGGACCTCATGGGCCCCCTCCCGCCATCGCAGTGGTTCACACACCTCCTGACAGTGGTGGACCGCACCACACGCTGGCCCGAAGCAGTCCCGCTAGCTTCCACCGCGTCCACAGAAGTTGTACGCACTTTTTTGACGACATGGGTGGCACGTTTCGGCACCCCTTCGGATACCACGTCCAATCGGGGCCCGCAGTTTGTTTCCGACCTCTGGTCCACGATGGCCCAGAGCCTGGGTGTCACACTTCATCGCACGACCACGTACAACCCCCAGGCCATTGGGTTTTGCGAGCGTTTCCATAGATCGCTTAAAGCAGCTCTCAGGGATTTGCTTACAGATGCAAATTAACTGAGCTACCACCGGAGTGGTGGCTCAGTTGGTAGAGCATCCGCCCCACACCCAGGAGGCAGGGGTTCAAATCCCGGCCGGGTCATGTCGAAGACCATATAAAAGCGGAACTTCCTGTCGTCCAGCTTGGTGCTCAGCAATAATGGAATGGAGGAGGGAAATCTGTGGCGGTGCCTTGCATGGCAGCGACCCCTCTGATTTTATATATGGGTGTGTGTGTGATTAACACTGTAGATAAGAGAAACACAATTTCATTCTACTGTACATGATTGGCTGTATGGATTGAATGACAATAAAGGGTGATTTAATTTAATTTAAAAAATTGGGTAGACAGGTTGCCGTAGGTTCTGTTAGGGTTGCGATCCGCACCGAAGGAGGATTTGGCAGCCTCTCCAGCAGAGCTGTTTTTTTCCCAGCCGCTGCGGCTCCCAGGGGAATTTTTGCCAGACAGCCCCATGCCGAACACCGATCCATCCCTGCTTTCACCGCATAGCGCAGTGGCAGGGATGGTACCCGGTCCGGTCCACCACTGTTTTCCACGTGCTTTTGTGCCAAAGGCCTTGAAGGACGCAGCGTCCGTATTTGTCAGGCACGATGTCTACCTGACCCCCTTGCGCCCGCCCTACGATGGCCCGTTCAGAGTGCTGGAACCCAGGGAGAAACATTTTGTGTTAGACTTGGGGGGGGGGGGGGGCACAGGGAAACAGTCTGTATAGACAGGCTTAAGCCCGCTTTCATTTTAACAGACGAGCAGGTGGTGTTGGCCCGAGCTCCTCGGCGCAGATGACCCCCACTGAGAACTCCCCAGGTATATGACTCGTCAGGTCAGTCACAATGGCATGCTAAAGATGTTTTCCCCCTCCCAATGTCCCCCCAAAGATGGACGCACCCCCAAGAGCACCCCACCGGCACAGCAGCACCTCAGAGCTGCAGCCCCCCCGTTACAGCCGCTACGGTCGTAGGCTGAAGCCCAAAGGACATGAGGGTTAAGGCTCAGTCTGAGTTTCTGGGGTGGTGGTGGTGTGGGAATCCACTCACTATGTTTCCACTCAGACGGAATGGTCATGGGGGTTGGTGTGTTGATGTGGGGGTTGGTGGGTTGATGTGAACAGTGACAAAGAAAATGGAGACACTCGTCTCCACTCACTCCACCCTGCTTACACTCTCTTCTTTGCCTCTCTTGTAATTTTTATTGCTTTAGATGGTTGACCCCAGGTATTTAAACTCATCTAACTTCTCTACCTCAACTCCTTGCATCTTTATCATTACAGCTGCCTCCCTCTCATTCACACACACATATTCTGTCTCGCTTGCACTGACTTTCATTCTTCTTCTCTCCAGAGCATACCTCCACCTGCTCCCTACCCTCACTACAGATTAAAATGCTGTTTGCAAACATCATGGTCCATGGAGACTCTTGCCTGACCTCATGTGTCATCACCATGGCAAACAAGAAGGGACTTAGAGCTGATCCTTGATGTAATCCCACCTCCACCTTGAATCCATCTGTCACTCCTACAGCACACCTCACCACTATCCCTTTGTTCCCACACATGTCCTGCACCACCCTCACATATGGGGGGGGGGGGGGCTGAAAAGTTCATAGGCTGACTTAGAAGGAGTTATGCTACAACAATGAAACTAGTCATGCATTAAATTCAACCTTTTCTGATACTAACCGCATTGTTTCTTTTCAGATACACTCACAATGGTCAGTAATCCAAGACTTTGAAAAGGAAACCTAGAGCCACTCTGTGAAGATGAATAAAATTTGGCACTGTGATGTTATCAAATATGTACAGAAAAAGGGGTTAGCCCCCACGGACATTCATGCCGACAAGGTTGTTACATTAGGGGACGATGCACCAGCTTTATCAACTGTGCAAAAGTGGGCAGCTGAATTCAAGAGGGGTAGGGAGAGCGTTGTAGATGACCCAAGGTCTGGTTGTCCTGCCACAGCCACCCCACAAGAAAACTTTGACCGTGTTCACCACATGGTGATGGTTGGAAGACGCTTAACTGTGAATCAGTTAGTTAATGCTGTAGGTATCTCCCGTCAATGAGTAGAGAACATTGTGCACAACAAACTTGGCATGTCAAAGGGTTCTGCTTGGTGGGTGCCACAGCTTTTGGCACCTGATTAAAAGCACACCGGATTGGTCATGTCACTGGCAAACCTGGCACTTTTAGAACCAGATCCAGCTGGTTTCCTTGAGCGTTTCCTCACCCAAGATGAGTGTTGGGTCCACCACTTTGAGCCAGAGACCAAACAACAGTCTAAGCAGTGGAAACACCCCTATTCTCCCCCTCCAAAGAAGGCCAAGATGGTGTCATCAGCAGGGAAGGTGATGGCCTTCATCTTCTGGGATACAAAGGGCATTGTGTTCATCGATTACCTTCAGAAAAGCCAAACTGTCTATGGAAAATACTATACCATTTTGCTGAGGCATTATCTTGCTTCATCAGGACAATGCTCCTGCACACAAGTTTGTGGTTGCAATGGCTGCTGTGCATGATTGTGGCTTAGAACATTTTGATCACCTTCCTTGTTCTGCTGATTTGGCACCATCTGACTATTTTATGTTCCCCAACATGGAAAAAGCACTTGGCTGGGAAGCAGTATCAAACCAATAATGAGGTCATCTCCGCTGTTGATGACTTCTTTGAGGATCAAGAAGAGAGATTCTATACCGCAGGGATCCAAGTGCTGCAACACCGATGGAAGAAGTGTGTGGACCGAAGGGGAGATTATGTTGAAAAACAGTGGCGGACCGTGTATTTTACAACTAGGCCTTCAATGGTGATCTACCCGATTTAAGTGCCATTCATACCAAGCTCCATAAAAATAGTATATAGGGCTGTCCACACAAAGCATATTAATCTATATTAACTATAAAATTATAGTTTTAAAAATCTTTACCTATTCATTGTAGAGCTCCATTTCCCTGCGCACTTGTTGGTTGAGCTGCAGATCCACTCTTGTTTCCCCAAAGGTTTAAAAGTACTGTTGCTTGTCCAGCTGGCGGCTATGCTTTGGTGCCTTGCTGCTGCCCTGGTTAAGGCCCTGTCACTCCTAGACGATTTAGGCAGTGTTTGCAAAACATGTGGAAAACAGTTGGAGCATTTTCTGGGGTACGTCGAATCAGTTACTGTATGGCTCAATTTTGTCTAAGTTAAGCGCACACTGGTATACGGCGTTGTTCGCCGAGTTCCTCTGAAAATTAATTTTCAGCATTCTGAAAATTTTCCCACGTATCCAGCGTATGTCTGATGGGTCCTGCATTCGCGGAGCTAATAGCATATTTGCAACATTGGCTCAAAGGAAAAACCCATTCAAAGCTCTTTGCCTGCAGCGCGCGCACGTACACACACACACACACACACACACACACACACACACACACACACACACACACACACATGCAAAAGCACACTTCAAGTATTATCTTGGTTTTTTTTTCCACTTTATTGAAAATAACCTTTTTTATCACCATCAGTTTGTGTGCCTTTGAGCCAGGTTGTGACAACTGTTATCTGATGTTACTGATGTGTCACATCAGCTGTTTATTTTTTACCTCCGCCAAGGAGGTTATGTTTTTACCGAGGTTTGTCTGTTTATTTGTCTGTTTGTCTGTCTGTTACCAACATAACTCAAAAAGTTATGAACGGATTTTGACGAAATTTTCAGGACAAGTCCGAAATGGGACAAGGAAGAAATGATTAGATTTTGAGAGTGATCCAGATCACCATCTGGATCCAGGAATTTTTTAAAGGATTCTTTATCATTGCAAGATAGGGCCACTTTTAGCATATGTGTAGATAACTCCACAATAAATGGTCAGGACACTTGCCAAAAAAAATACAGGATAAGATCCCAATAGGTTCTAGGAAATATCAAAGACTGATCCGGATCCTGCAAAAAATCCGGATACTGTGATCCAGAACAGGAAATAATAGGGGATCTTTGGAATTTTCATCACTGTAAGGTAACAAATTAAGATATACAACAAACACCAAAATATAGCCAAGACACTGAGGAATCAGTAGTGTGCCAATGGATTTGTTGTATCTTCAAAAGCTATGGAGCTATAACCAGAAGAAAACCGCCATTACCGAAAAAGTGATTTTTGTCAATAACTACTGAACTAATAAAGATATCAATGTGAATCCAGTTGCTAAAGGTATGTTTCGATGGTCAAGGAATCTGAAAATATAGATAAAATAAATGTAGGACTATTATATTTGGGGAAAATCCCAATATTAGGGGGAACTGAGGTACTTGGCGGAGGTCTGCGCTCTCCAAGTGCTTTTCTAGTTTAAATTTTTTTTTCCCCTCTTGTCCTGTCAGGCAGCTAGGTGAACAGAACAGAGATCGACTACCCTTATTGTGCTTAAACAGATTTACTTTGCACAAAAGGATCTTTATACAGTAACTACCTATGTACTGTGTATTGTAAACTCCTCCTGTAATAACTTTTAATACTCAATTTAAATTATTTTACCTATGAAGGACCCAACAGGATGGGGAATGGGGAAAGGAAGTGTGTGGAGGGGGAAAGAAAAGGGAGAGGGATAGACAAAAAAAACAAACAACTAAAACAAACAGAAGACAGACTGCTTCTTCCACCGAAGAGGTCTCAACGCGAGTCTGGTATCCACACCTGTTAAACGGAAGACATTTGTGCGTGTATATGAGAGCACGTGCAAAATAAGTGTGCGCATATGAGTGATTTGTCATGAAACATACGAAGAGGGGGGCCAGTCGCAGCAACTGCCCCCCCCCCCCCCACCGCCCGGAAACCCCGAGCAGGCCAGGCAGCACCGCCAACCTTCTGCAGAAGTTATAAGCTATGCAGAAGTAAGACTATTGTTGCGCTTAAGTTGTGAATGTCAACAACACGCTAAGCATTAGTTGGTTTAAGTTACTATTACTTAATTATATGTCCAATTCATTATGGATACGCAATGCATATGGCCAAAAGTGAAGATTCCGGCATATTTCAGCATTTTAGACCAATTTTTGTACGTCTGGCAAACATTGCCTAAATCGTCATGGTGTGACAAAAAGCTCAAGTTAGCAAACCTTTTCTGGCTCCAAGTATCTACTCAATCCGTTGCAAACAACAGGCATTCCCAGCAAGATAATTTGCAGCACTCCCTGGAGCCTGTAATCCAAGGATACCGCTCGTTGCTAATATGGAAGTTATGGACAAATCCTTTCCCCGACTGAGACGGGCCTGCTAGTTTCAGGGTTGGCCGACCTCTCCTCACAATGACCAGCTTTTCTTGAAGTGTCCGTCTGCAAAACTGATTTTTTAAAAATGTCAGTGACCAAATCATTTTCCTCTCCCCTGTCAGCCATTGTGGGCAGAAAAACAGCTATTATATTTAAACAGATACACTATCCACCTTATTCCTGGGGGTGCCGCCGTAGGAACGATTATGGGTGAAACATGCTGTTTCGGCTGATGTCGTGTTAAATCAGTCAGAAAGAGTGGAGTAGCAGGGGCATTTAAAATAGTGTTGCTCTTGTGTCTGTCCTGTGTCTGTACCACCAATCACACCAACAGTCCTTGTTAGTTTTCAGTGCATGATCTATGCATTGCCAGTGAAAAGCCTCTGTCTATACAGTCTATGGCACAACCATGGACACCAGCAACAAGTACCAGAACTATGCCAAAACATTCAAAAAATACAAAAACTACAAGTGCTGAAATTAGCTGCCACTTGAGTGCAAAACACATATGTGGACTATACATTAAAATGAATTTGAAAAACTTTTGAAAATGCTATTTTAAATGCCCCACTACTCCACACTTGCTGACTGATTTAATACGACTTCAGCCGAAACTGGAAGTTGCACCCATAATCATTTCTACAGCAGCGCCCTCAGGAATAAGGTGGATAGATCAATAAAATTGTGAAAGGTCTGTACGTGTTAAGTTAAATAAGTGTTCAGGGCATGACAGCAGCATGAGCATTTTAATTTCAGGGTAAAACGAACAGCTGTAGCTGTCTGTATTTACCCCAACATTAAAAAACCCAAGCACGGTGTTGTGGTTCTTTATGGCTCTGACTAGACTCTACGTCTGCTCGAAGGTAAATTTGATTATGTCCAACATCTTTTAACAAAATGCATCCAACTTTATTGCGGTGGAGACATTGATATGTCATGAGCTGGGACTGGAATTTCTGCCAGACCCAGTCTCGTGGCTTTTTCAGTGTATTTATGTGTCCATCGTATTGTTGTGCCCGTCTTAGTATTACACTGCCTTTTATTTTCTCCAGTTGTGTTTCAGTTATTTTGGCCATGTCTTGTTATTATTTGTAATTGTTTTTTGGTTCATGTTCATTTTTCATATTTATTTTGTGGGCTGACGACTGACTGGTGACATTTCTGGGTTCGTGCTCAGCATAGGCGCCATCTGTCAAGCTGTCAGTCCAGTTGCTCCTCCCTCACCTCTCCAGCTGATTCCGATTACTAATTGTGTTTCCCCTTGCCTGCTCATGTGAGCCCACACCGGTGCTCACTCATGTTAATCATTGTCACAATGTATTTAAGCCCTGCCATTTCACTGTGTTATTGCGGCTACATTGTACCTCCTTTGAGTCTCCTTTGGATCTACAATTGTGTTCCCTGCTCTGAGGCACATTCTGAAAGTTTTTCCTTGTTTGGCATTTTTGTATTGTTGGCATCTTTTCAGACTATTATGTTCTTTTGTTTAATAAATGTACAAACACCATTCAGCACTTGGGCTTGCCTTCCTGCCCCGTAGGGGCCAAACATGACATTGATATATCGCAGAGGTTTTATTTTTTTACAGTGTTAGCATCTTAGCAGTGGTGCTAACTAATGGAGCTACTGTCTGCCAGGCCACTTAAGGTCATCTTCTCATCCCTCCATAGTCGTGGGAAGTGGTATGATTATATTACTGTTTTTAAGGTGCAAAAGGCTGTGTTCCCACATTTTTGATGCCGAAGTCCTTGTTTTTTAACAAGGAAAAGTGTCCCGTTTCAGTGACAACCATATGTTCTAAACTAGTACTTGAAGTTGCGCCTATAATTCACACAAGGCATCATGGGGACTAGGAATAAGGTGGATATTGTAGCTGCTTAAGTAAGTCCTTGCACTGCCGTTTTGCTAGCTAGGATCCTCTGCATTGTGGGTGGAGGAGTCTAACCATCCAATCAAAAGACGTAAAAATACCGACGTTCTTGGATGCCTTCTATGCCCACTCCTGGATGTAGAGAAGACATCTGATTGGTTACAGCAACAGGATAAGTTAAACAGTTAATTTAACATACAAGAACACACTGTTAATTCCTGAAGGCCCAAGGCAGATTTGCTTGACCCTGGCAACACAGATGGCTGAAATATGATTGGACAAAAAAAAAAACTCTAACATGTATTACACTACTGGAAGGAGTGCAACCAAGAGAAAAGCTACAAAATGAAGAGAATAGACTATTGGGAATAATTTAATACATCCTCATAGAACAAATATAAGAATGTAGGTTGTAAATGTAATTCTGATACTGTTTAGGCCAGCAGAGAAGGCTTTGCTGGCCCTGAGGATCCACCACTGTTGAAAAATAAACCACATTTGCTCAAATTTGACCACTGCTTCATGGTAAGCCTATGAACTTTTCAGCCCCCCCCCCCCACACACACACCTGTACTTCTATGCCACTCCTTTCTCGTACACTACCACACTTCCTCTCTTGACCCTCTATTATATGATTTCTCTATATCCACAATGACTCAGGGCAACTCCTTCTGACCTTCTCTATACTTCTCCATCAATGCTCTTAAAGTAAGCATTGAATCTGTAATACTCTTTCTTGCCATGAAACTGTACTGCTGCTCATTGATCGTCACCTCTCTTCTTAACCTGGCTTCAACAACTCTTTCCCATATCTTCATAGTGTGGCTGATCAACTTTATTCCTCTGTAGTTACTACAGCTCTGAGCATCACCTTTGTTCTTGAACACTGGTACCAAAACACTTCTTCTCCACTCATGAGGCATCCTCTCACTCTCCAAGATTGTGTTCAACAATCTGTTTAAAAAGCCTGCTGCCATCGCTCCTAAATATCTCCATACCTCCACAGGTATGTCATCTGGACCAACTGCCTTTCCACTTTTCATCCTCTTCATAGCTGTCCTCACTTCCGCCTTGCTAATCCTCGGAACTTCCTGGTTCGCCATGTTTCCTTCATCCCGCCCCCACCTCTCTCTCCTCAAGACCTACTTCCACCTTCCACACTCTCTTCACTCATTAGTACAGTGGATAAAAAAAGTCTACACACCCCTGTTCAAATGCCAGGTTTTTGTGATGTAAAAAAATGAGACCAAGATAAATCATTTCAAAACTTTTTCCACCATTAATGTGACCTATAACCTGTACAACCCAACTGAAAAACAAACTGAAATCTTTTGAGGGGAAAAATAAAAAACTTGCAATAACCTAGTTGCATAAATATGCACACCCTTAAACTAATACTTTGTTGCAGCACCTTTGGCTTTTATTACAGCACTCAGTCTTTTTGAGTAGGAGTCTAGCAGCGTGACACATCTTGATGTGGCAATATTTGCCCACTCTTCTTTGCAAAAATGCTCCAAATCTGTCACATTGCGAGGGCATCTCCTGTGCACAGCCCTCTTCAGATCACCGCACAGATGTTCGATAGGATTCAGGTCTGGATTCTGGCTGGGCCATTCCAAAACCTCAATCTTCTTCTGGTGAAGCTATTCTTTTGTTGATTTGGACGTGTGCTTTGGGTCATTTTCGTGCTAAAAAAATTAAGTTCCTCTTCAGGGAGTGGGCGAACAATCTGAATCTGTTTTTCAATAGGTTTGACCAACCGCCCTCCCCCCTGACTGCACAACAACCACTGCTGCCTCTAAAGACATCAAGTCCTGCTGCCCACTCCCCACTCCACCAACACCACCCCACTCCCAACACACAGCCCCCCAACCTGACCCTCACTAAGACCCAGGTGAGGACGGAGCTGAGGAAGATCAAGGCGAGGAAGGCGTCGGGACCGGACGGCATCAGCGCAAAGCTCCTCAAGTCCTGTGCAGACCAGTTGTGTGGGATTGTGGAGTACATCTTCAATCTGAGCCTGAAGCTGGGGAGAGTACCACAGCTGTGGAAAACATCTTGTGTGGTACCTGTACCAAAGACTTCCCACCCCAAAGATCTGAACAGCTACAGACCAGTGGCCTTGACGTCCCACGTGATGAAGACCCTGGAGACACTGCTCCTTGCTCACCTCCGCCCCCTGGTGGGACCAGCGATGGATCCACTCCAGTTTGCCTACCAGCACGGCATTGGGGTGGAGGATGCGGTGATCTTCCTCCTTCACGTTCTCTGTCCCACCTGGAGAAGCCCGGGAATGCGGTGAGGATCATGTTCTTTGACTTCTCCAGTGCTTTCAACACCATCCAACTGATGATCCTGAAGGGCAAGCTGCTGTGCGCAGGGGTGGACCAGCACCTGTCATCATGGATCCTGGACTACCTCACAAACCGGCCTCAGTTTGTGAGAACCCGGGACTGTGTGTCCGACACGATCATTGGTAGCATGGGGGGCCCCCAGGGAATGGTTTTGGCTCCCTTCCTGTTCACCCTTTGTACTGCGGACTTCTCACACAACACAACACACTGCCATCTACAGAAGTTCTCTGACGACTCTGCGATCGTTGGCCTCATCTCCAACGGAGATGAAGCTGAGTACAGAGGGCTTATCCAGGACTTCGTGGACTGGTGCCATCGGAACTGCCTCCAGATCAACGCGAGGAAAACTAAGGAGCTGGTGGTGGACTGCCGCAGGCATGGACAACCCCTCACAGCACCAGTAAATATACAGGGAACAGACATTGAGATGGTGACATCCTATAAGTACCTGGGTGTTCATCTGAACAATAAACTAGACTGGTCACACAATACTGACGCACTCTACAAGAAGGGACAGTGCAGGCTGTTCCTACTGAGGAGACTCAGGTCTTTTGGTGTACAAGGGGCGCTGCTGAAGACATTCTATGACACGGTGGTGGCATCAGCCATCACTTTTGGAGTGGCCTGCTGGGGCAGTGGCATTACAGCAGCCGATAGGAAGAGACTGAACAAACTGATCAAGAAGGCTAGCTCTGTCCTGGGGCAGCGCCTTGACCCAGTGGAGGAGATGGGAGAGAGAAGGATGGTGGCTAAACTGTCATCTCTGCTGGAGTCCGAGTTCCACCCTATGCAGGACATATTGAATGCACTGAGGAGCTCATTTAGCAGCAGACTACATCATCCTAGGTGCACAACCGAGAGGTTTCGCAGGTCCTTCCTACCTACGGCTGTCAGACTGTACAACCTAAGCAGGGCTGCTCGCAGAGATAGCAAAAAGACGTGACAACCTAATAGTATTGAATGCAAAAGACGCAATAGACTTACATAATGGTCCCCTCCTGTATACAACTAGGAAAATACTGGTCGCTATGGAGGGTGAGAATATGTATGTGTACATAATCATACCATGTAGGATAACTAAGTAGACGGTTGTGCTGTTTCATTCCATCTAGCTACAATGCTCCGCACTGTGTGTGTTTATATATTTATATATTTATTCCATCTAGCAACAATGCTCTACGCTGTGTGTTTATATATTTACATATTTATTCCATCTAGCTACAATGCTCCGCACTGTGTGTTTATATATATATTTATATATTTATTCCATCTAGCAACAATGCTCCACACTGTGTGCGTTTATATATTTACATATTTATTCCATCTAGCTACAATGCTCCGCACTGTGTGTGTTTATATATCTACATATTTATTCCATCTAGCTGCAATGCTCCGCACTGTGTTTATATATTCACATATTCATTCCATCTAACTACAATACTCCGCACTGTGTGTTTATATACTCATATATTTATTCCATTCAGCTACAATGCTCTGCACTGTGCGTCTATATATATATATATATATATATATATATATATATATATATATATATATATATATATGTATATGTACATATGTATACTCGCTGCTCTTGTTTTTTCTCTTGCCTTCTGATTGTTGCTCTGAGTGTTGCTATCCCTGTGCTGTTGCAATCCTGGAATTTCCCCATTGTGGGACTAATAAAGGCTTATCTTATCTTATCTTATCTTATCTTATCTTATCTTCAGCTTTCTAGCAGAAGCCTGAAGGTTTTGTGCCAACACTGACTGGTATTTGGAACTGTTCATAATTCCCTCCACCTTGACTAAGGCCCCAGTTCCAGCTGAAGAAAAACAGCCCCAAGACATGATGCTACCACCACCATGCTTCACTGTAGGTATAGTGTTCTTTTGGTGATGAGCAGTGTTGTGTTTGCACCAAATATACCTTTTGGAATTATGGCCAAAAAGCTGAACCTTGGTTTCATCGGATCACAACACATTTTCTCACATGCTTTTGGGAGATTTCAAATGTGTTTTTACAAAATGTAGCCGGGCTTGGATGTTTTTCTTTGTAAGATAAGGCTTCCATCTCGCCACCCTACCTGATAGCCCAGACATATGAAGAAGATGGGAGATTGTTGTCACATGTACTAAACAGCCAGTACTTGCCAGAAATTCATGCAGCTCCTTCAATATTGCTGTTGGCCTCTTAGCAGCCTCCCTCACCAGTTTTCTTCTAATCTTTTCATCAATTTTGGAGGGACGGCCAGTTCTTGGTAGTGATGTTGTGCCATATTTTCTCCACTTGATGATGACTGTCTTCTCTTTGTTTCATGACATATTTAATACCTTGGAAATTCTTTTGTACCCTTCTTCTGACCGATACCTTTGAACAATGAGATCCCTCTGATGCTCTGGAAGCTCTCTGTGGACAATGGCTTGTGCTGTAAGCTGTGACTACAAAAATGTCAGGAAAAGCATACTAGAACAGCTGAACTTTATTTGGGGTTAATTAGAAGCACTTTAAATGGTGCCAGGTGTGTGATGACTCCCATTTAACATGCGTTTGAATGTGATTGGTTAATTCTGAACCCAACTATATACCCAGTTATAAGAGGGTGTGCATATTTATGCAACCAGGTTATTGTAAGTTTTTTATTTATTTTTCCTCATAAAAGATTTCAGTTTGTTTTTCAGTTGGGTTGTTCAGGTTATAGGTCACATTAAGGGTGGAAAAAGTTTTGAAATGAATTATCTTGGTCTCATTTTTTGCATCACAAATCTGGCATTTGAACAGGGGTGTGCAGACTTTTTTTTTTTTTTTTACATCCACTGTACATCACCATCTCTGTCCTTAATCAACCTACCCCCCCCCCCCCCGCCACCCTGTCCCCAGCACAAGCCATAATTTAGACATTGTATTTTTGTATTTTGGGCTAAATCAGGTCTGTTGGTCCAAGCCTTAATTTAGCCCACAAACAGACACTGAAATTTGGGCTGTGTTAGTCCATCTAATATGGACCATATTTTTAACACAGAAATAGATGTTGAATATTGAGTTGTGTTTAGTTCGTCTAATACGGACTGTATTTAAACCAAAAATAGGTGTTGAAAATGGGGTTGTGTTCGTCCATAATAGAGAATAGGCGTTGACGTCATGTTGCGCTGCGTTCTGGGCCATTGTTATAGTGTGGCTTCTTTGTTTACCTGTAGTCTAGGCAACTGCTAACGTGAACAGACATACTTGCAATGGAATGGAGGAAACAGAAAATTCAAATTCCTTAGTCAGAGAAGCTGAATAAGGAAGCAAAGGAGCGTTACCTCTAAAAAAATTTGAGAAATAAATGGGATCGATCTGTATGAGCACAAGAAAGGGACCATGGATCTTGTCCAACTGCCTCGAGTCATGCTGTCAGATGTGTTTGCTTTTGAGGTTTGTAGGGTGAGCGCATAAACCCATGAGCAATTTAAAAACTGTAAATCATTAAAGGCTCATGTTCAGTTCACAAATGGATGGGTCCAGCCGCTTCAGATATTCTGGGTGAATGACCAGAAAACCGTCATTTAACACAAAGGTAAGCAGTCATTGTTTCGACACAGTATTTCTGCACTAGCACGTGTCTCTGCAACTACAGACATTTCTAAGTCCCAGCAGTGAAATGATGGATTTACAGTATGTTCAAATTTGTCATATGATGCTTGATCAGTATATACACATTATTATCACGAGGACATTAAATGTTAATCCAGTAATGTGATAAGCCTGACCCTCGAACTGGTGCACCGAAAAAAATTACCACTCTAATTAGCTGCTACAAAAACATACTAAACCAGGACAGTGACGTTTTTATAGTCACCTGAAAGAGGAGGATCTGCTTAATTTAATGATACCAAACATTCATTACATTATGGATTTCAGGCCCCAGCTGATATTAAATCCATTCATAATGAAAGTAACAAGTAATCACAACTTAAAAAAATCAAAGAAAATCAGGAACACCAAAAAGCTCCCATTTAAAAAAAAAAAAAAAAAAAAAAAAAAAAAAAAAACTGCTCCAGATTAGCAAGAGAAATTTGGAACAGCAGAAATGATGTGGAGAAATTATTTGATTTTGCCCTGTGTGTTTTTACACATTATTGAGAAATGACAGAGAGTCCTGGCTGAGGTGCAGTCAAAGACACGGCAGGCAAGACAGCTGCTTTGGAGAGGAGACGTCTTTCTGCACTTCTAAATATTTTTTAAATCACAACTTACCTTTGTGAAAATCCCGTGCACACACCACCATGTGTGCAAGAAAATTGTGGAAGCTGATATCTTTCCTTCTGACTGCTGCAATCCATTCAATCTGATGCCTCTTTGTTAGTGCTGAGACCCATTTCTCTCCACTTTTCTTCCAAGTCGGGAAGTTAAAAAAGCGTATGCCATTATCAATCTTTTTCCACGCCAGTCATGAGAGCAGTTGTTGCATTTGATAATGCAGCAAAACTTCCCCATTCTAACGTTGTGTGACAATCAAATAAATCATAATGTGATTGAAAGGATCCCATTGGAAATAAGTGTTTTCACTTTCATGTGTCATCCTGGATTTTGTATGATGTTATATGTAAATTTACATTTCCTATGTTTGAATACAATATTCAGTGTCATTTTTATCTGAATAAACAAAAAAATAGTAAATAACAGATTGAAGCAAACCTCTCAAAAATTTCAGTTTAACCGCATTTGTTGCTCACTACTAAGCACAGACGGGCAGAACACTTTTCCCACAATTCCTTGTGGTTTTTCGGTAGGGTGACGTCAAGCGCCCATTCTTAATATGGACTGCATTTAACCCAAAAATAGATGTTGAAAATTGGGTTGTTAAGTCCATCTACCACAGACCATATTTAATCAGAAAAAAAGTTGTTGAACATTGGGCAAAAAATAGTCCAATAATTGAGCTTTTTAGTCCACAGGATTTGGCCCAAATTTTTCCTCAAAATAGTTTTTGGCATTTTGTGATGGTGGAGGGGGTCTGACTGTAAAAAGTCAATTATACTTTTACAACTATAGGGAGTCTTTGTTAGAAGCGCTTTATAAAAATGCATATTTTAACAACTTTTTTTTTTTTTTTTTTACAGTTTGTCATTTGGCATAATGCTTGTTACATAATATCTGGAACAATCTGAAACCAGTTCCAGTGCTATTGTGCTGTACGCTTAAAAACACTATTTGAATGCAAGTGCGTTCTACAAATTTCTCTCTATGTTGTGTCTTTTTATTAACAGTTGTAACTTGAGCTCTGGGTGTCCCCAGTCACCCCTGGTGCTGTCTGATTTTGAAAGCTAAGCAGCATCTATCTTGGCTAGTATTTGGATGGGAGACCACTTGGGACTAGGAGGTGCTGTGATGGACTGGTCATCTGTCCAGTATGTACTCTGCCTCTCGTCCAGAGATGCTGGTGTAGGTGCCCTGCCCCACACAACTCAAAAAGGATCATGATTTTGGTGAATATGCTGTACGTATATTTTTAAATGATGACTTTTCATCTTTCACATTTCAACCAAATCCATACTTTTCTTAGACGTTTGGTAAAACCATCTTTTCAACGTTTTTTTTTCAACCATTATGTGCTGGGAGGGTAACCTGCTGCATATCCTTTCCTGTCCCATCTCTCTGTCCAGCTGTGTCCTCCTTTACATGGATGCATGGATTTTATGGACAAAATAGCAAAGAGTAAAGTATAATTTTTTTTGTTAATTTGCAGTTTCTTAAAGTAAAAAGTCAAAAATGTATTACAAGGTTGCAAATTTTATATGGAAGACAAAAGCATAAAATGCATTAGTTGCAAATCTATGAGAGAACTTCTGCATTTAGAAGAGAAAAGTTTCCTTTGTTAATAATAACCCGTTTTGTTGATGCCATAAAAAAATATCTTGACACATTTTTTAAGTTACAGCCCAAATCATAATCAAAATGATCACATTACACAAAAGCCTTAGGTAGCTAACTCCCCCTATTTTGCTTCTAAATTCAGGTCATATTCCTCTTATGTTGCCTCTAAACAGTTGTAGTTAAGAATAAGAAGAACCATGAGACTTAGAATTCTTCATCAGCCCTATTGCAAATCTCACCATCTGCCACAGTGAAAAAGCATTAGCTCCTTCTGTGCTGGAAGATCAGTAGTCCTCTGCCTTTCCTTCCTTGTGTCATATAACAACCCAGCTGACTTCCTGTGAAAACTTGACAAAATGTTGAGAATCAGGCAGCTGAAGCTGACTGTGGTATTTATTACATAACACTTTCCAGGATATTATAGGGCTCACTGGCATTATTATTGTACTTTACTTTTACTAATAATACCACCAAATAGAACCTTAACTTTTTGCTTTTTAAGGGGGACATATTATGTATTATTTCTACATGCTAAGACAATTCCCAGAGCTCTTAAAGAAATGTCTATGAAAAGCTTTGGTCAAAATATGTGAGGCTTGAATTATTGCAGTACATTTTTCCTCCCAGTTTAATCAGGCTGTCTCACGATGACCCATTTCAAAATGTGTTTTTTAAAATTGTCATGAACCCCAGTTCATCCCAGTCTTCCTTTTTGGTTGACACCATATTGAGGTGCTGCAAAACACAGCCGGGCAGCGGCAGTAGGATTTAGGACTTCATAATAGTCCAATGTTTTGTTCTTAGCCATTCTTGAGTGTTTTTGGCTGTGTTTTGGGTCATTATCCTGCTGGAGGACCCATGACCTGCAATTGAGACCAAGGTTTCTGACAGTGACCAGCACATTTTGCTCCAGAATGCCTTGATAGGCTTGGGATTTCATTGTGTCCTGCACAGATTCAAGACACCCTGTGCTAGAAACAGCAAAGCAGTGCTAGAACATAATCAAGCCTCCTCCAGGTTTGACAGTAGGTACAGTGCTCTTTTCTTTGTATGCTTAATTTTTCCTTCTGTAAATATAGAGCTGATGTGACTGGCCCAAAAGCTCCAGCTTTGTCTCATCAGTAAAAAGGATAACCTCCCAGAAATTTTGGGCCTCGTCAGGATGCATTTTAGTTGGCTTTTTAATGTTTTTCTGTCAGTAGTGTAGCCCTCCTGGTCTTCTTTCATGGAGTCCATTACTGTTCACAATGCGACCCATGGTGTGATTAGAAAATGACGTACCTTGTCCTTGGAGTTCAGCTTGAATGATTTTGAATGGTTTCCTAGGCTGTTTTTCTACAATACATACTATTCTTCTGATCAACCTGAGGTTGCATTTCCTCTTGCATTCATGACCTGGGAGGTTGGCTACAGTCCCATTAACCTTATACTTTTTAATAATATTGGCAACTGTGGTCAGAGGAACATGGAGCTGCCTGGATATGGTCCTATAGCCTTTACCTTTAACATGCTTGTCTATACACTACCGTTCAAAAGTTTGGGGTCACCCAGACAATTATTTTGTGTTTTCCATGAAAAGTCACACTTATTTACCACCATGAGTTGTAAAATGAATAGAAAATATAGTCAAGATATTGACAAGGTTAGAAATAATGATTTGTATTTGAAATAATAATTTTTTTCCTTCAAACTTTGCTTTCGTCAAAAAATCCTCCATTTGCAGCAATTACAGCATTGCAGACCTAACATGATTGCACAAGGGTTTTCTAATCATCCATTAGCCTTCTGACTCAATGAGCAAACACATTGTACCATTAGAACACTGGAGTGATAGTTGCTGGAAATGGGCCTCTATACACCTATCTAGATATTGCACCAAAAAACAGACATTTGCAGCTAGAATAGTCATTTACCACATTAGCAATGTATAGAGTGTATTTCTGATTAGTTTAAAGTTATCTTCATTGAAAAAAAGTGCTTTTTTTTTCAAAAATAAGGAAATTTCTAAGTGACCCCAAACTTTTGAACGGTAGTGTAATTTTCTTTCTAATCTCCTGAGACAACTCTCTCCTTAGCTTTCTGTGGTCCATGTCCAGTGTGGTGCACACCATGATATCAAACAGCACAGTAACTATTTTTCGCCCTTTAAATAGGCAGACTGATTGATAACAAGTTTGAAGACACCTGTGATGCTAATTACAGGACAAACCTTAGTGTAACATGTCCCCATGGTCAAATTAACTTTTCTAGCGGTATCACCATTTTTGTCCAGTCCAGTTTCATTTGTTTTTAAAAATAATTCTGTTGAACCAAAATTCAAAAGCAATGTCTGATTTTCATTAGTTAATTTTTCAGAATTTTTTTTATTTATTGTTACTTTTGTCAGTTTCAAGTTATTTCAGTGACCATTGTGGGATTTTCTTTCTTTGACAGAAGGTTGCCAACAAATTTGTCCACATCTGCACTTATTACTTACTATGACTTGACTGTAGACTGATGAACCAGGCGTGAACAGAGGTGTATGCTGGGGTGTTTAGAGTATGAAGAAAATAACTATAAAAACCACAGTCACAAATGTAACTCCAATAGTAGCTCTGTTGATGGGGATTTAAATGCTCACAGGGATACTTCCTCCATCATTGCACTGAAAGAATATATATGTTTTCATCATATGTCCCCTTCAGCTTTCACAGTTTTGGTACTGCATCATGAAATGAAGCAGTTTTTAAAAAGACCCTTCCATCCCCTTCACTAACTTTTTTTTAGCCCCATACAGCTGATTGATTAGTTGTCTCCAAGTGAGCCACTCAGTGGCAAGCCAATATGTGGGAGGAGAATGAAGGTGGCATCAGAGTTGGGAGAAGGTCTTGTCAGGTCCCCCGCTGTGTCATCTTTGAGATGAGGTGGGTAGGTGGGCTTTGCACTCAACCACTTGATGCTCTCCTCCCACATGCTCTCAGAGATGAGTCTCCATGGCAATCCAACGTCTGACTGGTGTGCGATGGCAGACGTACATAGTGGGAGAGGAAGTCCTGCAGAGAGCCTCATCGAGCGGTTGTGAGGCTATGTCTTTTAACATTAAAGGAGCTAGAGAAGAAAACTCTGCTGACCGGTTTGAATGCAATCAGCACAGCAACCTATTTGTTCCACTGTAGTCGATGTGTAAAAAGATGAATATTTGTTAAATCTTTCATGAGAACTGACACAGTTTATAGTAATGCAAGCTTTTTTTTTAAGCCAGCTACAGGGACAACTGGCCCAACATGTACTGGATGTCAACAACCATGCTACTGCTTGGCCCTGTTATTGTTTTATTTACCAGAAGTTCCCCATGGACCCTTGAGTTTGAATATATTGATGGAGAATAGTTGCAGAGCCTACATCTATTCCCCTTTGTCTTCATAATTTTGCACAACTTGGATAGTGGCAGCTACGTCTAATCTTAAGTTTCCCTTGCTCATTTGTTGGGGAAGGGTACAGATTTACTAGGTGTGTGTGTGGGGGGGGGGGACTAGCAACAAAATCATCAGTTCACCAGAAACAAATCTTGCAAGTTTGTCTGAAGAAAATTTCTAACTGAGGAGTGAAAAATTATGATTCTACAAAAAAAAAAGGAGTAAATTTATGAGAAAACCTGAGATAAAGGATAAGGAGAAATTTTAGAGATTTGCAAATTCATAAGAAAAAAGCTAATTTACATTCAAATATTTATAAAAGAATTACATTTTGAGGAAAGCAGTTTCTTCACAAGAAAAACATTGATTGTTGTTCTCTACCCCTCCATGGACCGCCACCTTATCCTGGTGAAGGGATTTGCTGCCCTAATGATCCCAGGAGCCATGTTGTCAGGGGCAACTTGTCCCTGGTAGAGTCTCCCAAGACAAATTGATTCTGGGTGAAACACAAGACCAGGAGCGGTCCAGTGGATTCCAACGAAAAACGTTGCAACAAGGATCCAGTGTATCCAAAGGAGCCACAGGGGCCCCCCCTCCAGTGGGCTCACCATCTGCAGGGATCATGGGGATGACGGTGATGTGTGAACTGGGTGGCACTCTGGGCTACGCTGCTTGAACCGCTGCCCTCCCGACCCAGACCACTGGATAGGCAGTAGAAGATGGATGGATGGATGTTTTTCTGTATTACTTCCCCTACCCTGACTAGCCTTTAAACAAATTCTCCAGTGGTCCACTTGCAGAACCCTCTATTGTCCTTCAATATTGATAGACATGTCTAATATGGTGCTCATCATCATCGTAAATAGAGTTTGTCTAAAATCCCTGACTGGTTTCTGTGGTCATCCTGCACAACAACTGTCAGTGGAGATATTTTGAAATAAAAGAAAAAGTAAAGACGCCACAATATAACGGTTGGATGTCTCTTTTCTCTTTTGATAAGCTGCTCTTACACAGATGTAATTATCAGCATGAGCTGTGTGATTCTGTCTTTGTGTTGCTGCTTAAAGACAAAACACTGGGAGCCATGGAAAGATGTGGCTGAGTGTTTGCCATGGAAACAGGACACGACCCATAGTCTTACTTGCGGTAACGTTAGAAAAAAAAATTGGAGAAAGAAAGAAAAATAAGATAAGATAAGATAAGATAAGCCTTTATTAGTCCCACAACGGGGAAATTCCAGGATTGCAACAGCACAGGGATAGCAACACTCAGAGCAACAATCAGAAGGCAAGAAAAAAACAAGCAAGCAAGAGCAGCTAATATACATATGTACGTATTACTATAAAATATATATATATACACACACACACAGACACACAGTGCAGAGCATTGTAGCTGGATGGAATAAATATATGAATATATGAACACACAGTGCAGAGCATTGTAGCTAGATGGAATAAATATGTAAATATATAAACACCCACAGTACGGAGCATTGCAGCTAGGTGGAATAATATGTAGATATATAAATATATAAACACACCCAGTGCTGAGCATTGTAGCTAGATGGAATAAATATGTAAATATATAAACACACACAGTGCAGAGCATTGTTGCTAGATGGAATGAAACAGCATAACCGTCTACTTAGTTATCCTACATGGTATGATTATGTGCCCATACATATTCTCACCCTCCATAGCGACCGGTATGTTCCTAGTTGTATGCCGGAGGGGACCATTGTGTAAGTCTATTGCATCTTTTGCATTCAAAAAACTATTAATATTATTATATATTATATTAAAAATCAGCAAATATTGAGTCTCTCTCTCTCTCATTGGGACCATTTCTGTTTTTGTCCTTGAGGCATGTCTGGTAGCAGTTAAAATGTTCCGGGAATAGTGAGAGACACGCGTCACTGCCCTTCATGGACCCCCCCCCCCCCCCCATTTCATATATTTTACTAGAGCCTAGTGTTGTCAATGGCCTTTTCTATTTCCTGTTTTGTGCTCTGGGTTTAATATTTTTGATGCCGCGTTGATTTATAGCCAACCTATCAAAAGGCTTGTGCGGGATGATCAATCACGCTGAAAACATTGGCCTACACTGGGAGCTCTCTTGCCTGCATCCAGTGGTGGCTTTAGAAAGAACAGAGGGGTTTAGGATCATAAATTAATCCAGAATTATATTTGATATTGCCATTTCTGGTCTTTCCACCATAAGTCAGATTTTCATATTTATGGAGTGCTTTGCACTTTAAGCACTTCATCAAACACACATACCAATGGATTCCAAAGGGAAATTGTTCATTATCTTACCAAAATGACACTTAAGCATGGTAGTATTGAGATTAAACCATTACCTTTACCTCTGTTTTACCTCCATTTCTTGATAAGATTAAATTCTGAACAAAAAAGATGAAAATATTTTATTTGGTTTTAAAGGCTTAAATGCTGCCCACATCCACTATGTTCCTTTTTTGCCTCCATATATTTATTTTGCATCAGTTTGTGGTTGTTTCACGTTTCCACAAGTTTATCTTTGCATAATTATATAATATTTATGTGGTCTTTATCATTATAAGCTTGTTTGTATGCATTTTATATAGCTTTGTCCACTCTTTGTCAATGTGTATTAGTGTTCTGCATCTGATTTTTTTGTATCCAGTTACTGTATGCCCTTTTTTCTTATGTTAATTTTTTAAACTTGGGTTTCTTGTAGAAGTTTAACATTTCATGGTTGTTCTGCATCCTTTCTCCTCTCTGGAGGTTGTAATTTTGCATCTATTGAGGCTTATTTTTGCTTCTTTGTGCAACCCACACAATTACTTAAGCTATTGCTTGTGTTTAAAGCTTTGTGGTGTGCCTTTGGGTTTTGCATCCATTCATCCAGCGAGACTTGTGATTCTTCATTTGCTTTCCTATGCCTGTGCAATTCGCCCAACTCACTGCCTACAATATGTCCAGACAGGGCACATCTGCAAAAAATGAGAAAAAGAAATATTTTTGAGATATTTAAGAAAATCCTTCAAGTCAAAATGGGGTTGTTTACTCACTGGGGCCAACAAACATTTACTTACTTTGCTTAAGCAAACAAATAAGCTGGATATCAATCGAACAGGAGTATTTGCGATATGCTTGCCTGCATACAAATGCTAATGGAGAAAACCACTGCCGAAGAAAGTAATCTGTACTTGGTATTCATAGATTATTGCAAAGCTTTTGACAGCATTAGCCAAAACCATCTCTTCAACATCATGAACCAGATGGGCTTTCCTGGACATATCGTAAATCTACTTAAGTCACTCTACACCAACCAAACAGCCGTCATTTGTTGGAACAACTCACACAGCAAACAGTTCCATCTGGCCAAAGGAGTCCAACAAGGCTGCGTCTTATCACTGCACTTATTCAGTGTCAATACAGAACAAGTAACGAGAGAGGCTGACATTTCAGATTCCGGAGTGCTTGTGAGAGGAAGAAGGCTATCAAATGTACGGTTTGTGAATGACACCGTCTTAATAGACGAAAGAAAGGATCAGATTGATGAGGCGGGTGAAATGAGATTGCTGAAGATGAACATAAAGAAAACAAAGGGAATGACCATCAGGAAGAGAACAGCACATTATAAATTAGTAGGAAATACCATAGAGGGAGTTGACCAATTTAAATACCTGCAATGCCAGCTGTAAAAAGGACATCAAAGTTTGTGCAGCAATAGCCAAAACTAAGACTGTAGAGCTCGTAAATATCTGGAAAAACAAGAGTGTGCCTCTCCACCTTAAACTGGTCGAAGTGCTCATACGGCCTGTATTGATGTATGGGTGTGAAGGATGGATGATCAGGAAATCAGAAAAGGACAAAATTGATGCAACGGAAATGTGGCTCTATCGTAGGATTCTCAGAATCCCATGGACCCAATGGCGAACAAACAAGAGTATACTACAACAGCTTGGAGTGGAAAGAGAGCTATTCAGAAAATAGTGGAAAGAAAGCTATTATTCTTCGGGAACCAAATACAACATTCTGATGTTAGTTTGTTCCAAGACGGATTACATCATGAACCCATGCAACGGAAAAGAGGAAGGCCACGGACAGACTGGAAAATGAAATTAAAAGTATGGTTGAACACTAATCTCACATCAGCAGAACAAAAGGCAAGAGACAGAAGTGGGTTTAGATCATGGTGCAGTAGGGCTCGTGAACTTCACATATGAAGGATGAGGCAAAAGAAGAAGAAGCTGTTATGGTGGGAACATTAGATTTTTTTTGAAAAGCTGAATCAGGATTCTTCTTCTTCTGTAGTATTGTGTGAGAGCATTTGACAGTGGGATGGGGCATTTTCATTTTTTATTCAGTTGACTCATTTGAAATTTAATAGATTTCAAAATCTTGGAAACTGTATGACAAAAACACAAAAAAATGGAAAACTACCATAAAGTATTCAAGAGCTATTCATAATAAGGAAAATTAAATGTGATTCGAGAGAATTGTACGTTTTTCAGAAACCAAACGGACTACCATTTAAAAAAAAAAAAAACTTTCTGGGGTAATTTTTGGAATTATTGTATCAATGGTTCAGAAACATGCAGTTTGTTTTTACATTTAAATATAAAGCGTATGGATCAATGTCGTTGAATTTGATATAATTATAAACTATCCTTAAAACTATCCCCATAATTCTTTTGGCTGCTCACTGTCAGGGTCGCCACAGCAGATCATCTGCTGCCATCTCACAACATGAAAGTCTCATTTGTGATGTTCCACATAACTGATTAGGCAAGGATTATGTGATGCCCGTCCTGACACAGCCCTACTCATTTACCAGGGCTTGGTGTTGGCACCAGGAATAAACTGGCTTGTGCCCCCAGTGGCTAGCTAACCAACTTTCCTTTCCCCATTCTATTATGCTGAGCACCGAGCTAGAAGGTGGAAAGTACCATTTTTATATGGTCTTTGGTATGACCCGGCCGGGTGTGAACCCACGACCTCCCAGCTGTGGGGCGGATGCTCTACAACTAGCCCACCACTCTGGTAAAAAAAAATAAACAAAACAAAACTTTTATAAACCATTTTCTGCTTTTCCAAATTAACTTTCTATTTGTGGTTGCCCTGCTGGATGACCACTGCAATCCTGCCATCTAGTCCAGGCCCCTCCTGGCGTTTGTACTGTGACTGTGCTTTTCTTTGCGCTCTTCGGTGCCCTGAGGCCATTGCTTGGAACTGTCCCTGGTCCTGAATGTAAACAGGCTCGCCAGCGACCGCAGCGGCCCCTGCAGGCCGGTCAGGGTCACGTTTGGCTGAGTGCAGTCTCCGGTTCATCTCGTGGTCCACAGTTTCTGAGTCATTGTGGAACACGCGCGGGGACACTGATCTTAAACCGCTGAGTGAACGTGAGCCACGCAACCTAGTGCGGCCTAATCGCCAATCCACAAATTGCTCCCAGCGGGGGAGCGAACCTTCTGCACCTTCTGGACTGCCTAGAGGCGCAGGCGCAAAAGTCAGAACTGTGCCAGTACTTAGAAGACGCTCCCTTTCAGTTTGATACTCCATAAGTCCAGAATCTACCTGCTCCCCCATGATGCCACTGCAGCACTTGTAGACCAAACGGCTGTCTCACGTTGCTGCTCCTTGTCTGAGGAGCTGAGAACCCTGGAGGAAGAGACACCCTCCTCTTCCTCCTCCTCCTCCTCCTCCTCCTCCCTGCTCTTCATCGTCGTGGTGCGGCTGCAGACAAACGCGGTGCGTGCGTCCTGCAGCAGCAGCCATAGCGGCACCTGTCATCTTCAGGAAGGACCGATAAGGACTGACGCAAGGTAAACCCCGCTGCACACTGATGGCTTTATGCGCAGACATTTGCGCTTGTGGATGTGACATTTGGTGAGCTCCTCTGACTTGTTATCCGGTGCGAGTGCCGCGCGCTGCTTTGGCTCTCGCTGCTGCTGGTTGTAGCATAAATGGGATCCTGAACGGTTTTCAACGAAATCCCCTGTTTCCCGATTGCCTTACAGCTGACAGTTGATAGTAAGGTGGCAGGCTGTACGAAGCTAGACGGTTTTTCCCCGTTTTCCACGTGGCAGCGAAGGTCAGACACACCATCACTGAAATCTTTGCAAATGCAGAAACAGCTAAGGACAACTGCAAAAAAAAAAAAAGAAAAAAGAACTTTCTGTACATGGCAAGACTGCACATGCGAGCTGTGATTTAAGTAAAAGGAAATATACGATTGCCGTAAGGGCCGTAAGACTTCTGTTATAACCCGAAAAAAGCAGCTGCTGCTTCTTCAAAATGATTGCAAAGCTGCATGCGTGATTATGATTGCGCAATGGCAGACCTGCAGTGTGCGCACTAGGTGTTGCTTCTAGTTAATTGGAGACGTTTTTTTTTTTTTTCTGTCTTCTTGTGATCGCTTAGGACTGCATGCAAATGATAATGAATTAACGCATCACGACGTCCAGAGGAATCCAGCGCACTGGGGGGGTGGGGGGGTGGGGGGTGATGTGTTGAGACGCATCTTTAAAATTCCCTCTACAGAGGTCATAAATCGTTAAAGAGGGCGCACACGCGCTGTCTTCTGTCTTATACCCTCTCACGCATCTCCACACGCACCAACACGCACCTTCAGTCCTGGCTGATTGGCAGTCTGGTGTTTCAGTCTTGCTGACACAGACTGGTTATGGTTTCCTGGGCTCTGTATAGTTTTCGTGAAGCTTAATTCCAAGCAGATGTAAGTGAAGACTGTTAAAGCCCCCCCCCCCCGGAATATTTAATTACAATAAACACCATTAAATACCCCCAACCCCGCTAAGCTTTACATTTATCCAAGTGACTCATGGCAGAGAATCTCTTGGTTTCCTCTCTAAACTCCTCTCTAACTGCCACAATATGGATGTGTTTTTAGTCTGATTTCATTAAAAAGACTTGGATCATAAAGTTTGGCACCCCCCCCCCCCCCGTCCTATATATTCCCCCTTTTTTCACGCACAGACTCTCCTGCTGGTCGATAAAACATGAGATTCTTCAGATGTGATTGGATTGAGTGCTGGGATGTGTGTGTGCGTGCGTGCGTGCCATGCTCTGCTGGTGCTGGCCAGGGTGCTTTGCGTTTGCAGTGATTCACTGTTTTCAGGAAGCTGCATGGATGAGTAAGGGATGTGGGGGGGGGGGGGGGGGTTAGTTGTAAAAGTCATACCCAACACACATCAGTGTCATTGTCTTAAGGGAATATTATGTGAAACCTTTGTAATTTGTTGCCTTTGGTAAACAATCTGTCCTCCATAAACCTTTTGTTTTATGTTCTTGTCTTAGTTTATTGCTGAGGTAGTGACTTATCTGTTGCTGCTATACATTGGTTCAGTAATAAATGCTACTCCCTTGATTTGTTAGCTGTGTGGGTTTTTTTTTTTAAATAATGGCAACATACTGTAGAGGATGAGATGTGAAATGATGCACAACCACTGAAGGCCTTTGTGCCTGTTTACGGATTTGATTTGTGACAATGAGAATCATGCTGTGGTCTAACGGGTTTATCAGAATACTTTGTTGGTTTTTACATAATAGCACTTTTTGCAGAGTAGTGTGTCTTGTAGGACTGCAACTGGTCATCTTCAATGAAAAGCATTAAATCAGTTTTGTTCCTATTGTCAGACTTGCTGTTTCAGTGCCTGTTCATCAAAAAAAAAAAAAAAATTGTGCCTCAATAACAGATGAGTGAATTCCACCATACAAACATGCTGTCTGCCAGGGGCATCACTGGGGATAATGGTGGAAGAAATCTGGCAGGAACTCATCTGAAATTTGGACATTAAAATTCAGATTTGGTAACTTGCTTTAGATGATTATGCTTTTGGAAAGCTGAAAATCAAACTACTGTTCTTATGAAAACACACTCATAAAGAATCAGGTTTTCAGTCTATGGTTAAAGCTGGACTAGACTATATAACTGGGCTACTGTCTTTGTCTGGGTACTGCGGGGATGAGTTTATTCATCAAAGTGTATGACTCCACTATATGTGGTGAGATGCCCCCGTTCAGCTGGTTAGTACTGGACTTTTTTTTCCTGTCGACCAATCTTACAATGTATTGAGATTGGGATGCAAGTTTGGGATGGAGTTTATTCAACGAATGGTTCTAATGATGCTTATGAAGAATTTATCTCTATTTTTATTGCTTTATACCATAAATATTGTCCATTACAAGTATGAAAAAAATAAAAAGTAAAGATAACTGTGGATAACAAAAGGAAAAGAGAATGCTTGTAAAAAGAAAAATCAATTATACAAGCATTTCTTACAAAATAGAATAAAAGAAGCAAAAAATAAGTACAAAACATATAAGAATAAATTAACTAGTATAATGAGAATAAGTAAAAGGGATTATTATAACAATTAATTGAGATATCATAATAATACACAAGATATCTGGAAAGCACCCAATAGCTTAATTAAAAATAGTACTCAGCTATATAATTATCCAAATTATTTTCATCCATCCATCCATCTTCTACCGCTTAATCCTTATCGGGTCGCGGGGGAGCTGGACCCTATCCCAGCATCTTTGGGCAAGAGGCAGGGTACGTTCGGGACAGATCGCCAGTCCATCACAGGGCCAACACAGAGAGACAGACAATCATTCGCTCTCACATTCATACCTAAGGACAATTTAGAATCCCCGGCTGATGCCAGTTAACTGAACCTGCATGTCTTTGGCCTGTGGGAGGAAACCGGAGTACCCAGAGAAAACCCACAAAGACACAGGGAGAACATGCAAACTCCACACAGAAGGGTCACCGATGGTCTGGGGGTGGGATCGAACCCACGATGGTAGGGGGGAATCAATCCCGTGACCTTCTTGCTGTGCTGACACAGTGCTAACCACTGTGCCACTGTGCTGCCCCTACCGTTAATTATTTTATTGATGAAAATCAATTAAAGGTGGAAAATTTGAAAGAGATTGTAAACAAATTTAATGATTTTTTTCGTAAATATTGGAAATAAATTAGCAAATAGTGTACCACAACGGATCCAAGTATACCAAAAAGAACACAAGGAGATATTGATATAAATACAAAAACTATATTTTTAAAGAAAATTGAAGAGAATGAATTATTTGATGAGGTAAATAAATTTAAAAGTAAAAAATCTTATGATTGTTATGGCATTGACATGGTTTTAGTGAAAAATACAATAGAATACACAACTAACCCCTGACCTATATTTTTAATTTATCATTACAAACTGGTATATTTCACCAAAAAATGAAAATAACAAAAGTTGTCCCTAGTTATAAAAATGGAGGAAAACACTCTTCGTTAAATTACAGGCTGATTTCTCTCCCCCAGTTTTCAAAAATCTTAGAAAAAACTTTTGTTTGTAGGCTTGAGCAATTTATAGAAAAACAAAAATTGTTAAATGAATGTCAGTATGGGTCTAGAACTAAAAGATCAACAGCAATGACACTTAAAAAACTGACTGAAAATATATCTACTGCAGCTGAAAATAAAGAATATACAATAGGAGTATTGTTGATTTGGAAAAAAAGCATTTTTGCTATCAATCATGAACAGTTGTTGGGCAAACTTAAACGATATGGTATCTGTGGAGTAGCACACACCTGGATTAATACTGTCTTAATGAAAGATCTCAGTATGTTCAGATAATTAATGATAAATCAGACTTATTGAAGGTTACATGTGGGGTGCCACAAGATTCAGTGCTGGGGCCAAAATTATTTATTTTGTTTATAAATGGCATTTGTAATGTATCACGATCATTAAAATTTGTTTTGTTTGCAGATGACACAAATTTGTTTTATTCTGGAAATGATTTCAAACAACTTTTGGACATAAGAACTGAACTAGAAATTTTAAAGCAATGGTTCAATCGAAATAACCTACCTTGGAGTGACCCTTGACAGGACCCTATCCTTCAAGGAACATTTAAAGGGGACGGCTGCTAAGGTGAAGGTACGAAACAGCCTGCACTGCAAGCTCGCTGGTGCAAAATGGGGGGTGGCAGCTTCCACCCTGCGTACCTCAGCACTGGCCCTTTCATACTCTGTAGCAGAATATTGTGCCCCTGTCTGGTCCAGGTCATCTTACACACACCACGTAGACACCCAGCTCAACACAACCATGAGAACTATAACTGGAACAATCCGCTCAACACCGGTCCCCTGGCTCCCTGTACTGTCAAACATAGCCCCCCCACACATCCGGCGAGCAGCATTAACTCAAAGGATGCTTCAAAAAGCTAAAGATTCTACTCACCTACCAATCCATGCAGATATCTACACCCCTCCTACTGCTCGACTTCCATCCAGACGACCGATTTGGAAAAACCCTCCCCCAGCTGACTTTACCATCCAGACAGCTTGGCAAGAGGAATGGGAGACCAAGGAGGTCCCAAACAAACACCTGGTGACAAACCCCAACCAACAGGTCCCGGGCACCAACCTCCCAAGGAGACAGTGGTCTACATTCAATCGCTTCAGGACTGGACATGGCCACTGCTTGGCCAGCCTTCACAGATGGGGCAGTAGCCCTAGCCCACTGTGCACATGTGGAGAGGAGCAAACAATGGAACACATCATAGAGGCTTGCCCGCTCCAAAGATTACACACCCTCCATACAGCAAACCAGGAGGCAACTGCTTGGCTTAAGGACTTTGCATTCGCTAAATAAATAAATCGAAATAAACTTTTACTAAATTTTATCAAAACTAAGTATATGATATTTGGAAACAGAGCAGCTGAAAAACAAAACTAACAATAGATAATGCCGAAATAGAGTGTATCAAACAAAATTTTTAGGGATTGATATTGACCATAAATTGTTTTGGAAACATCATGCAATGTATGTAACAACAAAAAGGTCAAAGTCAGTTGCAATATTTCATAGAGTCAAAGGCATTATAAACATAAATTCATTACACATACTACATAACTCCCTTATAGTTCCATACTTTTTTTTTTTATTTTGTGTACTTTATTGATCCCCAGAGGGGAAATTCAGGGCATCCACCTGGATGGATGAAGCAGCCACAGTACTGCGCTATCCCTTCACCATTCACACCTAGGGCCACTTTAGAGTCTCCAATTAACCTAACCTGCATGTTTTTGGCATGTGGGAGGAAACCAGAGAAATCCTGGAGTAAACCCATGCAGACACGAGGAGAACATGCAAACTCCACACAGATCACTGTTGCTCAGGGGCTGGGATCGAACCAGGGACCCATGGTCAAGGGTGAGTTGCTGTGCTGCCACAGTGCTAACCACTGCGCCACCGCACTGTACATGTCTTACTGTGTGGAGGTATGGGGAAAAAAAACAAGTAAAACAAACCTATCCTATTTTATAATGCAGAAAAGAACAATAAAGGTTGTGAATAAAGCTAATTATTACGAACACACAAATCATTTATTCATTAAAACAAATGCGCTGAAGTTTAAAAATCTGGTAGCTTACAGTATTGCCCAAATGATGTTTAAAATAAAGAATAATTTGCCTCCAGACTGTATCCAGAGGTTGTTCCAAAATAGGCAAAATAGATATGAACTCAGAGGAATTTGTATGTTTAATTTATGGAACACTTTTGATAATGAAATGAAAACTTGTAAAACTTTGAATGGATTTAAAAAATGTTTAAGCAGAAAATTCTAAATGATTATAAGGATGAGGTATGGCTCTTAATGTTCTCTTTTGCTGTCTCTTTCCAGTTTTTTTTTATTTTATTTTTAAAGTGTAGAAATGTAAATAAATGATCTGCACTAAATGATGAATGTAAACAGGGTAGGTATAACAAGCAAAGGCTTCAACCTACACCTTTTTCAGTCTGGTTAAAGAGGATGACGCTACCTATAAGCTTTGCATAAAGGAAAGTTTTAATTCTATTCTTAAAAACAGCGACTGAGTCTTTCTCCTGAATCCAAACTGGCAGCTGGTTCCATAGGAGTGGAGCCTGATAACTAAAAGCTCTGCCACCCATTGTACTTTCAGAGACTCTAGATATTACAAGTAATCCTGCCTTTTGGGAGCACAGTACTCTGTTAGGATGATCATAGCTTGGGGGGGAAAATCAGTACCTTTTAATATCATGATACTTTGTGGTGGGGATACTGTATCAATTCAGAGACATCAGTATTGTGATACTTTATTAAAAAATTATTAATGAATGTTACAAATGTAAATGTACCTATTTAGGTACCAGGGTAATAAAACCCAGTTGATTTTCAGTACATCAGATGTTAAATGCTCACGTTCCGGCTAGGTCAGCACAACAAAGGAGAGACTCCTGAGATCTAGCTGAGAGTAGGACAAGACAAAGATGGGATGGGAAATTGCAATTTATGATATCCCAATACTCAGAGTATCACAAGGTCATGATAATATCACATTGTGGCCCAAGTATCATGATAATATTGTATCTGAACATATGATCTGTCTTTCTAGTAACTGTTCAAACTTTAGCAGCTGCAGTTCACAATGAAAACTCAGAGACATTTTAGGACAGCCTGACAATAAAGAATCGCAATAATGTAATCTAGATCTAACAATAGCATTGACTAGTTTGTCAGCTCCACTCTGAGACAAGATATTCCTAATCTTGGACATATTATGCAAATGGTAAAAAGCAGTTTGGAAATATGTTTGAATTGCAAATTAAAGGTTCCTCACAGAAATGTTAGTTTTAATGTTATTATTCCATTACCTAATTACCTGATTTGAGATGTTTCTAAGGTTTTTGGGGGGCAAACTAGAATGACCTCAGTCTTATTTGAAATCTAATAGTAAGAAATTACACGTCATCAGTATACAACATTTCTCTTACTTACAATCATTGGGGGGGGGGGGGTATTCTCCTAGAGAAGATTAGTAAACGTGACTGTGTCACTATAGTGTAATACAACCCCTAGTAGTCAGTGAAAATTTCTACAAAAAATTTCTATTCCATTTTACAGGCCAAAAGCCATGATTTACTGAAGAAACACAGTATCGTAAGTGTCCTGTCTACAACAGTAAGGTGTGGTATTAATGGTGTATCATTCAACATAGTGCACTGATAATAAACACATGCCTCTAATTTAGTTAATTGATTACTGTCATCTGGCTTCATTGACAAATATAACTGTGTCATCTACATAATAATTAGAAATGTATGCACTGTTTTCTAATAACATCTAGTAGAAGCATATAAAAAGCAAAAAAAAAAAATAGAATCTAACAGAACCCTGTGAAACTCCGACTGAATTTTGAATGTTACAAAGACTCATTACTGACATGAACAAATTGGAACATATCTGATTAATATGATTTAAACCACTGCAAAGAAATTCCTTTCAGTCCAACAAAGTGTTCTTGTCATAAGTCGCCCATTTCACGGGTGAGAATAGGACACCAAATGCTCTCTGTGAGTTTACACATTTATTAACATAAAAACAGACAAGAACGTTAACATACAAAAACTAAATCATGAAGTGCAAGGCGTAACAAACAAATACAAATGTGGTAGACGCTGGAGGACAGCGAGACTCAACGTCCAGGGGGACAGAAGCCAGGGGACACTTGGCCAAGGGCAGAATCCAGCCTGAGCTCTCCTGAAGGCAGTGGAGCTCACGGCTGGAAATAGGGGGAAAACATACCTGGATGGAGCTCTCCAACTCTCCTCGACAGCGGGACCCAAAACACTCAGGCAAGAGCTCCTGAGGATGGGTACACATGGTAGAAGGACATGACAAACCCCAGAGGTTTGCCGTGCCCTTATATGCAGTACATAATCAGTCACAGGTGTGGACACATGAGTGGAGGAAATAACAGAATGAATAACAGGTGTACAGCGCTGACCAGTTTGACAGCCGGAAGCTGCACAGCGCTGTCAAAATAAAACATAGCCGGAACCATAACAACACAACCCCAACATGTGAACATAACTACAAATGCACAATGACAATAACTGGACAAAATAACAATGGAACAGACAGAAAAAGACTGAATTAAACTGAAGAATGGGCACGGCACCCACCCATGCCCCAGGATCATGACAGTTGTACAGGGATGAGAATTTTCCATGGATCTGCGGAATTCCGCAGATTTGATCATGTCTAGGGTCATTCTCGTGAATCGTCTAAATTCGAGGAGAAAATTTTTTTTTGGGGGGGGGGGGGGTGAGGTACTGTATGTTATGACCGGCGAGTCGTATTTTCGATTGGCTGCTAAAATCCACCGCGCAGAACGCACTACCCAGCGAGATCAGTAATGTAATATAACAAGGCCACTGATTGGCTGATACTTATTGAAGCAACCAATCGGCGATTTTGTTAGATTTCCTTTGTCATATCCAACACGTGGAGCGAAATGTAAATGGCGGACAGTTCAAAATAATCAACCGAGTTTTCCCGATTTCGTGAAAATGGTGAACCTAAAACTCACGAAAGACAATGAAGCAAGAATTTTAGAAATCGACAAAGGGATAAGGAACAAGTAGAGCAAGCAGGCACTGCTTACCCACAGAAAATCAGAGAAGAGGAAGGCTACAGAACGGCTCCAGGCTTTGGTAGCCAAGAAGAAGAAATTGCACAATTAGATGTGAAGAATACATTGACGTACATAAGTTCATAGAGTAGTAGCACAGGCATGTAAATATGGAAGTGATATTTTCTATTTCTCAATCAAGTGTGACACTCAGTCAAAACAGTATTGAACATGATTACACATGTGATGCAGCAGCAGATTAAAAAGGTAAACTATAAATGCATTTGTACTTACTTCTAACTTTAAATATAAGACCACATTTGAGCATTCTAAAACACCAGATTTCGTTAGCTTCTGGGGGGCATTGCCCCCCTAGACCCCCCCACCAAGGCTCCGCCTTGGATCCAGCTTGGGAGCCTGCATCCCCCAAAACCCCCGGCTTAGTTTCCTCTTTTTTTCCCAAACCCCATTCTCATCCCTGGTTGTAATCTATCAATTAAAATGTTATGATCTATAGCAGTGATGGGAATCTTTGGTGGTAGTGAGGGCCACAAAAATTTTTTCCTCACTTCCCAAGGGCCAGATTTACATGTAAACCTTCCGTGTGTGTGTGTGTGGGGGGGGGGGGGGGTATTATTTCCTGCAAAGTCAAAAGTTTCACAATTAAAACTGAAAGTGCAAATGAAAATAAAAGCTACCCAGTGTTTTATCATATTAGAATTAAAATTACTGATAAAATTATATCTGCCCTACAATGGACTGGTGATCCGTCCAGCATGTACCCTGCCTCTCGTCCAAAGATGCTGGGATAGGCTCCAGTCCCCCCCAACCCAAAAAGGATTAAGCAGTAGAAGATTGATGGATTGATGGATGGATGGATGGATGGATAAATTTGTATCATGACCTAATTTTTAAAACTCTCTCCATCAAAATGATGAGCAAATAGAAATTCCAGATGATAATTAACCAAAAAAGCCAAGAAGAAAAGGAAATATGATGAGGCTTAGCTTGCCCTTGGATCATTGTGGGTGTGTAGGGGCAGAGAAATAGCTGTGAGTAGGTGGGCTTGTTAATGGCTCCCCAAAATGGGGAATTATAAAAAGTTTAAGCGCCACTGGTATAAATGAAAAAAAAAAAAAAAATCAGCAGATTACAACAACCACAGTCTCTGAACTTTTACTGTTGACATGGCTTTGAAACTGTCAGTGCTTCAGTCCGCTCTCTAGAAAGAAACCGCAAAGCTTTGAATAATTTTCTGCACAATTAGAAGAAAAGTCTCCGAGCTCTATGAGGCTTCACCTGCTAAACAAGAATAAATGCTACAGCTCCTCAGCAGTATTTATTCTTGTTTAAAAGAAGCCTACTTTGGACATTCACTGCTTTTTACAGCCTATTAATGTGGTCTTAGCAGGCAACATACCTTAAAAACATGTTCTCTGTCAGTGCACTGTTCCCTCTGGCTCTCTCACTCTCACTGTCTCGCTTGACCACTTGCACACAGAGTGGCACCTAGGTTTCAGTTAGCGCTCCCTCTGCTGGCGGAGTCTATAATTGCATTTAAGACTGCGGTTCCAAATATAGCAAATGTGATATAAATTAATTGATTTTTGGAAATGGACTGGCGGACCACCAGTTGCCCATCCTTGATCTACTGTATAGTATCAAAGACTGCACTAAGGTCTGCAAGGACAAGTATAGAAACAATTCCATTATCAGACGCTATAAGACCAGGGGTCACCAACTAAAAGTGCAAGAGGTCCGATAAGTCAGTCCTCCTCCCCACCTGAGGTCTGAATTAAGGCTGGAGCTCTTTAGGCACCTCACGATACAATTATGATTCAGGGTCTCCGATTTGATTCTAAAATGATTTTCGATGCATTTTTGTTTGCTTTTTTCAAGATTTTTTTCCTCTCACTGTGTGACAGCTTGGTGCTTTTAAAGTCAAGTGTTTGCAGTGACCCATGAATTTACTTCAAACTTCTTTTAATAAAAGAAATAGAAGAGAAATGTAACAAGTTACATGGACAAATTTACATGAAAACATGTTTTTAAGAACTGTCATCTTTTCATGGACTTTAAGAAGACGCACAGCTGTCTCCAGCAGGCCAATATCATTTGCTTTTACACATTACTTTATTAAGCAGATGTTTTAGCTGCTTTTAATTCTGTATTTTTTAAACAAAAAATCAAATAAATTCTGTGCTCAATTTCAAATAAAACGTAACAATTTAATCATAATACAGGGGAACACTACATGTGTTTTTGACTCCAAATAAATAGCTCTAAAATTCTAAAATCTACAACTTAAATCCTAAAAATGGAAAGTTTTACAGGACAGCACAAACTAAATGACATACATTTAAAAAGATTAATATATACAAAATAAAATCTCACAGAAGTCTGCCTCTATACTATAGTTTCTGTCATAATGGCCCGGCAGGGGCGGAATAAAGACCCAGTTGCAGGAGCTGTGAGTTGCTTAACGTTTAATAAAACACAAAATAACACAAAAGTACAAAAACTTACAAAGGTAGGAGATATGGAATACAAACAAGGCTGAAGCATGGATCGCGCGCCGGTAAAACCAAATAGCCTGAGGGAAACTACAGCGTGGAACGCATGCAGGATTAAAGAGAGACTAGACGTGGGATTCACGTCTGATACAAAGAGTTAATAATAAAAAGAACGAATGTCTGGATATTAAGAAGGGCACTGTGTCCAATAGCAGTGCAGCCACCCTTAAATAGGACAAAAGGAATTAAACACAAATGATGACAGGTGTGGATCACATGAGCGAGGACAATCAAACCAACAAATGACAGCTGTGACAGCCCACTAACTTGAGCTAAAGAGGAAGTAAATAAAGCACACTGTCAAAATAAGAGCACAGACCGGAAGGAAAATATATCATGATTAATATACCAATACAAAGAGAGATCTAAGGTAAGGACAAGAAAATACAATTCTAATAAACACCACAGAAAACTAAAAGCAAAAGGCGAGAGTGGATTCATGTCACAACACAGGGAGATGATTTAAAATACAAGATGATCCATAAGTACATAAATTGAATAAACAATAATAACCTAAGAAAATGGGAGCTCCCAAAACAAAGAGCAAAAGGCAAACTCAAATAACCACATACAGACAAACCCAAAACTCAAACACAATAATAAACTGAAATGGAGAAATAACAGAAAAATAATCAAGATGAACTTAAGGCATGAGCACGGCTCTCCACCCATGTTCAGCATCGTGACAGTTTCAGTATGTAAAAAAACGTTTCAAACTGTAGGCCTATAAAAGGACAGAAAATATAATTAATTCCACTGTACAGAATTCCTTTGGAAGTTTTTTTATGTCAACAATTTTTTTTAAATCTTTGGTCTGGAGTGTAACCTGGTCTGGATACATTCTATCACAGGGAGAGAGGAGGTGGATGTGTGTGGAACTTTTTATGTTCAGTAACATAGAGAGCAAATTATTGTTTTGACATGATATCACAGGGTCGTGGAAATTACTTCCATAAACGTCGTGCTGGGCCAACAGGGATGCTGTCCTGAGAATGTGTGGAGGAGCTGTGGGGACCTTCCGTCAACAAACCCCCGGTGGACCCGTACCATCGCAGGCAGCCAGAGTAGTGGTGGACACAATTTCACAGCAGCGCTTCATTCTGCGGGTTACACCGGAAAGGAAGAGCGGCTGGCCGCCCACAGCCAACGATGATTTTACCTCCTTCTGTATCCCACGGAGAACGTCCAAAGTCCCACGTCATAAAATGTCCGGGCGGCCGCCGCTGATACAGCACTTCAGTTACGCTTTTTCATTTGGTTAAAAGAAAGCAGTATAATTTTTTCCCCAAATTATATTAAAAAGCTTCGGAGTCCAGATGGAGGACTCTCGAGGTCCAGATACGGACTGGAGTCCACCAGTGACCCCTGCTATAAGACCATTAGTGACTTTCACTAATGCCTTTTCAGTGCTACAGTGAATCCTAAAAACTGACTAAACTCTTCAAATTAACAGTTGCTCTGCTAATAGTCAAATAACTCAGTAGCAAAAACTATTTCTAATATAGCTGAAATAAAAGACAGATTAGAAACTGGCCTATAGTTGGGTAAAACGCCTGGATCAGGCCATGACATTTTAAGTAGCAGCTTAATTATGATGATTTTAAAAGACTGCTGTACGTGGGCTAATGTTATAAAAAATCTTTATGGTGGGGGCCTGTGCATGCTACCATATCCAAGCCCCACGTTTTTGTGCTACATCCCTGCTGTCTACTATTTAATAGATTTATTTTTTGATCACAGATGTTGTTTTATATAATCTTTAGGAATCTTATCTTGACCTTGTGATTCTTAACTGTGTACACTATTTTACAAAGTTTTCCTTCTGATCTATATTCAGTTTCCCCCATTAATTTTTCATGTTATATATATATATATATATATCACGCCTATGTTCATTTAGTCAGTTATTCACTATTGTATATAAAGCCCCCACTGTAGACTCACAACTTGAAGGTTCCTGGTTTGAATACCTGGTTGTCATGGTCTTACGTGTTCTCTCTGTGCCAGTGTTAGTTGATTCCAGGTTCCTCCCACTGTCACAAGACAGGTTTAACTGGTGATGCTAAATTATGTGTACCCAAAGTTCTGGTATCCCATAGAACAGTGTAAAGTTTTTTTGTTTTTGTTTGTTTGTTTTTGTTGTTTTCCCCTCTAAAGCCTATTGATTTCAATGTAAATAATTTCCTTGGAAGAAAAACAGTATATAAAGTTCAGTCAAGTTATTTCTCCTCAGCTCACACTGGCAGTGATGTTAACACTAGAAATAAATCCAAAAGGCAACAGATGCCTAATCTTTCTACCACTCGTAGCCTTTAATTTGATGAGAAATAGCCCCTAAATACTGGGCTGTTCAGTGCATCTTATTGGTCCAAATTTAGTCTAACATGGATGTCTGTTTTGGACCACGAATAGCTTTAATAAAGACATGGAAATGGGAGGCCATTCCAGTCAGAAAAAGAAGTCACAAAAACATCTTCAAAAATAATTAACACTTTTACAGAAGAAATGTTCCAAAGTCAATAGCACACTGTTGTTGTTAGCATGCACTGATGTAAATAAAGTGATGATATGTTTGGTCTCTAAGACACTCGTGTCCGTCTGTGCATTGTATTTCAGAGCTCTTGATGCTGTAGTGCGGTGATGCTGAGGGAAGCATTTTCATCGCTTCCCAGTTAAAGACACGCACAGCCATCGAGCAGCCTTTTAGATACCAGAGTGCCACGGGAGACGATGACAGGATTCCTGCTGACTGTAATCTTTCTGCTGCCCTTGGTAAGAAGTGTGGATGCATCTGTGCGTTGCTCACATGTGGAGGTGCATGTGAGTGGAGGGGAGAAGATGGTGTGTAGGAGGGTGTAAATATGTCCACATGCTGTGTCTCCATCATTACCCACGTGTCCTTTTCCTTCAGCTTTGGGTTCACTTGTATTTTTTTCCTGAGTGTTTGTTTGTAATAAGCACTGAAGGGTGCAGATGAACACATGCCGCATCAGCATATCAGCATACGTTACAGGTTCCAGATCAGCTCCGCCCTCAGGCCACTGGGCGCCTCTTAGAACAAAAGCAGATGGCCTGGCTGACCGGAGAGCAGCCAAACCCCTTTGCTGTGACTCACTTTCGTTAGTGGCCTGAATGAAATGAAAAGCAGAATGAAAGAGGTGTGCAGGGCGGTGTGGGGGAGGGATTATGTGCAGCGCTGATGCACCACAACAGCACCTCTCTTGACTGAGCTGCACAGATGTAGAAATAGCTTTTGGTTATTTAAACTGAAGTTCTTTTCTTTTCTATACATGGCAGTGAAATAAAAGAGCTGCAGACCTCCACTAAGAGAGCTAAAGTGAATTCAAAGTGTGGCCTTGCTTCTCTGTGTTTTAAGGCACTGCCCCTAACGTATGTGAAGTGCTCCTCTTTTTCTTTGCACAATGCGGTCTCAGTTTGACCTTCACCAGCTGATGTGGCAGATATGTCTGTTGTGATGTACTTATTATGTGTCAGATGGGTCTGCATGGTGGGTCAGTGGTCTGCAACGTCAAATGGGAGTTTTATTATCTGTGCTGTGCCGGTGCTGTGGGAGCTACTGAATTATCTCTCTCCTTTAAAAAAAAAACAGTCTCAGGGAGGGAAATTGTGTTCTGCTGCCTCAGAATGGAAGACATATCTAGACAGACATCTGGTTCAGAGGAGAGGAGTTGTTGGCAGCTGAGAATAAGAAGCACACCTACAAAATATTTAACTGTTAAGTTCAGTCCCCTCTTTCCTACAGTGTAGGTGTGATGTTTTAGGGAGGGGGCTGTTAAATCATTGGAGGTAAAAACTGAAAAAAAAATTACACCAGGCTTGTGTAAATTCAGCATGTAATTCATACTTAGTTCTTACTTTCTGCTCTCTAATTAAGAAGTAAGATTTCATCAATAAGTAAAGCAAGAGTTTAGCTGATTACAATGTATGAAACATGTTTAAATACAATACATTGTGAAACAAGCCAGATTAATGTACAGCTCTGGAAAAACTTAAGAGACAAAGAAACCACTGTAAAATTATCACTTCATCTGGTTTTACTATCCATACGTATGTGTTTGAGTACAATGAGCAATTTTCTTTTATTCTCTAACCTACTGAAAACAACTCACCCAAATTCCAAGTCAAAATGTCATCATTTAGGGCATTTCTTTACAGAAAATGACAACTTGCCTAAACAACAAAAAAAGATGATGCTTTTAGATCAAATAATGCAAAGAAAACAAGTTCATGTTCATCCTCAAACACTGCAATACTTAAACTTCAACTTAGGAAGAACTCAGAAATCTGTATTTGTGGAATAACTCTGATTCTTATTCACAGCTTTCACCTGTCTGACCATGCTTAGATGATCACCTAATCTGTGTCCTTGTGTTGGAATTCAACAGATACTCAAATTGAATGGCTATTTATCTTTTGTTCATATAAAAGACAAAAAATAAAATAGCAAGATGTCTTTACCTTCTTTACATGTTTCAACTGCACTGCAGCCTTCGTCAGAAGAGTCAGCTGATTGCTGCCAGGTGACATTTATCAGCTGATTTTCGTAGGCGGGGCCAGCTCAGCAGATCTGTCCGATCCACAGAGCCGGCCCCGCCTCCCACCTTCAGATGGCCTCTGGAGAATAAAGAAAGAAGGTAAAGACATCTTTCTATTTTATTTTTTGTCTTTTATATGAACAAAAGATAAATAATTAAAAGAAGACAAAATGAACCTATTTGACGCAAACTGAATGGCTGCCATACATGAGATGCTAATTTATGAAAGATTTTGCAGTGGTCTCTATTTTTTTCCCTTGTTCTGTCAGGTAGCTGGGTAAGCAGAACAGAGATCTGTTACCCTTATTGTGTCAAAACAGATTTACTTTGCCAAAAGGAGCTTTATACAGTACCTAACTGTGTGTTGTATATTGTTGTAAACTCCTCCTGTAATAACTTTTAATACTTTATTTTAATTATTTTACACATGGAAGACCCGACAGGATGGGGAATAGGGAAAGGAAGTGTGTGGAGGGGGGGGAAGAAAAGGGAGGGAAATAGACAAAAAAACAAACAAACCAACAACTAAAACAAACAGAAGACAAACTGCTTCTTCCACCGAAGATGTCTCAACACGAGTCTGGTATCCGCACCTGTTAAAGGAGAGACATTTGTGTGTGTGCATCTGTGTGCATATATATGAGAGCGTGCACAAAATAAGTGTGTGCATGTGAGTGGTTTGTCAGGAAACATATGAAGAGGGGGACTGGTCGCAGCAGCTCTCTGCCCGGGAACCCCGAGCAGGGAAGGCAGCACCGCCAACCCCCACAGGGCACAAATGCCCGAGGTCAGCAAGCCCCAGGAAAGCCAGGCATCCGTGCCCAGAGGGACGATTGAGGGAGGCCAGGCAGGCTAGGCAGCCGGCGCGACAGGCCCACACCCCAGGGCCTGCCAACCCCCCACCCCCCCAGTGGGGCCAACGCCAGTCCCCAGGCGCCAGGAGGCCAGCGACCCCCCCCCCCCGCCCCCCCGGCCCGGAGACTGGCCCACACCCTGAGGCATGAGCCCCCCAGGCACCCCCACAGCAGGTCCGCCCCAGCGCCACCGACGCACACCCCGGGGACCCCCATGCCCAAAGAAGTGCCCCCCGTCCAGGGGAGCCCACAAAGCTGAGAGGCACTACCCATCTCTCTACCCATCTCTATTTTTTTTCCAGAGCTGTATATATAATTCCTACCTAACCTTTAACTGGGGATTCTAAATTGTCCTTAGGTATGAACGTGAGAGTGAATGGTTGTCTGTCTGTCTGTGTTGGCCCTGTGATGGACTGGCGATCTATCCAGGGTGTACCCTGCCTCTCGCCCAAAGATGCTGGGATAGGCTCCAGCCCCCCCGCGACCCGAAAAGGATTAAGCGGAAGAAGATGAATGAATATATACAATTCATGAATTTATAATAAATTTAACTGATTTATAACAAATATATAAAGCTGCCAGTATGAATGTGAATTCCATTTGCTTTATTTGTGAGATTGCAAAACTGACATTTTTATCCAATTTATTCATGTGTGACAAATGGACATTACATCAAATTTATTAGTATGTCTTATGTGAAAACTAAAAAAATATTTTATGTTAATGCAATTAAAATCATAAAATGCTAAAAATTGCCCAAACTATTTTGGGGGGTATAGAGTCTTAGGACGCATTCACATGGCCGCTGTTTGGTCCGGACTAAAGGACCAAAGTGTGTATTCCGTGGATACTTCGGTTCGTTTGGCGCCGTCTGAATGCACCTGGAACTCTGGTGCAGCACCAAACAAGCGAACTCTGGTCCCCCTGAAAATTGGGGTCTCGGTTCACTTGCAAACGCAGTCTGGTGCGCTTCACTTGCTGTGTGAATGCAAATGGAGTATCCAGCAGACCAAAGGGCAGACGTGCCCCTCGGGGTTTGTGTAACCACAGCAACACACAGTGAGAAGAGAAAGTGACGTTTACTGTAAAGGTGCCTTCACATCAAACTCAAACAGTCAAATTTTTCGTGCAGCACAATTCCATTATAACTCAATGTAAATACAAGAAAAGACATTAATTCACCGTCTGGGTGAGATGCAGACAGGCAAAGTTCCCACTCACCTGAAAAAGTTGTCCCTGTTGAAAACTTGATGTGTTTCCTGGCAGCACGTCCGTGGTAGGAATCCGTGGGTAAATAAATAAATCCAACATCCCGATTCAGCTGAAGAGCTCCTGGTTCTTCAGCCTCCATTTTGGGTAGAAAATAACAATAAAGTCAACCGCGCAGATCCAAGAAATATGTTTACCGGAGAAAACCGAGGAGAAAAGTTTAAAAAAAAAAATGTCTCTTGGACTTGGGAGTAGTGAGGAGTGAGATGCAGGCTCTGATAGACATTTGGTCTGAGGACTAGATTTCTCAGCTGCTTGTGGCTACACACAAGAATACCGATGTTTTTAAAATGTTTAGCGACATGATGGCAGCACGGGGTGTTTATACAGACAGCAGAGCTTTTCATTTTTATTAGTTTGTGGCGCATAAAAACCTTACTGAAAAGATGCTGAGAATTGCTCGCTTGCAGAGAATTGCATCTCATTATCAAATAAACATAACTTAAATATAATTTACAAGAGGTAATAACAATTTTTACTCTAAAAATGCACAAATGGTTACAAGCCTGGCTGTAGTGTTATATGTTATAGTTCTGGTGCATGGGATGCAATTCTTGGCAAGCGAGCAATTCTCGGCATAACACCGGTCCTGGCCAATCGATGAGCCGGATTTCTCTTCTTCGCCAAGATTTTTTCTTCCTGGTCAGTGGTGGCTTCGGCTACAGCGCTATAAACGAGCAGCTGTTGAAACTGCGTGACGTTGTCCAAGCAGTTTGGTCCGCTGGAGTGAAGTGCTGTGTGAATGCAAACCAAACCAAACGAAGGTGTGAAAATTCTCGCCATCCCCTGCCGAGTCGAACCGAGACTCCCGGACTATTCTGGTGTGAATACAGCCTTATTACACTGCCTTGTTTTTTTGTTAGTTAAAAATCCTAAAGTACATTGGCTGTGTATTTGTTACTTTGTATTTTGGCTGTCCGGTGAGTGTATGTGCTATCTCTGATTTCTGTCAAAATCCATCCAGTAGTTTCTGCATAATCCTGCAAACAAACAAACAAACAAACAAATGGACACACAAACAAACAAATCGCAACAACAACAAACCATGACTGTTCTTTTAATCAAAAGAAAACAAATCAACCAAGCAAAGGAGAGACAAATCTCCGACATATCACCATCAAACTGTGCAGTACCTTCACTAAACTGTCAACTTGAATGCACATGTGATGACATGCTGTCAGCTTCATGCAGCACCACCCAATGAAAATAAACATTAATTTTCAGCATCGTGTGCACGCATGAAATGTGCTCAAGCGTAAATGACAACAAACCTCTGAACTTACAAGGCTTTCAGAAGGCTTTAGCCTCCAGACTTCTGTCAAACTGCAGAATATATAAACATCCAACAAAATAACCATCAGCTCCAAACATTCAGTGCTGCAGATAATAATAGCAGAGTACATCTTTAGATTTTTTCCAGGCACATTTAGCCGTTTACAAAACAGGGGGAAAAGCTATATAAAAAAGATAGAAGAAACAAAATTGAAGGTTCTTTTGTTCAGTTTTTCTTGCAGAGCACCTTTGAAATTTTTTAATACCCAAAAGAACTCCGTGCCACCTAATGGCAACAGCATGAACATCATATTTCACAGCAGGCTGGGAATATTAATGAAATAATGAATAACACATTTCACACTGTCATCCCACAGGACTGTCTGCATTCATGCCAAACAGATATTAGTCATCCACATCCAATTATTTCTCATTTCTGAAGGTTTGCCCATGATATCCATTGGCTCCTGGCTTGCTACCTGCTGCTTAGCAACATGGATGGGTACAATGTTGCTTTAAAACCGTGACAGCCCCCGTTTTATTAAAGATATCAAACAGGATGAATCAGTGAGTTGCTTTGGGTCCATCACAGACAGAATGAAACACTGTTGCTGGAAACACCCCCAAATAACAGGCAGCTCCAATGAATTTAATTTTGTTCATTCAGTGTTTTGAAATTCTTCCCATGAGCTAGATAGATAAAGAAAGGGACTGAAGCCTACGGCATCTTCGATCAGTTGGCGTCCCATCTTATCTAAGCAGGGAGGCCTGAGGGGAATTCATATCGGAGGGCCAAGAGATGGAGTGATGAGTCAGCCATGGCTCAGAGGTTCGGCATATATTACACCTATCATTTCAGCGTGAGAATGAACGAGACGCTGCAAGAAAGCTAAAGGTGCAAAAATGGAGATTGGCCCTATGAGAGATGGAGGGAGTCGCACAGTTAGTCTACTAACTGTAAAAAGCTCCCTTTGCTGCAGCGTGGGGCCAAAAAACACATCAGTGTCGCCACTGCCTCCATGTTTGCGTCAACTTTCATCTTACTATAAACTATTAGTTTTTCAGAGGATGACTTGAATAGGGCTGTGCAATTTGAGAAAAATGTATGATTGCAATAATGGCTCCAAATATTGCAATTTGTGATGTGATTTTTTGATTATTTTAATTTTTTTAAACAGATGGTTTCCTGAGTCTGCTTAATTTGTTATCAAGAAAAATACAAATCATTCTGACATGTTTATTTCTCAACTCAAACATCATGTTGCATAAAAAAATGCAAAAACATAAATTTGTACAGTCCTCTTTATAAAATAACATTTTTACCATTTAAATCTAAGTTGGACCATTTTGTGTGACTATATAATTGCAGCGGCTAATTGTTCAGCCCTGCTCTTGAACCAGAATTTGGGCTGAACAATAATATATATCTTTCATGAGAATATTTTTTTTTCTTGAGTCAAAATGACACAATCCAAAGCTCTATGACTATTAGAGATTTGACAATAATAAGTGGTTACTTTTGTCAGGAGATTGGAGAAAAGCAGCAGAGTAAAAAATAAATAAAAAATAAATTATGGTCTGCATACAGTCTCAGTATTCTGTTTTTTTTAAATATTTTATAGACCAAATGATTTGTCGATTAATTAAAAAAAATAGCAGATTAATTTGTAACAAAAATAATCCTTTGTTGCAGCCCTACATGTGAGTGCCGGTGTATTAATTTAACCAACAGTGATTTTGTCAATACTGGCCAACTGTGATATAAGTTGACATTTATGGTCGTAATTATGAGTCACTACAGCAGTTCTTACTAAAGCAAAGTCTGCCGGCTCTGGTGCAGCTGAGCCCCATCCGACTGCACAAAGAAGTTAAAGCTAATTTATTTATAGAGTGGACATGATTGTTAAGAAATGAACTGGCTCTTTCCAAAGCCACCATGCAGACAATTTTTAACTTTGCATACAGAGCGGTGTCAATAGGAATTTGTGACTTTGAGCCTACTTTTTAATGTCTGGTGCTGTCCAGCGGCTGTCAGATGTCTGTTGGTAAGTAAAATGATGAAAATGTTCCAAATTAAACCACAGTTTTTAAAGAGACTAGAACTCTACTAGCAGTGTCTTTTCTCAAGTCTGAGTTGTTTGATGCGCCTTCTCCATTCTACTGCATCCAAGGCTGAAGCACCAAATTTTTGAACCCAGGAGCAGTTGTGGATTAGGTTCCCTCATGCTGCTGCCCCAATCCACCATCTCAAAAAACAGCCACAACAAAAAAAGATAATTAGAAGATAAATACATTTCGTATTGCTAGTTTCAGAAGCCAACCTTTATTTTAACAGAAAGTCCCACTGATATGGGACCCATTCAGAAACAGGTATGTGGAAATTTATATACGGTAAAATATATTGCAATATTATCATTACACTTAAAATCAACCAGCAATATGAACTTTTGAGTATTCCATCTACCCATGCGTGTGAGAAACCAGTTGCATGAGAAATTCAAGCATAATGTCCATACATTCAGTTCGAGACAATGGGCAGAGATGATAGATTATTACCTATTGAGTGCCCCCCAGAAAAAAATGGCATTACAGACAGCATCCTGACTTGTTTTTCCCACTTTTTTTTTCTCCAGGTGGCCTCAGAGTCTGAGCACTGTTTAATAAAGCGTGAGCATGAGAAATGCATGGAGGGGATCATGATGCACGACGCAGAAGGCACTGAATTTGGTGAGTGGAGATGTGTCCTCGAGCGTGGTCATCCAATAATTTAGCATGAAGGCACCATTTTTCACGGCTCTGGCTCTGTGATTTAATTGTGACTGTCCCGGGCAGTCCAGGAAACACAGAACTGCTGATGAAAGTCATGCATCACCTGGTCGGAATTAATAGAAGACAAACTTGTTTTAACACTCAGTGGTCGGACTTTTTTTTTTCCAAATTTATAAAGGTCACAGGGAGGCACATGTAGAGATGGAAGATGGGTGTTTGAACATCAGTCGTGTTTATCTTACAAACACATCACCATGAAAGGACAGTCATACTGTATATATTGTAGTCCTGCAGCCCAAGTCTGCCTGCAACATTATGCTCAGCTGCTCTTACATTTTTCCAGTGTCACGTTTTGTTTTTTTTTCTTCAAAATACACAGGAAACTTGTTATGTGGGTCCTGGAAGCAATTATTTTCTTGGCTATGGGTTGTGGTTTTCATTAATGACTGCTGCTGTTCTCCCTGCTGCTCAAAATTGACCCACCAGACTGCAACTCCCAGACTGCACTGTGACTCATAGCATTGGTGACATGGAGCCTTTTGGGGTGGGGGTGGGGGAAATTTAGAAGATTTGGAGCTCAAGATAACAAATTTAAAGGCTTAAAGGGGGAGATGAGCTAAAAGCTGAGCTTGTTTTTCATGTGCAGGTTGGAAAGGTCAGTCAGTGTGTTGCGCAACAAACTACATTTATCTCCAGTGGTTTTTTTTTCCACCCGAGGTTGTTGTATTTTGAAATGTTTTGACCTCTTGTGGAATGAGGTGGGTGAAAGCAGAGTCGTCATTTTTAAACAGATGTGCGGCGTGCATCTAATTTAACACTTGTGTTTCTTATAAAAGCAGGCCTTCTGTTTAATAAATGATGTCATTCCTTTGTTTGTGTCTGCGTTCAGCTTGAGAGCGTGTTTTCTGACCCTTTAACTGATCCCTGTCTCCTGCTGTCCCTTTAAAAGAAGCCATTCTGCTGCTTTCTGCTGACAGCAAATCGTTTGTGAGGAAATAAAAGTGCCTGGTTTGCAGAAACTCCACATGGGGACTTGAGAAAAAGCTCAAAAAGGGAGAAGAGACAAATGAGCATGAGGAACCAATAAGTCAACAGGAAAAAGAAAGTTATCTTTCAGCTGTTTTTTTTTCTTTTTTGCTTTATTTGAATACAGTTTTAAGGAATATTCAAGATTCATTTGTTTTCTCATTACCCAACTTTATTAACTTGCCACATAATGTCCAGGTGAAATAACCAAATGTATTAAGGCCGCAATATTTATTTTGTCTGAACTGAATCATTTTTAGCTCAATCAAATATGGTGAAAATAAGTATTGAACTCGTCAACATTTTTCTCATCAAACATATTTCTGATGGAGCAGTTGACCCGAGATTTTCACCAGATATCAGTAACAACCCAAGTAATCCATACATACAAAGAAATCAAGGCAACTATGTTCACAAAACAAGTTGTATTTAATAAAGTGGAATGACACAGGGAATAAGTATTGAACACTGTGAAATTCCTTTAATATTTAATAGAAAAGCCTTTGTTGGTAATAACAGCTTCCAGACGCTTCCTGTATGGCGAAACTAGGTGCAGGCATTGCTCAGGAGTGATTTTATCCCATTTTTCCACACAAACTGTCTTAAAATCTTGAAGCTTCCGTAGGTGTCTTATATGAACTCTGATCTTCAGTTTGTTCAATAGATTTTCAATTGGATTCAGGTCAGGTGACTGACTGGGTCATTGTAGCAGCTTTACTTTCCTTCTCTGGAGCCAGTTAAGTTTTCTTGGCTGTGTGTTTGGGATTATTGTCTTGCTGAAATGTTGTTAGAATAATTTTGAGCTTAAATTATTCAAAATCAAATAACCAAGCGGAAAGTTTAATTTATGTACATTTATTATAAAAACATAGGGAGTCACCCCAATGGCCACTTGGGGGAGAGTTTACAAGGCATGGCATTCAGACACACCTAGAATCTCTAAAGGATCCATTCTTCTAAGTCTGATATATATGTAGGAGAAAGGAGAGGGAGGATGAGGATAAGGGAAGGGACAGAATGGGACAGTCCTGATAACTGAGCTTATCCAGGCGGACATCAGACACTCTGGAGACATGGGTCGTGAAGACATGAGATCCATAAAACAAACAGAATGTCCATGAAACACTAATCTGTAAGATGAGGAGTTCCTGTGCATTCCTGTGACCCGAAACAGGACATGTCAAAGAGATTATAATAAATAGCTTTGATCATTCCTTACGCATGTACTGATCCTCAGTCTGAACTCACAGAAACAGGCCAAGAATATATAAGCTTATCCTAGGTGGAATGCACATATAAACATTAAACATGACATATGAAAGGTATGATACTTCTCAAATATAATAATACATTATTAATATCAATAATAGTATAGATAATATGGAATTTTTCTATCAAATGCCCTCCCTTGTTTCATCTTCAGCATCTTGGCAGATGGCAACAGGATCTTATCAAGGATGTCTCTGGACATCTGTCCATTCATCTTTCCTTCAGTTATATGAAGTATGCCTGTACTTTGTGCTGAAAAACACTCCACACCTTAATAATAATAATAATAATAATAATAATAATAATAATAATAATGGATTAGAGTTATATGGTACTTTACATGTCAAGTGACATCTCACAGTGCTTACAGTAAGTCCATTATTCATTCACTCCAGACAGACATTGATAGTGGTCTCAAGGATGTCTCTGTACATTTGTCCCTTCATCTTTCCTTCATCATATGAAGTCTGCCTGTACTATGTGCTGAAAAACACTCCCACACCATGATGCTCCCACCTCTAAACTTCACTGCTGGTGTCATGGGTGGTCCTCGTGGACCACTAATGAGACGCTGTAGGCAATCAATGAGTTTGCGTATTTATTAAGAGACGGGTAAAAGGTACAAAATAATGAGCCACGAGGGGCAAACACAAATAAAGACTACACTAAACACACTGATGATATACACAGACTAAGGAATAAACTTACTGAGAGAAGCGAGGAACAAGAGGAGCTGGGAAATAGGGACTCCAGCCTAACGTTGGGGAGACCAGCATTATTCGTACATGAGGTCGCAGCCCGGAGTAACCTAAGCTGCTCCCTTAAATAGAGCTCAGCTCTGACAGCCGGAAGCCCCTCCTCTGTCAAAATAAAAGCTAGGAGAGCTACAAGGAACTACACAGAATGGGAGGAAAATATTGCATGACCCAAGCGCGGATGATATCGGCGCTCAGACCATGACAGTACTCCCCCCCAAACAGTGCACTCCGGGCACCGAGTAACATCCAAGCCCCCCTCCCCCACTCAAAAGGCTAAGAAGGCCCACTCAGGGTGGGAGGAGGGGGAAAAAGGCCAGGAGGGCGAGAACCAGGAAAAAAAAAAAAAACACATCAAGACAGGGAACCAGGAAAAAATAACAAGGGCGAATACAAAAAAACATAACAGCATGGTGCAACAACAGAGCATGGGAAAAAAAAACCCACAAATATACTCCATAAGCTCAGGTGGAAAAACAGGACAGGACAATGAATGCAAAAAACAGAAATACTATGCCTACAGGCCACAAATAACAGAAATAAGATAAGATAAGATAAGCCTTTATTAGTCCCACAACGGGGAAATTCCAGGATTGCAACAGCACAGGGATAGCAACACTCAGAGCAACAATCAGAAGGCAAGAAAAAAAAACAAGCAAGCAAGAGCAGCTAATAAACATATGTACGTATTACTATAAAATATATATATATACACACACACACAGACACACAGTGCAGAGCATTGTAGCTGGATGGAATAAATATATGAATATATGAACACACAGTGCAGAGCATTGTAGCTAGATGGAATAAATATGTAAATATATAAACACCCACAGTACGGAGCATTGCAGCTAGGTGGAATAAATATGCAAGTATATAAACACACACAGTGCGGAGCAATGTAGCTAGATGGAATAATATGTAGATATATAAATATATAAACACCCACAGTACGGAGCATTGTAGCTAGATGGAATAAATATGCAAATATATAAACACACACAGTGCAGAGCATTGTTGCTAGATGGAATGAAACAGCATAACCTACTGTTATAACCTACATAAAATACTATGTCAACAGGCCAAAAACACAGGCCAAAAGAAACAAATGGCAACCACATAGCATCTCTCAAATAGAGGAAGGGAAAAGAAAAAAAAAATCACGCTAAATAGCGACGAAATACAGACCGTACCATAAGTCCAAATAACTGGCAGAGGCAACAGGACAATGAATGCAAATAACAGAAAAACAATGCCTACAGACCATGACACCCAGGCCAAAAGGAACAAAAGGCAACCCCATAGCATCTCTCAAACAGAGGGAAAAAAAAAATCACGCTAAATAGCGGCGAATACATACAGCTCCATGTACTACAAATAACAAAAAACACAAGCGCATCCCAACAATACAGAGAAGAGAAAAAAAAAAACACTACAGGGATGTCGGAAGGCAAAGCACACGGAAACCAAAAACACACAGTTCGGGAGGTCTCCCTACATCCAGTGTCCAGATCGCTAGCAGGGGGGAAAATCTACGTTTGGGTGGTCTACCCCAGTCCCAGGCCCGCAAGAACAGTACCTCTGGCAGCCGGACCAGGTCGCCGAACCAAGAATCCAGTTTGTCGGGTGGCCGACCCAGAACGCCAAACCAGTGAAGAAGTTTCCCAGGCGGCCGACCCGCGTCAATAGGCCACCAGGACCGAAGGGATGAGCTCGGAAGCGGTCTCCTTACTGAGAGGGACAGCGAGGGGAAGCTGAGCCGAAAACGGGGAATCCCAGCGGCACCCAGTGGGGGGGAAAGGGATCGCGGAAAAGCTGAGGGACCAGTCCGGCGTCGAACAGCGAAAGATCTACAGCTCCTCCTCCGAACTCCACCAGGACTGATGCTGTGCTCCAGCTGGACCCCAAGTGAAACCATGCTGCACACTAGATGGACCCCAATTGGGCCAGGACAGCGTCCTCAATGGGCCCTGATTGGACTGGTGAAGTACCCACGACCGGCCCCGATTGGACCAGCGAAGCACCCACGACGGGCCCCGACTGGGCCGGAGCAGCACCAGGAGCGACCTCCAAACCCGAACCCGGAACCTCCAGGACAGCGACCGGAGCTGACTCATCACCGGTGACCCTGGGAGAAGGCTCAGGAGAAGAAAGAGAACTGGGATCAGGATCACCGGTAGCGGCAGAGCACGGCGAGACAAGCTCGGATGCAGCCGATGGCTGCACCTGGCTCGTCTCCCCGAGAGACAGGCAAAAATGCTCCAGAATAGAAAGGAGGAAGATAAAATAGAGCACTTGCCTGATCTCGGGTTCCACCGCTGTCCAGGACTTCGGCGATCCAGGTTCAGCAAGATGAATGTCCACTTCTGGCTCCCACTTGACTGCGGCGGGCTCCACAGCTGGCATGATGGTGTCCTCAGTCTGGGGATTCCCTGACGCTGATGTCCACACCAAAAACCCGCACGGCGTGGTGGCAGGGGATCCTTGACCTGCTGGGTTGAACCGCTCCTCCGTGGAGACCCGGGGACAGTTAGTCGTCGGCGCAGGCTCCAGTTGGCAGTCCGCCCTCCTCCTCTGCCCATGACGTGGCTGCGGGGCTGGAACCAGGCTCTCCAGGGCCGCAGGCTACTTCCTCGTCCGGCGGTGTAGTCCTGGCACTGGGGAACGCTTAGGAGAAGGAGACACACAGGTAGCAGGTTCACAATTAATAATTGCAGCAGGTGGAGGAAGCTTGGGGGACTGAGAACCCCAAACTTCATCCCCAGGGATCGAACAAAGCAATTCATCCAGTGAAGGAAAAGAATGAAGAGGCACTTGCCTGATCCGCTGAGGGCCAATGGAACCTGCTGCAGTGGACTTGGTTCTTCCCTTCCCCTGATGGATGGTGACGGAGGGCTCCCCGGGAAAACGAGGAGGAGCCACTTACACCAGATCGATGACGGGCACAGCCGGAGCAAGACTCGTGGCATTCTCAGCAGCTGGAGACAGTGCTGAGGAGGAGGGAGGAACAGCCGAGGCAGGCCGGGGACGAGGCACATATAACCCGGAGGCGGCGGCGGCGGCGGCTGTCTTACCCCTCTGGCAAGACACAGCGGCTACAGCTGGCTAGGAGACAGAGTTCGTGTGGCTACCCGGAACTGGATCAGGACGGGGTTCTCGCTGAGGCTGATTATAGGCATGGTGATGACGTTTACCGGCAGAGGACGTGGCAGAGGTGAGGTCAGGGAAACGCTGCACCCGGGCTGGACGGGTGACAGGAGCTGAATTCCAAGGCAAGGAGCAGGGATGCCTCACTGTCGGCCTCCTGTCGGAGTTTCCCTCCAGTCCACGGATCTCCTCCCTCGTCGGAATGACCGTGTTCCGAAGAGTAGGTGAGGATTCCTTGGCCGCCCTCTCAATCTGCTCTCGTAGTGCCACAATCCACGTCACTCTCTCTTTTCCTTCCGGAAAGGAGGTCAGATGGTCCTTTAATAAAGTCCTCTGAGCAAGATCCAGGTGCTCATATGCAGCATAGGTGGGCATAAGGCAGCGGGCATCGGCCAGGTAGCCATCCACCTCCCACAACCACTCGGGGCAAAACCCACGTTCGAATGCTGACATGCTGTCAAAAATACAGGCACCCAGAAAAAGGGAAAAACTACAAGCCACATTAAAGCAAACTCACAGTCACCGGCGTCTCGTTTTGGCTGCAACCTACTGTCATGGGTGGTCCTCGCGGACCACTAATGAGACGCTGTAGGCAATCAATGAGTTTGCATATTTATTAAGAGGCAAACACAAATAAAGACTACACTAGACACACTGACGATATACACAGACTAAGGAATAAACGTACTGAGAGAAGCAAGGAACAAGAGGATGACTGGAGCTGGGAAATAGGGACTCCAGCCTAACGTTGGGGAGACCAGCATTATTCGTATGTGAGGTCGCAGCCCGGAGTAACCTAAGCTGCTCCCTTAAATAGGGCTAAGGATTAATCAGCTGATGAGGCAGTTATCAGCTGAATGCAGTCCAACTGTTGCAGAGGAGCTCAGCTCTGACAGCTGGAAGCCCCTCTGAGACGCTGTCAAAATAAAAGCTCGGAGAGCTACAATGAACTACACAGAATGGGAGGAAAATACTGCATGACCCGAGCGCGGACAATATTGGTGCTCAGACCATGACAGTTGGTATGGTGTTTTTGGGCTGATGTGTAGTGCCGTTTCTCCTCCAAACATGCTGTGTGTTGTGACATTTAAAAAGTTCACTTTTGGTTTCATCTGACCAGACTATAGTCTCCCAGTATTTTACTGGCTTGCCCAAATGTTGTGCAGCAAACTTTAAATGAGCTTCAACATGCTTTTTCTTCAGCAATGGAGTCTTGTGAAGTGAGCAGGCATAGAGCCCATGTTGGCTGAATGCATTACTTATTGTTTTCTTTGAAACAGCAGTACCTGCTAACTCCAGGTCTTTCTGGAGCTCTCCATGACTGGTCTTTGGCTCTTGGATAACTCTTCTTGTGGCGGGTTGATTCAACCCCCCCCCCCCCCAACACACAGGACAATCAGCTCTCTTCTCTTGGTTTTTCCCGCTGCACTACTGAGATGTAATGTGCCATTCATGTATTGTGATGTAATGTGCCATGCATGTGTTGTGATGTAATGTGCCATTCATGTATTGTGATGTAATGTGCCATTCATGTATAGTGTTCATGCATCCTGTCCTTACTGTGACCTAGAGACAGATCAATATGTAGATGTGCCTTGTAACCTCTTTGTCCTGCAAGCTGGAGCAGAGGACAGCAATCTGCCTATTGTTATGTAGGTCTATCAAATGCAAATGTCTCATGCCTGTTCTGCAGTCTCTTTGATCGTACCAACTGCTGTGAATCCGCTTTGATGTATTGTCTGAGTTGGGTATAAATACTGCACAGGTTCTGTAACTCATTCTCTCAATCTCACTTCTGCAACTGCTGCTGCTGGACACATGCACTTTGTGTCCCTCTGGAGAGCCGTGGGCTCGCTCCCGGCGCGCATGCACGGCGCCAGGAGTGGAGCTCGTGACGGCGGTATGATTAATAAAACTCCGCTTAAAACCTTCAACAACGCCGCTTATTATTTCATGCCGCCGCATTCTGATAATTCTTTTGACTCCTCTGTCAGAAATCTTGTGAGGAGCTCCTGGTCATGGCCAGTTTCTGGTAAAATGATGTTCTTTCCACTTCCAAATGATGGCTCCAACAGTGCTCACTGGAACATCCAGCAGTCTAGTAATGCAGCTGTAACCAACGCCATCATTATATGTTTTGCAACAATAAGGCTATGAAGATCTAGAGAGAGCTCTTTGCTTCTATCCATTGTGAGTTTTTTGTGGTGTGACAATCTGATATTCACAGACCTTTTTAAAGGCTATCAGTCAGGATTTAACCAGCTGAAATGAATTTGCAGTGATGGGGGTGGGGAATGCCTTTTTGCACCCCGTTTTCTTCATGTGTTCAATACTTATTCCCTGTGTCATTCCACTTAATTAAATATAACTTGTTTTGTGAACACAGTTGCTTGGATTTCTTTGTATGTATGTATTGCTTGGGTTGTTACTGATATCTGGTGAAAATCTCAGGTCAATGGCTCCATCAGAAATATGTTTAATGAGAAAAAAGTTGATGTGTTTAATACTTATTTTCCCCGCTGTATATAGACTATATACCGTATTCCTGACATTTTCTCATAAAAATGAAAGAATAAAGCCTTTCTGCTTGTGGCCATGCAAAATGTCTCAACTATAAGCATTCTGCTCCACTTGAAACAAAAAAATCCATCAGTCTTCAGATCATTGCAGATTTGGTGAAAAATTTACATCCATTTCATGAATCCACCCGTCTGTATTTGTACAGATGTACTCCATATTGTGTGTACTTCATGTGCTTCTTGTGTGAGTTCAATCATTGCAGCCAGTGAAGATTCAGTATACTGTGGGATATACTTGTGTGAGATACGCAGTGATGCAGACAGAGTGCTTTATTAAGCCAGTTACCTCTGCAGCTCAGTGCAGCTCATTTGGCTTAGATTTGCCCTTTAAAAGGTAATTGGCTTCGTGTCCGGCTCACCAGACAGAACCAAAACAGATTAGCGAGACGGGCAGAAGAGAGAAAGGTCTGCAAACATAGAAACACATGCACATGCACACATACAGATGACCCCCCCTCCCCCGGGTCAGAAAACACACAAATCAGACATTAATGTGTATCTGCAGTTCGGTAAACTGACGGCACATAAATAATGTGGTTGAACTGAGGGAAGTGGGGGATTGGAGCAGGCAAAATGGGAAAATCAAGGTGAGGAGCTTTCACCTAAAATAAGGTTTTTATCAGGAAAATGGATGTAGATAAATAAAACAATATATGGACCTGTGAGAATTTCAGTCACAGCCTGTGTTGTATATCAGACTTTACATTTAGGTACTTTGTATATGGATGAATATTGTGTAGGTGTCATCTGGTTTAATGCTTCATGTGGAGGTAGGTAGAGTTTCCAGAAATTTTACTCAAGTAAAAGTGGTGTTATCCTATGACATTAATTTCTCAAGTATAAGCATGAGTAGTTATCTAAAAATTACCTGAATAGATGTGTCTAATTTAAAAATGGATAGCTTCTTTGAGTTGTGAATAATAATCATGCTTTTGTCAATTTGTGAGATTGGTCTCTTAAATTTGTGGGGGTTTTTCTCATACAGTAGATTTGAGATAAACTATCCAGATGTGCCTACTAATATAATCCAAATTAGTGTATATTTAAACAATATTACAGGAGAGGGAGTATGGAATCACACCTGTAGTTAGTATATTCATGATACCGTGTGACCTCGAGTGTAATATAGCTTTTATACAACAATTCTGTAAGCACAATTTATTAAATGACAGCAATACTGGACAAAATATTATGATTTGTTTGTGTAACCAGTTATTCTGCACAGCTGAGAAAAAAATAGTCCCTTCTAAATGTAGCCAGTAACTGTTGCTAAACAGCTCAATCAGCATGAAGACATCTATTGTCATTTCACACACATGTAAACAAATGAAATATTGTCAAATGCAAAAGTCAATGTTCAGAAAACATACCAGTCACCTGTTGAGTCAGTACCACAGAAGGGCTGATCAAAATGTGGCCAATGCAGGTGGAAAGTTAGAATGCTAGCGATTTGACTTCAGCATACTTCACTTGGTTTTTCTTGGCATTTTCATATGAAACAAAGAGTCCATCACCACAAAGGTATTGTGGTTAGTTAATTGAGCCAATAAATCCAGCTCTAGCACTGCCTATTTTTTTAAACAGATATGAAATAGCTTAACAATGTTTATACAAGGGCAGACTTTGTAAACTGAATAAAGTTTTTTTCAAAAGTGTGGGGCTTCCAGGTCAGGCAAGAAATCTTTTCAAACAGTGCCTCATTGTGGAAATTAATGTGTCCAACACAGTATTGCAATTCTCACTGAGAGTTGACAGTAAATTACAACGGTTAATTAATTAACGGTTACATGGACACCTTTGAAGTGGAGTGATACATATCCAGTGAAACATTGGAGTGTAATTATTGTGGAATATGATAACTCCTGGAATCCCTATTGTCCAATCAAATTGCTTCATCAGAACTAACTGTTGCATAAAAAGAAACAGTAGACAGTAATGCATTATATATTTTCTGATCTGGAAGAGAAAGTGTGTATTTTGACTTCAGCCACATTTCTGCTTCACTCTCACTGCTTGAGTTGATTTGTGCATCATTAATTAAAGAGAACATAGTCGCAGGTTCTCTTGTTATCCTTTCGGTCTGGAAATTGATTGATTGAACAAAAGACCAGTGACATGCAATGAGGCTCATGGCTGGTGAGGCATTGATGGTTTCTGAGTCAGATTTACAAACATATAACCCAATAGATTAAGTTTACATTCAACATGCAGTTGAAAGCTTGCATGGTTTTAGAATCTACTAATCCTACATTTTTAAAATCAGATTTTATAAATAAATTTATCAAAACAAGTGTAAGGAACTTTACTGAATTACCTCTTAAAGGAATACACAGAAAAGGCAGTAATAAAAGTCCATGTTTTCATTTTGTAACTCTCCTTGAGTATAGACAACGTGCAAGGACCCTTGGTTACACAAGTATAATGTATTAAGTTATTTTTACAAACAAGTTTTTTGGGGAACAGAATTTATTATACTTTGTTTCCGGCCAAGGGAGAATATAAATTAATGGCTCAGAGAGCTGTGTCTCTGTGTGTTGCAGCTCAGCAACTTACACTCATTTATTACAAATCCAAGTATTTACAACAACTATGCATGCATGGTCTTACCTTTAGTTGTAAATGAAGTAAATTTGCCTATCCTTCTGGACAAAAATCACTGTGACTGTTAAAAAATGTCCTTATCTTCTTATAGTTTTAAAAAAAATCCTGTGCTTACGGTGCTCAAGCATGCCCTGCCCCCTCGTTGGGGCAGCGGTACTGTGTAACCTCTGGCTGTGATTTTTACCTAAAGTTTTATGTCAGATTAGAAGACTAAATATGTTATAAACACACGTGAAGGTCATTATCTAGACTATGGAAAGTGAGGGGACACAATAAAAGTGGCTACAAACAGTATTGTGTTGACTTACAGAGAGATGCAACAGGAACGTGCATACTGGCACGAGATCAATCCAGTTTGTGAAGGATTGTGCAATCATCTGAGGCTCCATTTTTTGCTGCATTGCTTCACCTCTCTGCCTTGAATTTGAGTAGGGAATACACAGATTCATTGATCTTAAATTTAAGTATTCATGAAATGATTAGAATCATTCAGAAATTACATTTAGAACTACAAAAACAGATCAGAAGATAAACAATAAAATTTATCTATCGCTATTGCTTTTTTTTATTTTCCCTTGCAGTCAAGGGAGGCAGGTGCGGCTCTGCCTCACCTGCCTCCCTTGACTGCACATCACTGCAAAAGACTCAGAATTAGAAAATTTTAGATAAATCTCAGATCTCTGATTGGTTGAAAATTGTGATATAACAGTAAAATAGTAGTGATAGTTTAAAAAAAATCTGAGCACAGAGATACTGACAGAGCGACAGTGGTATGTGGGGCAAGTGTGTAAATCTATTAGAATGCACAAGTCACTGTCAATTATTAAACATCATGCAACAGTTAGTTCCAACTGAGCAATTTGATTGGACAATAGAGATTCCAGGAGTTACTAAAATCCCTGATAACTGCACTCCAGTTTCCCTGGATATGTATCACTCTGCTTCAAAGGTGTTCCAATAACCATTAATTAAGATAAGATAAGATAAGATAAGATAAGCCTTTATTAGTCCCACAACGGGGAAATTCCAGGATTGCAACAGCACAGGGATAGCAACACTCAGAGCAACAATCAGAAGGCAAGAAAAAAAAAAACAAGCAAGCAAGAGCAGCTAATAAACATATGTACGTATTACTATAAAATATATATATATACACACACACACAGACACACAGTGCAGAGCATTGTAGCTGGATGGAATAAATATATGAATATATGAACACACAGTGCAGAGCATTGTAGCTAGATGGAATAAATATGTAAATATATAAACACCCACAGTACGGAGCATTGCAGCTAGGTGGAATAAATATGCAAGTATATAAACACACACAGTGCGGAGCAATGTAGCTAGATGGAATAACATGTAGATATATAAATATATAAACACCCACAGTACGGAGCATTGCAGCTAGACGGAACAAATATGCAAATATATAAACACACACAGTGCAGAGCATTGCCGCTAGATGGAATGAAACAGCATAACCGTCTACCCAGCTATCCTGCATGGTATGATTATGTGCCCATACACACTCTCACCCTCCATAGCGACCGGCATGCTCCTAGTTGTATGCCGGAGAGGACCACTGTGTAAGTCTATTGCATCTTCTGCATTCAAAAAACTATTAGTTTGTTACGTCTTTTTTGCTATCTCTGCGAGCAGCCCTGCTTAGGTTACTACTATTACTAACCATTATTTACTATTGACTCCTGGTCGGCACTTTAAGGCAATATTAATGGAATATGCCAGAACGATGGACATTTTTCCAAATATAACACGGAGTTAAATTATGAACCGTCATCAGAAGAGGAGAAAAGAAGAAGCCAGGTTATTTCCAAGGAAACCTCCTGGTGTGCAAAAATTTAATCAGCTGACCTGGACAATCTGGAGAAAAGCAAAAACGAGGATAACACGGAAAAACCACAATACTTTTGTGGTGATGGACTCTTTATTTCATCTGAAAATGCCAAGAAAGGGGAGCAAAGTGTGCAGAAAAAATTGCTAGCATGCTAACTACTAGCCATCGGCTAACTACTGGTGTTGTGCTCCATGTTTTGATCTCGGGTTTTCTGCAGTACCAACTCAACAGGTGTATGTTTTATAAACAATGACTTTTGCACTTGGCAATATTTAACTTGTTTACATGTGTGTGAAATGACAATAGATGTCTTCATGCTGATTGAGATGTTTAGCAACAGTTACTGGCTACATTTCATCCATCCATCCAGCCATCCATCCAGCCATCCAGCCATCTTCTACCACTTTTCTGGAGGTCCGGGTCACCGAGGCAGCAGTTCAAGCAGAGAAGCCCAGACTTCCTCTTCCCAGCCACCTGCTCCAGTTCTTTAGACAGGGTACCAAGGTGTTCCCAGACCAGCTACATTTAGAAGGGGCTATTTTTTTCTCAGCTGAGCAAAATAACTGGTTAAACAAACAAATCATAATATTTTGTCCAGTATTGCTGCCATCTATCTGTAAATGTAAGAAATCTCTGTCTGTGTGTTTGTGTCTGTCTGTCTGTTCCACGTATATCTCTTGAACTGTTTGTCAGACTGGCCTCAGATTTTAAACGTGGTTTCCTGAGGTTACGAGGGTGTGCATCCCCAAATATGGAGTCTCTCAGTCAAAATATGTAATTTTTACCAATAAAAGTTTAGCCACTGCTCTGTGACCGCTCTCTGTGTCTTCATGTCCTGGCTTCAAGAAGTGTGGGCGGGGTTTCGGATTGACTCCGTGCTCATTGGATAATACCCCGCATCACGGCTATGCTGATTGGATAATACACACCATCACAACCTGTCAGTCACCACAGCGCTTTGCAAACAAAGATTTTATAAGTGCTCTGCTGCTGAGGTTACGAGGGTGTGCATCCCCGAGTATGGAGTTGCTCAGTCAAAATATATACCATAAAGTTGCTGTGATTGATAACGGCAGACGGGGAGCCGTGGTGCTGCAAAGGACATCGCTGGCATGTGGGTAAAGCAGTAGCTGAGACTCCCATTAACCGGGCAACACTGGTGTTTGACGGGGCGCTCCATTATCGTTCGTTGGGAGGCACACTCAGCCTGCCCGGTCAGTGGTAGACGACAGTCCCGACTGCTGCTTCATTGTGGAGCAAAATGGCCAGATCAACTGCATATTACATGCAGACACATATGCATGCTTTGACTAAACGACAACAAGATGCAAAAATGTCCAAATAATGAAATAAATCATTTTTATTTAAATGTTTACAGACAAATGGGCAACACTGATAAAAAACTTGCAGCCAACTGGCTCATTCTTCTCTGTGTGTGTGTGTGTGTGTGTGTGTGTGTGTGTGTGTGTGTGTGTGTGTGTGTGTGTGTGTGTGTGTGTGTGTGTGTGTGTGAATGGTGAGGGGATCGGTGTCGTACATGGATGCCCTGAATTTCCCTCTAGGGATAATAAGGTACACAAGATACAAATACAAAAATATAATACTGTTTGGTGTTTTGTACTTTAAATATTGCTAAAATATAAAAGGATGCACTACAGTGGATCTCAAATATTTGTAAACGTGGCCTGTTATAGTACTGCATGACTTTATTGATGATAGACTATAAACTACTCATAAACTAAATTATAATGATGACTGAACAACTCCCATTCCTCAAAGTGCAAGATACAACATTTATGAATATAAGTCATAAAAAAATCACACAAATAAGTGATCTGACAAAAAAATAAACAAGCGGCTCTTAAACTGTGGCTAATATTGCATGCCCCACTCATTTTCAATTATTCTCTAATATTCACACAATCAAATAAATCTCAGTTCAGTTCCTTTCATATTTGTCAAAGTCTAACATGTGATTGCCTACATATAGGCTACACCTCTGCATTCCACCTTCAAACACAGCTTACATATGGGCCTGTAAAGCCTGACTGGGCTACCTGTTTCAGACAGGAATACTTGCTTTCTATGGGCATGCACTAGTTTAATAAACTGTGCTTGTGGAACTGTTGTATAAAAGCAATATTACACTGGAGGTCATTGAATAGAATATACACAGCTGTGGCATGTCTGATGCCGTCTGCGTTCATTGATACCGAACTCCCTCTTGTGTAATATTGCTTAACTACATACTATTTTGTGAACTCTACATGTTTTTTTTTTTAATGTAGATGTTTTTACACTTAACAAATTTACTGTAAATAATTCTAGTTTGTCTTTTTTTTTAACATTTTGCTGCTTGGTGTCACCATAGTTACAACAGTTACTGTTAGTATATGCCTGCTAACATCCTTCTGTGCATTCATTTCTGACTTGATGAAGCTATTTGGATGAATGGTGAAATGTTTCAAAATTAAAAAAAAAAACAAAACTTGAATCCAATTGATGTGTCTGAGCTTTTATACAGTGTATTTATCCACCTGGATGACTGAAAGCCTTTATTAATTTAATAACTTTGAAAAATGTGATTACGTTTGCTTTCATTTAAATTCAGTTAGCATAGCAAAATTTAATTTATTATACCTAGAGCAGAAAAATAGCATACCCTGACCATTTAAAAATCTTTCTTGCTGTACTTTAGCATGTGAGTGGATGTGGGACAACCTGACCTGCTGGAAGGGTGCCAATGTTGGTGAGGTTGTGGTGGTCAGCTGTCCAGAGTTCTTTCATGACTACATTGGACCTGAGGAAGGTAAACAGCACAAAGAGATTAGCATCCTCAATGGATGATTGATACTGAATTTCAAATGTATTTCATTTAGTTTTCTTCATTTTTTTTCTTTCAGAAATAGGGAAGGTCAGTCGTAATTGCACTGAAGATGGATGGACTGAACCTTTCCCTCACTATGTGGACATCTGCTTCTCCTATGACAACACTACCAAACCTGTATGGGCCCGTTTACTTCAGCTAGATCAGGGGTCTACAGTCTGTGACTCTGGAGCCACAACTTTTTTGCTTATAATCTGTGGTATTGATGACAAAAAATTACAAATTTATGAGTAAAAAATATGCACATTTTCCAAGATAGAAATGAGCAAAATTATAAGGGGAAAAAAGTCACAATTAGAAAAGTTTCAGAATTGAGGAGGGGAAAGCTCACCTATTACCAATCTTGTCAGTAGCAGTGGGACAATAGTAAAACTTCATTTCGTGAATTTTTCAGCTAAAATAATTGTGATTAGAAATATTATCACAATATCAAATTATTGTTAAAACTAAAAAATAATGGAATCACTTTATGGTACATTTGATTGGAAAACTATATTCACTCCACTCTAATTGAACATCCTTTTACATGAAAAGTAACATGAACTATCATACAGTAAATACATGAATTATAGCAAAAACTTCAAATGGCACTGTGGCATTAAATTGAACTACTTATTGTGAACCACTTCAATTTAAAATTAAAAATATAATTTAAAAATTGAGCAGCACTTTTATGCTGATTGTTTCAATCAATAAACACTATTGCTTACAAATGTAGTAAATTAATTTCAAGTGTTTTTATCACCCCCCCACCCCCCCCCCCCCCCCCACCCACCCCCCCATCCCATGGATTGCCACCTTATTGTGGTGGGGTGAGCCCTCATGATCCCAGGAGCTATGCTGTTGGGGGCAATTTGCCTCTGGTAGAGTCTTCCAAAACAAACAGGTCCTGGGTGAAGGGCCAGACAAAGAGTGATCCAAAACACTCACATGATGAATGTTCAAGCAAGGATTCAGTGTACCCCACCTGGTAAGGGATAACTGGGGCCCCGGCATGGAGCCAGGCCTTGGGGAGGGGCTCGACGGCAGGCGCCTGGTGGCTGGGTTTCTGCCCATGGGACCTGGCCAGGCTCAGCCCGAACGAGTCACTTGAGTCTGCCCTCCAGTGGGTTCACCGCCCACAGGAGGGATCATGGGGGTCTGGTGCTATGTGTATCAGGTGGCAGTTGAAGGCAGAGACCTTGGTGGTCCAACCCCTGGCTTACTAAACTGGCTTTTGGAATGTGAAACATCACCTCTCTGGTGGCCAAAGAGCCTGAGCTTGTGCATGAGGTTGCGAGATACCGACTAGACATAGTTGGGCTCTCCTCAATGCACAGCTCGGGTTCTGGAACCAGTCCTTGGTCTTTTCTGGAGCATGGGTGGGTATCCTTGTATCCTTGTATCCTCCTGTCTGGCCTCCTCTATGCTGGGGTTCTCCCCAGTAGATGAAAAGTAGTTTCCCTGCACCTTCGGGTTGGGAAACAGGTCCTGACCATCATTTGTGCCTATGCACCAAATGATGTTTCAGGGTACCCACCCTTTTTGGAGTCTCTGACCGGGGAGCTGGAGAGTGCTCCTCTCCGATGACAGGGGAGGATGCCATTCAGACCTGGTAGACCCAAATGGACAGTAAGGGTGTTCTGTGAATTTCTGGCTGATACCCTATTCCAAGAATATAGAACATAGAACTGATGCACCTATATCAATCCTCACTCAATGAAGCTCGCTCTGCCTACTACTCCAGCATCATTCACTCTGGATCCTCCAAGCCCCGCACTCTGTTCTCCACCATCAACAAACTCCTCAAACCCCAGGACATCATTTCATCATCCTTCACCCCTGAGAAATGCAATAGCTTTCTATCATTTTTCCATTCCAAAATTGACAATATTCACAACCAGCTTGCCTCCTCCCCAGCTATCACCCCTGACTCAGAACCCACTTTTTCTCCACCCATAGATAAACAGCTCTCCCTTTTCTCACCCATAACCACTGATGAACTTTCCGAAATACTCTCCAGCATGAAATCATCTACATGCCCCCTGGCCCCATCCCCTCCCCCCTTATCAAAGCCTGTCTCACCCCTCTTGCCCCCCTTATCATCGACACCATCAACTCCTCCCTCACCACTGGCACTGTCCCCCCATCACTTAAGATTGCTGCCATCACCCCCCTCCTTAAGAAACCTGGCCTGGACTCTGACGACCCCAACAATTTCAGACCTATCTCCAACCTCCCATTTCTGGCTAAAATATTGGAAAAAGCTGTCGCCACCCAACTCAAGAAACACCTCCTCTCCAACAAACTCTACGAAACATTTCAATCTGGATTCCGTTCTCACCACAGCACTGAAACCGCCCTCCTCAGGGTCACCAATGACCTCCTGCTCGCCTCTGACTCTGGCTCCCTCACCATTCTTCTCCTCCTCGATCTCAGCGCTGCTTTCGATACCATCAATCATTCCATCCTGCTCCGTCGTCTGCTTTCTATTGGCATCACTGACTCCGCCCTCTCTTGGTTCACCTCCTACCTGTCTGAGAGATTCCAGTACATCTCCATCAACAATCATAAATCACGCACCACCCCTGTCTCACACGGTGTCCCTCAAGGCTCAGTGCTCGGTCCAACCCTTTTCACTCTCTACATGCTTCCGCTTGGTCACATCATCCGACAACATGGTCTTCACTTTCACTGCTACGCCGACGACACCCAGCTGTACATCTCTTCTAAATCCATCACCCCCGCCATTCTCTCCACCATCACCAACTGCCTTACAGACATAAAAACCTGGATGACTAACAACTTTCTCAAGCTAAACAGCAATAAAACAGAAATCATCATTTTTGGACCAAAATTTCTTTTACCCTCTTCCCAGAACTTTTCATTCCAAATCGATGGTCACTCAGTCACCCCCTCCCCCCTGGCCAGAAACCTCAGCATTATCATGGGCCCCACCCCCTCCTTCAAATCTCACATCAACCATATCACCAAAACATCATTTTTTCATCTTCGCAATATTGCACGCCTCCGTCCCACCCTCTCACCCTCTGCTGCTGAAATACTCATCCATGCCTTCATCACCTCCAGACTTGATTACTGTAACAGCATTCTGTATGGACTTCCTTCCACCATCCTCCAAAAACTACAGTATGTCCAAAACTCAGCCGCCCGCCTACTTACTCACTCCCGCTCCAGAGACCACATCACTCCTCTCCTCCGTCAGCTCCACTGGCTCCCCATTCAACAGCGCATCAACTTCAAGATCCTCCTCTTCACTTATAAAGCTCTTCATAACCTCGCCCCCTCATATCTAACTGACCTTCTGTCTCGTCATTCTTCCACTCGTCTCCTCCGCTCTGCTGACGCTCACCTTCTTACCCCCATCACCAAGACAAAATTCCGCACCCTGGGTGATAGATCATTCGCCATCGCCGCACCAACCCTCTGGAATTCCTTGCCCCTTCACATCCGGTCTGCCAACACACTTGCTTCTTTCAAAAGTCAACTCAAAACCCATCTTTTCAAATCTACCTATAAAAACTGACTGCCTCTTCTACCTATGTGTACCTACCTTGTCTGTTTACCCGTTCTCTGTGTGTTTGTCCCTATGCTGCTTTGTAAAGCGTCTTTGAGTATTTAGAAAAGCGCTATATAAGACTGATGTATTATTATTATTATTGTTATTATTATTATTACCTCCGGAGGAGCTTCAACCACATTCCGAGACTGAAGACATGAAATCTGAATGGGCCTTGTTCTCCACCTCCATTGCTGAAGTGGCTGCTCAGAGCTGTGACCGTAAGGTTGTCGGCGCCTCTCCTGGTGGCAACCCCCAAACCAAATTGTGGACGCCAGAGGTGAATGGGGCCATCAAACTGAAGAAAGAGTCCTACTGAGCTTGGTTGGCTTGTGGGACTCCTGAAGCAGCTGAGTTGTACCGGCTGCAGGTTGATGCGATGTGATTTCTGCCCAGTGCTCTGAATGTCAAAGTGAAGAAATTCACTAAATGGGGTCTCCATTTAGATCCTCCTGTTGCAGCCCTGCTGGCTGCTTTCTCTTTGTGCTTGTTACTACTGTTCCCAATGTTGTAACTGGATAAAATCCTGGAATAGAACATCCCCTGGCTTCGGCTATGCAGCATCTAGTGCCAGTAGTGAGCTGGCCTCCAGCTGCCACGCCAGACGAGCTACCTGCATGGGTTGCTTCGCCTGGGGATTCTGGGACTACACCTCGTATCATGCCAGCTGCGGGGGCTGCTGCAGCAGAGCCAGAGTTGGACATCCAGAGGGCCGGGTTCAAGATGCCTCTGCCTGGATCGACAGAGTCCTGGATGAAGGTGGAGCTTGAGTTCAGGCAAGTGCTCTTTTTTGTTTTCACCCTGTCTGTTTTGGAGAGATCTTGCCTGGCTCTTGGTTGGGAGTGCCAGGTAGAGCCATCAGCTGCGCCTGAGCTCACCTTGCTGGGCTCCACTCCCACTAGTAACCTTGACCCTGTGTCTATGCCCCCCCCCCCCCCATCAGATCGTTCTCCTAGGGTTATCATTGAACATACAACTTTGCCAGAGGCCTCCGTGGATGTTGCGCCTCAGCCCGAGGCCTCAGTGGGTGCTGTGCCTCAGCCTGAGGCCTCCGTGGGTGTTGTGCTCCAGCCTGAAATCTCTGTGGGTGCTGCTCCCCCTCCATCTGGGCCATCATGGGTGCTACACCCCAGCCTGGGGCCGTCATGGATGATGCGTCCCAGTCTGAGTCAATCGTAGGTGCTGTGCCCCAGCTTGGGCCTGTGAAGAGTGTTGAGTTTCAGCCCGGGGGCCAACGTGGGTGCAGCACCTCAGTCCAAGGCCACTGCGCATGCGACGCCTCAGTCTGAGGCGACCGCGGGTGCGATGCCTTAGTCCGAGGCTGCTGTGTGTGTGACGCCACCGTCCAAGGCCACCACGGGTGCTGCTGTCCCACCTTCTATGGCCTCCGAGGGTGCTGCTGTCCCGCCGTCCATGGTCTCAGAGGGTGCTGCTGGCCCACCGTCCGTGGTCTCAGAGGGTGCTGTGGGTGCAGCTATGCCCCATCCCGGGGCTGCCGCGGGTGCTGCTGTACCTCATCCCAGGGCCGCTGCAGGTGCTGTTATGCCTCATCCCAGGGCCGACATGGGTGCTACTTTGCCCCAGCCTGGGGCCGCCACCCGGGGGGGAAGGGGGGGTCAGGGAACATTTGCCAGTCATGCCAGAGGTCATGGGATCCTCGCCAGCCACGCTGGAATTCCAGGAAGTTGGGAGACCTCCACCCTCCGATCCACCCTGCTCCCCAGTTCAGTGGCCAAGGGACAGTGGCGAGCCACCAGATCAGCCCTGGATTTCGGTCCAGGGATTATTGGACTGGGGAAGGCCCCCTGACTCACTGGCTGGGTGGGTTCAGTGGTCCACGGACTTGGGTAGACCACCCGACCCATTTTGGTTTGTTTGATTTAGTGTCTTGGATTTTGTGTTGCCCCGGACTGTTGTTTTTGGACTCTGTGCGGGGGGGAAGACTTTGTTTCAGCCCGCCTGGCCTTGGACCCCCATCGCCCGCCCTGGGGGGGGGGGGTGCTTCTTTTGTTTGTGTTTTTTGGCTTTGATGGTACTTTGGGGTGTCTGGACTCCACCCCTTGGAGGGGGGACTCTGTCATGATCGGGGGTACGGTTAGGATTGTGCCCATGCTTTATGTTCATTTATGGGTTTGTTTTCATTTTATTATTATTATGAATATGAGTTTGTTTATGATTTAGTCCCTTATTTATTTCCATATCTTCCCCTGTCGTCTGGTGTCTGTGTCTCATGTTTGTCCTTTTGTATTTTGTTATGTTTTTGTATGGTGCCCTGCTTGTTCTGTCTGTGTCTCCCTGTCTGTGAGTGTGTCACTGTGCAGCTCCTCCCATCCTGTGAGTTCACCTGTTGCCCTGATTACTTTCCCAGCTGTTCTGTGTTTCCCAATTATGAGTTCCCTATTTGTGCCTGTCTCTGTTCAGTGTTCTTCGTGAGGGCATCGCGCCATTTCCATATCTCGTTCCCATGTCTTGTTCCATGTCTATGCCACGTGAGTCTTGCCATGCCATGTTTATGTTTTGTTTGCCAAGTTTAGTTTTGTGCAGTTTAGTTGAGTTAATAAATCACTGTTGCACCTTGCCTGCCTGCGCTTCTGGGTCCTTTTTTGTATCCTGATCTGCCCGGAGAGCAGATCGTGATAGATGTCCTATTGGCTTCTTCTAGCAATGACCTACAGGTCTTACTGGGAAGGTTTGGTACTGCATGTGAGGCGGACAGGATGAGAATCAGTACCTCCAAATCCGAGTCCATGGTCCTTAGCCGGAAAAGGGTGGATTGTCCTCTCTGGGTTAGGGACAGGGTCCTGTCCCAAGTGGAAGAGTTCTTGGGGTCTAATTCACAAGTGATGGGAGAATGGAGCGAGAGATTGACAGATGGATCAGAGCAGCATCTGCAGTGATGCTGACATTGTACTGGTCTGTTGTGGTGAAGAGGGAGCTGAGCTCTAAGGCAAAGCTGCCAACTTACAGTTCAGTCAACCTTCCGACCCTCACCTATGGTCACGAACTTTGAGTAAAGACCAAAAGAATGAGAACACGGATACAAGCAGCTGAAATGAGCTTTCACCATTAGAGATAGAGTGAGGAGCTCAGTCAACTGGGAGAGGCTCAGAATAGGAGGTGTTTTGGGCATTTCCCACTGGGAGGAAACCCCAGGGCAAACCCAGGACATGTTGGAGAGACTATGTTGCCCTGCTGGCTTGGGAATGCCTTGGTATCCTCTATGAAGAGCTGGGGGAGGTTTCTGGGGAGAGGAAAGTCTGGGCTTCTCTGCTTGAAGTGCTACCTTCACGACCCGGACCTCCAGAAAAGTGGTAGGGGATGGATGGATGGATGGATGGATGGATGAAGGATGTTTTTATCACAGCAAATTAGTTGCCACGGCCAAGATGTGTAGAGTGATGATTTAGAGTGAAGTGATGATATAAAGTACAAGGAGACAAAGAAGAGTGATGTCTGAAGATAGAGTTGAGGTTTGATTGGACACAGCAATGATGATAGAAGGACTACAGCTCCTGACCAGATAGAGTGATGATATAGAGTGAAGTACATGGCGGTAATGCACCTGTAAGCTGGTTGCCAACTGCCAATCAAATCTAAAAGAAGAAGACGAAGAAGAATACTTAGATTATAGCAGAGAGAGCAGCACAGGGAGCTGGCAGGAGGAACAAGAGGAAGTTCCATAAGAAATGAATCTGAAGTTTAATATGATTAATCTGATAAATCTAATCTGATTGTTTGTGCCTGATATGCTTTTTACAGATATAAATCAGTACTGGACTTGTTCATTGTTTTTAAATTAAAAAATCTTTGTACATCAGAGACTGTATGAGGTGATCCATAACAAGTTACTCATTAAAAAATACACTTTAAAGATCTAAAAAAAAAAACAAAAAAAAACCCTGTATTTTGTCCAACCCCTAGTTGGCAGTATTGTCTATCACAGATTTACCTTCATTTTAAAGTTCAAATGTGCTTTCCAAAACCTGCTTAAAATGGCCTTTTCGTAGTCGAGGCTGTTGACCCCTGACCTAAATCTATTTACACATCACATGTACAGTATACAGTATGTAAAACATATTCTCATGATCTATCTCTGATCATTAGGACATGTACTACGCATCAGTCAAAGCACTTTACACAGTTGGGTACAGCACGTCGCTGGTGTCTCTGACTACCGCTATGGTCATTCTTTGCAGATTCAGGTAAGGTTTTCTCTCATTTTTTTGGTTTAAGGTAGTGTATGATACTTTTGGAAACTCTGGTTTTAGTGACACCCGATGGCTGCTAAACAGAAGTGGGCAGAGTAACCAGAAATTGTATTCTGTAAAAGTAAGGCTGCCACATTATTTTAATTACTCAAGTATGAATGAGTGTATAGCCACCAAAAAGTTATGTTAAAAAGTTTGTATGTGTAAAAAAAAGTCACTTGACAAGTGAATAACTTTGATCAGGTTGATTCTATTGAATAATAAACAAACTATAAGTACTGGTCTCAGGAAAATGAAGTGTTCTAAACTAGTCAAATGTACATCCAGTATAACCAAAATCATGTCATATATAGAAAATAATAAATCTTTTCTGAGCCAGAAAACAATGGTTTCAAGAACATATGATTACAAGTACAATGCAAAATATTAATAAATGCAAAAATGATTAAAAACATAGTCAGCAAAAATTATAGACAAGCCATTTTTTAGACAGTTTTCTCCCTGTGCAGTATTTTTGTGAAGACCCATGTTGACCATAAGGGCTTAAATCCACAGGCTAATGTCAAATTACAGTTTTACATTTGTGCTATCAAAGGGAGAGGTGAAGAGTACATACCTGCTGATGTTTTGATAATTGAACAAGCTTACAAATCCAGACTTCAGTTTAGTCCCAGTAATATAAGTTTTGACAAGTTTACTGCACTTTAACTCACATTTCATTTTATTCATTTCTAAGGACTGTGATGAGATTTCCCACTAATGCATTTGAGACTGTGACATGAATAATGGGGTGAATGGGCTGCATTTCAGTTACATGTCACAAACCCCTGTGCGCCATTACACGGCACACGAGGAAGGGAATGAAAAACCCAATCTCAGGAGTAGAGAGTGCCATGTTTATTACAGTTCACCAAATTAGCAAGTCCAGTAATCACCACGTACAGTTCAGTCAAACCACACAAGATTATGGAGAGGTGTAATGACAGGATTGGCCACAAAACATACAGGGCGTCTGCCGAATGCTCAACAGCCTGGTGAATATGGAGCCTAGTGCTGCAGGGCTGCATTACGCACGAAACAGGAAAGGCAAGCAGCCTAGTGCTGCAGGGCTGCTAGCACAGGAGAAAAGGCTAAAGACACTTACAGGACTGGAGCTAATCTGGGGCGAGCTGTGCAGTCTGGAGGATGAGGCAGAGAAGCGGGACCAGCCGAAACACCAAGGAATTGATCGTCTTTAAATGTCAGGCTGAGATGAATGCAGGGAGTGAATTGACATACGCAGAGGAACATGCTGCCACATATGAAGGGGAATGCCCAGACAAACGCTTTCCTCTGGAGCGGCAAACAAATACTCCTGAAGCTAACAAGGAAAGAGATTGCCGGTGTGAGAATGTGTGGGCAGAACTGATTGGCACCCGGTGTGTGAGAGAGCGTGTGAATGAGAGTGAATGGAGCGTGTGCATGTGTGTGTGTGCGTGTGGGTATGTGTATGTGTGTGAGCGCCCATGACAGCGCAGCTGACGGCGCTTGACAGGAGGAGGGGGCATGCCAGAGCTGTCAGGGGGAAACTAACAAATCATAACAATAAGTCAAGTTTGGCCTCCAAACCCGGATTCATGACAGTTACAGACATCAAGGTGTCGTTAAAACAAGAGTTTCCAAAAGTTCAGCATTGTATCTTTAATTATTTTTGTAATTTTTTTCCTAAAAGGATAAATCCTTATATTCAAATACCAAACAATAAATAAATCCTTTTACTTTTTCAAGCTTAGACTGCTCTCATTGGTGCTATTTGACTTGCTCCCTGCAAAGTGAAATGGCACTCTGTTCCTCAGACAGCGGAGGGCCTGCATTGGCCTGCACTCACATTGTTTTGTGTTTAGCACAGTTCCATCATGTGCTGATGGCTGCTGTCAGCTCTGCTCTACCCATGTTTGTCTGACCAGCAGGCGGAGCACAGGCTTGAAGTGGTAACCCCTGATAAGGCTTTCGTTCACTACAGCAGGGGTCATCAACTACATTTGTCCAAGGGCCAGAATTTTTCTCGGCAGACTCTGTGAGGGCCAGATGTTCTCATAAAATAAAATAAATATTGATAGATAGATAGATTAGTTTATTTGACAGGGACAGTGCAATAAACATAGACAATTAATCAATGACAATCAATCTGATGTGTTGCACATAGAGTGTATAGCTATTAGCTAATTTGCAACTCTTGTCCCTGGATGGGCTTTAGAAAAGAGAATCAAGTAAAAAAAAAAAAAAAATACACAATAGCCACATACATCAATGCAAGAAGATTATAAATACACAATTATAAATATTATAAATATTATAAATACACAAATATAACAACCTGACTCACATTTGCCTATTTCAGGCCTCCCTCCCTTCGTCACTCACTATAAACAAATACATTCATTCCTTCCCTTCATTCACTCTCACTTTGCAGACAATCAATTCATACATGAGTACATTCTTCTTTATTTTTCAGCCAGTTTTTAACCTTTTTAGTGAATGTTTTAAAGTCCGTTATTATTTTAATTACATTTGGCATTGTGTTCCAGATGTGACTGCCCTTTATAGAGAAAGCTGTTTGTCCAAATGTGGTTCTGCGGTGGAATATTTTACAGTTATTGTTAACAGAACTCCTGGTGGCTCTGCTGCTGTCCTGTCTTTGGACGAAACCAGCAAGTGGCTCGGGTGCTGATTTATGGAAACATTTGAACGTTAATTTCAGAAAACAGAGGTCAATGAAACTCTCAAAACTCAATAGGTTGTATTTTTTTAAAACATTACAGTGATGCCACCTAATGGGCTTTTTGTCCAAGATTTTTAGGGTTTGATTATATAATGAACCTATATGTCTTATTGTGGAAGGGGTTGCTTGAGCCCAGACTGTCAAACAGTATGATATATGAGAAAAAACCATAGAATGCATATACAGTACAGCTGCTTCGTAAGGTATGTAATATCTAATTAATTTAAAGCAGTTCAGATTTTTTTTTACTGTTTTTGAAATTTTCTTTATATGAAGATTAAATTTGAGTTGAGGATCTAGTACAATGCCAAGGTATTTGAATTCTGTAGCTTAACTGATGTCATGATCATGTATATTAACTTTAAAACGTTGCAGGTTACATTTTTTGATTGAAAAGCACATTGAGACTGTTTTCTGAAGGTTCAGCAATAGATGGTTCTGGAGGAGCCACTCTTGGACATCAACCATACTTGTGGACAGTACATCTGCAGCCTGTGCTGGAGTCTTGGCAGCTGTGTAAATAACTGCATCATCTGCATAAAGTTGGCATGTTGCAGCTGAGCAGTGTAACGGCAAGTCATTAATAAAAATGCTGAAAAGTAAAGGACCAAGAATGGACCCTTGTGGGATACCCATGCGGTTGTTTAAAAATGAGGATTTATCCTGGTGAACTTTTACACACTGTTCTCTATTCTGGAGATAAGATGCAAACCATTCTAATGTATCTGGGGAGAAGTTAAAAGATACCATTTTGGATAAAAGCAAACTGTGGTTTACAGTATCGAAAGCCTTTTTGAGATCTAGAAAAACAGCTCCTACCACATTACCCCTTTCCAAGGACTGTTTGACGTTTTCAATAAGGCAACAATTTGCTGTTTCTGTTGAGTATCCTGGTCTAAAACCAAATTGATGTGGATGAAGAAGTTGACTGTCTTGTAAGTAGTCTATCAGCTGTGTAGCTACAACTTTTTCAAGAACCTTAGACAGGACTGGTAAAATAGAGATTGGGCGGTAATTGCATATATCGTCTTTACTGCCTGATTTATGAACTGGTATGACGACAGCTTTTTTCCAGCCAGATGGAAATGTACTAGACCTAATGGAGAGATTAATGAGATGAGTCAGTGGTTTGATTAATATTTTGCTGTGCATTTTGAGAAAGGAGGTGCTCATATTGTAGATATCATTAGTTTTTGAGTTTGACAGTGTTTTAACAATACCAGCAATTAACTCCTCATTTACCTCATCGATGTGAAAAGAATCTGTTGGAAGTATGGAATTTGTGTTGTTGAGCACATTTGGCAGCACAAAAAATTTTGTTAAGTCTTCCACAGAGCCCACAAAGTATGAATTAAATTCATTTGCCAAAGTAGCCTTGTCACTGACGGTCTTGCCATTGATTCTAAGTTCCTTTACCCCCTTCTGATCGTTTTTTTTTATTAGTTAAGTTATTTAAATGCCTCCATAGGGAACTGTTGTTACCCTTTGCATGATCTATCAGTTTATTGTAATAAGATACTTTTGATTTTCGCAGCTCATGTACCACTTTATTTCTTAAACTTTTGTACACAAGATGATCATTTTGTAGTTTAGAGGTTAATGATGTTTTCAATGCATAGTCTCGCCTCTTCATAAGTTTTCTTATTTCATTATTTAACCATGGTAGGCTAATCTTCTGTTGTCTACTTTTAATTTACTTTGTAAATTTTTCTATAGACTTTGTAATTGTTGCAGTTATAAAATTACAACAATCATCTACTTCATATATTGACATGAGCTGCTCCCAATTTTGATTCTCTAAGTAATGTTCAAACTCCTCATTTTTTGATTTGGGAATAATAAAATTTGATTTGTCAATATCGACTCCCCCAAAATACTGTAGTCGCTTTTTAGTAAGTTTTCTGACAGCAAGAACCATGTTATGATCTGAGAGACCAGTTACAAGATTATAGGTTCTGGTTATTCATTCTGGTTTATTAGTAAATACCATGTCAATAAGTGTTCTGGATTGTTTGGTTATCCTGGTGGGTCCTTTGATCATTTGTTGGTAATTAAATTTAGTCATGAGGCTTTTCAGTTTCTGTTTGTCCTTTTTATCAGACCAGTTAATATTAAAGTCACCATGAATTATTGTTTTTCTGTTCTTCTCAAGTTGTTTAACCAGATCACTTAATTCATTATAAAAGGAAGAATTGTGTGACGGTGGGTTGTACACTACTGCAATGTTGAAATTCATTACCGGAGAGAGACATACATTAACAGCTAAACATTCGAGTGAAGTATTCAAATCAACCAGTTGACATTTATATTTCTCTTTGATATAAATTAAAACACCTCCTCCCCTCCCTACCTGCCTGTCTTTTCTAAAACACTGATAGCCCGCAATATTGATCATATTAGTGTCTATGTTCCTGTGTAGCCAGCTTTCTGAGAGACAAAGGTAGTCCAGATTTGAGTCCAACAGCAACACCGAAATCTCATCTCTTTTGGGGATTATGCTCCGTATGTTTAAATGTCCGCCGAGGATCCCCTTTGGTTTAGCCTTGGTGTCCCAAAGAACTCGTGCATGAGTAACAGTTTGGAATAATAAATGTTGTTTTTGCTTTTGTACAGCTCGGTTTTGTGCTAACCCAGTGGTCTGCTGTTTAATAGTGGCAGGTCCAGGGTTAAGATGAATATCTCCTGCCAGAAGTAGCAGAACTAACAGTACTTTAACTGTACACCCTCTGCCATATTGTGATTTTTGCTTAACAGCCATGTTTGCCTTATTTTGGAAGCTTTTCCTCAGGGCTTTTAAAGACCACATAGAGTACAGGGTGAGATGTCCATGCCCAAATCCATATAAATAAAACTTTTTAACTTCACCTTTAGTAGAGTTTGCCGGAAAATCCTTCTTGTTGCAGGTCCAGACACACAAAGACAAAACAAAGAGGAAGTAGATAAGCAGAGAAGGCTTAGAAGTGATGCCCATCAGCCCACTTTTTAATCTGGTGGCAGCCATCTTCAGTCTTTCTTGGAAAGACTTGTATCTTAAGTAACATATTATTGTTTGATATATTAATTTTCCTTCCAGATTTGTTATTTTTTAGATGAGTGTAAGAGTAAGAAAGCATATACTTAAAAACTTATTTGCGATGTGATTTTATTCTTGACAGTTTGAGGGGTTTTTCCTTTTGAATTTATGTCATGGCAAACTGGGGTGGTGGTTCCTCTCTTCAAAAAAGGAGACCGGAGAGTGTGCTCCAACTTTAGAGGGATCACACTCCTCAGCCTCCCTGGAAAGGTCTATGCCAAGGCACTGGAGAGGAGAGTCCGGCCGTTGGTTGAACCTCGGATTCAGGAGGAGCAATGTGGTCTTCGTCCTGGCCGTGGCACATTGGACCAGCTCTTTACCCTCATGAGAATTCTCGAGGGTTCGTGGGAGTTTGCCCAACCAGTTTATATGTGTTTTGTGGACTTGGAGAAAGCATTTGACCACGTCCCTCGTGGTTTTTTGTGGGGAGTGCTTCGGGAGTATGGGGTATCGGGCTTGTTGTTACGAGCTATTCGATTTCTGTACGACCATTGTGAGAGTTTGGTTCGTATTGCTAACACTCGGTCGGACTCATTCCCAGTGAGAGTTGAACTCTGCCAGGGCTGCCCTTTGTCACCGATCCTGTTCATAATTTTTATGGACAGGATTTCTATGCGGAGCCAGGGAACGGAGGGTGTCATGCTTGGTGACCACAGGATCTCATCTCTGTTGTTTGCAGATGATGTTGTCCTGTTGGCTTCATCCAGCAGTGACCTACAGCTATTGCTGGGACGGTTTGCCGCTGAGTGTGAAGCGGCTGGGATGAGAATCAGCACCTCCAAATCCGAGTCCATTGTTCTCAGCCGGAAAAAGGTGGATTGTCCTCTCTGGGTTGGGGACAGGCTCTTGCCCCAAGTGGAGGAGTTTAAGTATCTTGGGGTCTTATTCATGAGTGAGGGGAAAATGGAGCGAGAGATTGACAGACGGATTGGAGCAGCATCTGCAGTGATGCGGACGTTGTGCCAATCTGTCGTGGTGAAGAGGGAGCTGAGTTCTAAGGCAAAGCTGTCGATTTACCAGTCAATCTACGTTCCTTCTCTCACCTATGGTCACGAGCTTTGAGTAATGACTGAAAGAACAAGATCGCGGATACAAGCGGCTGAAATGAGCTTTCTCCGTAGGATTGCTGGACTCAACCTCAGAGATAAGGTGAGGAGCTCAGTCATCCGGGAGAGGTTCAGAGTAGAACCGCTGCTCCTCCACTTTGAAAGGAGTCAGTTGAGGTGGTTTGGGCATCTGATTAGGATGCCTCCTGGACGCCTCCCACTTGAGGTGTTTTGGGCACGTCCCACTGAGAGGAGACCCCAGGGCAGACCCAGGACTCGGTGGAGAGACTATGTCTCCCAGCTGGTCTGGGAACGCCTTGGTATCCTCTCTGAAGAGCTGGAGCAGGTGGCTGGGGAGAGGGAAGTCTGGGCTTCTCTGCTTGAACTGCTGCCTCCGCAACCCGGACCTCTGGAAAAGTGGTAGAGGATGGATGGATGGATGGAATTTATGTCAGTTTTCTTGCAAATTAAGGATGTTTCTGTTGTAAATTTGAAAGCTTTTTGTCACTTAAAATGTGAACTTTTTTCCTCATTATTTTTGCTTTTGCTGCTCTAAATTTAGAACTACTGTCCATTTGAGATTTGTTTTCCTAATTTTTTCAGGGTTTTTTTTTCCATAAATTTCAGACATTTTTCAAGTAAATTGATTACTTTTTCCCACATCAATCTGTGGATTTTCACTAAATTATGTCTATTTTGAAATGAATTTACTGTTTTTCCTAACGAATTTGAAAAGCTTGTGGTAAAATTGTCACTTTTTCCCCACATAGATCTTAAACTTAACTTGCAGAGCCAGGATAGAACAGTGATTTCAACTCTGCTTCTTAAAAAATCAATAAAATAAAAGTAAATTCATAAGATGAATTAAAATGACCAATGTCCTTTCTGTTATAATAGCCTATTATATAAGTTTTTATGCCAAACTCCCCACACCCCAGTAAAAACCTCCCATTTTTTAAAAAACCTAAATATTGGCATGTATTTTCTACTATACCAAATAATTTCAGAAAGGCCTAAAAATATTCAGCAATTTGCATAATAATAATAAAAGCCAAGGGTCATCATATTGTCAATTACAAGCATAGTTTGCTTGTAGAAGAGCTACACCGGGCCTTTCTCCCATCTCACACTCTTCCACTGTCCAGAAATGAAGGGGCGTGTAATCTGATGCTACATTCACCTACACTCAGAAGTTTGACTATCTATTGAAACTTTTCATTAATTAATGAAACAAAATTTGAACTAAACTATTCCTGAATTCCCCCTCATGGATCGTCACCTTATCGTGGTGGGGGGGTTTGCGTGCCCCAGTGATCCCAGGAGCTATGTTGTCCGGGGCAATTTGCCTCTGATAGGGTCTCCCAAGACAAACTGGTCCTGGGTGAAGGGCCAGACTAAGAACGATCCAACAGACTCTCATGATAAATTCTATATCAAGGATTCAGTGTACCCCGCCCGGTATGGGGTTACCGGGGCCCCACCCTGGAGCCAGGCCTGGGGGAGGGGCTCGAAGGCTAGCGTCTGGTGGCCGGGTTTCCACCCATGGGACCCGGCCGGGCTCAGCCCGAAGGAGTTACATGGGTCCGCCCTCCAGTGGGCTCACCACCTGCAGGAGGGATCATGGGGGTCCGGTGCTATGTGGATTAGGTGGCGGTCAAAGGCGGAGACCTTGGCGGACTGATCCCAAGCTTTCTAAACTGGCTTTTGGTACGTGGAATGTCACCTCTCTGGTGGGGAAGGAGCCTGAGTTGGTGTACGAGGTTGAGAGATACCGGCTAGATATAGTCGGCCTCACCTCAACACACAGCTCCAGTTCCGGAACCAGTCTCCTGGAGAGGGGCTGGAGCTTGGCCTTTACTGGAGTTGCCCCGGGCGAGAGGCGACGAGCAGGGGTGGGTATTCTTGTATCGCCCCACCTTGCTGCCTCTATATTGGAGTTTTCCCCGGTGGATGAAAGGGTTGCTTCCCTGCGCCTTCGGGTTGGGAAACGGGTCCTGACCATCATTTGTGCCTATGCACCAAATGATGTTTCAGAGTACCCACCCTTTTTGGAGTCTGTGACTGGGGTGCTGGAGGGTGCTCCTCTTGGAGACTCCATTGTCCTACTGGGGGACTTCAATGCGCACGTGGGCAATGACAGTGAAACCTGGAGGGGGGTGATTGGGAGGAACGGCCTGCCCGATCTGAACTCGAGTGGTGTTCAGTTATTGGACTTCTGTGCTAACCACAGTCTGTCCATAACGAACACCATGTTCAAGTATAAGGGTGTCCATATGTGCACCTGGCACCAGGACACCCTAGGTCGCAGGTCGATGATCAATTTTGTTATCGTATCATCAGACCTGCGACCGTATGTCTTGGACACCCGAGTAAAGAGAGGTGCAGAGCTGTCAACTGATCACCACCTGGTGGTGAGTTGGATCTGATGGCAGGGGAGGAAGCCATTCAGACCTGGTAGACCCAAACGTATAGTGAGGGTGTGCTGGGAGCGTCTGGCTGAGGCCCCTGTCCGGGAGGTCTTCAACTCCCACCTCCGGAAGAACTTCAACCACATTCCGAGGGAGTCTGGAGACATGGAGTCTGACTGGGCCATGTTCTCCACCTCTGTTGTTGAAGTGGTGGCCCAGAGCTGCGGCCGCAAGGTGGTCGGTGCATCTCGTGGTGGCAACCCCCGAACCAAGTGGTGGACACCAGTGGTGAGGGGGGCCATTAAGCTGAAGAAGGAGTCCTATCAAGCTTGGTTGGCTTGTGGGACTCCCGAAGCAGCGGAGGTGTACCGGCAGGCCAAGCGGAGTGCAGCTCGGGTGGTTGCTGAAGCAAAAACCCGGGTATGGGAGGAGTTCAGTGAGGCCATGGAACAAGACTTTCAGTCGGCCTCAAAGAGACTCTGGCAAACTGTCCAGCGGCTCAGGAGGGGAAAGCAGCTCCCCGTCCACACTGTGTATGGTGCGGATGGGACACTGCTGACTTCGACTGGGGATATCGTTGGGCAGTGGAAGGAATACTTCAAGGATCTCCTCAATCCCACTGATACGCCTTCCACAGAGGAAGCAGGGTTTGGGGACGAGGGAGATGACTCGCCTATCACAGGGGCTGAGGTCACCAAGGTGGTTAAAAATCTCCTTGGTGGCCGGGCCTCGGGGGTGGACGAGATTCGCCCTGAGTACCTCAAGGCCCTGGATGTTGTTGGGTTGTCATGGTTGACACGCCTCTGCAACATTGCGTGGAGGTCGGGGGCAGTGCCTTTGGCATGGCAAACCGGGGTGGTGGTTCCTCTCTTCAAAAAAGGAGACCGGAGGGTGTGCTCCAACTTTAGAGGGATCACACTCCTCAGCCTCCCTGGGAAGGTCTATGCCAAGGTACTGGAGAGGAGAGTCCGGCCGTTGGTCGAACCTCGGATTCAGGAGGAGCAATGTGGTTTTTGTCCTGGCCGTGGCACATCGGACCAGCTCTTTACCCTCTCGAGAATTCTTGAGGGTTCGTGGGAGTTTGCCCAACCAGTTTACATGTGTTTTGTGGACTTGGAGAAGGCCTTTGACCGCGTCCCTCGTGGATTTTTGTGGGGGGTGCTTCGGGAGTATGGGGTATCGGGCTTGTTGTTAAGAGCTATTCGGTCTCTGTATGACCGTTGTGAGAGTTTGGTTCGTATTGCCAACACTCGGTCGGAGTCATTCCCAGTGAGAGTTGAACTCTGCCAGGGCTGCCCTTTGTCACCGATCCTGTTCATAATTTTTATGGACAGGATTTCTAGGCGCAGCCAGGGAATGGAGGGTGTCATGCTTGGTGACCACAGGATCTCATCTCTGTTGTTTGCAGATGATGTTGTCTTGTTGGCTTCATCCAGCAATGACCTACAGCTCTTGCTGGGACGGTTTGCCGCTGAGTGTGAAGCGGCTGGGATGAGAATCAGCACCTCCAAGTCCGAGTCCATGGTCCTCAGCCGGAAAAAGGTGGATTGTCCTCTCCGGGTTGGGGACAGGCTCCTGCCCCAAGTGGAGGAGTTTAAGTATCTTGGGGTCTTGTTCACGAGTGAGAGGAAAATGGAGCGAGAGATCGACAGACGGATTGGAGCAGCATCTGCAGTGATACGGATGTTGTACCGGTCTGTTGTGGTGAAGAGGGAGCTTAGTTCTAAGGCAAAGCTGTCGATTTACCAGTCAATCTACGTTCCTACTCTCACCTATGGTCACGAGCTTTGGGTAATGACCGAAAGAACGAGATCGTGGATACAAGCGACTGAAATGAGCTTTCTCCGTAGGATTGCTGGACTCACCCTCAGAGATAGGGTGAGAGCTCAGTCATCCGGGAGAGGCTCAGGGTAGAACCACTGCTCCTCCACATTGAAAGGAGTCAGTTGAGGTGGTATGGGCATCTGATTAGGATGCCTCCTGGACGCCTCCCACTTGAGGTGTTTCGGGCACGTCCCACTGGGAGGAGACCCCGGGGCAGACCCAGGACTCGGTGGAGAGACTATGTCTCCCAGCTGTTCTGGGAACGCCTTGGTATCCCCTCTGAAGAGCTGGAGCAGGTGGCTGGGGAGAGGGAAGTCTGGGCTTCTCTGCTTGAACTGCTGCCTCCGCGACCTGGACCTCCGGAAAAGCGGTAGAAGATGGATGGATGGATGGATATTCCTGAATTCAGTAATATTCCAGGGGCCGGATGGAAAGCTCTGGTAGGTCAGATGCGGCTCAGGGCCGCCAGTTGACGTTCACTGCACAACAGGGTGTGCGGGTGGATGGTGGCAGCTGTCATTCAGCTCTAGCACGCTGCATGGATTTTAAGAATTAATTAAAAGTTTCTAATTAATAGTTCAACCATACCGGACTAGTGGCCTAGAGGTAGAGCATCTGCCCCAAAACAAGGAAATCGCAGGTTCAAGCCCCGACCAGGTTATACCAATAACCATATAAAAATGGTACTTCCCGTCTTCTAGCTTGGTGCTCAGCTTAATAGAATGGGGGAAGGAAAGCTGGTTACACAACCCAGTGTACTCCGTGTTGGTCCCAAGCCCGTGTAAATGGAGAGGGTTGCATCAGGAAGGGCATCTGGCGTAAAAATCCTTGCCAAATCAATATGTGTATCATCACAATATGAGGTGATGATAAAAAAGTAGTTAATGATTCAAAAGCAGGAACAAATTATGTATAGAAATAAATAAATAGTCTGTTCATTAAATTTAGGATATTTTCCTGTAGAATAGTTGAAACCACTGCACCCACACTTAGATGATGACAGGGCTCCGTTGCTGGAAGCCTGGGCAGACAAGCTGTTATGGTTCTAAATGTGCAGAAATAGAATCACCTCACTATTCAGCTCCATATGGGGCCAAATCGGAGCAGGTCACAGCGACACTTTAGCTGGATTCATGCTGCACCTCCGCTGTCCGCATACGTGCAACCAGAAGGCTTGTGTGACGAAATTTACGTTATCGTCTCCAGTCCACTAGTGTCCACAGACCACTTCTGCGAACGACCGCAGGCAGCCCAAATTTTATAACCGCGCAGCCTGCCCACGACCTGACCGTGCTGACAGCACATGCGCAAGACTGAACGTCCCATTCACAAGGTGGTGCTAATAATACAGCCTGCAAAGTCAAAGTAGACGAAGAGGTACTGAATTCCCTGTTTGTGGCCCGGTTCTCATTCAGTGGTTGCACGCTATACCTTCTCCTTTTTTTGTAATTCTGCCACTAGATATAGTAACAGCAGCTCCTTTTGCTCTCGGTGACAGTTAAACGACGCCATTATTGTTGATGTGCACTGCTCTTGCGTTTCTTTGCTGTAGTGGGTGAAAAACTTGGTACGTCAGTGCATTAGCACTACCTATAGGGCGGGGGTGAAACTACAAATGATGGTTGTGTGCATGCGTCGACCGCTTGGCCTGGGTAGATGAAAAAAATGAGCATGTACAGCGCCACATGCGTGCCAGGCTTGTCCAAAGCAGACGCGGACCAGAGGGGAAATGCAGCATGAATCCAGCTTCACTTGTCAGTGTGGAGGAGGAAAGAATGATGAGACCCAGGCAGTGGGAGGCTGTTGGAGCGGGAGGCTGCTTCTGCCCACTGTGTCATGTTCGCCCCTCTGGGGCAGAGAGACAGACCCAAGCACTGAATGGTATCTGTGACATTTATACAGTCCAAAAATAGTGCCAACAGTACAGAAAAAAAGCAAAACAAGAATAACTTACAGAATGAGCCTCAGAGCTGGGAGCGCTCTGGAGAAGTAAAAACACTTCAGAGGATGGGAGGAGTAGAATGATGAGTAGATTAACCAATATAGCTGCAAGGACAAAATGAACAGGTAGGCTTAAATAGTGAGATGTACAATGAGTAGCAGGTGCGGGGAACAGGAGCGGACTGGTGTCCTAATTACAGAGTACTCGCAGCTGCAGTGACTAGGAGAGCAGGCAGTAAGTAAGTAACAAAGTGGGGATGTCTGAAAGGGAAGAAATATGACCCTGTCACAGGAAAAACAACAATCATAAACTACATAACTGGACGACAAAATAACAATACTGACAAACAAATAATGAATTGAATGATAAATCACCAGAAATCAAAAACACAGGAAAACACCACAAGGCTAGGAAAACATACAGAAAATATTGATAAATAAATTGAGCTCGGTACAACTCGTGCTCAGTCCTGTGACACACTGTTGCTCAGGCAGCACTGGGCAAACATTTATATTTGTTTTGTTCCTGAGACTACCTCTTCCAGCAATCACACTTATCAAGTGTTCCACACTTTAGGAGTCAGGCCTCAGTCAGCATGGAACAGGCACTATAATGTGAGTGCACCTGAAGATATTCACAGTTCCAGCTTTTTAAATCCTACATCTATCTACTGTGTTTATTGAATATATTTCATGTGATGCTGCTATTAAAAAAAACAAATGAACAATGAAATGATATTTTTAAATATCAACGTGGGCTGGGAACAACACATGACTTAGATTAATTTCTGTTGCCTCAAATTTGCTACATTTATTATTTTTAGACAATATTAAAAAGGATTCACAGTGTTGAATGCTATAAATGATAGTGTGCTGAAGTTTCTTTTATTTTTAATCTCGCTGGCTTGGAGATGACGAGAAATGCTACTGAAAGAAAATGGGGATGCATTAAGGGGTTAAAAGTAGAGCTCTGAGCGCATGATAAGATGTGATATATATGTCCTCTCTCGTCTCTCCAGGAAGCTGCACTGCACCAGGAACTTCATTCACATGAATCTGTTTGTGTCCTTCATCCTGAGAGCCATCTCAGTCTTCATCAAGGATGGTGTGCTGTATGCTCAGGAAGACAGCGACCACTGCTTCATGCACACAGTAACAACAAGCTGTTATTACTCTTAATGTTTGGGCTTTTCATTAGGAATGAAAACAAAACAGGCTGCATGTTTGATTATTGATGACAAATTGGACTCTTTTATTTCATAAGGTTCATTCGCCCAGTAATTTTCATTTTAAACCAATCATTCTAAAACACTCTTGAACAAAATAATTGCATACAGGAGTCAGCAAAAGTTTAGTGGTTAATTGGTCCCAGAAAACCATCGCAAAGCTGAACGTGCTGGCTAAATATGATCGGACTGGTTTTGTTTGAGATGTGAACAGAGCTCGAATCCATCACAACACTTCTTCAGTCTTTCCTGCTTCATATTCACCTTTGAAGGATCTTCAATCAAATGCAAATTTGACAAAAAGCAAACATGCTATTAGATGACTAAAACTCCCTTATTACAAATGCAGAACAAGCTTTTAGCCTTCCTCTGCTAACAATACAGGGCTCACTGTTGTTAAAACAGGCATGATGAATAAACCTAATTAGGTACGCTAATGGCTTCAGCAAGACCAGTCAAAATCTTCTACTAGAGGTCCATTAACGTATCAGTGGTTACTTTGCCCTTTTTGTTATTTTTGTTTTTTAATCCACTGCTACACTGCTGTTGCCATGGTGATCACAGGTCATCAAGATGGTAGCATAGAGAATCAGACCACTGTTTTAATTGGTTGACCTCACTGTTAGAGGTCATTAACACGATGTCATGTGAAGACACTTCATCAGACACGGAAGTGACTCATCTGTGCCTGTGGGGGGAATTTTAGAGAGATAGTTAACATATTTAAGATCACAAAAATTTTTTAGAGTAATTTCAGCATTGTGCACCACATTGCAGCCTGCTGACAATGCTGTTTGTAATCCTTGCCTTACGTTAATTAGGCAAAAGAAATTATTAAGTGTAGACCAGTTGCTAGGTTCGTAAGGATTACAATAGGGAGTTAAAATGAGTGTGGAATGAAATAGCTGGAGGCAAGAAATGAGCAATAATGGCTGTTATTTTTAAAGATAAAGAGAACAAAATATACAAACAATTTACAAATATACAAATATAACAACGGCCGGCATGAAATAAAACCCCAAAAAATGTCTTACTGAGCTCAGTGTTTGTTTGACTTTTTGTTTTAGTCGTTTGACCAGTCAAGATATCTTGTATTTCCAGGTTCAGGTTTCTTTTCCTCTTTTAAAGCAGCGGCTTAAGTTGTTACCAGTTTGAATTTTGTGCACTGGAGAGAGGAAGGATGTTCTTCAATCGAGATCTTGGTTCAGGTCTCGGTTCAGGTCTTGGTTCAGGTCTTGGGTCAGGCTCGCCATCTCCATTCGGAGAAAATCCAGGATCCAGAAGATTCTTAATCGGCAACAAAAAAAAAAAAACCTAGCCTGCACAACAATAATGGTATTATTGTATACAGCTAAAGAAATTCATTCTTCAATCTCTTCTCATATAACACTATAGCTTAGTGTTTAAATTCTTCTCTCATATTACTATTGTTACAATCCAGTAAAATAGTAATATCTTACATTTCACATTTCACATCTTACATCTTGCATGCATGTGTTTCTTTCTCACAATCTCTCTGGTAGTACATGAAATACTTTTTTTCTCATGTAACCAAATAAATGAATTTCTCTTTTTATCTCTACATCATTTAACCATGAAATTATGATTAATATTTTTAACCTTGTCTTTGTAAATCATGAAATGAAATGCAATTAATTTATCACATGACCAGGGAATATACTGTCCCATTACTTCCAATATTCCCTTTTAAAATCAGTAAAATCCTGTCTGAGCTACTGGGTTTAGCATAGCTTATGAATTTACATAGAAACCAACAAAATGTGCTTTTAGCATCAAACTACACATTACATTTGACAGAAATAGTGCAAGAAGAACTAAAAGTACTTCAACATACTGTTGTGAACTGAAGTCACATTTAGAAAAACCATACAGAAACAAAAATAGCCTTTTCCATTGCTTTTAAACAGGAAAAATCCACTCGCGATTAGCATTAGCGTAACGCTAACATTAGCATGGCACTAGCATGCTTCCTTTAGCACACACTTGGTTTTCACTCACCAAGCAGGGATGGCAACAGGAAATTCTGATTTCAGCTGAAATCTAATTTGGTCGATTGACTTATGGGGCGGGGGGGGGCAGGGGGGCCCAGCCCCCCCTGAAGCTGAGAGGTTTTCAGTAAAACAGAAGTAATTTAGACTTAAAAAAAAATGATAAAAAAATGAAATACTAGACTTAGATAAATCATTATATTTAATGAAAAGTTAACTTACTTTTTCTTCAGTGTTGTCTCACTGTCTTTAGTCCAACATATTTAACAGTTCTATAAGAGTTTATTACACTATTTACACTATTTACACTGGTCACCAAGAGAGAGAAAAAAAAAAAAAAAGCTTTTCCGGCCACGTCTGGTTTCTTCAGAAATTGTCCGAGTGTTTCTGTTACCTCGTCGAACTTTGAGCCAATTTTCACCTTTACCGTCACTTTTCTCTCAAGCCAATTCCATCGGAACTTATTTTTGACACTTTTGTCTATTTCTAGCACTGATGACTCCTGATCCTTCGATAAAAATCTCATAATTCCGCTGAAAACGATACCGAAAGCTCAGAATTCCAACACGAACACGCCGCCATGAATTTTTGACAAAGCATACAACGAGCCATTTGATTGGTCCAATCGTTTGCAACTATCCAATCGCAGGGCCGTTTACAATACAGCAGTAGCTTGAGTACAAAACATCCGGGTTATCATAGGAGACTTGACCCGGGGAAGCGCCGAGCACTTATGTAATCGTGTTGATTTTCGCTAAAATTGGTAACAATAAGGTACCTTATCCCCCCCTAAAATTTTCTCAACGGATTTAGACGATTCACAGAAATGATCAATTTGAAAATAAATAGGCAGAAATCCGCGGATCGGCGGAAAATTGCCATCCCTGACCAAGATGAGGTATCAGCGTGAACACAGCAAAGGACACAGCCACAATGCCTCTCAAGTTCGTGCTCCCGTCAACTTAGGACAATAAAGGTTTCAAATTAGCATTTGGACAGTGTTTAGATTTATTTATAGCACTTTTCTATATTAAACTCACCAAGACGACCCACAGGTTTTTACACGGACCGTCTACAGCCTCTCTTGTTCGTTCTCAGAGTGCAAAAGACTGAAAAACGGGAACGTGCCTCGGCACTCTGCTCGGAAGGCGGGACTAATATCACTCTTAACAAATAAAAAGATCAAGATCATCCAACGTGACCATGAAACAGGAAAATAAAGTTGGATAATGAGGGTCACACTTCCTCTTTTCAAAATAAACGTTTTTCAAAATAAAATCACACAATTGCATTAATACAAATGAAATGTGAGAAAAAGGGTCATTTCTCAGCTGGGTTACATGTTCACATGAAGATGTGTTTAGACCTGGAACTAAATTCTTTTAAAACAAATATTATATATACAGTGGTGTGAAAAAGTGTTTGCCCCCTTCCTGATTTCTGATTTTCTTCTATGTTTGTCACACTTAAATGTTTCAGAGCATCAAACAAATTTAAATATTAGACAAAGAAAACACAAGTAAACACAAAATGCAATTTTTAAATGAAGGTGTTTATTATTAAGGGTAAAAAAAAATAAAAAATCCAAACCTGCATGGCCCTGTGTGAAAAAGTTATTGCCCCTCCCTGTTAAAACATAAATTAACTGCGGTTTATCACAGCTATGGAAAGCTGAGTTCAATTTCTCCAGCCACACCCAGGCCTGATTACTGCCACACCTGTTCTCAATCAAGAAATCACTTAAATAGGACCTGCCTGATAAAGTGAAGTAGACCAAAAGATCCTCAAAAGCTAGACATTATGCTGTGATCCAAAGAAATTCAGGAACAAATGAGAAACAAAGTAACTGAGATCTATCAGTCTGGAAAAGGTTATAAAGCCATTTCTAAAGCTTTGGGACTCCAGTGAACCACAGTGAGAGCCATTATCCACAAATGGCGAAAACATGGAACAGTGGTGAACCTTCCCAGGAGTGGCCGGCCGACCAAAATTACCCCAAGAGCGCAGCGACGCAGCGACTCATCCAAGAGGTCACAAAAGACCCCACAACAACATCCAATGAACTGCAGGCCTCACTTGCCTTAGTTAAGGTCAGTGTTCATGGCTCCACCATAAGAAAGAGACTGGGCAACAATGGCCTGCATGGCAGAGTTCCAAGACGAAAACCACTGCTGAGCAAAAAGAACATAAAGGCTCATCTCAGTTTTGCCAGAAAATATCTTGATGATCCCCAAGACTTTTGGGAAAATACTCTGTGGACTGATGAGACAGAAGTTGAACTTTTTGGAATGTGTATGTCCCATTACATCTGGTGTAAAAGTAACACAGCATTTCAGAAAAGGAACATCATACCAACAGTAAAATATGGTGGTGGTACTGTGATAGTCTGGGGCTGTTTTTCTCCTTCAGGACCTGGAAGACTTGCTGTGGTAAATGAAACCATGAATTCTGCTGTCTAACAAAAAATCCTGAAGGAGAATGTCCGACCATTTGTTCGTGACCTCAAGCTGAAGCGCACTTGGGTTCGGCAGCAGGACAATGATGAAAAACACACCAGCAAGTCCACCTCTGAATGGCTTAAGAAAAACAAAATGAAGACTTTGGAGTGGCCTAGTCAAAGTCCTGACGTAAGATGTTGTGGCATGACCTTAAAAAGGCTGTTCATGCTCGAAAACCCTCCAATATGGCTGAATTACAGCAATTCTGCCAAGATGAGTGGGACAAAATTCCTCCACAGCGCTGTAAAAGACTCATTGCCAGTTATTTCAAAGGCTTGATTGCAGTTATTGCTGCTAAGGGTGGCTCAACCAGTTATTAGGTTTAGGGGGCAATCACTTTTTCACACAGAGCCATGTCGGTTTGGATTTTTTTCCCCCTTAATAATAAACACTTTCATTTAAAAACTGCATTTTGTGTTTACTTGTGTTATCTTTGTCTAATATTTAAATTTGTTTGATGATCTGAAACTTTTAAATGTGGCAAACATACAGAAAAATGAGAAATCAGGTAGGGGGCAAACACTTTTTCACACCACTGTATATACATACATAAATTAATAGTAAATTCTGAAGAGCTGAATAAATCAGATGTCCCTTGGTCTGTTGCTACATTAATGGATTTTTCCTGCATCTCCGCATACAGGTGGGGTGTAAAGCAGTGATGGTTTTCTTCCATTACTGTGTCATGTCCAACTACTTCTGGCTGTTCATTGAAGGTCTTTACCTCTTCACTCTGCTGGTGGAGACTTTCTTTCCAGAGCGACGCTACTTCTACTGGTACACCATTGTAGGATGGGGTAAGCAAGACACTATTTGTTACTGCTAACTAATCTTTTCATGTTGTGAATTTTGAAAACAGTCAGCACAGCTCTCCAAGTTGAACATAATAAGCCAATCTAAGAGGCTGTACAGCTCTCCTTATAAGAGTCAGCTGGGTCAGTGAATAGCTACAACAAATACGTAATAGGACTTTCTGGAGCTAGGATTTCACACCCCTGAAACCAATGCCAAATAGTAATTTCTTTTTTGGACACAAACAATCTGCATGCAGCCGTAAAACTATTCAAGCCTGGAATTTTTTTTTTTCAGTATTTTTTTCTTGTAAATGTGTGGGTCTCATAAATACACTGCTGTTTTGTTTTGTTTTGCTCCTTAAAGCAGCACTGTGTAACCTTCTTGTTCTGGGTAGGAAACCTGAAAAGACTACAGTTATAACTGTGACCTCAGTCCCACAAGCCAATCACAGGGTGCTTAGTTGTTGGTGGCTACAGTTGTGCTGTGTGATTGGCTGTTGGGACTCTGGTCATAGCCACCATAGTTGTAGTCCATTCTGTGTTCCCACCAAGAACAGAGTTGTTGCAGGGAATGCAGGCCCACTCAGGCTATGGGGAAGTAGCATTCACCTGGTCAAAGGCTGATTTTCCAGCAAAATCATTTTGGAAAGAAGCACATTAAGGTGAAAATCTTACATATAGCTGCTTTAAACCTTTACATTCCTCAGGTTTTTCTCTTGATTTACATTTTGCCTTTCTATTCAAGTTTTCCCCTTGTAAATTTGCAATTTTCTGGGAAATGTGTGACCTTTTTGTCATAAATTTGCTACTTTTTTCTTATAAACGTACTTTTTTCTCCTAAGTTTCTCTCAAATTTGCAATTTTTTCTTTAACTTTGTGAATGTTTTCACATAAATTTTAACTTTTTCTTATAAATTTGTGACAGTTGTCTTTTAAGTTTGAAACTATATTTATTTAAATTCATGACTTTTTTCCCTTTTTTAGCTCATTCCTGTGAAGCTGACAGCAATTAAAGGTCTGATGACACGATTTTGACATTTTTTAGCATGTTGTGTAAACCCAAAAGTCATTGTCGATGATCAATATAATATTTACAACTGCACCTGCATAACATAGTTATCATCAAAAAAACGCAGCTGCTGACTGGACTGTGGTGCCGCCCACCGAATGAAGAAGGAGTTCGGAAATGACGTAAGCGAGAGAACGGACGCTGGTGTTGTTGACTGGACTGCCAACAGCTTTGTAGCAGACAGTTTCTCTGGTTTCTTGTTTTAGTTTTACGGCTATGCCTTTGTGTTGTGTCGCAGGCTTTTGTTCCAAAACTCGTAAGGACGGTGTTAGTTTATTTAAGTTTCCTAAAGATCCTGAGTTACATTCGAAGTGGGTGAAGCAGGTCAGATGTACCCGTGACAAGTGGGAGCCCTCCCCCACGTCTCTTCTGTGCTCTGATCATTTTGAGTTGGACTGTTTTGATTTTGTTCCCACCTTAAAAGAGTCACGTGGTTGTTTGGTACAACACAAGCGTGTGCTGCTGCCTATGGCTGTACATTCAGTGTTCCCCAGGTCCGTGGCAGCGTGTGCCAGTGCTAAGCCTGGACCTCGCAGCAGTCAGCAGCGTGAGCAGCCTGAGCAGGGCCAGGGGGCGATTTTGGAGGCTACTGCTGTCAGCCCTTCCACTTCAAGCTGCACATCCCAACCCGCCCTTAGATCTTGTGTAGTCAAGAGAAAGAGGATACAGGTACAGATCCAAAATCATATGTTTTTTTAAAAATTAAATCCTGACGATCATTTATGTAATTGTACTAAAAAGAAAAAAAAAGATTTGAAGGTAATGGTCCCACTTTTTCAACAATATATTCTATTTATATTCTGAAATGACTGCTAAGTTATAATATTCAGAGTATATTTGCACTTATGAGAAAGATTTATATATATATATATATATATATATATATATATATATATATATATATATATATATATATATATATATATATATACATATACGTATATACAGTATATATATATATACTGTATATATATATACAGTATATACGTATATACAGTATATATATATATATATATACTGTATATATATATATATATAGAGAGAGAGAGAGAGAGAGAGAGATTTAAAATACCAGTGTCAAGGGTAAACATTGTGAGCAATATTTGTTTACAATGGAACCAGAAACCTCACTTTTGCTGTGGTCCAAATTGTGTACTATCAAAATTTTCTTCCTTTATTTTTTATCTTCCTCTGGTACTGTAGGTCCATTTGATTATGTAATTTATTTTCAAGTATCACACTAAAGATATTTAGTAATTTCATTTTCTTGGAATAATTGACGACAGTTGTGGTCAGATAAACATTTATTGAATGAAAAACAATACCCTGAAAACATAAAGGTAGTTAGTCAGCATAACTAAAACTGACATATTGTCCCTCTTGTAGTGGAAAGGTCTCTCTGATCTTATTAACAACACAGGCAAGTATTGGCACTCGGACTTTCTCACCAAGGTAGTGGTAGCACCATCTAATGAACTGTCTGTAAGCTGTATATCGCTTCCAATTGTTCCCATAATCCACATTCACATAATGTTTATAGGTGAAGTAGGCCACTTCCAACACATCTTCGTTCAGGCACACCGCAGGAAAGTTGTGATGACCAGTGATACACTTTACAGCACCGTCCGGAATTTTCTGCTTCACCTTGTCCTGCTCCTGACAGCAAATACTCTCCTCCTCTGTTGTCATGATCACACACAGACAACACTGGCACCAGCAAAAATAAAAAATAGTATCTTTTGATTTGTTTACTTGGGGGAGGGGGGTGCTAAAAGTATCAGGTAGATGTTTCAATTTTATTATAAATACACTGCTATGATTTTATTGAAAAATCGGGTTTAAATAAATTATATTTATGACCAAATAATTTGTTGCAATATCTGTAACAAAAGCATACCACTCGGTGTTCCCCTGCCGTGTGTTTGTCGCTGCTGCTGCACCAGCCATGTATGCCTCACCACCGTCACTCTCTGAGTCTGACTCGCTAGGCACGATGTCCGTACAGCTCAAACCTATAAGGTCTGATACCCCCAGATTCTTCATTGTCATCCCATTCTTCTGAACTATATTCGTCTGAAGATTGGACAACACAAACCAATTCCAGACTACATGTGCTGGAACCGTTGTCGATGTTTTCTACCGCTTCCATCCTGCGTGTACAATGGGCAGCCAAGCTCTGTGTTCTCCTGATGTCATCACAACATGGCTGGGGGGTTTTCCAGCCACTGACACAACTGGTGACGTGGCGCTCATGAAAACGTCGGATATTTGCATGAAAAAAAGCCTGTCTAACTTAGAACTGCACAAACCCACCTATTTTGTCATATTGAAATTATGTGTTGCAAAATTAGATGCAGTCAAAATCGTGTCATCAGACCTTTAATGGTGTCAGTTGTACGTCCGTCTGATAGTCTGTCCGTCCATCCGTCCATCCACATTTTATGGGAATCGCTACACCTCTGAGACAATTGCCTCAATGCTCACTAAACACACTCACAATGACCCTCAGGTTTGTCTGCATCCAAGTTGAGCTCCAGGTCAAGGTCATTGTCGAAGGTCAAGAGATCTGGGCATTTCAATCAATCAATCAATCAATCAATCAAAATTTTATATATACAGTATAGCACTTTTTATACAAGAAAAAATTGTAGCACAAAGTGCTTTACAAATTACATTCCCCTCCCACCCCACCCCTTCATTCACCCAACCTCGTGCAGACAGACAGACAGACAGACAGACAGACAGACAGACAGACAGACACACACACACACACACACACACACTCATCAATGGCAGACGTAGCCGAGCGCCAAGGAGCCAGGTGTAGAATTGTAATTTATGATTCCATGGAAATCATTATTCCTCCTGGGCAATTGCTCCAATATTTGGCAAACTCATGCACAATGACTCCCAAGTGGGTCTGCATCTTCGCTATGTTCAAGATCAAGGCCAGTGGTCAGGATATCTGCGTACTCTCGGGATGATTTCATCAGGCCGGAATAAGCTACTCTATCATTGATGGTCTGTTTTTTTTTAATTGAATTCACAACGCTAGTGGATCTGGGCAACAAACTGCTCTAGCCAGAGGTCTTAACTGTACATTTCACAAGTTAGTTACTTCAAAACTGCTTCTTTCAGAATTACTGGAGTTCTTGTTTGTATTGTAACAAGGTAAAATCTCCACTTGTTTGTTTGTTTGTTTTAAATCAATGACTGCAGGAACTCCGACCATTTGTGTGACTGTCTGGGCTGTCCTGAGGCTCCATTTTCATGACACTGGGTATGTCTCACCTGGTTAAAAAGTCCTTCCAGTTTATACTCCTTTTACTTTTCCGTTATGAATTTATTGATAGAATTGTATTTAGCAGTACTGACTCCCCAAATCAAATTCACAAATTTCCCATCATTATATAAATATGTACATATTAGCCACAATGTTAATAAAAGGCATGATTTCATGACCACATATTATAGTCAAAATTCTATAGCACATTATTTGGAACAAACAGTTGTGATTTATTGAGGCTCTTTCTATGATCACATCCTAATTTTTTTATCAAAAATACAATGCAGTATACCAGGTGCATCTCAAAAAATTAGAATATCATGAAAAAGTTCAATATTTTTTGTCACTCATTTCAGAAAGTGAAACCCATAAATTATATAGATTCATTACACAGAGAGTGATATATTTCAATTGTTTATTTTAATTTTGATGATTATGGCTTGCAGCCTATGAAAACTCCAAATTCAGTTTCTCAAAAAATTAGAATATTACATAAAATTAATTTTTAAAAAATTTTATTATTTTTTTAATACAAATGTGGACCGACTGAAAAGTATGTCCATGTACACACTCAATACTTGGTTGGGGCTCCTTTTGGATTTATTACAGTATCAATGTGGCGTGGCATGGAAGTGATCAGCCTGTGGCACTGCTGAGGTGTTATGAAGGTCCAGGTTGCTTTGATAGTGACCTTCAGCTTGTCGGCATTGTTGGGTCTGGTGTCTCTTGTCTTCCTCTTGACAATACTCCATAGATTCTCTATGGGGTTTAGGTCAGGAGAGTTTGCTGATCAATCAAATACAGTGATGCCATGGTCATTTAACCAGGTTTTGATACTTTTGGCAGTGTGTGTGGGGGGGGGGGGGGGGGCAAGTCCTGCTGAAAAATGAAATCAGCTTCTCCATAAAGCTTGTCAGCACAGGGAAGCATGAAGTGCTCTAAAATTTCCTGGTAGACGACTGCGCTGACTTTGGTCTTGATAAAACACAGTGGACAAACACCAGCAGATGACCTCTGTTCAGATTAAAGTAATTTTTTTGTATTTCTTTTGGAAATCAAAGTCCCAGAGTCTGGAGAAAGAGCGGAGAGACACAGAATCTAAGTTGCTTGAGGTTTAGTGTGAAGTTTCCACAGTCAGTGATGATTTGAGGAACCATGTCATCTGCTGGTGTTTGTCCACTGTGTTTTATCAAGACCAAAGTCAGCGCAGTCGTCTACCAGGAAATTTAAGAACACTTCATGCTTCCCTGTGCTGACAAGCTTTATGGAGAAGCTGGTTTCATTTTCCATCAGGACTTGGCACCTCCCCCCCCTCACACACACACACACACTGCCAAAGGTATCAAAACCTGGTTTAGTGACCATGGCATCACTGTGTTTGATTGGCCAGCAAACTCTCCTGACCTAAACCCCACAGAGACTCTATGGAGTATTGTCAAGAGGAAGATGAAACACCAGACCCAACAATGCAGACGAGCTGAAGGTCACTATCAAAGCAACCTGGACGTTCATAACACCTCAGCAGTAACGCAGGCTGATCACCTTCATGCCACGCCACATTGATACAGTAATTAATCCAAAAGGAGCCCTGACCAAGTATCGAGTGTGTACATGGACATACAGTACTTTTCAGTCGGTCCACATTTGTTTTTAAAAACTATTTTTAAAATTAATTTTATGTAATATTCTAATTTTTTGAGAAACTGAATTTGGGGTTTTCTTGGTCTGTAAGCCATAATCATCAAAATTAAAATAAATAAACACTTGAAATATTTCACTCTCTATGTAATGAATCTATATAATTTATGGGTTTCACTTTCTGAAATGAGTGACAAAAAATATTGAACTTTTTCATGATATTCTAATTTTTTGAGATGTACCTGTATGTGTAAAAATATACAGTTGCGCTAAGTTTACATACCCTGGCGGAATTTGTGATTTTTTTTGGCCATTTTTCAGAGAATATGAATGATAGCACAAAAACTTTTCTTTCACTCATAGTGGTTGGGTGAAGTCATTTATTATCAAACAGTTGTGTTTGCTCTTCTTAAATCAAAATGACAACAGAAACTACCCAAATGACTGATAAAAAGTTTACATACCCTAGTTCTTAATACCGTGTATTGCTGCCTTTAACATCAATGACAGCTGGAAGCCTTTCGGGGTATATTTTCTCAGATGGCAAAGCTGCCCTTTCTTCTTGGCAAAAAGCCTTCAGTTCCTGTAAATTCTTGGGATGTCTTTCATGAACTGCACGTTTGAGATCTCCCCAAAGTGGCTCAGTGATATCGAGCCTTTGATATTGAGCCTTTGATTGATACTTTGATATTGAGCCCCCCAGTTGCCCCTGGTGGGTCAGGCCAATGCCTTGCATGGAAGCTCTGCCACCATCAGTGTGTGAGTGAATGGGTGGATAGCAGAATCTGTAAAGTGCTTTGGTTGTCCAGGGTTGAGTAATAAAGCACTATATAAGTGAACGCTATTTATTTACCATTGAAATTCTCTTCTCTTTTCAGGTGCTGGGATACAAATGAAAACACTGCCCTCTGGTGGGTGATTAAAGGACCAGTTGTGGCCTCCATAATGGTATTAAAGACACTGCCACCGCCCCCCCCCCCCCCCCATAAACTTTATCAGTATTTAGGTTAAAAGTATGAAGTATACATATGGCATAAATGAAAAGTTTAAAATATTTCCTAATGAATATTTGTGTGAAATTTGTGTAATGAAGGCTATAGAAGAGCAGAAACACTTGAAAACAAAACCACCATTCTTTGAGGGTTTGTGGGATTGAGTAAGCGATGATTATTTAGGTGTAATTTAGGTATAATTTCAACCCCACATGATCCTTCTACTAAATACAGAAGATTGACTGGGAAATCGGCAATACCAATCTGGCTGGGATACAATTTATACTTTATGTTTAGCCAATTTATCACATTATTCCTGTCTTTATTATCAGATCAATTTTGTCCTCTTCATTGGAATTATCGTCATCCTGGTCCAGAAGCTGCAGTCCCCTGATATCGGAGGGAATGAATCAAGCATTTACCTGTAAGTTGACATGAACTAGTTCAGTAACACAAGTGAAATAATTTCAGAAATGGTAAAAGTATGTACATCAAATGTCTTCTATAACAAATGAAGTTGATGACTGTGGTTGTCTAGGCTTAAAGCCTTGTAGATTCAAGTGAAAGCATGAGGTTTGCTTTCTAGTTCAATGGTTTTGCAGGATTACATTTCAAAATAATTCTTATACAGCGGGGAAAATAAGTATTGAACAGTCCAACATTTTTCTCATTAAATATATGTCTGATGGAGCCATTGACCTGAGATTTTCACCAGATATCAGTAAAACCCCAAGTACCCCATACATGCAAAGAAATCAAGGCAACTGTGTTCACAAAACAAGTTATATTTAATAAAGTGGAATAACACAGTGAATAAGTATTGAACGCATGAAGAAAAAGAGGTGCAAAAAGTCATAGAAAGTCAAGAAACCAGCTGAAATTCAGCAGAATTTAGGAAGCCATCCCATCCCCCATTAGTGCAAATTAATTTCAGCTGGTTAAGTCCTGACTGATAGCCTTTTAAAAGGTCTGTGAATATCAAATTGTCACACCACAAAGAATTCATGATGGGTAGCAGCAAAAAACTCTCTCTAGACCTTTGCAACCTTATTGTTGCAAAACATAATGATGGCATTGGTTACAGGCGCATTTCTAAACTGCTGAATGTTCCAGTGAGCACTGTTGGAGCCATCATTCGGAAGTGGAAAGAACATCATTTTATCATAAACCAGCCATAACCAGGATCTCCTTGCAAGATTTCTGACAGAGGAGTCAAAAGAATTATCAGAAGATTTATCCAAGAGCCAAAGACCTCTTGTGGAGAGCTCCAGAAAGACCTGGAGTTAGGGGATACTGCTGTTTCAAAGAAAACTAGAAAAGCACTCGGAGAGCGCAGACCTCCGCCAAGCGGCACAGTTCCCCCCATACAGTGTTTGTGTGTACGTTTTCAGATTCCCTGAGCATGAAAAGATATGACTAGCAATTGGATTCACAATGATTATTTGTTTATTTGACATGGACAGTGCAATAAACAGACAATTAATGAATGACAATCAATGTGATAGTGATAGGATTAGTGGTTCAGTAGTGTAAAACGGGGCTATAAGGGACGGCGGGTTGATAAGGGACACTTTTCTGGGAAATGTTTTAAATGTAATTGTGCTTTTTTTATTTTGAGCAGGACGCTGAGTTGTGTTTTTATTGTCAAATATCCATGAATCCTTCATCAAATGTAGGCGGAAGCAAAATTAAAAAAGCAGAATTACATTTAGAAAAGTGTCCCATATTACCCCGCCGTCCCTTATAGCCCCGTTTTACGGTAGTAAAAGCATTGCCTCCTTGGTGGAGGTAATAAACTGAAGTGTTGGTGTGTGCATCTCCTCCACTGACGGATGCAGATTGGTTAGACAGGTTGCCGTGGGTTTTATATTATATTGGGGTTGCGCTCGGCGGCAAAACAGAATGTAGAATTTTCACCGGCAGAGAGGTCGTTTTTACGCAGCGCCTATAGCTGGGCGGGGAATTTGTGGCAAATAATCGGGCGGCGGACAGGTGGCCGTGTCAGGTTTTGCAGCGTCGCGGAAAAAGCGGGCACGCTGGCGGGCCCAGGCCAGCAGTGTTTTCCGCGTGCTTTTGTGCCTAAAACGTTGAAGAACGCGGAGTTTGTGTTGGTCAGACACGACAAGCAGCGCAATGTGCGCAGCGCCTATGGCTGGTGGGCCCAGGCTACCAGTGTTTTCCGCATGCTTTTGTGGCTAAAACGTTGAAGAAGGCGGAGTTTGTGTTGGTCAGACACGACGCCCAGCGCCGTCCATTGCGCCTGCGCACATGTTGGAAATGGCCATATGTCACAGTGTGGAAAAATGCTTTAAAAAATTCCTGTATGCAGACGGTGATGCGGATCATCCCCAAAATGTAATCAGTTCTTCCTTGTACCATTTCCAACAACGCCTGAAAGTTTCATGGAAATGCGTCCAAGATTTTTTGAGTTATCTTGCTAACCAACAGACAGACAGACAGACAGACAAACAGACAGACAGACAGACAGACAAACAGACAAACAAACAGACAAACCCCGGCAAAAACATAACCTCCTCCTGGCCTTTTCGGCCTGGCGGAGGTAACAATAAGTAATGAACTCAACCAACATGGGCTTGATGCTCGCTCACCTCACAAGACTCTATTGCTGAAGAAAAACATGTTGAAGATTGTTTAAAGTTTGCTGCACAACATTTGGGCAAGCCAGTAAAATACTGGGAGAATATAGTGTGGTCAGATGAGACCAAAATTGAACTTTTTGGATGCCACAACACACAGCATGTTTGGAGGAGAAATAGCACTACACATCAGCCCAAAAACTCCATGTGGCGTAGGTGTAGTGTGGCCGACTACTGATTGGAGGGTCAGGGGTTTGATTCCCGCTCTGTCTGCAGTCTGCATGTCAAAGTGTTCTTGAGCAACACACTGAACCCCCAGTTGCTCCTGGTGGATCAGGCCAGCGCCTGTGTATGGAGGATCCACCACCATCAGTATATAAATGTGTGCGTAAATGGGTGGATAGCAAGATCTGTAAAGTGCTTTGGTCATCCAGAGATTAGTAAAAAGAACTATATAAGTGAACACCATTCACCATTTACCATAGCAACAATGAAGTTTGGAGGTGGGAGCATCGTGGTTTGGGGTGTTTTTCAGCACATAATACAGGCAGACTTCATATAATTGAAGGAAAGATGAATGGACAAATGTACAGACACATACTTGATAAGAACCTATTACCATCTGCCCAGATGCTGAAGATGAAATGAGGGTGGACATCTATGGAATGAATTGAAGCTCAGAATTCATAGAAGACACCCACGGAACCTTCAAGATTTGAAGACAGTTTGTGTGGACGAATGGGCTAAAATTACACCCGAGCAATGCCTATGTCTAGTTTCTCCATACAGGAGGTGTCTGGAAGCTGTTATTACCAACAAAGACTTTTCTACTAAATATTAAATTAATTCACCAAGCATGTTCAATACTTATTTCCTGTGTCATTCCACTTTATTAAATATAACTTGTTTTGTGAGCACAGTTGCATTAATTTCTTTGCATGTATGGATTATTTGGGTTGTTACTGATATCTGGTGAAAATCTCAGGTCAGTGGCTCCATCAGAAATATGTTTAATGAGAAAAATGTTGATGTGTTCAATACTTATTTTCCCCACTGTATATCTAAAACGTGGTCTTTATGCAGCCGATCAGGTGCTCTACAACTGAAACAAATTATTTTAACTCCTCTTCCTTTAAAGACACCATCTCCTTAAATTAACTTTCTTCTGAATGGTACAAAAAGATGGTTTAAAGGTCCTGTTTACTCAAAAATTGTGTTTTTGTATGTTTTAACCTTCTGAAACATGTCTGTTGGTCACTTCATTATGGAAAAAACATCAAGATGCTCACTTATCTTTAAAAAAAACACAGACAGACACAAACACACAGCCCTTATAGTTTCTGTGCCCGATTAGCCATTTTAACTCCTCCGTGTTTTTTCCTGCACATCAACTAAAGAAAAGCTTACTTTTGATATCCACCCGCTGCTCTCTTATTGGCCAGCATACAGTGTATCCAGAAAGTATTCACAGCGCTTCACTTTTTCAACATTTTGTTATGTTACAGCCTTATTCCAAAATGGAATAAATTCATTTTTTTCCTCAAAATTCTACACACAATACCCCATAATGACAACATGAAAAAAAAATTGAGATTTTTACAAATTTATTACAAATAAAAAAACTAAGAAATCATATGTACATAAGTATTCACAGCCTTTGCTCAATGCTTTGTTGATGTACCTTTGGCAGCAACTGCAGCCTCAAGTCTTTTTGAATATGATGCCACAAGCTTGGCACACCTATCTTTGGGCAGTTTCACCCATTCCTCTTTGCAGCACCTCTCAAGCTCCATCAGGTTGGGTGGGAAGCGTCGGTGCACAGCCATTTTCAGATCTCTTCAGAGATGTTCAGTTGGATTCAAGTCTGGGCTCTAACTGGGCCACTCAAGGACATTCACAGAGTTGTCCTGAAGCCACTCCTTTGATATCTTGGCTGCGTGCTTAGGGTCGTTGTCCTGCTGAAAGATGAATCGTCGCCCCATCTGAGGTCAAGAGCGCTCTGGAGCAGGTTTTCATCCAGGACGCCTCTGTACATTGCTGCATTCATCTTTCCCTCTATCCTGACTAGTCTCCCAGTTCCTGCCACTGAAAAAAATCTGTACAGCATGATGCTGCCACCACCATGCTCCGCTGTAGGGATGGTGTTGGCCTGGTGATGAGTGGTCTTTGGTTTCCTCTGAACATGACACATGGCATTTAGGCCAAAGAGTTCAATCTTTGTTTCATCAGACCAGAGAATTTTGTTTCTCATAGTCTGAGAGTCCTTCAGGTGCCTTTTTGCAAACTCCAGGTGGGCTGCCATGTTCCTTCTACTAAGGAGTGGCTTCCGTCTGGCCACTCTACCATATAGGCCTGATTGGTGGATTGCTACAGAGATGGTTGTCCTTCTAGGAGGTTCTCCTCTCTCCACAGAGGAACACTGGAGCTCTGACAGAGTGACCATCGGGTTCTTGGTCTCCTCCCTGACTAAGGCCCTTCTCCCCGATCGCTCAGTTTAGACGGCTGGCCAGATCTAGGAAGAGTCCTGGTGTTTCCGAACTTCTTCCATTTACAGATGATGGAGGCCACTGTGCTCATCGGGACCTTCAAAGCAGCAGAATTTTTTTGTACCCTTCTCCAGATTTATGCCTCGAGACAGGCCTGTGTCTGAGGTCTACAGACAATTACTTTGACTTCATGCTGGGTTTATGCTTTGACATGCACTGTCAGCTGTGGGACCTTTTATAGACAGGTGTGTGCCTTTCCAAATCATGTCCAATCAACTGAATTTATCACAGGTGGACTTCAGTTAAGCTGTAGAATCATCTCAAGGATGATCAGTGCAATCAGGATGCACCTCAGCTGAATTTTGAGCTTCATGGCAAAGGTTGTGAATACTTATGTACATGTGATTTCTTTGTTTTTTAATTTTTAATAAATTTGCAAAAATCTCAAAAATTTACAAAAAAAAATGATGCCATTATAGGGTATTGTGTGTAGAATTTTAAGGGAAAAAAATGAATTTAATCCATTTTGGAATATGGCTGTAACATAACAAAATGTGGAAAAAGTGAAGTGCTGTGAATACATTCCAGATGCACTGGATCTATCTGTCTATAAACATAGATGAGCGGGGAGTCCAGCCAAGGCAGCGTTGGCTTTAGAGCTAACATTGCTACTAGGAAGTTCCATCAAGCGTAGTTTACAGTATAAACAGTCTCATGTCATAACCAAACATTTGTAACGCATTCTCAAAATTTTATTCAATAATTCACTTAAATTTGAAAAATCCCTCCAATTGACCAAAACTAAAGATAAACTGATATAGCTTTACTCTCCACCGAGTTCTCCAAAAGTATCACACTGGCATATGTTTTTATCTTATTTGTTTGGGCAAGCCAAGGGTGAACATTATGTTCACATTTTACTAACTGAGAAATAATTTCCCTGTGGGGACAATAAAGTAAAGAATTATTTTTGTTCTTTTGAACACACAGTCACACATCATAGCTCATCTTAAATCAAGTGCTATAAATGTACAAAGGCACCAATTGTAAAATGTTAGTGGACACTGCCACATCGATTTGGACAAATCTGTAAAAGGAAGAGAGAACTATATCAAGGAATTTCTTTTATCAAAAGCTAAGCTGTATTTTTACACATAGTTGCAGTGCCTAAGTACAGGAAGTGTGAACCCCATTATGGAGTTGTTGTGTACCGCTGCTCTCCTCCCACAGGAGTATCTTCAGAGGCTGTGTGGATAATGCCATTGTCATGTACTGCTTTAGACCTGTGCGTGCGTGAGCGGGAGTGAAGATCGAGTGTGAGAGACTGTGTGTGCCTGCGTCCCTAAAGACATTGTCTTTGTTGTATTGTGTGTTGTCTTTGTGCTGTGTAGCAGCTGTGCTCAGAAATGCTTCAGTGAGCCCACACAGGCTGTTCAGCATTCGTGCAGGATGTCAGAGTTATCCACCATCACACTGTAAGTGTGTGTGTCTGTGAGTTTGTCCACAGACACAAATGTTGTGTGTGCTTGTGTGAGTGCGTGCGCGTGCTGTGTTACCCACATGTCTTTGTGTGTTTTTGTGTTTTACGTCACAGAGTAGAGACAATTTTTGAAGTGGTCAAGGTTCCCAAAAGTAAAAATCACTAATTTCGTTTTCTTCTTAACTACTTAATTATTCATTTATGGTTTTGTTTTGTCCTAAATATTCAAATGAAAAATGCCAAGAAAATATTTTGACTGTCTGGGAATATAGATAGCTTTCTTGCTCAGAGTTACATGATTAAAATATTATCTCTAACACACTATTATGTTTGAATATTTGTCCTGACTGCATTCTTTACACTCTAATAGTACATCACACCATATAGGAACAGTTAGGATTTCTTTTTGACTACAGAATTTTCCTTCAATACAACTAGTGCATACCCGTGCATGCCCGTAGAAACCAAGTATAAGCAAGTATTCCTGCATGCCCATAGAAAGCAAGTGTAAGCAAGCATTTCTGCATGCCTGTAGAAAGTTACTGTTACCATGGCAACAGTGCCATGGTGATCCCTGCCTTTGATCTTTGACATGGTTAAGCAAGTACTTCTGCATGCCCGTAGAAAGCAAGTGTAAACAAGCATTCCTGCATGCCTGTAAAAAGAGTGTTCTGACCTCACAGGGTGCCTATGATGTCTGTATGACATCATAGAAGGAGTTGTTCAAAGGAGTTGTTCAGAACTCTTCATATGGTCATGTGACACCATAGAAACACAGTGTGTACCTGTGATGTCATAGCTATGAATGCCCACAACTCCCCTATGGATCCCCTATGGACGTTCATTAAAGATTTCCCCTCCCAAACTTCTGTATATTCGGGGAGGCTGAAATTCGGGGATGTTGGCATGGTACCCGTGCCTGCCTGTATAACCCCTGCTGCATGCCTGCCTTTGATCTTTGACATGGTTACCATGGCAACACAAAGTCCTATGAGAATCACACACACACACACACACAGAGATTTCCATCCATCCATCTTCTTCCACTTAATCCTTTTTGGGTCGCGGGGCGGCTGGAGCCTATCCCAGCATCTTTGGGCGAGAGGCAGGGTACACCCTGGACAGATCGCCAGTCCATCACAGGGCCAACACAGACAGACAGACAACCATTCACTCTCACAGTCATACCAAAGGACAATTTAGAATCCCCAGTTTGAAGCCAGTTAACCTAACTTGCGTGTTTTTGGCATGTGGGAGGAAACCGGAGAAATCCCGGAGTAAACCCACACAGACACAGGGAGAATATGCAAACTCCACACAGATCACTATTGGTCGGGGGCCGGGATCGAACCCAGGATCCCCCTGCCAAAGGTGAGTGTTGCTGTGGTGCCTCAGTGCTAACCACTCCGCCACAGTGAATTTTAATATGATGACTTATTCACCATGCCAATTTTGAGCCATATGACATCATAAAGACACATTAGTGTAGGCATTGTGAGTGATGGTCTATATGACATCATAAAGACACATATGGATACATTTGTCTATATGACAGCATCGTGAGTCCTATGTTGCCTGATATCATAGGATCATCATAGGACATCATGCCTCATAGGACATCATGCCAACATCATAGGGTGTCCTATGATGTGCTATGTGTATATGACATCATATAGACATCATATCTTTATGATGGCACCGCAAGTCCTATGATGCCTGAGATCATAGGAGCATCATAGGACATCAGGCAGACATCGTAGGATGATCAGGCAGACATCATAGGTCGTCCTATGATGTCCTATGATCGTGACACAGCAAGTTCTTGAATTTATAGAGTGAAGTTGATGAGTAGACTCACCATTTCCCTTTGACCAGTCTTAGCAGCAAAGAGAGATTAGAATGTCTTCTTCTCTAACTTTCAGCAAGAAAGAAACTATGTCATACTATTTTGTAAAGACCCTGGAGCCTCTGGACCATATTGTAAAACACTGGTTTATTCAGTGCTATGTATCTTGCATTTCTAAAGGTGTTTGGTGTTGTGTTCATTTTGTCCTTTTGTATTTCCATCTGTGGCATATGTGAGTTGATTTATCTTGGCCCTATTTTAGCTTTTGCTACAAAGATAAAGATGCAAGGGTTTCATTAAAATATAATTAGAAATCAATTAGGAACAGTTATGCTATTGAACTAGTGAAGGACTAGTACATACACACCTGTTTCCTTCTTATTGTCAACAAATTTAGTGCATTAATCAATTGTAAGATGCATTTTGACTTCCTATGCCTTATGTGTATTTGTAAAATGCTAATAAACAGATTTAAATTATACACAAATGGTACTCAAACAAAATTAAAAAGTTTATGTGTGCCTATTTTAAAAGGGGACATATGATGAAAAATTCACTCTTTTAGTGCTTTCATGTATGAATGTGAGTATCTGGTGCAGCTGCCACTGCAAAAACACAGTTCTGTAGTGTCCACCTTGGTCTGCCTACCTCTCATTCAATGAGCCGGAATGACACCACCCTCCACCTATTTTTATTTATTTATTTATTTATTTATTTACTCTGGGCACTTCCCACTGCATGTTGAAATCCACACCCTTATGGTGCTGATAGAAAGGCACCTTAGAGAAGCAATTACAGTTTTTATGAATATTTTCTATAAATTCTATTTGTCCCACTAGGGGTGTTCCCAGCTGGTTTGTTAACAGTGCTGGTCAAGTTACTAAAATAGTAACTAATTACAGTTGCTAGTTACTGTACTTCTTTTCAAAAGTAATTGAGTTACTTTACCAGTTACTGCATAATTAAAGTAACTAGTTACTTGGAAAAATAACGTTCACATTACTTTTAAATACATACTTAAACCATCTTGCACACATAGCAAGATAGTTTAATTAATGGATTACATTACAGGCTTATTAATGTCAGACTGAAAACAGACTGTTTCAGACAGAGCTTTTAGAACATGTTCAGTCTGCTTTATCCTGCCTTGATAGCCCTTATTGTTGGAAAAATCTGAAGAAAATCAACATGATATTGCCAGAAATGTCCTCATTTTGGAGTGAGAGTTGGCAACACTGCATAAAGCTGTCCATGTTTATCATACCTTTATGATATGGATTTAATCTGATGTGCAGTGATTCAAAGAAAATGTCCATTATCCACAGTCCAAATGTCTGCTGTGACATGATCCAGTCTCTCATATTGCATTTGGACATCAAAATCCATTTTTGAATAATCCTTATGCAGGCAGCAAGTAAATGCATTTTAATTTCAGTGGCTCACAGTCTCAGCTGTCTGATGGAAAGTCACTGTTATTGGTCACATTGACTGACAGCTGCGTCAGCTACTGTAGGGTCAGTTTGTATATTTATTTATTTGTGCTAAAAATATCAATCCATATTAATAAAATGAGTAACGAGTAACACATCTGATCGAATTTCAGTAACTGTTAAGTAGTGGCATTACAGTAACGCGCTACTCATAACACTGTTTATTAATCCACAGTTGATTGCAGTGCATCATCGTGACTTATTCTGTTATATTTTGGCCAGTATATCAGGCTACTGGCTGGGTTAGCTGTGATGTATTATTGCGGGTTTTATTATGAAGTGTGGTGTAGTGGTGGTCGCTTCCTCTTCCGCCACTGCACCGCCCTATAAATACCAGCAGGCATCTTTATTCGGCCTCTTTGCCGATGCCCCTGCCTGGCAGCTGTATTGTGCAATCAGCCATCAATAAAGCTGAGTTCTACTGTGCACCTGGCCTTGTCATTTAGGAGGTATTTTCAGACACAACATTAGCTAAGCTAAGTGACTGCAGTTTTGCAGTTTTTGTGGCTACTTTCCATATATTCTATTCACCAAACAAGACATCTGTTTTCTCAGCTAGTTTATTAATCCATAGCCAATTATATAGCTTGCATCACTTTGGCTCATTTTGCTATGTTTGGGCCAGAATAGCTCAGTATATTGGGTCACTGGTGGAGTTAGATTACCTGTCCATTTTGAATATAATATACAGTATATTCACACACCCCACTAGACATCTGTATTCCCAGCCAGATCATCTAACAACACTTGACTAAATAGCTCATATCTCATTCCTAGACGTTATTTTAGCTTATTTTACTATATTTTATTATACTCTGGTCAACACTGCTCCTCTACCAGCAATGGTTAGGTGCCATTAGCAGAGCTAGTCATTTATTCAGGGTTGTTTCTGTGCTTATTACGCCCTGTCTCAGATAATGCTTTATTTGAGTTTTTACATTCTCATATTGAGCCAATTTTATGTTAATGCAAGCTTTGTTCACTACCAGAGCTCTTATCTAGCCAGATAGCATTAGAATACACTATAGATTTCAGAAATGATGAAAGACAGAGGGTGGAGTGAACCTGGGATCATTTGCTTTTGAAGCAGCATACTGAAATGGGTTGTTGTGACAAAGAGTGTTCAATCTGGATTTTTAAAAAAAATGGTGCTCCAGTTTTAAAACCCTGAGGTATTTTGACCAAAGCATGTCACAGACATTTCATTAACATCTTTAGGAACTATGCTGACATGTGGGAAAAGGGCATAATATGTCCCCTTTGTGTCACTGCAGCATTTTATTATATCTTTGCTCTCAGGCACAAACCTTGTATCTCCAAAACAGACATTTTTCAGCAAATGAGGAAAAACCTTGTATTTTCTGATTGCTTTAGCAATTCTGAAATTTATTTACTTGACTTTTCTAATGCTTATCATTGGTTTGATATTAGTAAAAAAAAAAAAAAACAACAACATTCAAAGATATACAGGTTGAGCAATAGATTGGCGATATGAGATACATAATACGAGGTTTTCTCCTGACAGTGATGATATGACGATATGTTTAACCAAGCTAATTTCAATGAAGGCCCATATAACTCACTATAACAATATGAATCATCAGATTGATTTCAGTTTTGGTCTTTTTGTGGGATTTGTTGGCAATAAGAAAAAATGTAATGCAGAACTTTAACACCATTAGGCTTTCATTACACAGTAAATACCAACAGGTATCTATGATAGAGATCCAAAACATAAATTGTAATTGAAAAATGTTTAGCGAAAGAAACAATTATAACACCTTAAGCTGGCCAGCAGTAAATTTACATAGAAATTGCTATATTATGCTTCACTTTCACCTGCATTCCATTAAGTTGTTTGTCATTTTTGTGTATTCAGGCGTTTGGCACGCTCTACCCTACTGCTCATTCCCCTGTTTGGTATTCACTACACTGTGTTCGCCTTCTCACCTGAAGATGTCAGCAAGAGGGAGAGACTTGTCTTTGAACTGGGACTTGGATCCTTCCAGGTATGCCTTCATAACTCCTTTCAATTAGGGAGAAATGCTAAATGATGAATAGGACAACATAATGGTGCGTCTATAATTTCCCAGTTTGAAATCAATAAAGTATATCTATCTATTGATCAATCGATGTACATACATTTTATGTGAGGCACTTTTCAAACTGTGGACACCACTAAAGCTGGGTTCACACTACAGCGTTTGGACCGACATTTACCAACGTTTTGAAAAATCAGAGAAATGAGTCCAAACATTGGTGAAATTACATTCGTGAGTAGGACTTTTTTAAAATCCAATGCACACCAACTTTTACAAACTTTAAAGGAGCTTTTTAACTCCACAGCCTTGCTTGCCAGTGGATGAAAGCTGTCTGCTACAATTCAGAGATGATGCCAGTCTTTCTCTTTGTCCATGAGTTTGAGAGTTGTAAAATTTCCTTTAGTTATATTATCATTCATCTGAGCTTCTCTTTTAAACAAAGAAAGAGCAAGCCGCTCATCTCATTCTGAGTTCTATTAATCTGCTCTGGTGAATGCAAAATTATAGATTTATTCAAAACACCTGTGAGGATATCTTCATTTTGAATCATTCTTTTAAAAGAATGACAGTGTGTGAGGTTAACATTGTAAAAACTGTCATAATGAATTTTGGGTTTATGCACACATGCCTGCACTTCTCTGGGGTTGTTGAGAAGAGCAGCTGTTTTCCCAGTAGGGCAGACTGGTCTGGCAACATTTTTTTCCCCCCTGTGAAGTCAACAGTGTTGGGCAAGTTACTAAAAAATATTAACTAATTACAGTTACTAGTTACTTCTTTTCAAAAGTAACTGAGTTACTTTACCAATTACTGCATGATTAAAGTAACTAGTTACTTGGAAAAGTAACCTTCACATTACTTTTAAATGCATACTTAAAGGCCAAATGTCACATAATTTTTTTTTCTAAATAACAACGAATTTAGATAAAATACACATAGCTTAAACCAAATATTCATACCGGAGACCATATCACCCACCTGTATTTACATAATTGCACAAAATACACCAGGTGAAGGCCCCACCATGCTTGCTGGCTTGTGACAGCCAATCCAGACCACGCCCATGTTTTTGACATCACCAGTTGTACCCTGGCTGCCCTGCCTATCCACATTCACACTTATCAACATTGGACAATCTTGACGGAAAGTGACAGCGATTGTGAACAAATTAGTTTAGTTTTGTCTTCTTTTTTTTGTCTTTTTTTTTGTCAGTGGTTCAGACAGTGACAGAGGCATTGAACCTTACAGGTTCGAGCCGTCCGAGACGGAATCAGATGCTTTGTCTGATGACAACAGTTCCAACGATGACCAGAGAGCAGAACCAGTGGAAAATGTCATTGAACTGGACATTAATCGCCTCCAGAATTGCGAAGCCGAAGGGGGTCTGTCGAGGGCGCCCCATAAATATTGATTTTTTGGAAGCCATTATTATTACAGTGGAGGAGAGCCGCTGCTGTCAAGAAATTGACCAGATCAATATGAAAATGGAGGCGCATACCTGTCAAGTGAGACGTTTTCGCCGTATTTTGGTGCCAAGCGCGGCTGTGGGGGACGGCGGAGTGGTGGCGGACACTTTTCTGGGAAATGTTTTAAATGTAGTTCGTGTTGTTATTGTCAAATATTTTAAGGAAAATACGGGGAAAAAACAGGACAGGACGTGTTGCGGAGCACGTCCTGTGTGTGATCCCCCACAGCTGGTGCTGGCAGATGGCTCAGCCTGAGCTATTCGCACTACAGTGTGGACTCAATCAGTCTAATGGCCGCGGCGGGCAGATCGCTCAGCGTGAGCTATTCTCACTACAATGAGAAGTCATTAGGACAATGGTTTAACACGTTCAGCTGTGCAGCGGTTGCGGAACAGACAGAGATCGCCTTACAAATACAGAATTCTGCTTTTTTTTTTTTATTTTGCGCCGGACGCTGAGTTGTGTTGTTATTGTCAAATATCCATGAATCCTTAAAATATTTGACAATAACAACACGAGTTGCATTTGGGGCATTTCCCAGAGAGGTGTCCCTTGTTGCTCCGCCGTCCCTTATAGCCGCTTTTTACGGTGTTGAAGTACGGCGAAAACGTCTCACTTGACAGGTATGAAAACATTTCCCAGAGAAGTGTCCCTTATTACCCAGCTGTCCCTGATAGTCCCGTTTTAAGGTATGGGTGAAATATCCAATTTTTTCTTTCTTGTTGCTCACTTCAGCCTTCCAGTCTCCATATAAACAATCAATTGAAATACCCCAAGCATCAAACTAGGGTACAATCGATTTCGTCACTTCCGCCTTCTTCCCCAGGCGATTCCAGGGGCCGTGTCAGGCCAAGCGCGGCAGTTTTAAATTAACGAATATTCCGTTGTTACTGAAGCATATGCACCAAGACCCGAACGGATCGGTTCCCTTTTATATCTAGTTTCAAGATATTTAAAGTACCCTGTTACGTGACATTTGGCCTTTAAATCATCTTGAACACATAGTAAGATAATTTAATTAATGGATTACATTACAGGCTTATCAATGTCAGGCTGAAAACAGACCGTTTCAGACAGCTTTTAGAACATGTTCAGTCTACTTTATCCTGCTTTGAGAGCTCTTACTGTGGGAAAAAATCTGAAGAAAATCAACACAAAATTGCCAGTAATTTCCTCATTTCGGAGTGAGAAATAGAGTTTCTGGAGTGAGAGAGAGGGAAAAAGAGTTGGAATCACTCAAAAGGAGCGAGTTGGCAACACTGCATAAAGCTGTCCATGTTTATCATACCTTTATGATATGGATTTAATCTGATATGCAGAGATCCAAAGAAAATGTCCATTATCCACAATTCAAATGTCTGCTGTGACAGTGATATGATCCAGTCTCTCAATTTCCTTTTGGAGATCAAAATCCATTTTTGAATAATCTTTATCCAGGTAGCAAGTAAATATGTTTTAACTTTAGTGGCTCACAGTCTCAGATGTCTGATGGAAAGTGACTGTTATCACATCTTCATTCTGTAACGATGTATCTGGCAATCGGTCAGTTTAATTCTTGCTGGGTCACAAACTGTCCAGATGCATACCTGTGCTTGAAATCCAGCCATGGCTGTTCAGAATACAGTAGATCCACTTCAAAGTGTTGTTAGCATAGCTAGCCGTTACTTAACACTAGCTTTGTCGGCGCTTGTTGCTCTTTTCAGGCACTTAAGTCTCAACCGCCACTTTAGTTTGCAACCCACCAATATGCTTTTGTCCTTAATCGCGACAAAGGAAAAATAATCTGTCTATTTCCACAAAAACAAAGTAGCTTCATCTTTTCCCAGCAGGAGCAAGCTCCATTTGTGGCTGCTGGCTGCAGCAGTGAAGCAGCTCTTTGCAACAGGTCATGTTGACTAATGGTTGTGTCAGCTACGTAGGGCCAATTTGTATTTATTTGTGCTAAAAATATCTATCCATATTAATAAAACGAGTAATGAGTAATGCATCTGATCAGATTTCAGTAACTGTAACGCATTACTGAATTTTTAAAAAGGAATTTTGTTACACATCATGTTACTGCAAAAGTAGCGGCATTCCTTTGTAACGTGTTACTCCCAACACTGGTAGTGAAAACCCTATTCTGTCTTCAAATAGTCAATATTTTACTGTCGTCACTGAACAGAAAATACCAGCTGAGTGTGTTTTTTCATTAATCGGGGCACGTGCGCACAAACGGACACGAGATATGATGATGTGATGATGACTCAACACATGACAGATTAGGTAATACATTAATGCTAATCTATAGACTCCAATGGTAAGTCCGCAATTAAAATGAAAATGTAGATGGAAAAAAACCTATTTAGTGTACCATCATATAAATAAAATGATGGGCGATTATATTACGACAGTTACAAATCTCTCCATTAAAATAATAGAAAATCCCAGTCTGTGCTGTTTCTCATGAGCTCCGGAGCTGTGCGATTTCAAAACACACCACTGAAATACCATTAAACTGTCATAAATCACCCTTTTTAAGGGCTAAGAAGGACACCAAATGCACGCTGTGAGTTTTGCACATTTATTAACATAAACATGAACAACATATAACACTACATTTGCATATAACAGGAAGGAGGAGGCGCAGGAGGAGAACGGGGCTCAGCGACCACAGATAGAGAGAATAGTCTGGTAGGGACACAGGCTAAGGTGTGTGGGAATGCCGGGCAAAAAAGAGAATAAACCAGCTGGAGCACACCCGAAAGGACATGGGGCTTACGGCTGGAAATAAGGGGAAAAGAGAACTTACTGGGACGGAGCTCACCTGATCTCAGCGCACAAACCAATTCGCTCACTCAGGGTAATGGCTGATTCCACTGAGGAGGTTACAGTAGGACACGGCAATGACAGAATCGTTGCCGTGTTCTTAAATAGGCGTGTGGAACAATGATTAACAGATGACAGGTGTGAATACATGAGCAGGGACGTACACATAATCAATGAAAACTATGCAACCCGTGAAGCAGAGTTTGACAGCCGGAAGCTGCACAGCACTGTCAAAATAAAAGCACAAAACTGGAAACTAAATAATAATACAAGAATAAGACAACACAACCCCAAGATGTAAATAATACTATACAAAATGGCACAATAACTAGACAGGACAATAAGGACAAGACTAAGAATACAGACAATTCATAACTACACAGGAACCAAATACAACAGGCCATAATAAACAAAGAAACAAACATACAGAAAAAGACTAAACTTGAACTGAGGTTGAGCGCGTCACTCATCGGTGCTCAGGATCATGACATAAACAAAGTGCTTCTGAAGACAGACTGCCTTTTTCCTGATGAAAAGTGCATTGGCATAACATGCACCATAATACTGATGCACATGAGATTGCACACTACCACACCTCTTTGAAATGACTGTCCACCTCAAAGCGCAAAACAGGCTCACTGTCTACTGATAATTAGATGGCATGATGCAAAGTGTAAAATACAATGTGCTGACAGAAGCTAAAAAAACACTGGCGTATGGAGGGAGGTCTGTCCCGAAAGTCCGCTGATGACCATCAAAATAGGGCCCACAGTGTTGTTTTTTTTTTTTTTTAATTGCAATAAAATGTCCTTTTTGACATCACATCAGTGCTTCTTGATTCCCCACAGTGGAAAGCAAACCAATAAAAATCTGGAATTTCCCCATTGTGGGGCTAATAAAGGCTTATCTTATCTCTTAAATCCTGGAGGATTATGCAGGGAGCAGAAAATTAAAAACAGTAAATTTTGCAATAAGGAGATTTTTTTTTTCTTTTGGGCTGTCACATTTTTGGAGATTATATATTTTTTTTCTTTTCTTTAATTCCCCCTTCTCTTGGCTTTTGGCGTCCCAGCACCATGGAGAGCAACACTTCTTCAGCATTTCTCTTGTGTGCGTGCATGTTTGAAGTGAGTTTCATCTAAAAACATCTGCTTCTGCCAGCATTTCCATTGATGTTTGGAGCTTAACTTAAGCCGACTTAGGCTAGCTTTGCACAACTTAGCCTGGTGCTGAGGAACTTTCACAAACTAAGCACAACTTTCACCATTGTTTATTTTCAAATGTTGGTAAATTTTCAGCATGTTGAAAATTTTCAAAGAGCACGACTTTCACCAGTGTTCACCAACAAACACCAACTATCATTAACTTTTGCCAGCAGAGCCAGATGTTTGCCAAAACATCACTAAACGTCAGTCCAAATACTGTAGTGTGAATCCACCATAAAGGGAACAGTCAAAAGAAGACATCAAACTGTAAAAACAATATTGGAAATATAAAAAAGTGTGAGTGATTGCAAATAGCTGCCATCAAGCTATAGGTCCATATTATAGCAGCACCGTCCACAGTCAATTGTCTGGGGTGCAGAGTGTGTTTATGGGTGTGTCAAAGTTAATTTTGCTATTACAGCATTGCAAAAAAAAAAAAAAAATTGTACCCAGCACAAAGTGCAAAGAGGCTGTCCTAATGTTCTTAGTTCACAGGTGTGTTTGGGGTGTAATGTGAAATAAACCAATCACTGTCTTTGCTTTCATTTCCTTTAATAAACAGTGACACAAGACCAAAGGCTTAATATTTATGTGACAGCTTTTAAATGGGAGGACAAATCCGTTAAAACGGTTTAAATCCACTTAAATGGGAGGACAAATCCCGACAATGCGGGCTCGTTCATAAAGTGTGTTTAAGGACAAGCAGTTTTTAAGGAGCTTTTTAACATCCTTCTCCACAGCCCTGAGGGCACTGGGGAGACTTGATCATAATTGCGCATGAAACCTCTCTTTTAAACTGAGAAAGAGTGAGCCGTTCAGCTTGGCTGAGGTCTGTTAATCTCCTCTGCTGAATGTAAAATTGTTGTGTTTTAACTCTAAACAGCTGTAGGGATACTTTTATTTTGAATCATTCTGTTAAAAGAAAGATAGTGAATGAGGTTAAAAAACTGTGGAAAAACTGTCATAATTAGATAATGAATGTCAGTTTTGCACGCACCTGTCGGCTCTTTTCCAGGGCTGTGATCACAGCTCTTTGCCTGGTATAGGACAAATTGGTCCCGCTGCGGTTAAATTGAAAAGAGTATGATCCACTGAATCGTAAACCCATACACTTTTTTTTTCCTGTGTAGTGAAAAACTGTGTCCTCAAATACTTCATATTTAACTGTCCTTATTTAACAGAAATCAATGGCTGAGAGTGTGTTTTTCATTAATTGGGACGTGCGTGCACAGACGGACACAAGATAGTGTTCAATTCAATTCAATTCAACTTTATTTATATAGCGCCATATCACAACAATAGTCATCTCATAGCACTTTCAAATATAGGGGAAACCCCACAATTGCAGAAAGGCCCCAGCAATCAGGCGATCCCCTGTGAGCAAGCGTTTGGTGACGGTGGAGAGGAAAAACTCCCTTTTAACAGGAAGAATCGTCTAGTAGAACCAGGCTCAGGGAGGGGCAGTCATCTGCTGCGACTGGCTGGGGGGTGCGGGGATAGAGAAGATGAAAAGAACAGACGTAAAAAGAGCAAAGATTAAAGGAGTGAAGCCAAGTACATTATTGGAGGTCACCCGGCAGTCTAAATCCATTAACAGCAGAACAAAGGGAGGGTTAGGAAACACATGATCCCTCCCTAATCATAGGCTATATTGAAGAGGAAGGTTTTTACCCTATTCTTAAAAACAGAGATGAGTCTGACTCCCGAACCCAGATTGGTAACTGGTTTCACAGGAAAGGAGCTTGATAGCTGAAGGCTCTGCCTCCCATTGTACTTTTGAAGATTCTAGGTATTACAAGTAATCCAGCATTTTGGGAGAGTAGTGCTCTGTTAGGATGATAGGGTAATATCAGATCTTTCAGATCTATCAGATCAGGGCACTGGTAGACAGATTTGTGGAGTGGACGGAGCAGAATCACCTGAGGTTGAATGTCAGGAAGACCAGAGAGATGGTGATTGACTTCAGGAAGAGGAAGGCTCCTTCTCAGCCACTGCAGATTGGGAGGAGGATGTGGGAGTGGTGGAGGACTACAAATATCTGGGTTTCAGGATCAGCAGCGGGTTAGACTGGAGATCCAACACAGATGCTGCGCACAAGAAGGGGATGAGCAGACTCTACTTCCTGAGAAAGCTGAGATCCTTCAACATGTGCAGCAGGATGCTGGAGCTTTTCTACCAGACTGTTGTCGCCAGCGCCATCTTCTTTGCTGCAGTCTGTTGGGGTAGCAGTATTAGGGCCAGAGATACCAACAGACTTGACAAGATTATCAGGAGGGCTGGTTCTGTAATTGGTCTCAGACTGGAGACCTTTGAGACAGTGATGGAGAGGAGAACACTAAATAAACTGTGATCCATCATGGACAATCCTGATCAACCCCTCCACCACACACTAGATAGACAGCGAAGCACTTTCTCCAGTAGACTACTACAGCTTTGTTGTCGAACAGCCAGGTACAGGGAATCTTTCCTGCCACATGCAATTTCACTATACAATAACTCACTATGATGTTGTATTCTGGTCATAGCTATGCTGCCACACTGCATCTTACAGACTAACTGGTACATCACTTTTCACTCTGCTCCTGATAGTCCTTCTTTGTGCAATGGGATGATTCTTGTGTTTATACGGGTCATCATATATTAAGCTATGATGTATATAGGTTTTATAGTCGTGTTAGTTTTTTACTTTCCATGGGTAATCCCTTTGTCTGTCATGTGTGTGTTTCTGTTGTTTGGTTGTCAACTGTCATGCTGCTGTTACACTGTAATTTCCCAGTTTGGGATCAATAAAGTACATCTATCTATCTATCTATCTATCTATCTATCTATCTATCTATCTATCTATCTATCTATATATATATATATATATATATATATATATATATATATATATATATATATATATATATATATATATATATCAAATAAAAAGGAGACTGATTATTAAGAGCTTTGTAAGTGAGAAGAAGGATTTTAAACTTAAATCTAAACTCTATGGGAATCCAATGAAGGGAGGCCAGAACCGGAGAGATATGATCTCTCTTTCTAGTACCTGTTAAAACTCTTGCAGCAGCATTTTGGATCAACTGAAGACTTTTTAAAGATATTTTAGGACAATCTGATAATAACGAGTTACAATAATCTAATCTAGAGCTAGCAAAAGCATGGATCAGTTTCTCAGCATCACTCAGAGACAAGATGCTCCTAATCTTGGCAATATTACGCAGATGATAGAAGGCAGCCTTAGAAACAAATTTAATATGTGAATTAAAAAACAGATCTTGATCAAAAATAACTCCAAGGTTCCTCACAGAACTATTCAGAGAAAGAGTAACCGCATCCAAATTAAGAGTTTGATTTGGAAAGGTATTTCTAAGGTTTTTTGAACCAACAAGAATGACTTCAGCCTTATCTGGGTTTAATAGCAGAAAATTACAAGTCATCCAAGCTTTGATTTCCTTAAGACAGGCTTCTAACTTGGCTAATCGATTACTGTCATCTGGCTTCATTGACATGTATAATTGTGTGTCATCTGCGTAACAATGAAAATGTATACAGTGCTTTCTAATGATGTTGCCTAATGGAAGCATATATAAACTAAAAAGAGTAGGGTCTAGCACAGATCCCTGTGGAACTCCATAACTGAGCTTAGAGTTGGAAGAAAACTCATTATTGATATGAACAAACTGAAGCCTATCAGACAAATAAGATCTAAACACTGCAGCGAAGTTCCATTTAGTCCAACATAGTGTTTTAATCTATCAAGTAGAATATCATGGTCAATAGTATCAAAGGCTGCACTAAGATCTAAAAGGAAAAGTACAGAAACAAGTCCATTATTAGATGCGATAAGGAGGTCATTAGTGACCTTCACTAAGGCTGTTTCAGTATTATGATGGATTCTGAACCCAGATTGAAACTCTTCAAACTAGAAAAGCACTCATAGAGCGCATACCTCTGCCAAGGCTCCTTTCGTTTGTCATGGATCACCTCCAAAATGTAATGGGTTTGTGTGTATGCCAATAGCCACTTGTGGTGAAAATTGCATCAAAATCTGTCAATGAGTTTTGGAGTGTTGTTGCTAACACACTGTGAGAAGATAAGAGCCTTGGCTGAGATATGCATTCTCAGATCATCACCAAAATATAATGGGTTCCTCTCTAGGCCAAGAACCACCTCTGGTGAAAATTTCATCCAAATCCATCCAGTAGTTTTCGTGTAATCCTGCTGCACAAATACAAACAAAGCCCTTGGTGGAGGTATGTACTCTCAGATCATCACCAAAATCTAATCATCTGTTCCCCGTGCCATTACACACCTTTCCTGAAAATTTTGTCAAAATCCGTTCATAACTTTTTGAGTTATGTTGGTAGCAGACAGACAAACAGACTAACAGACAAACCCCGGTAAAAACATTACCTCCTTGGCGGAGGTAATAAACCATTTCCCTGCAAGTGGTCAAATATTGTGTAGCAACAACTCTTTCTAAGATTTTTGAAATGAAAGGCAGATTAGAGATTGGTCTATTGTTAGCTAAAACTCCTGGATTGAGCATTGGCTTTTTGAGTAAGGGCTTAATTACAACAGTTTTAAAAGCCTGCGGTACATGACCTAATGCTAAAGAAGAATTGATTATTTGAAGAATACGGCTACCAATAAATGGGAAGACTTTTTTTAAAAACCTGGTAGGAATAGGGTCTAAAAGACAAGTTGAAGGCTTGGATGAGGAGATTATTTTATCTAACTCTAAAAGGTCAATTGGAGTAAACTTATCCAAACAGATATCAGTTGAAGGAGTTGTAGTAGTTGCTGTACTTAAGTTTATGGTGGGAAGAATCTGACTGATTTTATCTCTAATAGATAAAATTTTATGATTGAAAAAGTTCAAAAAGTCCTGACTAGTAAGCTCTAGGGGGACGCGAGGATTGAGAGAGTCCTGACTCTTTGTCAGCCTGGCTACAAGTGCTGAAAAGAAACCTGGGATTATTCTAATTCTCTTCTATTAATGCAGAGTAATATCTTGTTCTAGCTTTTCTAAGAGATTTTTTATAAATTAAGAGATGATTTCTCCAAGCTAAATAGATTTCATCTAAATTAGTGGAACACCATTTTTTTTTTCTAATTGATGAGTCTTCTGTTTTAAGCTACTAGTTTCTGTGTTAAACCAAGGGGTTAGAAATCTCTGATTGGACTTTTTCTTTTTTTAAAGGGGCCACCAAGTCTAGAGTCTGATGCAGAGAGACTGTAACACTATCTACCATGCTATCAATTACGGAAGGAGCAAGCTCTCCATCGCTTATTTCCATTGTGTTGACACATGGCATAGAGGAGACAATCTGCATAAATTTGGTAACATCATCTGAAAGACATCTGCTGTAGTAATATTTTTCTTTAGGAATCAAATAGTCAGTAATAGTGAAATCAAAGGTTAGCAGACAATGGTCTGACAGTATAGGATTATGAGGAAACGCTACCAGATTTTCTATTTCTATACCATAAGTCAGAACAAGGTCCAATGTGTGGTGGAGATAATGGGTGGAATTTTCTACTTTCTGGGAAAACCCCATTGAGTCTAATATTGAATTGAATGCCTTATTAAGACAGTCACTACTGTATCTACATCTACATGTATATTAAAATACCCTACTTTTCTATATGATTTCAGCACTAAATCAGCTAAGAATTTGGCAAATTTGGATAAAAACTGAGTAGGCTGAGGGAGGATGGTGAACTATGGCAAAGAAAATTGGGTTTAAGCTAAGATTGTTAACATGCCCCATACTGAGGATCAGGCTCTCAAAGGAATTAAAACATGTTTTTTGCTTTACATTAACTAGTAATTTAGAATGGTAAATTGCCGCTACTCCACCTCCACGACCAGAACTTATGGGATTATGATAGTTTAGATAACCAGAGGGAGTTGATTCATTTAAACCAACATAATCATCTTGCCCTAGTCAAGTCTCTGTAAGGGATATTAACCTCTTGCACTCCGTTGTACCGCGGACGGGCAAGTCTCTGCGTCCTAGAGTGCACGAGGGCACACGAGAGTGCCCTCGTGCGCTCTAGGACGCATAATGGAGATTGTGATGTAGGTGGTGTATGGCGTCCAAGCGCGCACTGAAAATAAAAGCTGCAGACACAGCCGCGAACAGATTAGTTCATCTGATTGACCTCTCATTCGACTAATAAGAGCCTTGAATTGGGTTTCTGAAACCTTGAAGAACCAATGACTGAAAACCTAGCAAGAAGGACCCGCCTCCCAACGCTGTGAATGCAGTGAGCCAATTGAAGCAGAGAAGTTCGCGAGCTGTTTTTTTTTAAGGCTGGGTGAAGACTGACTGCTGCAGCGGATCAAAAAAAAGGACCCGCAGGAAGAACCCCACAGACCCAGCAGCACGGAGACCATCCACAAATGCAACCTGTGTGACAGGGAGTGCTATTCGCGCATCGGCATGTTCGGCCACAGGCGGTGCTTATTTTGTTTTTGTTCCAGCAGAGTAGACGTTATGATTTCTTCCATGGTCATAGACCGACGGAGGCTGACGACGAAGGCTGAGTGACACACACGCCTTCGCCAGTCTTTTTTTAATTACTACTGTTATTTGTTTTGAAAAATCGTTCGCCAAAAACCGCAATCATGGAAGCACAAAACCGCAATAATGGAATTATGTTTTGATCGGGTTGCGAGACCAGAACCACGAGCGGACCAGCGTTGCATTCGTCTGACAATGGGGAAGAGAAGTTCGCCAGGACACTGCTGTGAAGAGATAAGGTGTTATAAGCTAAATTATTCTTTATTCCTGAAAACTGTAATCCAAAATGACTTTTGACCGATCGGTAAATTACAACTGTGCGGCGCATGAAGTCTGAAGTTCGTGTGCCGCGGTACAAGGGGTTGTTCGCCGCGTCCAGACCGTGAACGCCACCCCCTCCACCCCCGCTATTCTTCTGTAGCGAGGGGGGGGGAAAGCCGCGGTGACTGCGCTGCTGTCCCACATCGCCACATGAGGCTAATCCGTTGTGTAGCAATGGCCGATGATCATCCTCTGTAGCGAGGGGGGGACAAACCCCCCCCCCACACACACATACACAGATACAGCCCTGAGTGTGACCTTTCATTTGAGCCCAAAATGAAGCTTCTACGTTGAAGCATTCAAAAGTTACAGACGTTTTTCCAAACTGTGCCATTTGGCACAATTTGGCACAGTTCCAAAACGCCTGGGAACTACCTGAGAACAAAGCTGTGTAATATATTCATTTTTTGTGGTATTGTTACAAAATTTGGACCTCAGCTGGATAACACTTGGTTCTACATTTCTGTTGCATTTTCCAGCCCGGATCTGAAGTTGTGTGTTATTTGCAAGCATTTGTATCCAAAAAAACACCCAGGCCAAATTTATTTTCTTCAAGTTCACTATGTTTAGATGACTGTAACTCAGTGGCCAGAGCACTCAGAGAGATTATGACTGTTTTGCCAAAAAATTCAAAGTGTTTTCTTTTAAATGAGACCAACCCCATGAAGATGCTGCAAAGGATTGAAGAACAGCTTTTGATTTAATTTGGGCACGTTAATTTTTGGCGTTTTTAGGGAAATTGACCGGAGTGCAAGGGGTTAAATCAATCTGATGATCAATTAACAGATCATGGACTAGTAGAGACTTGGGAGTTAGAGACCTAATATTTAGCAAACCGCATTTAACTTTTAAATTATGAGGAGGAAGAGAGGACAAATCATTAAATTTAGATACTTGATGTTTAACTTGAGTTACCGACTTTTTGTTTAATCACTTTGGGATGTTTATACATTATATTTTTATTAACTTTGGGGGGAGTAGACAAAGGTTCTCTGAAGGGGAAGACAGGGGCTAAGTTGAGGGGTGGCGGATGAGGAGGAGCTGCAGAAAGGCATGTATTTATCAAGTTATGTTGTATTTGTCTTGGGTTATAATATTTTGGGTAACGGGAGACAGACACAATCTCTATGGGGTTATAAACTGAAGACTGATCTAAACAGTGAGGATTATTTGGATTAGTAGGATTAATATGAGAAGTGGAAACAAAGAAGGGCTAGTTGGCAGACCCAGGAACTTCGGGGTGAGTTAAGGCACCAGATTTCAGTCACTGTACTAAAAAACGCTGAATGGAATAGAACAGATTGTTCCTTAAAACACGTGCACCAAGTCTTTTTGGATGGATGCCATCTGGCCTCATAAATGATGGGCGGTTCCAAAACAGGTTGAAATTGTCTACAAAACCAATGTTAAAAGTAGGACATGTAGAACACAACCAGGTATTAAGGCTGAGAGTTCTGCTAAAGTAATTGCAACCTTGTCTGAAAGGTGCCATTAGCCCAGAAATAAACACACGTCTACCACAGTTCATAAGAGTGGACAGAAGGCTCCTGAAGTCACTCTTTAAGCTCTCCAACGCTTCATCTGGGATGTTGTTACATCCAACATGTACAATGACAGTTTTAGCATGGGGGAATTCATTTAATAGGTCAGGGGTATGAGCCTCAATGTCTGACACTTTAGTCCCAGGAAAACATTTTGTGACACAGTACCTGCTTCCGACGTTCCTCATAATCGAATCACCAATTACTAGCGTTGTCTGGGGGGGCTTTGCCGGTGGCTTCTGAAATGGTGGATAATTTTGCCGTTGTTGTTGCAGTGATGACGGGGTGATGCGCTCTCTTCTTTTTGGAGCTGGCGTATAGTTTGGCACACCTAAAGTAGTTTTAATCCGGGGCTTGCGAGTTTAGGCTGCTGCTGAAGGAGGAGGGGCAGCCAAGGGAGGATGATTGACGTCCAGGTGGGAAAAATCTTCCAGGGAAAGGATGTCGAATCTGTTTTCCAGCAACAGGGGAAGAGAGGAGGCGCAGCCAAGTCTGGTCAATCCCCGATGTTTGCTAGTTGGCCCAACCAAGGTCCAGGGTGCTCAATAAGGATGTGAAAAAACACCCGGGACTTTGGGTTTAGCTCCGACCTGAAGCCAGTGTTTATTGCTGGGCTCCTGGACAGCTGAGGTGACCAGAGCAGGGGTGGAAGTGGATGGCGATGTGCTTAATTCACCCAGATAAGTAGCCATCTCTGCTAGCTGCAAGTCAGTTGCCAGGGCCGATGTCTGCCCTAGAATTATAGTATCTAGGTGGTCTTCAGCCTCCTGAATCTTATAGAGGTTTGGAGAGTCTCAATTCCAACTCAGAAACCTTCTTTAGGAGGGACACACAGCTGACATACATCGGGGATAGAGTCATGACGTTCCAGGCGAGAAGTGGATAGCTAGCTAGCTAAAAATAGGTTAGCCTAGCCTGGTGAAACAGCTCCTGCCCGGGGTCTGATTCACCTGTGTGCCTGATCGGGCTTTTGTATTTACTAAGTTAACACTAAGTAAAAAGCTAATATCAGTAAAAAAGAGATAAAAAATTAAAAACAGAGTTAATAAAACAAACAAAAGCGGACAAGATAATGCTTTGACGCAACGTGACATTTACAGATGCCGAAACACGTGCACCCAGGTCAAGGGTGATATGTGTCGCATATCATACTATATATCATAGTATGATATGTGATATAACAGACACAACAGATTAGTATTTGGTCTGAACACTTTGTCACTGTGGTGATCCGTGCTGTGTGTTTTCCCTGTTCACTAATTATCTTCCACAGCTGCAGTTGCATCCACACCTGCTCCTACTAATTAGGCTGCCTTTATTAGGAGTGGAGCCCTGCACTCCTGCACAAAGATATCAATGGTCCAACAGGGTGAAAGAACCCCACAACTCGAGTTTACCCTTCTCTTCAGCAGGGAGTTTCACCTCCCTTTCATCCAAGTTATCTGCACCTCATCATCTGGGAGTTTCGTCTCCCCAACTCAACTGTAAGCTACCTCTATTGGATTTAATCTCCTTCTCCTGCCTTCTCCTGCTTCTCTTCTCTGCGCACAGGTGGACCAACCTCCAGGTGGCGGTTGGAGAGACCCCTCCCTCTCTCCAGCTCAATAAGTGTCTCTGCTTCCCCGGACTGACTCTCTCCTCTTTCCCCCTCAGCGGAGGTTGTCACCTGCACCCAGCACTGTAATTATCAGCACGGGCACCTCTTCACCTCAGCGGGACCCTGGTAACCTGGAAAAGGACAGAGCTGCTTCTTTGTGCTTCTGCTACTTCTCCTGCTCCATAAGATTATTAATCATTCAGCCAATTCAATCTATTGTTGCAGAGAAACTCATATTCTCTTCTCCCTTCTCTCTCTGCAGGGTTGCCAGACCTCTCCTGCTCTGCACCCACACACTTCCACACACATCCACTTTATCAATAAAGATAATTGTGATTCTAACTGAGTCTGTTGTCTGCTCTTGGGTTTTCATGTAAACATGTCAGTATATCTCCGTGTAGAAAACCCAGCAGACAGTGCTACTGCACAAAGACTTAATACCATGGAAGCTCGATTAGATCAGTTTACTTACCAACAGCAAGTGATCTTAAATCACCTAACTCAAATTAATTCTCGGCTTGACGAGTTTACCTTGGCGTTGCCCTCCCAGACTGCTTCTGGGGGTTCGGCTGGGCCGCCACATTCCACCTTTCCTCCTGTGCAGCACACTCGGTTTACACCTGTTCCCACACCTACCCGGTTTAATGGTAAGCTGGGGGAGGGTCGAGGGTTCTTACTCCAGTATAGTCTTGTGTTTCAGCGGGTGCCAGAGGGTTTTCCTACAAACCACAGCCAAATCAGTTATGCTGTTAATTTATTGGAGGGACGGGCCTTAGCCTGGGCGTATGCTGTAATGGCCCATCCCGATTATCCCAACTACACTTATGATTGATTTATGTCTGAGTTTACTGAGGTTTTTGATCATTCTGACTGGGATAATGTTCTCACCACCCGTCTCCTTAACCTTCGGCAGGCGATCAGGTCTGTAGCTGACTACTCGGTAGACTTCCGGGTTGTTGCAGCAGAGGTGGGGTGAGAGGATGCCTCACGCTGCAGCATTTTTTCACGCAGTCTCAGTCCTGGTCTCCGGGATGAATTGGCCCATCTAGATAAACCCTCCTCATTACATGAATTAATTTCCTAACCATCAGTATTGATAATCGGTTGAGAGAATGGGCTAGCGAGCGCAGTTTTTCTAGTCACTTGGGCTCTCATTCTCGTCCTTCCCCTCAGTCTCCTCTCCCTGCCCTCCTCCCTCTGAATCTCCTGAGGCTGAGGAGTCTATGCTGGTGGGCCGTTCTAAGTTACCCCTTGCAGAACGACAACGCCACCGCGACCTCGTATTATGCAGGTATTGTGCCAAAGCCGATCACGAGGTCGCTTGCTGTTCCAATCAGTCGGGGGGGGGGGCATTCATCACAGTAGAGGGACTAACGGACACAGTAAAAGCTAAAACCCTTGCACAACTGATCTTACTTATTCGTTTTCAACATGGTCACACTGAAATCTCCACTAAGGTTCTCATTGATTCAGGCACTGAACAGCACTTTATTTCTGAGAGTCTGGCAACTCGGCTGAAACTTCCATGTCACAATCTGAAGACCCCAATGAAGTTGATTGCACTTTCCAACGTGCCTTTTACTACTGTCTCCAAGCAGACTGCCCCCATCTCAGTCTTGGTTTCAGGTAACCATCAGGAGCATCTCAGTTTTTTTGTTTTTCCCGTTACTGCCTCCCCTGACATTTTGGGTTATGCTTGGCTTAGGCTCGACAATCCCATTATTGATTGGCAGGCAGGGAGGAACATTTCATGGAGTACCTTTTGTTTAAGTGCTTGTTTACAATTTGCAGCCTGTTCTCCTCGGTGCCTATTTGTTCCCCGTCCACTCACCTGCCTGATCTCTCCTCGGTTCCCCCTGAGTACCATGACCTGGCTCCAGTGTTCAGTAAAGCGAAGACTCTCTCTCTACCCCCCCCCCCCCCACATCGTCCTTATGACTGCGCCATTAACCTCCTGCCAGGAGCTCCTTTGCCATCTAGCTGACTTTATAAGCGGGAGGCGATGGACAAATACATTAAGGAGTCCCTAAGCTCAGGCATTATTAGGCCTTCTTCATCGGCGGTGGGAGTTACGTTTTTTGTTTTTGTGGGTAAAAAGGATGGCTCCCTTCGACCCTTCATTGATTTTAGGGAGCTTAATAACATCACAGTGAAAGATAAGTACACTCTGCCTCTCATTAACTCTGCTTTTGATTCTCTTCAGGGGGCCGCTGTCTTTACTAAACTGGACCTACACAATGCCTACCACCTGGTCTGGATTAAAGAGGGGGATGAGTGGAAGACGGGGTTCCACACTCCTAGTGGCCATTTCGAATATTTGGTGATGCCATTTGGGTTGACCAATGCACCGGCAGTGTTCCAGCGGCTCATCAACGACGTGCTGAGGGACTTTTTGGGTTCATTTGTATTTGTGTACCTGGATGGCATACTCATCTTTTCTCATTCTTTAGAGGCGCATCGGGTGCACGTGAGAAGGGTCCTTCAGTGGCTACTGGAGAATCAACTCTACGTTAAGGCGGACAAATGTGAGTTCCATACGTCTTCCACCACTTTTCTGGGGTTCGTCATTGCCCACAAAGAGATCCGAGCTGACCCGGGTAAGGTAAAGGCAGTAGTGGAGTGGCCGGTCCCTTCTTCCCACAGGCAGTTGCAACAGTTTCTAGGATTCGCTAATTTTTATTGGTGCTTTATCCACACCTACAGTGTGGTTGCTCTGCTGCTCACCCGTCTCACCTCCACTAAAGTTCCTTTTTGTTGGTCGAAAGAGGCTGAGGCGGCATTCTCTGAACTAAAATCTCACTTCTCCTCTTCCCCTATCCTTGCCCAGGTGGACCCACCCCTACAGTTCCTGGTGGAGGTGGATGCCTCGGACCCTGGTGTAGGGGCAGTCTTGTTTCAGCATTCACTCTCCGACAACAAGGTCTGTCCTTGCACCTTCTTCTCCCGACGCCTGTCACCGGCCGAGAGGAATTATGATGTGGGAGATTGAGAGTTACTGGCAGTCAAGCTTTTTGGCTGCACGGTGGCGCAGTGGTTTAGCACTGTGGCAGCACAGTTTTACCCTTGGCCGGGGGATCGCGGGGATCATGAGATCGTGGGTTCGATTCCAGCCCCCGACCAACAGTGAGCTGTGTGGAGTTTGCATGTTCTCCCCGTGTTGCGTGGGTTTACTCCGGGATTTCTCCGGTTTCCTCCCGCATACCAAAAAACATGTAGGTTTAGGGCGCTCACGCACGCAGCGACCAGCAGCCGGTGGCTTGTCACCAGACTGCAAACCAAATCTACCTACGGGTACAAATAAGTAACAAAAAAAAAAAAAAAAGCTGGCCTTGGAGGAGTGGCGCCATGGGCTGGAAGGAGCTTTGCTTGCATTCGTCATTTGGACTGACCATAAGAACTTGGAGTACCTCAGAATGGCTAAACAGCTGAACTCTAGACAAGCCCGCTGGTCCCTGTTCTTCAGCAGGTTCAATTTTACTATCATCTATCGCCTGGGGTCCAAAAACACCAAACCTGACGCTGTCTCTAGGCAGTTCTCCCCAGACATGGCCGTGCCTGAGCCACACCCTATTGTGCCTCCCTCATGCATTGTTGGCATACTCTCCTGGGAGATCAAGGAGAGGGTCAGGAGAGCGCAAGAAGCTGAGCCCGACCAAGGTGGGGGTCCAGCGGGGCAGATTTACGTCCCTTCCTCAGTCTGTGGTGAGGTCATTGATTGGTTACATTCCTCTAAGATCATGTGTCACCCTGGAATGGTTCACACCTTGTTCCAGCTGCAGAGGACCTTCTGGTGGCCGTCTATGAGAAAGGATGTTAATGAGTTTGTTCGGTCGTGTCCCCAGTGCGCCACCGGGAAATCCATCTCCTCTTCCCCCTCGGAACTGCTGCATCCTCTTCCCATCCCCAGCAGATCTTGGTCTCACATTGCCCTGGATTTTGTGACCGGGCTCCCCCCCTCTGCTGGACATATTATGATTCTCACTATCGTGGACAGGTTTTCTAAAGCAGCTCATTTCATTCCCCTTCATAAGCTCCCATCTGCCAAGGAGACAGCCAACCTGTTTGTCCTGCACGTGGTCCATCTACATGGGATCCCTGTGGACATTGTTTTGGACTGGGGTCCTCAGTTTGTATCTCAGGTTTGGTGATCTTTTTGCAAGACCACTGGGGCAATGGTCAGCTTAGCTTTGGGTTATCATCCTCAGAGTAATGGCCATTGTGAGCGCACTAATAAAGAACTGGAGGCTACCCTGAGGTGTGTCACTGCCTCCAATCCTGCATCGAGGAGTTTGTACTTACTTGGATTGAGTACGCGCACAACTCCACCATTTCAACAGCCACGGGCCTCTCCCCCTTCTAGGTGTCTTTGGGTTACAACCCTCCTCTGTTCCCGGAGGTGGGATGTGGAGATCGCTGTTCCATCTGTGCAGGCTCGCATCAAACGATGTTGCCGGATTTGGAGGTCTACCAGGGCTGCTCTTCAGCGCACTGCTGGTTGCAACTCTGAGATCGCCAACCGTCGGAGGACCCTGGTTCCACCCTACCGGGGTCAACAAAAGGTATGGCTTTCTACCAAGAACATTAACTTGAAAACTGAATCTAAGAAGCTTTCTCCTCGCTTCACTGGCCCTTACCCCATCTCTCACATAGTCAATCCAGTTGCTATCCACCTGTCTCTTCCTCCTACCCTTCGTATCTGTCCCACCTTTCATGTGTCCCAGGTAAAGCCATTTTCCTCCAGTCCTCTGTGTCCTCCATCCAAGCCGCTGCCCCCTCGGGTGATGATGGATGGTGGTCCAGCTTTCAAGGTTAACCGCATTATGGATGTGCGACGCAGGGGGCGAGGTCTCCAGTACCTAGTGGATTGGGCCGGGTATGGTCCAGAGGAGAGATCATGGGTTCGGTCTTCATTTATCACTGATTGGCAGCTCATCAGGGATTTTCATCGGACTCACCCGGACAGGTTGAGTCGGCCACCAGGAGGCGTCCCGTAAGGGGGGCGGGTACTGTGGTGATCCATGCTGCGTGTTTTCCCTGTTCACCAATTATCTTCGGCAGCTGCAGTTGCATCCACACCTGCTCCTACTAATTAGGCTGCCTTTATTAGGAGTGGAGCCCTGCACTCCTGCATGGAGACGTCAATGCTCCAACAGGGTGAAAGAACTCCACAACTCGAGTTTACCCTTTTCTTCAGCAGGGAGTTTCACCTCCCTTACAGCCAAGTTATCTGCACCTCATCATCTGGGAGTTTTGTCTCCCCAACTCAACTGTAAGCTACCTCTATTGGATTTAATCTCCTTCTCCTGCCTTCTCCTGCTTCTCTTCCCTGTGCACAGGTGGACCAACCTCCAGACGGCGGACCGGATCTCAGCCCCTGTGTCGGAGACCCCTCCCTCTCTCCAGCTCAGTAAGTGCCTCTGCTTCCCTGGAGTGACTCTCTCTTCTTTCCCCCTCAGCGGAGGTTTTTACCTGCACCCAGCACTGTAATTATCAGCATGGGCACCTCTTCACCTCAGCGGGACCCTGGTAACCTGGAAAAGGACAGAGCTGCTTCTTTGTCCTTCTGCTACTTGCCCTCCTCCGTAAGATTATTAATTATTCAGCCAATTCAATCTATTGTTGCAGAGAAACTCATATTTTCTTCTCCCCTCTCTCTCTGCAGGGTTGCCAGAGCTCTCCCACTCTGCACATACACACTTCCACACACATCCACTTTATCAATAAAGATAATTGTGATTCTAATTGAGTCTGTTGTCTGCTCTTGGGTTTTCATGTAAACATGTCAGTCACAGAAGAGAGGTTTGTAGCTTAAAATCTTCAGACTGATGGTATCTCACCACCCCTCCCACGTGTACCATATCCTCCATGTTCATTCATTCATTCATTCATTCCCCTAAAAAATTGATACATTAATGTCATGTCTATAGACTATACTCCAAACGTGTCTGTGGATGGAATAAAAACACTCTTAAGTGTATCCTCATATTATGGGCTAATTAAAGTGACAAGTGATTAGATTATAATTGTTACAATTCTCTCCACTGAAATAACAGAATATCCAAGTGCTAGAATATCCCCATGCTATGTTTCCTATGCTATGTCAGTAGGAGCTGCGCGATTTCAAAGATGCCTCTGAAATAGCATTAACAATGTACTTCTAATGACAGACCTCCTTTTTCCTGATTAAAAGTGCATCGTCATAAAATGCACCAAAATACCAATGTGGTTGAGACTGTGCGCTGCCATAGCTCTTTGAAATGAGGCCTTCTCCCAACACAAAGCCGGTGCACAGTGTACTGGTAATTAGATGGCTTGACGCAAAGCATAAAAAATAGACAGTGCTCTGACAGGAACTACAAAATTGACATTCATCTGTGATTAACTGATACTGTCCTGAGGATCTGTATCCTGTTGCATATACTATAACTCATCTCTATATAGTGTAGAATTGCCCCATTGTGTAGAGTTGTACTAGTTAGTAGGATCTCACCTGATCCCAGAAATAAGCTCATTAATTTCCCTCTGAGTGATATTTTAGCAAAATTAATAGATGAATGACTTGTGCAGTTATAGAGAAGAAGCTGTAGCATCATTCTCCAACTGTGGCTAGTTTGCAAGAGTTTCATCAGATATTATTTAATTAATCTGGAAATAAATGAAGGAAGTACTATTGCAGCCTAATTGCCATTCTATTTTGAAACCAGAGGTAGTAAAGCAGGGAGAAACACTATAAAAAAACACACACAAGACTTTTATACCATTTTAATAGCAACAGATTACTTATGTACCTAAGTAACCAAGTAACAGAGAGCAAAGCTAACATGATTTTTTTCGTATTTCCCAATAAAGTATCAGAGCACTCTAAAGAGTAGTGTTGGTCTATAACACTTGTGTGTATACATACATTCAGCTTTTACTAGCTGATTTTTGTGTGCATATCTGTAGCATAAGTCATTTAAAATTCTTGTTTGATGACTATCCTATATAATAACAGTCATCTGACCATCAGTCAAAGGCTCTGGGATATACAGATATCATGGCTGAATGCTAGAGCTTCTGATTCTGGTGTTCATAGCAAAAACCAAAAGTCACTTACTTTCACCTCTGTTAAAGAAAAACATTTTGTGTTTCCAGTCCTGTGTTCACTCACTCCCTACGTCTCTTCTTTATAGTGAATTCAAATGTAGTGGACTATATAGTGAACTCAATATCATAATAAATTTTGACCTTTTGGACACCGTTCAGCTTATTTTCTCGGTGCTGTTAATTACGTCATTATGATGAGACAGTAAAACACATTAATGGTGTTAAAAAGTGAATACTTACATGTATTTTGTCATAAATCTATATTAAATCAAATCAATTTTACTCTATTAATAAATAAAAAGACCTTAACCCTTTAACTGCCTGCTCGACCAAATGGTTTAGCAGGTTTATATTTCAGTGAGAGGAGTGTCTTAACTTAACTCAACCTGATTGAGCCGTCTCTACCACTTGGCTGAGGTATGTTATGCTAAAAAAAATCCAACAGGTGTCACTGTTTCTGTGAATAGCAAGCTTCTTCATTCACTCTCCAACCAGGAAGTAAAGAACAAGAAAATCAATCAAGACGTTTTGACTGTTTTTGGTGCAAATGTAAAAGGTAGGAATACTTTTTTGATACAGGATAGTGTTTGAGGCCTTACTGAACAGAAATATGTTACTTGATACCACTAAAAAACTTAAATTTAGTATTTAATATTTTTTTTTAAAAAACATGCTCATCCAAATGGTTGATTTGTCACTTTATGGTGAGTGTAACAAAATTAAGCTAGTGTAATTATAATTGAATATTTACTATAAAATCAAAACTTCTGTTTTTCTATTGTTGGAAATATGAAACATTAAGTGTTTGTATATACTGAATATGCTGAAAGAATTTTTAAGTAAATGTTTTTTGACACTTTGCGAGTTGGTTTTAGTAAATATGGTAAAAAAAAAAAATCTAGAATAAGAATATGGAAGTCATGAATATCACAATTCATTTTGTTTTAGCTAAACTAGTACATACCCGTGCATACCCGTCCATGCCTGTAGAAGCCAAGTATAAGCAAGTATTTCTGCATGCCCATTGCTGAAGGGACTCCTCCTGTCTCAGACGGCTGGGTTGTTCACAGTCACGCCTGCGGCGTACTGCTGGAACCTGAGGTGTTTCATGTTCACGGCATCTTTTCTGACGTGCAGCAGTTCTCCTCATTCTATTGCTCTCGATCTGGTGGGTCTTCTTCTTTGTCCAGACCACTGGTTGAGGGATAGATATGTCATAATTCCAGTTCATGGGCACGATCCTGAAAAAGTGGCTTTCGACCCTGTTCAGGAAGGCCCGTGCATGCCTGTAGAAACCAAGAAACCGGAGCACCCTGAGAAAATCAGCGCTTTGCTTGGCATTTTACACATTTGTAGTGTAGACTGGCATTCGTCAAGGTTGCACATTTGCCATCATGTAGACATGGCGAATCGTCCTATGATGCCTGAGTTCATAGGCCGTCCTATGATGTCCTATGAACGTGACAGACGCACAGACAGACACACAGATTTCTTGCTTTTATAGAGTGATGAAGTGATGATGATGAAGTGATGACATTACCACTGATTGAGATTGTTGATTAGAATTTCATTTTTTGTCTTGTTTTACAACTACTAGATGGATGGTAAAACATTCTATGGTGCAAGACCACACACTCTTCTGGCCCTTCTACCTGAAAATCCTCAAGACTCTGATGCTGATCTGAGTGGTGATGACCCATTAGCCTCTAATGGGTCATCATTAGACCCTTCTGCTTGTGTCGGGTGATAATCAGGATCCTGATTATCACCCGACACAAGCAGAAGGTACAGGTGACAGTTCTTTTGAATCCCTAGATGAAGAGGAGGCTCCGTCAACAAGCAGCTCTTCCATGCAGCTGCCTCGTAAGAAGATCAGAAAAGGCAAATGGACCCTGAAAACCGTTTCCTTGGAGGAACCAGGGGACAGCACTGACCTAAGTTCCCAGTCAGGCCCAAACAAAAGCACAAGAAGAATCTGGAAGCATGAAGACATTGATGAATTTCAGGTTCCGGATTCAAGATTTGAACCCCCAGTCTTCAAAATGATCTTTTCTGATGAGATGATTGAACATATTGCTCATCATCCAAATTTGTACTTTGTTCAAGTGTTGGGAGATCCAGTTAAGACTAGCCGTGAAAAAATTGAGGATTTCTTGGCCATCCTTCATCCTTGCCCACAGTTTGAACCAAGTCAACAAGCCAGCATCCAAGTTGGCCGACCATCATTCAGCTCTCCACCACCACAGAAGAAAGGCTACACCCCAAGACCCTCATCCACAACTAGGTGTGTGTTATGATAACTTGGTACACTGGCTTCTTCACTCTGACAAGTGGGGACAATGCATCCTTTGTCTAAAGGGGGTATCAAGGTGGAAATGTAACAAATGCAGTGTTTTCCTGTGTTTGAACACAAACCAGGAATGCTTTCTAGCATATCGCCATAGGTAAAGTGGATCTGATGCTCAAAAAGCATTTGTGCTGTTGCACAGTCACGTAGATGAGGCCCGAAATGTAATGTTTTAATATATTTGGCAAAGTTTTCCTGTGTTTTCAATGTTTTTTCAAAGTTAAAATGGAAATCAACTTTATTGATCCACCAGAAATATAGATTGTGTGTCCCAAAAAACATTAGTGCTGTTGCACCACCACAGATGAGGTATGTTGAGTTGCTGAAGTAGGAAATGCAGCTGTTTTATGTTTTTGAATGCAAAAATGAATGTTTTGTACTGAAGCATTCAATCAGAAGCTAACTAACTGTGAGAATTTCGTGCTGTTGCATCTTAAGACAGTTGCAGTTAAGATGACAAAGTTGGAAATGCAGTCTTTCCTTGTTTGATGCAATATTTTCTTTTGCTGCAATGAAAACCAGTACTGTTTTGTATCATACTACCAAAAATAAAGTGCATCAAATGCCCTGGATGTTTGTCTATTTCTTTATAAGTTAGCATTTTATGTGACTTTTTCTAATGTTTATGGTATTTGTATGAAATTTCATACCTTAACCATGAAATGAAATCTCGACCATTTGGTAGAGATCAATATTTTAAAAATTACAGGGAATGTTGATAAAAAATCATTGGTTGTGGTTAATACTGCCCCAAGGGAAAAAGAAATGAAAGCAAAAAAATTTCCATTGCTTTTTTTTGGTGGGGTTGTTAAAGGGTTAAAGCAGTTGCGATGTGAAGCTCTCTTCTCAGTGCTCCATTGGCTAAGTATACATTCGGTAATGTAGTGACCATTGGTTGTACACTACTTTTCAAAATGCATTGCGGGATATTTTGAGTGCACTATATAGTGAATGAAATTATCATTTAAGATTTCAAACAGCACTCCAAAATGACTGGTTCACTATATACAACTCTGGAAAAAATTAAGAAGCCAAAGAGGCCACTGCAAAATTATCACTTTATCTGGTGTGACTATATGCATGTTTTTGAGTAAAATGAACAATTTTGTTTTATTCTCTAACCTTTTCAAAATAACTCACCATATTTCCAAGTCAAAATATCATTTAGAGTGTTTATTTATAGAAAATGACATTGCCAATGGAGTGGTGACCTAGTAATGGAGCATCCACCCCATCATCTGGGAGGTCACAGGTTCAAGCCCCGGTCGGGTCATACCTTCTAGCTTGGTGCTCAGCATAATAGAATAGGGGTAGGAAAGTTGGTTGCCCTGCTGCAGGGGAACACAAGCCAGTGTACTTTCTGTGCCGGTCTCAAGCCCGGATAAATGTGGAGGGTTTCATCAGGAAGCACATTCGGCATTAAAATTAGGGCTGCAGTTATTATTTTACTACACCGCATTCCAAATTATTATGCAGATGATATTTGTCTCTGATTTTCCTAAATAGTCGATGCAAATGACAGTCAGTATAATTTTCAAGTCATCAGCCTTTAAAGCATAATTCAAATTTTAATGAACGAACCTGCCAATGATAACTATTTTTTTTGCAAAAAGAAAAAAAAAAACTCAAAACACACTGTTCCAAATTATTATGCACAACAGAGTTTCAAAACATTTTATTGGTTGTAAAGAACTGAAAATGGTTATTTGTTGAATTTGCAGCATTAGGAGGTCATATTTACTGAAATCAAAAGCTATTTCAATCAAAAACATCTTAACAGGCCAAGTTATGTTAACATAGGACCCCTTCTTTGATATAACCATCACAATTCTTGCATCCATTGAACTTCTGAGTTTTTGGAGAGTTTCTGCTTGAATTTCTTTGCAAGATGTCAGAATAGCTCCCCACAGCTGCTGTTTTGATGTGAACTCTTTTGCTTGAGGATGCTCCAAAGGTTCTCAATAGGGTTGAGGTCAGGGTAGGATGGGGGCCACACCTGAGTGTCTCTCCTTTTATGCCCATAGCAGCCAATGACACAGAGGTATGCATGAAGATAATTTTGCTACAGAAGGCACAGTTCTTCTTTTTGTACCATGGAAGAAAGGGGTCAGTCAGAAACTCTATATACTTTGCCGAGGTCAAATCGCAACTGTACAACAATCTGACACATCAGCTATTTTCTATTTTGAAATGTCTCATTGATCTTTCATTACAATGTAATAAAAGGAGGAAAGCATGCTTAAAATGCCATACTAGGTACAATGGAATCCCACAGGCAACTGCTGGCAGTTTGTATCTAGAACTGGGGTATTTATTTACTATTTTTTCTACTGTGAATCCCCTGGAATATATAAATGGATGTCTGGATTTTGTTGCACCCCACCTTCCCACTGTGCCAGATGTGATTATGAACATCAGGCACAACAAACAGCCATATAGAGTGACTTAATCCACCAACAGCTTTGGATGGTGCTGCAACACCTCACAATCATGCCTCAGCAAGACAAGCCTGATCAGAATTTTTTTTGTACTTTATCACCTAGTTTGATAACCACTGATAACAATCAACTGCATTTTCCTGGCAGTGACCTATAGGATAACGTGCATATTTTTCCCTTCCTGTGGACCATGGCACTCATTTATTAAAAGTCCATAGAAATCAATGCACATATGGGTGCAGAAATTATTCTACAACAAAGTCCACGTGGTATTTTTTGAAACTCTGCGTATCTGGTGAATCTTATCATACAAACGATTATTCATGGATGAATCTGGAGGCTAGAAACTATTGTCGTTTAAGTACTATGCCCCTGTCGTGCCCCCAGTGTTTACAACGCGGTGGGACGTAAGACAAAAAAGAGGAACTTCTCCACAGTGGAAACTGATATTAATGTAAGAGAGGCTTGTTTAGCCTAATAAAAGGGGCATTAAATGCAGAAGAACCACTCTGCGACAACGGATTTAAAGAGAATGAAAGATTATTCATTAGTTGTTGCAATAGCAACCAATGGTAAACTGTAAATAACGTGTTATTTTTCTAAATACTTTACTTTCACCCTCCTTCTCAGGGCTTCGTGGTAGCTGTCCTTTACTGTTTCCTCAATGGAGAGGTAAGCAGTTTTCTTTAAGTTTTTAATGTATAATTGCAGAAAAAAAGTTTCAAATTTACAAGAAAATGACAACTTTCAAGGGGAAAAGGTGCATATTTAAGAAAGGATCCATCATCTATTGCTAAAATTTTGTAGGTCCATTTATACTCAAACTTGACTGTTGTCATTTTAAGGTTGAAAATGCCTGATTTAGAGCTAAAGTGGACCTTTACTATTTATAGTTGTACTTCCTCAAATGTGTAAACACTTGCGTTGCCCCCCACAAAAAAAGAAAAAAAACCCCCCTGTAATGTACCTTTCATGGCGCTGGTACAGCCAAAAGTACAATAAAAATGACCTTGTGAAGTTTCTCCCTGAAGGTGCAGTCGGAGATCAAGAGGAAATGGCGCAGCTGGACGGTGAACCGGTACTTTGCTGTGGACCTGAAGCAGCAGAGGCACCCTTCGTTGGCCAGCAGTGGGGTGAACGGCGGGACTCAGCTGTCGATCCTCAGCAAGAGCAGCTCTCAGATACGAATGTCAAGCCCACTGGCAGAGAACGCCAACATCAGCCTGCCGACCTGAGCGTCTGATGGACCGGAGCCAAGTTCAAGGTGCCGTTCCACTTACCTACATCAGACCAAGCAGAACAGACCAAAGTGGCCCCTCACACGTCTTACATTTTCTTTAGAAAATGAGAGCATTTACTGTAGGTGCACAGCTGGCTTATAATTTAATTTAATTGGGTTGTACAATATAATAGAGTCTGTTAAACTCTAAAGTGGCAAACTAATGATCCGTTTAATATTTCAGACAAGGACAAACGACAAGGACAAACTTTCTCCTTTTATCTTTTATGTAAAGTCAATCCCTTTTATTGGTTTATTTATCAAATAATGTTTTTTTTGTTTGTTGTTTTTTTCATTGTTGTTTGTTTTTAATGTTACTAGCTCAGCATCAAAAGTAGGGGTCATATTGGCTGTCGGTGTGAACTAAATGTGCTTTAAAGTGCCATACTATTTGCCCCACTGGTTCTCGTCACAGTCCAAAGTCAAATATCCGACAAATGTTCGCCTTGCTTGTAGAAATGCTAATGTTTCATACTGCATTTAAACATTTTCTACAATCAGCCGTTAAGTACAGAGTATGTCAAAACATATATGAATATATATATTAAAAAAAAGAAAACTCATGGATTGTGTAAATAGTAACTTTTTGGTGTTTAGGTCAGAATTTCTTTCTTTATGATAACACAGTATTATGACCTTTTCAAACAAAAGGAACTGGAGCCCAAATCTGTAGATTTCATCATATATTCTGACGACACACAAGACCCCACTCTATGCTGGACTTGAGCTGGATTTCTTTTCTGTGAAACACAGTGATGACAACATGAATACTGTGTGTACGTTTAGAAAACACACAAGGGAGCCAAAGCATAAATGGGAAAGCTCAAGAAATATTACAAGCAACATGGACATTTATTATTTATTAGCTGTTTTTTTTTTTAATTTACTTAGTTCACATCCTTAGGCTTAAAAGAAACAAGACAAAACCCTCATAGATTAAAGTAATCACAGCTTTTGACGAAGGTCTGTGAGACCCTTATGTTTAGTTGAAAGTGTTTTGGAAAACACTTTCCTCCAGTGTTCCTGTGTGTGTGCGTGTGTGCATGCGTGCGTGTGTGTAAGAGACATGTGTTTGCAGACTGTGAACATAACAGTGCTTGTGCCATTTAGCGGGGGCCTTTGCCCGGTGCACAGTATTTTCAGTACAGCCGTGTTAGTGTGGGTGTGGAATTGCACCAGCGACATGCTGTTAAAGATAACAGGACTCATCGTTGTGTTCTGTTTGCTCCAAGCCTGAGCCCATCGTGCCATATCAAACTGCTCTTTATCTTAATTAGCCATCTTCTACACTCATGATCCAAAGTGCCTCGTCTGTCACAAATAGCTACCATTTCTTTTTACACTACAGTGAACTACTTGTTTAAAGGTGCAGTAAAAGTTGTTGTAAAGAATTGCTAAATTGGTGTTTTTCTAATTTAATTTAAACATAATGTGAAAAAGACCTGCTTATTATTACTGTCATTATTATTTTCATCATTTTTGACATACTTGGTTTGAGACGTTGCTGTACTTAATTACTGCTTTGTGGCTGGCAGTTTCTTTGAGCTTCAGCGGTCACATATATGCTGTTTGAAATAAAAGTAACAGTCGACACAGAATGCTTTAATGTGACAGCTTTTGACAATCTCAGTGTTGCTCACTTATATATTTTTGTTTGTGTACAAGCCTTAAAATAACTGTCCAAGTGGTGAAATTGTTTATTAAAATTTAAATTATGTGTACATTTTTAATTTATTTTTTATGTAATATATTTAATTTTTGCACTGTCATCTACATGAAGAATGTAGTTTAAACAACTCAGTACAGTATTTTTTCCCATGAACCAGTGCCATGTTGAATGTTGTAATGTACAATATACAGAGTTTTATATTTTGTTTTACTTTTGGTGGCACACTTCTGTGACTGGTGTATGATTCCATTGGTCTGAATTAGGCTTTCTTGGCCAAAGCACCATATATTTAGTGTAAGTGGTAAAAGTGGGGAATGTATTTTAGTCTCTCATTTGTGACAACACAAACTGCAGTCAAAGGCTGCTGGAAAAGAGACAAAATCTCTTAAAAAAAGAGGATGAAATACAGGAGAAAGATTACGATCCTTCTCAGGATCGTAATCTTTATGTCGTTGAACAACTGCAACAGATTAAACGCAGTGTATGAGTGTGATTTTAAAAAGTAATTACTCTGCTGCTGATTATGTGTTTCTATCACCAGCTGTCACTGTGAGCCTAAAAAACTCAGAGGGAAAGGACCATGTGAAAGCTGTTACTGTCTGTGGGGGGAAACAAGGGGTGTTAAACTTGACCATGCCTGTGCTGTGTCTTTGCCTGCCACAGGGTGGCAGCAAAGCTTCATAGTTCAATTGATAGGCCCTCGAAAGGTACTGACTGGATTTACTGGATTTAGGATTTTGAATAAAATGGGTGTAGTTTGAGCCGCTGACGCATTGATATGCTGTATTAATAACTTTGTTGTTATATTTTGTGTTAAGCCCTAAAGATGAATTTTCATATAGGGCTGAATGTGAAAATATAAAATAAAATAAATGCTCAATCCCATAACTTTACTATATCATTTGTATCAAAGTAACTGTGAGCTTGTTTATTTAAAAAGGCAACATGGAAAGCATTTACTTTTAATAAAAGAAATCAAATCTCTTTTGAAAACTATTTCTTACATCGAGCTACTCTTTGTTAATGTGATGAAAACCCGACATATTTTCTTAACATACTATAATACAATAAAAATGAGGATTGATACTAATGTTGTATCAGGGAAACTTGGCGCTAAAGCTAGTTAGCATTAGAACAGACTGGAAATGGAAAGAGAGCAGCTAGCCTAGCAAAATGCTTATTGAACTCTTAAATAAACTGCTTTATCTAGAGAAGTAACAGTAAAAATTGGCAAAAAGGCAATCTTTAAAAGCTAGTTTTCTTGATGCTGGTAAATTACCAGCTAACTGCTTGTAGCTTTTTACATTCCAACGCTAAATAAAACAGCTAATTGTTTTATAAGCTAATATCTCAAGCATTAACTCCTGTCTCTATGATGTGTTTTCTCATCTTGAAGGTCATCAGTATATTTGCAATTTTGACTTTAAGATACATCGGTGTTTAAAGACCTAATTACTTTGAGCTGTTGAGGGTTTTTTTTTTCTCTTTTGAGTGTGTGTATAAGCTCTGTTGATTGCCAATGAAGTATTGGATGTACATTGTTGCTTACCTGCTCTTAAATGTTGCCTGCTCTCAACTTGCCATGGTGTACAGATGATGTCTTTTCTCCGTCATGTATAAATACTTTGGCGTGCAGGTTGACCTCTTGACTAAGACCTGTAATGTTTGTGACTGTGATTTTGTACATTTATCTTTATGTACCAGTGTTCAATTTCTGTATGTTTGGAAGTTGGTGAGTGTATTCTGTACGCATGTGTATGTAATGATGCGCTTTCAAATACTGGTAAATTAAGTGTTGGAAAAAAAATAAGTATACTTCCCATCCTACGTATGTCCACCTGTGACAGTGTACCATGTGTAGCAAATGTTCTGGTGTCCAGCATTCACGTCACAGGTTGTGTAAAACTGATTGCAAAATAAATCTGTGAGAAGTCCTTGTAAGTTTCATATCAGCGTCACCAAATCCTTTTTTTTTTCCTTGAGGTAGCCTCATTCTAAACGACTACAAAAACATTTCTCCAGATCATTTTGGAGAGGATGTAAAAGAGGATATGAAAGATCAGAAGAGCTTTGCCAAGATCAAGGAATTGTGGCAGTAGTTCTCAGAGGTGCGAAATGCCCATGGGCGTCGCACCCGTGGGGGGTGTGGGTGTTTTAACACCCACAGGTTTCAGGGGGACAGGGTTGACTGCTATGTCGGTGATAGGAGCCAAGGACGAGACTTGAGTGTTGAACTGGGCACAGGTTTGTTAGTGACAGTCTCACTACACATGCGCATCCGTCAGGCGGAGAGGAGGCCAAGAGACCGCCCCTCTCCCTCACAGCCCTCTTATACCCCGGGTGGTGGCGGAACTGGAAAGGTGGAGCCACCACCCGTGTCACACAACAAAAGGTCCCCCAAAACCAAACAGAACACCCCCCCCAAAAGGTCCAAAACACACGCATACAATCAAGACCCTCCCCAATTTGGAACCCGAATCACACACTAAGAAAATTAAACAGAAATACCTAAAAGGGGCCTATCACAGTCATTCAAAACAACTAAAACTAGGGGGGGACAGGTGGACTACCGTGCCACCCCCACACAGCAAGAAGGATTATTCTGTTGTCTATACGAAATAAACAGTCCAACTAAAAGAAAATAACTGCAGTGTTCCTAAAATAATAAAAAAGCACAAAATAATCCCCATGAACAGAACTAAATAACATAACGGTTGTCCCCCTTCCATACACATGCATTATATACAATTAACAATTCAAGAAAAAGACAAAAAAATTAAGGGCCTGGAGCAACGTGTCGAGGATCTTGAACAAGGTTCTCGTATGGATGACCTAGTTATAAGTGGACTAGACATCAAATATCAGTCATACGCCCATGCCACAACAGGACTGAGAGGTGAGGATGCTCCCATGAGCGAATCAGTCTCCCTAGAAAACCAGGTGCTTCAGTTCCTGGATAGTAGAGATATTAAGGTAGAAGCTAATGCAATTTGAGCCTGTTATGCTTTACCGAAGAAAGATAACAAAACAAAGAAATCAATTGTGATGCGCTTTGTGAACAGAAGGGTAAAGAATGACATACTGAGGCAGGCCAGAAAGCTACAGGGAACACAAGTCTACCTAAATGAACACCTGACAAAAACAAACGCTGAAATAGCACGGCAAGCACGGATGCTGAAAAGACAAAATAAGATACAGGCAACCTGGACAAGAAATTGTAGAATTTGGATTAAATTAAATGGAACACCTGAGCAAGCAAAAAGTATAATGATCAGAGATGCTACTGACTTAGATAAATACAGATGAACACTGATTAAGAAAATTATTTGTCAATGATAATCCATATTCACACACACCGTAAGAATAGTTCTTTTGATACACCATGCCAAAGTACTTTAAAAAAATAAGCAAAACAAACAAAAACTTATGACTGACTTGAGCAGACATCAATTATCCCCAGCTGGAGGAAGTCATTTGACACAGAGTGAGGAAACTCAAACTCTGAAAATATGCCACTATGCTGAACATAAACCACAAGAGATGGAGAATGATATTGATCCTGATAACCACTTTTTCAATAATATTCATAACCATTGTGAATATTACACTGAAAAGCAATTCAAAAGTCAAGTGCAACTAGATGGTAAACTATCAATAATACACTTCAACAGCAGAAGTCTTATCAAAAACTTTCCACAGATTCAGGACTATTTAAAACAGCTAGACAGAAAATTTACAGCTATTGCAGTCTCTGAAACCTGGCTTAATGAAGAGCAGGCTCCCCTGATGGCAATAGAGGGATATCAGATGTTTCATATTAACAGATCTCAAAAAAAGGGTGGTGGTGTTGCACTGTATATTGATGACCTGTACAGGTGTAAGCTTGTAAATGGAATGTCCTTTGCACTACCAGGGATCTTGGAATGTGTTACTGTTGAGATTGACCAAGATAAAACAAAAAATCTAATTATAAATTGTATATATAGAACGCCGGGAACTTGCATTGAGACATTCAGAGATAAATTAGTCGAGCTGTACAATAATATTACTAGTAAGAAAATGGTAGCAATTTGTGGAGATTTCAATATTGATTTACTGAATCCACATCAACAAAATGTAATTACAGAGTTCATGAACTCTATGTACAGCATGAGTCTATATCCCACAATAACACATCCCAGTAGAATCACAGTTCACTCTGCTACACTTATTGACAACCTGTTTGTCAATGTTATCGATAAGAAAATAGAAAGTGGATTATTGATAAATGATATAAGTGACCACTTGCCAACCTTTTTTTTTTTTTTTTTTTTTTTTTTTTTTTTTTACTTATTTGTACCCGTAGGTAGACTTGGTTTGCAGTCTGGTGACAAGCCACCGGCTGCTGGTCGCTGCGTGCGCGAGCGCCCTAAACCTACATGTTTTTGGTGTGCGGGAGGAAACCGGAGAAATCCCGGAGTAAACCCGCGCAACACGGGGAGAACATGCAAACTCCACACAGCTCACTGTTGGTCGGGGGCTGGGATCGAACCCACGATCTCATGATCCCCGCGGTCCCCCGGCCGAGGGTAAAACTGTGCTGCCACAGTGCTAAACCACTGCGCCACCGTGCAGCCCCTTTGCAACCTTTGCAACCTAAGTGCAACCTTTGCACTTATCCATGGCCACACGGGGCCCAACGCAGAAAAAATTTCAAAATCGTTCAGATACAAATCTCCAAATGCAATCAGTTCTTTTAAAGAGGACTTGCTGAAGCAAGACTGGACAGAAGTCTATGTATCAGATGTAAATGAAGCCTATGACACATTTATAAACATTGTAACCACTCTTTATGAAAAAAACTGTCCATTAGTAAAAAAAAAAAAGCTTAAACATAAATTTGCCGATAAGCCATGGTTAACCAAAGGACTACAAAAGGCGTGTAAAAAGAAAAATTTATTATATAAAGCTTTCCTAAAGAAAAGGACAAAAGAGGCAGAGCAGCGGTATAAAACATACAAAAATAAGTTAACATATATAATAAGATGTAGTAAAAGAGACTATTACAGTAAAGAACTGGAGAAAAACAAAGACAATATTAAAAATACATGGACAATACTTAACAGTATCCTTAGAAACAAAAGCAGAAATACAAGCAACCCAACCAATCTTCCAAAAAATAATAAAACGACTCAGAGTGTGAATGTAGCCTCACCTGCAGATGAATTTAATAACTTTTTTGTTAACATTGGTCCTAATTTGGCTCGAGAAATACCCACTACGGTGCCTACAGGTGATACAATAAGCAATAACACTGCTATAAAAGACTCCATTTTCATAAAGAACACAGATGAAAGAGAGGTCATTGAAATTGTTAAATCGTTTAAAAGTAAAACATCTACGGACTGTGATGGTATTGACATGCTCTTAGTCAAAACTATTATTGAATGCTTAGTAAAACCACTGACGTATATCTGTAACCTGTCTCTCCAAACAGGTATATTTCCCAATGCAATGAAAATAGCTAAAGTAATTCTGATATACAAGACGGGTGACAGAGGGGAATTCTCAAACTATAGACCAATTTCACTATTACTGCAATTTTCCAAGATACTTGAAAAAATATTCTATGAGAGAATTGACAACTTCATACTGAAGAATAATTTATTGTGTGAGCAGCAATATGGGTTCAGACACAAGAGGACAACTGCATATGCTCTAATGGAATTTATAGAAAAAATATCAACAGCCATTGAAAATAAAGAGTATTCAGTTGGAGTATTCCTGGATCTTAAAAAAGCATTTGATACAGTGGATCATAATTTATTATTAAATAAACTACAAAATTGTGGTATTAGAGGGGTAGCACTGTCCTGGTTAAGTAGTTACTTAAAGAATAGATATCAGTATGTATGTGTTAGTAACAAAAACTCACAGTTACTGAAGGTTACTTGTGGAGTCCCACAGGGTTCAGTTTTGGGGCCATTATTATTCAATATGTATATAAATGACATATGTAAAGTTTCAGAAAAAATGGACTTAATATTGTTTGCCGATGACACTAATCTATTATGCAGTGGAAACAATTTGGAACAACTTCTGGATACACTCGGAAAGGAATTAGGAAAGCTTAAACTGTGGTTTGATTCAAACAAATTAACGCTCAATTTAAGTAAGACTAAATTTATAGTCTTTAACAACCATCACAACAACTCAGTACCTAAACTCAGTGTAAATGGTGTAGAGATTGAAAGGGTATCTGAAACTAAATTTCTTGGAGTAATAATTGATAATAAACTGTGTTGGAAGTCACATATTAATTATATTAAAGGTAAAGTATCCGAATCAATTGCAATATTACACAGAGTGAAATATTTGCTGAATCAACCCACACTATACACCTTGTATCATTCATTAATACTCCAATACATGACATATTGTAATGAAGTATGGGGAAATACATATAAAACAAACATATATCCACTCTTTATGCTTCAAAAGAGAGCTATTAGAATAATAAACAAAGCAGCTTACAGGGAACCAACAAACCCACTTTTTCTTAAACTAAAAGCTCTCAAGTTGAAAGATCTGGTTGACTTTAAAACTGCAATAATAATGTTTAAAGTGAAGAATTTATCACTGCCCGCAAATATCCAAAAGTTGTTCCAAATAAGGGAGAAACGATATCACTTCAGAGGAACATGTATATTTCAAAAGCCTACAGTGAGAACAACCACCAAGCAACACTGTGTCTCAGTGCAAGGAGTCAGATTATGGAACGATTTTGGACCTGAATTAAAATCATGTACAACGCTTGGGCAATTTAAACAAAAACTAAAGGAAGAAATACTCCAAACATATATGCAAGATGACATGTAAAATCACATAATGATTGTCATATCCAGCCTGTGCTGTGTTGTTGCCTAGTTTTTTGGGGTTTTTTTGTCACATTTGGTCTTAGCTTTGTTCTGAATTGTAATCGCTCTTGTTTTGTTTTTCTTTTGAATTCTTGGATGGAATATGGGTGGGCAATATAAGCTGCGGCTTCAGCCATCACCCATTTCGGATAACTTTTGTTGAACTGTATAATCAGAGGAGTTACTGTCTAATTTGACCTTGTTGGATTTTATTACCCCCTTTTGCTATACTATTCAGTTCCTTTTAACCTGTACTATCCGAAATAAAGATTCATTCATTCATTCATATATATTGTCCAACCGTCAGCTTGCCCCAGGAGAAGAACCACCCCCTCCTGGATAACCATCAGATGATTCAACTCCAGTGCACCTCCTTTTCTTCACTCCTGGGGACGACCCACGTTCAGGCCCAAACACCTCCTTCTTCTCCCGGGCGCGCCGCAGCTCATTAGGGTGCCTCCACAAGCCATCAGATAGCTGGAGGTAGGCATCCTCCCGGAGACTCACCACCTGCAGCCGCCCCTGGTCATCTTCTCTCTGACACTTGACCCGGACACCTCTCGACCGGGTCTCCTCCCTGGGTCGGACCACGTCTGCAACCCCAAGAGGGGCCCTACTCAGCTTCCAGTGTTCCTGTTTGGCAAGTTGTCTCACCGTGCCAGCCGGTCCTGCCCCGCTTGCTTTCATTTCCGCTGCCGGCGTCGCCTTTGTGACCCCCTGCTCTCCGGTCCCTTCCAGCCGAAATCCGGGAGCAGATGGAGCCAGCCACTCTGTGCCACCCACCATCACGGGCATCCCGCCGTGCCGTCCAGTTCCCTCAGCTAGGGCTACTTGGGCACTGGCACCAGAACCTTCCCGCAGTGGCCCTGGGTGGAGTTGGTCCTACTCATTTTCCAGATTACTAGGCAAAGGTTCGTCCCACCCATCGTTTGCAGGACCAGCCGGTCCCACAAACCACAACCCAACCACTCTCCTCCAGCACTGCTCGTGATGGTGAAGCCCAGGCCATAAAACAAATCACATCCAATTATGCTCTCTCCACAAGCAGTCACAACGAACCTCAGGTTGCACACCCTCCACTGACTTGTACCTAGCCGTCAGGTTCCACTGATCCACCATGGCCCAATCTTCTCCACCATAACACACAGCGGCGCTGAATCACTTCTAACACGGGTACTATGGAAGAAATCCTCACGGTTGCCCATTTAAACAAGGATCTACCACCTCCCGTGTCAGTCCGCAGCAATGGCACTGTTATCCCGTCCAGTTCACCCATATCGTAGGAACAGCCGTTGGTACTTGGGGATACGCAGTGTGAATAAACCGTTGGCGAGGGAAGGTCGCTTCGGCTACGTCTCGGATCCCCTCACTCAGAATCGTGGCATGCCCTAGCGAAATGATGCAAGAGCTCGCACTTGCCGCAGCGTTCCTCTCTTGCCGGCACCTCTCTGGCCCTTGTAACGGTGCTTCGTGGACCCACAAACCCAAAACACCTGGGCATCCAGGGGCGGACCTCTCATCCTGACAGTATTAGCGTAGCCTACTCATCTTCCACACCACTGTCACTGTCCGGGTCCACTGCCTGCGCCCGTCGACTGTGGTTCAAACTGGCGATGTGGCGCTCTGTCGCGCAGCTCCCGCAATAGCTTATCTGCCGCCTTCAACTGCTGAGCTAACTCGATGGCCTTGGATAACGTCACCTCGCCGCAGTATGTAAGGAGCTTTGATCTCGTAGCCGGCAAACAGTATGTTCCAACCAACTGGTTGCGGACCATCTCTTCCTCCAACGCTCCAAACTGACAGTCTTTGGCCAGCTGGCGCAGGTCTGCCACGAAACGTTTGCACCGATTCGCCAGTCCGCTACAGTCTACCTTCATTACCTCTACTCTTGCATCTTTACCTTATGCCTGTGCCCCTCTCATTCACAGTCATGTATTCTGTCTTGCTTCTACTGATTTTCATTTCCTCTTCTCTCCAGTGCATACCTCCACCTTTCTAGATTCTCTTCCTCCTACCTGCTCCCTACTCTCACTACAGATCACTGTCATCTGCGAATGTCATGATCCATGGAGACTCCTGCCTAACCTCGTCTGTCAGCCTGTCCATCACCATAGCAAATAAGAAGGGGCTCAGTGCTGATCCCCTGATATAATCCCACTCCTGCCTTGAATCCATCTGTCACCACCATCTCACGGTCCTAATAAATATCTTGCACCATCCTCACATACTTCTCTGCCACTCCTGACTTTCTCATACAGTACCACTTCCTCTCTTGGTGCCCTATCATACGCTTTCTCTAGATCCACAAAGACAAAGGTGCAACTCCTTTCTGACCTTCTCTATACCTCTCCATCAATGCTTTTTAAGCAAACATTGCATCTGAAGTACTCTTTCTTGGCATGAAACTGTACTGCTGGCCCACTTGATTGTCACCTCTCTTCTTAACCTGGCTTTAACAATTCATTTCTTAACCCTATTTTCTCTTATCCTAGAAGTAGATTTTCCCAGTGGTAACATTTTTCTGTCCCGACAGCACTGATGATGGCACCCTGCAGCGTGGAAAAAAATTAAAAAGGCAGTGCACAGTGTAGGAAAAGAAAAATCACAAAATATTACATATATTCATCTGGACTATCAAGTGCTGCTGTGCAGAGAGCTGAAGCAGATGTAATAGGACAGATTTGTTTTAGGAGCCCAGTTAAAAATGTAACATGTTTGCCATTATGTCTCATAAACAAAATTGGTATTAATTTTTCATACTACATACATGAAATAAAGACGCAATACAACGACATAACAACCTGCAACTTGTATTTAATTATTTCCAAAAAATATTTGCTTGTACATTTGGCAAAGCATTAATAAAACGCAGGAACTGCAACACAAATGTAATGAGAAAAGAATGTTTGCTACGTTACTTAATGCTAACTTGTTACAGTTTCAGCAAACACACGGAAGATGACACCATCCCTGCAAGACCATTTGTGATATGGAATTAGTTTTTATTCACAAATTCCTGTTACTTAATAGCAGTAACTTTGGTGACTTGTTAAGGCAATACTGGTTTCTCTGTTAAACAGAAATAAGGTTTCAACGTGTGGGCGAAATGCTCTGAGCAGTAAAACACTAAGCAGTCTTTTCACATTTAAAAATGCTGCAAATGCGTCACTGGACTTTGAGTCCTGTTTTTATTAATTAGTCACATGTGTGTGAAAAGGAAAATACATGACATTCAGCAATATTTAGATGTACAAAAAGCAGAAAATATGCACAGTTTTTGGCCCATCATAGGGATGTATAAAATGATTATTCACTCTGAGTGGATCTTGAATTACTGAGATGAGAAAACAGAGAAGTCTCCACAAACGGTGGTTTTTCAGCACAGAATTATCTGTTCACTTTAGGAAAGAAGCATTCAAACCACAGGTGAATTCTTTCAACATTTGCTCATTTTTCAAGGCATGTTCTCTCATCTTTGTGTCATAAATGCCCTTCGGGGCAGGGAAGGTGAGATCATTGCGCTGAACTGTGAGTTTGGGTAATTTATTGACAAAACAACAAAACGAAAAGTTCAACAAAGTGCTCAAAACACAAAGTACAAACGAAGGCGAAAACTTACAGATTTGAGCACCAGAGCAAGGCAGGACTCTGGTGGGAGACGAGGTGAGTATAATCAAGACAGCGGCAATAAGAAAATGAAAATAACTCCCCTTAAATAGGGATCAAAACCCTTTACATAATTAGTGACAGGTGTGGGTACCTGAACTGGCAGGGGAAGGCATAATGCGGACCAGCTGGGACAGAGAGAGAGAGAGAGAGTGGCAAACCAAAAATTGACAGCTGACAGGGCAACGCCCACCTGAAGCCTCACGCCACTGACAGCTGTCCAACCTGTAAAAGAACATAATAAAGATATAAAAAATACAATGAGCAATCCCTTGCTTACCAAAATATAAATATAGATAGACACACAAATAAAAATGTAACAAAACTAAAACACGAAAAGGAAAATGGCAAACAGAACATCAATACAGAAACCCAAAAAGGCATAAAATGCAACAAATAAGTAAATATAAAGAAAAGCCACGAGGACTTGTGCATGGCGGAAACTGCCAGTGCTCAGCTCGTGACAGCCAGGGCCCCCCCTCTCAAGGGTGGAACCCAGACCCCCCGGGGTAACATCAAAAGAAAAAGAAAGACCACCCCCCCCCCCAATAGGAAAACAACAATAACCCACCCAGGGTGGATGGTGGGGGGGAACAGGTAGGAGGGAACGAAACAACCCCACTCAGGACCCACGCCAGGCTAAACCAGACCCCCTAGGCCAAAGAACTATTACAGATGGCAAAGTGGTACAAGTCAGGTGGCCTGCTGGAGAACATGGGCCACCCAACCCAGCGGCTCAGTCCATAGGTGTCGACCAGAGTTTTTCCGCCACCAAGACAAAAGAAGGTGGCCCAGGAGGTGGCCTCCCCCACAGGGAGGCCCAGCGAAGAAAGGATTGCTGAGGAGGGGAGCCACGATGTTGTCCTGGCACAAGAGAGGAACCACGACGGCGTCTGGTGAAGAGAGGAGACCACCATGGCATCTGGCGGGGGGGAGGGGGGGACCACAACGCCCTTGGGCTCACCTGTAGGCATCCTCAGTGGTCCCGGACTGGGACTTGTAAGGGGAAAAAAAAAAAAACCCCCCCCATGGTGGATCCCGAGCAGAAGCGGACGCATGTGCCCGCGGTGGCTCTGGCAGAAGCAGCGCTGCGCCCACGGTGGCTCCAGGCAGGAGCGAAGCTGCACCCGCGGTTGCTCCGGGCAGGAGCAAAGCTGCACTGTGGCAGCTCCAGGCTGGAGCAATGCAGCACCCTTGGTGGGCCCAGACTGGACCATGGCTGCACCCTCGGTGGGCCCGGATTGGGCCATGGCTGCACCCTCGGAGGCCCAGGGCTGGAATGGAGCACCCCCATGATGACCTCCACAGCAAAGGAAACGACACCCTCGAAGACCTCGGTCGGAGGGGGAGCAGCACCACGGAGGTCCCGGGCTGGGATGGAGCCCCCGCGACAACCTCAGCAGGAGGAGCTGGACCCATGACGATCGGAAAACATGGGAGGAGGCACAGAGAGGGCAGGTGAAAGGCTTACAGCTTCAGCAGCAGTGAGGGCTCAGAAGACTGTATGAGTTGAGCCTCACCACCGGGAATCAGACAAGGTAATCCATGTTTAAGTGATTGAGAATGAAAAAAAAACACTTGCTGTTTTCCCAGGACATGGTGTTTTCTGCTGCAGCTGGCGTGGTGTCATCCCTCTCCATGATTACAGTGGATATTGGCCCCTCAGAGGATCATGGAGGGGCAGCCCCAGTGGGCACAGAGGCGAGCAGAGCCGGAGGAAAACAATCAATCTCTCGGCAGCGAGAGAGGGTGCTGGGGAGAAGCAGGAACAGCAGCTGCGGAGCAGAGAGGCGCTGATGATTTAGCCGGAAGACGAAAAACATTGAATGCAGACTGCTGTGCGAGAGGCGGGAGTACTCCTCCCGCGGTCCAGAGGTGGATGCGCAGGCGTTGTGGAGCTGATGAACCGGGAGCAGCAGTGGGCGCACTGGAGGAGAGGCAAGGTGTCTTCTATGGAGCACGTTCTCCGTGTAGGCCCGGGCTCCCTGGAGGCGGCCCCCCACATCAGCTCGGGGAAAGACTAATGCAACACACGGAGAGCGTGGCCAACAAGTCTGCGAACTGGGCATGCCTCCATAACCCTGGAGCGCCTTGACAATGGCAGTTGCTGAATCTACCTTTTCCCAAATCGTTTTCAAACTCCGAAAGGCGAGGGCTTCATCCACGAAGCCTTGGATGAATTCGGCAGCCCACTCCTCCTCTAGCGCTCGGAGAACCCGCTGCCGATCTCCTCCTTGATCACTGGGCATCGGTGAGCTGGAGACATATCGGCTCCACAGGTTAGTGAAAGAAAAAAAAGAAAACAAAATCCACAAACACACAGCAGCTGGGTCTCTACTGGCCGCTGTCTTCTGTCATAAATGCCCTTCAGGGCAGGAAGGCGAGACCTACGTGCTAAACTCTGAGTTTTGAGTAATTTATTGGCAAAAAACAACAATGAAAGTTCAACAAAGTGCTCAAAACCCAAAGTACAAACGAAGGTGAAAACATACAGATTTGAGCACCAGAGCAAGTCAGGGCTCTGGTGGAGACGAGGTGAGTATAATCAAGACAGCGGCAATTAGAAAATGAAAATATCTCCCCTTAAATAGGGATCAAAACCCTTTACATAATTAGTGACAGGTGTGGGTACCTGAACGGGCAGGGGGAAGGCATAATGCAGACCAGCTGGGACAGAGAGAGAGAGAGGCGAACCAAAACTGGACAGCTGACAGGGCAATGCCCACATGAAGCCTCACGCAACTTGACAGCTGTCAACCCGTACAAGAACATTAATAAAGATATCAAAAATAAAATGACAATCCCCGCTTACCAAAAATATAAATATAAATAGATACAAAATAAAAATGTAACAAAACTAAAAACATGAACAGGAAAATGGCAAACAGAAACATGAATAACAGAAACCCAGAAAGGCATAAATGCAACAAATAAGTAAATATAAAGAAAAAGCCACGAGACTGAGCATGGTGGATACTGCCAGTGCTCCACTCGTGACACTTTGAGACAACCATGTTAAATCATCTTAAACTACAAGCTCAGGGCCGACTTAGCTCTGTTGGGCCGTTTCCCTTTTTTTCTGCGAGCACCATAATTTTGACATAAATTGAACAGAATCATAGAAAGCGCACACTGTGACACAAATTGGATATTTGAGCTTTGCAATCCAGTTGTGAAGTGACAGCTGCTGCAGACACAGATGTAATACACTCTAATTATACTTTCCTCTCTCCCTCTCTTGTATTTATTCAGTCTATGTGTTAAATCATTGTCGTCACCGTGTTCAGTGAGCGCTGTGTCTGCTCTAGTTTGTTCACCCTCATTCGACATTCTGAGATCAGACTGCAGAGACGTTTCCAATGGACGGCTGCGGGCCCAGCCCCCGTGGGTTCGAATTGTGATCTGAGTGACCTTCTTTTAGCAGGCGTGAGATGATTTTGATTATGGCACTTCCCAGCCACCGCCGAGCTCTGTTTGAAGCCTATGGACGAACAGTATGAAAAAGAACAAATTACTTATAGAAAACCTCACAGACAGCTGGGCTTCTGGTTGGCCAAAAAGAGCCACAGGTCAACAAGCAAATGCCAGTGTTTTGTTATTGCCATGTCAGCCATGAAAAAAATGGGTTTTATTTTAGTATATTTCAGAGGTGTGCCTTATCATTGGTTGGATGGTTTTGGGGGTGGATCATCCACCCATTCCCTACACACTATACTTATATTGCAGGAAATTTCAAATACGTATGATGGACCTACACACTTCTGGCTCAATTTCTGGGCGTAAATACCCACAGTTTGGAGTAAATGTATGTTATGTAAATCCATTTCACTGTATTAACAAATAATATTTTGAGGAGGTTTATGTTGTGATGTGGATCTTTGTTCTGCAATTGCACGGTGGAATGTATCCACTCGTGACAATGGCTTGGACCATACTTTTCAAGACGCTTGTCGAAATAAAGCTATACTTCAGTTTATTTTTTCAAGTATACTTACGTACTATCAGCATGGTAATATATTATTTCAATAACGACTTAAATGGCAAACTTTCAGCGAATAAAAAATATAGTTAAGGTATGTATATTTTAAGTATACGCCACATCTAAATTGATTTTTTGCTGCAAATAATCCTAGTTCATGGATAAAATATGTAGGTTAAATACAGTTTTAGTATATAAAATTATTTGTATTTACACTGTCATACTGCAGGTGTTCACTCTGCTATAACAAGCAGAAGCCCTGGCTAGATCAGGGACACTTATCTAGTGCAAATAAAGAGACATATTCAATGTAAATACATATCAACAATACCCAAGAACATGGGGTTGGTAGTTCTCCGCCAATTAAATTTTCAATTATGGTTCTAATCATTGATTTATATCAACATGCATTTATCATTACCAGCAGATAGCAGGGACAATTACTAAAGCACTTTTACAGACTATTAACAGCTATTTATTTATTTACAAGATAACGATGAACCTTTTTCTGCCCATACAGTAAATACCCCGAAGTCCTTGCAGCCACACCCACCCAGACTGTAATGTATAGAAGTGAACTGTAAGTACACTACTAGTTTACTAGCTCTACACTTCTATATAGTATGAATAGAAAGAACACCCCCTCCCCTTCAAAAAATTCACCTTTTGTTGCTATGCAGCACAGAATAAATACAGAGATAATTTTTGTTTTATATTAAGCTGCATTTACTTAGTGAGACTTACAACATCCAACTGGCAGATGTAACATCAACAGGTAAGAAAAAACCAGAATCACCGAGTTGAATAATCACCCCCTTGTGCTACTATACTTTATTGAACCACCATTTGTTTTAATTACAGCCTTTAGTCTGTTGGGTTATGTCTGTACCAACTCTTCACATCTAGAGTTTTCAATATGTGCCCACTCTTCTTTGTAGAACTACTCAAGTTCAATTAAATTTGATGGTGGCCATTGCTGGACTGCATATTCAAGTCATTTCAACAGATTTTCAATGGAGTTCAATAATGCATCAGATTTATATAGCACTTTTCATAGACACTTTACACTGGATACGCGCTATTTCATTCACTCACAAGACAACGGTAGTGGTAAGCTACTTCTGTAGACACAGCTGCCCTGGGGCAGACTGATGGAAATGTGGTTGCCAATCCACGCCAACGGCCTCTCCGACCATTTATACCCAGTGTCTAGACACTGGGGAGGCAAGGTGGGTATAATGGTCTTGCCCAGGGACACAACGGCAGGATGTCTGGGGAGAGCGGGATTCGAACCACCAACCCTTCGGTTATTAGACAACCCACTCTACCTCCTGAAACCACTGTTGCCCTAGAGTAGGCCATGCAAGGACATTCACATTTTTCTCCTTCAACCACTCTGTGGTCCGTTTGCTGTGTGCTTTTGGTCCTTGTCATGTTGGAATGTTTTCCTTCTTCCCACTGACAACTTCCTGAATAAACTAAAACAACTACTTTTTCATAAGAGGATGCTTTGTGGGATATTCACAATCATTGGGACACCCCTAGAAATGGTGAACAGCCTACAGTCGTGAAAAAATTAGGACACCCTGTTTAAGCCTGTTTTTTTAAACTATTTGGACATACGGATGTTTCATATCAATGTTAAAAATACTGGAGATTCATGTAATACAACTAAACAATTAAAAATGAATATAAGACTTTTTTCAAATTTTCTGTAAAATGTAATTCTAAACAAATAGTGAGGAATAAATTAGGACACCCCCCATCTTCGTTAGGACACCCTCACATTCATTCCTACTTAACATGGCTAAATAAATGTTAAAAAAATGCAAATAAAAACAAAAGCAAAGGTTAGACATAGATATGTGAACATTTCTTAATAAAGAAACTGAATATTTAATGGGGTATCCTAATTTTTTCACATAACCTGTATTCTAATGCTAATTTGGACACAGAGCCTGACTCTCTCATTAACCACTGTTAGGAACACCCACGGAAAACAAAGGCAGTATGCAATGATTTGAATATAAAAACACTGTAGGGGTGAGATTCAGAGATAGAAGTTTGCAGTACTATGTATACAACTAACTGGAAGAGGCATATAAAACAGCAGTGCTAATAAATAAATTTGACACTACTGCTGATATGCAGCAAATTGGCAGAGTCATCTTGATATCCTAAATCAGTCACACAAAGGCTTGCTGACCTCATGAACTGCAAACTGACTTGCTGTCAGAAATACTATGGGTCACGTCCCTAAATGTGACGAGAGGTGAGACAAGAAAAGCAGGGTTATAAGCGGTTTATCTTTAATTTCATGGCTCAAAAATTATCAGAATCAGAATCAGAATCAGATTTATTGCCATTGTTCAGGTATACACAAACCAGGAATTTGGTCTCGGTGCCATGCTGCAACATTAAAAACATAATGAGAAAAAGGGATAAACTAAAAAACTAAAGGACTAGAAACGTGCAATAAGTGTAGAAAAATAAGTAATAATAAGTAATAATAATAATAATCTAGTAATAATGAGTAGTACTAGTCAAGCAGTTTTAAAAAAATTAGCATGTAGCAGATTATGTGAAGTACCACATAGTGCAGTCAATAATGCAACGAGAAAACAAAAAACAAAAAATTATGCCATCAATGCAGATTTTTTTTCCCCAAAAAATGCTTGAAAATGGCTTTTTCCATGATAGATAGATAGATGAATAGGTGTACTTTATTGATCCCAAACTGGGAAACTGCAGTGTAACAGCAGCATGACAGTAGAACAGCCAAACGACAGAAACACACAAAGCATAACAGACAAAGGGATTACCCATGAGAAGCAGAAACTACTAAAAAAGCTTATCTACATTATAGATGAAGAGATGGTGACCCATATAGATACATGAATCATACCCGCTGTACAATGCAGGACTATCTGGAGCAGAGTGAGGTCTTGTGAGGTACCAGTTAGACTGTAAGGTGCAGTATGGCAGCATAGTTATGACCAAAACACAACATCAGAGTGAGTTATTGTACAGTGAAATGCATGTGGCAGGAAAGATTTCCTGTACCTAACCGTTCAGCAGCGAAGCTGTAGCAGTCTCCTGGACAAAGTGTTCGCTGTCTGTCCAGTGTGTGGTGGAGGGGGGTGAGCCGGATTGTCCATGATGGATCCCAGTTTTATTCAGTGTCCTCCTCTCCACCACAGTCTCAAAGGTCTCCGGCCTGAGTGTAGTGTTGTAATTTGGCACCTTTATTGTGAAGTGCGGTGTAGTGGCAGGCACTTCCTGTTCCGCCACTGCACAGCCCTATAAATACCAGAGGGCATCCATATCGCGGCCTGTCTTTGACCGGTGCCCTCTGCCTGGTGTCTACCATGTGTCTGCTGTTCCACATCATTCAATAAAGCTGTGTTCGTACAGCCATCTCGCCTCATCCTTTACCCAAGGTATTTCCATACATAACACTGAGACCAATTACAGAGCCAGGCCTCCTGATAATCTTGTCAAGTCTGTTGGTGTTGCTGCTCTGATAACGCTGCCCCAACAGACAGCAGCAAAGAAGATGGCGCTGGCGACAATGGTCTGGCAGAAAAGCATTAATTACTGCACAATTGCATATCAGCAGTAATGTCAAACTTATTTATCGGCACTGCTGTTTTATATGTCTCTTCCATAATTGCAATAAATGCATAATTAATGAATTTATAAATTTTACAGCACATATTGAAGCCATGACCTCTATTGTCCTACCTCTCCATTCATGAAGCGTAAAGGAGTGCCACCACAAAGCCCTGCAGAAACAACAGAAAACAGTTTCAAAAACAGGAGACGAACAGAACCTGCTGGTATGTAGGAAAAGGCAACAACATTTTAAGAAAAACAGAAGCTTCAAAGGAAACTAGTAAGTTAATATGTTCCCCAAATTTGTATACATTTCTTGTAATGTTTTGACAGATGAATCCAGATTTTACTCCTCATTCATTGTCCAGAGATGTTTTGGGGGAGAGTGTGCTGTGTCTATTTTAGCACAGTTTCGCCTGGCCCTCGTGCCACGGCTTTGTTTCATATTTCAATTTAGTTAGTTTCTCCGGTTATATACCTTGGCTTTTTGTCAGTTATTTAAGAAATGTCCTGCTCTTCCCTGAACTGTTTATGTTCTGCTCCTGTGACAAGCATGACACTCCCACCCCTGCCAGCCTGGGGATTCGAACCTGAAACCTTTTGCTGTGAGGCAACAGTGCTCACCACTGATCCACAATGTTACCACAACTTCAGTATAATCAGGCAGGCGACAATAGCCAAAATTGACTGAATGTGAGAACATAAAGTGGAGTGAGAGGGGATGAAGCTGGGAGGGTGGCATCATTCCGATCCGCTGTGGTTCTCTGAGGAGAATCAAAACTGCTCGTTTGAAGTGAGGTACTGGGACAACGGCAGACAGCAACAGAGTGACAGAACTGTGTTTTTTTTCAGTTTTTCTGACTCAAGATACCAAATACTGATGTTCAAATGCACATAAAAGTGAAATTCTCATCATACCTGAAAGGATCCCAGGCCCAGTTCGATGTAGAGTCTGGCTGCTACTCCAGTGTTCTCGGGCAGGAAAGCAAATACTGTATAGTGCATCCCAAACAGAGGGATGAGGAATAGGGTGGATTTTAGCCAGCCTCCTGGGGGGGTGAACAAGACCGGACATAATCCCATGTGATGATGCAACAAATGTATAAAGGTCTGAAAATATTACTGTAAACCCCCAAAGTAGTTTTTGCTCTTGTTTTAACAGTTTAACTAAGAATCAAGACAAAATGCAGCTTTTAAGTTTCATCAAAAGTAAATGGATGGTGACAACATCTTACATACATTGACCTTTAAATCAGCACAGTCATTCAGTGAATTAGTGGAAGGAGATTAAAATGTCAAAAACTTAGATTTATTATGTTTAATTCAACTCATATTGTTGATGTCTAAATATCATGTAAATGTTGACATTTTAATTCCATTGACATTTAGATGTTTTCAGCAACTCGTCTATAGTGATTTAAGTTGGAAAGAAGTACACGTCAGAAAATACAATATCTGAGATGAGTATTGTGATTTTATTTATTTATTTATTTATTTTTTGCTTTAATCCTCTTTAACTTGTCACTGGGATTAGACACAAGATGGACACTGGTGTATCTACAGATTATCCACTCCATCCTGGCTCCCTTCCTGTCACTCTTTATACTGCGGACTTCTCACACAACACAACACACTGCCATCTACAGAAGTTCTCTGATGACTCTGCGATCGTTGGCCTCATCTCCAATGGAGATGAAGCTGAGTACAGAGGGCTTATCCAGGACTTCGTGGACTGGTGCCATCGGAACTGCCTCCAGATCAACGCGAGGAAAACTAAGGAGCTGGTGGTGACTGCCGCAGGCATGGGCAGCCCCTCACAGTACCAGTAAATATACAGGGAACAGACATCGAGATGGTGACATCCTATAAGTACCTGGGTATTCATCTGAACAATAAACTAGACTGGTCACACAATACTGACGCACTCTACAAGAAGGGACAGCACAGGCTGTTCCTGCTGAGGAGACTCAGGTCTTTTGGTGTACAAGGGGCGCTGCTGAAGTCATTCTATGACACGGTGGTGGCATCAGCCATCACTTTTGGAGTGGTCTGCTGGGGCAGTGGCATTACTGCAGCCGATAGGAAGAGACTGAACAAACTGATTAAGAAAGCTAGCTCTGTCCTGGGGCAGCGCCTTGATCCGATGGAGGAGATAGGAGAGAGAAGGACGGTGGCTAAACTGTCATCTCTGCTGGAGTCCGAGTTCCACCCTATGCAGGACATACTGAATGCACTGAGGAGCTCATTTAGCAGCAGACTACATCATCCCAGGTGCACAACCGAGAGGTTCGTAGGTCCTTCCTACCAACGGCTGTCAGACTGTACAACCTAAGCAGGGCTGCTCGCAGAGATAGCAAAAAGACGTAACAAACTAATAGTTTTTTGAATGCAAAAGATGCAATAGACTTACACAATGGTCCCCTCCGGCATACAACTAGGAACATACCGGTCGCTATGGAGGGTGAGAATATGTATGGGCACATAATCATACCATGTAGGATAACTAAGTAGACGGTTATGCTGTTTCATTCCATCTAGCAACAATGCTCTGCACTGTGTGTGTTTATATATTTGCATATTTATTCCATCTAGCTACAATGCTCAGCACTGGGTGTGTTTATATATTTATATATCTACATATTATTCCATCTAGCTACATTGCTCCGCACTGTGTGTGTTTATATACTTGCATATTTATTCCACCTAGCTGCAATGCTCCGTACTGTGGGTGTTTATATATTTACATATTTATTCCATCTAGCTACAATGCTCTGCACTGTGTGTTCATATATTCATATATTTATTCCATCCAGCTACAATGCTCTGCACTGTGTGTCTGTGTGTGTGTGTATATATATATATTTTTATAGTAATACGTACATATGTATATTAGCTGCTCTTGCTTGCTTGTTTTTTTCTTGCCTTCTGATTGTTGCTCTGAGTGTTGCTATCCCTGTGCTGTTGCAATCCTGGAATTTCCCCGTTGTGGGACTAATAAAGGCTTATCTTATCTTATCTTATCTTATCTTATCAAACATTATTAAGCACCTTTTAAGTTACTGAATAGCATATTCATTAGCTTTTATTGTCCATTGATGATTAAATCTGATCCAGAAACTGTCAGCATCAGCAAAGCGGTGACACTTGATAACAATACAGTTTTAATTATATGAACAGTCAAACAAAACAGTTACTCTGATCAGAAATTAAAAAAAAACAAAGCCATCCACTAAATTCAAGTGCCCCATAAGATTGTGGCTGTTGTTACACCTGGGACTTGAGCTTTTGTGTTCACGTCATGGTTCTGCCGGAATCAGATTAATGTTTCTGAGATAGAGACGGGGCTTTTAATTGTGTGAAAACATTCATTGGACTGGTGGAACAATCCTGTCGCAGGATGTTGGAGGAGACATCTATTTCTGGTATCAGGTGCTATTTTTGTGTGCTCTCATTGTAAATTAATGTAGTTGAGCACGAATCTGCACCAGCCAGATGTCAACAGAAGGAAGGATTCGCACAGCAGGCAAAAGCAGGATTTTAGGGTGGAACCAGATTTTCTCTCCTTAACCGTAAGAACAGCTGTGACCAGCGGTACCAAATACTTCATTCGGCAGTTAAACCTAAATACTAAGAGGTGTTTCATATTTCATACTGACTACTCATTATCCAAATGTAATGTATAAAAAGTAAGGTGTAATGCATGCAGAAATAATTTCCACTGATGAAGGGCACAGTTATAGAAAGCTTTATTTAGTCGTTGCAAAGCTGTTCTTTCCTCCGTGTTGTGTTTGACCTACATACAGCTCAGGAGTGGGTTGTGAGCAGAGAAAGCTGCACGTAGCCACTGTGGTGTCATCACTGTCCAATTTTTGAAGCCCCGAACTGTCACAATCTTCGCTTTCAGAAACCAGACACACCGAGTGATCATAACCTCATACCGTATTCTATTTATGTTCTAATGTGATATTTGCATTGGCAAGTTAATTGTGATGATGATAATAATAATATTACATGAAAAATTAGTCAGTAAACTTACTAAAGTCAATCCATATGTTATCAATCAATGTACTGTATGTACCTAAATTATGAATTTCCCCAAACTATGAGACATTTTGTCATGGACTGGGTTGGATGCCTCCAACCCTGCTCCATGGCTCGTGGCTGTATTTTTCCCTGAACGTTGTTTCCTTAATTTTCTGTTGGCAGCGCTTTTGGAGCCTTTGGGTCCTTGGCTCCCTGCCAACCTACAGCCACACCCCCCTCTCCTGCCAGCACCTGCCAGCTGATTGTCATTATCATTTGTCTGCCACTCTGTTCATTCACACACACACACACACACACACTCATTCTCACTCACTTGTTTAGACCTTCAGCCACACACCCGCATCCACTTGTCATTAGCGCACTATGTATTTGTGTCTGTGAGTCTGAGCAGTTAGTGTGGCGATGTTAGTCAGTGTTGGATGTCCAGGCACAACTCTGGGTTTGGTTTCTTCTTTTGGACTATGTTTGGTGTGGTTTTTCCCCGGAGCCCAGCTGCGCTCCGAAACACACAATGCAAGTCTTCCTTTTCTCGGTTCACGCTTCTTGTTCTCCCCCAGCGGCCAGCTAAACCCTGGGGCGTGACGTGAACTTCCTCCTCCTTGCCAACAGAGTTTTGAACCTGTTCACCAGTTTAATCACTTATTTTGGACAGCTTTCATAGGACACTTTGTACGTTGATTCTTTGTTTAATAAATACACACACTTCACCTGTATTTGGACTTGTGTGCTTTCATTCGTTTGCTCCGCTAAGACGCACAAACATGACACATTTAACTAAAAAAAGAATATTTTTGACATTAAGTGATCTCTAGCAAAGTGTTTTTCAACTTTTCCAGTGGAAAATCCAGTGGAACCCTGAAAACTCTAAAATGTTATAAAATGACAAGCTGTAGCTTATTTCGGCATACCCAGTAACAATATCACCACTAATTTGCACATACTCGGTGTGATTACATACAAAGCCAATGGAAAGACACACATGCACATTTGCTCTGGATGAGTGCATGCGAGCTTGCGTGCAAGCGGGTTTAATTTTGTTCAACTCCGCCAAGGAGATAGCTTGATGCTTTTGGAGGTAGTATTGGAATTAGTTTGAAAATGAGGCATCCATTTGTCAGAGACGTCTCTTATCAGACGCATAGTCCCGCAAAGGGGGTTGCTTTCAAAGCAGATGTACTTTTCTCAGCTCAACAAAGGTGGACCTCTGTATCCATCAATTATTTGGTCCTGGGGTCAGCTGATGTCAGGGTGTGATTTCTAGGGGAGTTAGTGACACGTTCCTCATCTGGATAGTGTTGTGGGGTCAGCAATAGTAAAACCAAGGGTCCTGAAACTACTGCGGTCCTGAAACCACTGCCTCTGGTTGTGCAGGAATTCAGGCTCAGCTTCCATGGAGAAGAGGAAGAGGACGGCATGTATTTGTGCTGCCACACACTGACATGGAGGAGCCAATGCAGGCACCAATGCACAACAACGGCAAGTTGATTACAATTTCTTTGGACCAATTAAGAAATGAAATTACACAGTTTTCCGAGGATTCCTGAACATTCTCTCAAGGATCCCTTGGTGTCCGAGGACCACTGGTTGAAAAACATGGCCTTAGCAAATCATGGCATTAAGTGGCATGGCGGAGAGTTATGGTTTCTTTACTCTGTAGAGTAGATCCTTACCTTTTCCTAACTCTAACCTAAATCTTAATAAAACTGCAAGATTATCATTTTTTTCAGTGTTGCAAAACTTGTATGAAAACAAATTATATTATTATTAATTACAATTTATAATTATAATTTATAGTCTTTTAATTATATTAATGATATTTAATATTCCCCTTGTTTAAAGCATATGAATGTTATGGAATTGTAAAATTAAAGTGTACTGAAAGAAGCATTTCTCTGAAATTGTAAAACCTTTATTGTCATTTTATACTTAGCCCTTACCAATGATCTTTTATCTTTGGAATAATGTATAGCATAATGCAGTGGACTTACAAATAAAGTAATTTGTTACAGAGTTAATTTCACCCCCAAAAATATATTTTACTTTTAATAATCAACTGAAGTCATCCCAAGGCGCTACAGCGAGTGAACAGGTGCAAGCAAGAGAGAGAATGAGTGAGTGAGCAAGTGAGTAAGGGAGAACGAGTGGTGGTGGGTCAGATTTGTGTGGTTCTTTGCATGTCGGATGGCATCTCTGGGCGCTTGCGGTGGGTCTGCTGGTCGTTCACTCTGGGCGGGCGTTGGTGGCGGTGGGCTGCTTCTGTGGCCGCAGCTGCCCTGGAGCGGGTTGACGGGGGTGTGGCTGCCGGTCCGCGGCGGCGGCCTCCCTGGCCGCTGTCAGACATTGATGCACATTCGTGCCCACTGCATCTGTGCCATGGCTGCCCCAAGTGTTAAGGGTGAATAAGTGTGAGCGTGTAAGACAGAGGACGAGTAAATGTGAGTGAGTCAGAGCGCGAATGAGAGTGTATATATGAGTGAGCGTGAGTGGAAGGAAGCATGTGTGAGTGTGGGTGACTGTGAGGGCGAGTGGGAATGGGAGCGAGATTGAACAAGAATGGGAGTGGGTGAGAGTGAATGAGTCTGAGTGTAGGAGTGCAAGTGTAAGACTGTGTGAAGGAGGGGGTGAGAGGGTGAATAAGAGTGAGTGAGCAAGTGCGTGTGAGAGCATGAGGGTGTGAGAATGATTGTATGTGCTGGTGGGAGGTGCTGGACTGAGGGGGTGGCGCCTCTTGGTACCTCCGGGCTGCGTGGGCTCCCTTGGACTGGGGGGGACTGGCCCTGCATGGGGCTCCTTGCACTTTTCTGCTGCCTTTTTTGGGCCTGGGGGCCTGGGGGCTCCTGGGGCATGGGTTGTGGGTGCTGGGGTGGGCACGGGCCCACTGTGGGGGGAGGGTATCCAGGGGGCACGTGCCAGGGCATGTGGGGGGGGGGGGCAGGTTTCCAGCCCGGGATGGGGGAGTTAGCCTTCTGGCATCTGGGGACTGGTGTTGGCCCTGCTGGGGGGGGGGGGGGGGGGTGCACCGCGCCAGCCTCCCTCGGCCGTCCCTCCTGGGGTGGTTGCATGGCTATCCTGGGGCTTGCTGGCTTTGGGGCCTTTGTGCTCCGCCCTCTTTGTATGTTTCCTGGCAAACCACTCACACGCACACACTCACTTTGAGTGCACTCTCATGCATGAGCATGCACACACACATATGTTCTTTTACAGGTGCAGATACCAGACTCGTGATGGGACCTTTTCAGAAGAAGAAAGAGTTTGTCTTCTGTTTGTCCAGTTGTGTCAGTTTGGGGTTTTTTTTTGTTTGTTCCTCTCTCTTTTCCTTCCCCCTCCCCACCCCTCCCTATCCCACTCCCCCGTCGGGTCTGTCATGGGTAAAACAATTTAAATCAAGTATTAAGAGTTATTACAAGAGGAGTGTATAAATAATATACGGCACAGTATGTGCCATATAAAGCTCCTTTTGGCAAAAAAAAAAAACAACTGTTTCACAATGAGGGAAGCAGATTTCTGTTCTGCGTACCTAGCTGTTTGACAGGACAAGGGGAAAACAATAATCAACAGAAAGTCTGATAAGTATTTACATGTTTTTGTGAGAGCAGTTTTGTGGCTCTGGCTCTGATTATAACCTCTGATTAGACCTCGAATGGCCTTTAGAAGAGATCAGCAATTGACTTGCAAAAGTGTTCAGCTTATCTTTGAACAGGGTGTCGACATCTACAGTATGATGTGTTTCCATCTGACACTTGAAGAAGCTAGCTTACTGAAACCTAAAAGTACATGAGAATAACGCATCTGCACAGCACCAAAACTGCATTGTTTAGCTTTTAATTTTAAAAAGCTTCACTCTGAGATGGGAATGCTACTAATATCAGCCCTTTTATACTACTGTGAAAATATTCCTTACCTTAAAAAAATCCACATATTCATTCGCTGATAAAATACATCAACAAACAGTTCAATTGTGTTAAATAACAGTATTCACCCAAATAAGTGTTTACTTACATAAAATGTCCAGTATCATTGCTCCCAGCCATGGATGATGACTTCAGCTTTTGGACCAGAATCCGAATGACATTGATAAAGATGACAATGTTGACCTTATAGACACACAAACACACAAAAACAAATTATGAATCGTTCAAATACTCCTCCAGGAGTGAGAGCGATATGTTACTAAGGTCCATATATGGGGGGGGGGGGGGGGGCTGAAAAGTTCATAGGCTGAGAAGTTCATAGCCGTCAAATTTGACAAAATGTGGTTTATTTTTCAACCACAGGGATCCAAGCACTGCAACACCGATGGAAGGAGTGTGTGGACCGAAGGGGAGACTAAGTTGAAAAATAAACCACATTTGGTCAAATTTGACCACTATGAACTTTTCAGTCCCCCCCATATTAAAGGTGAGAGATGGAACAATAGACTAGTTGGACAAACGTGCAGTGTCCCATGTTTTCTTTGTACTGCTCCATCATTTAAACAAGAGAAAGTTGAACATCAGCAATTAAGAGAATAAAAATGATAAATAACAGTCTGGGTGTTTTCATTTAATATTCCATTAACAAACAAAACAACAAACAGGATGTTGGTATTCTCATCAAACTAAGTATGTAGAACTCGAAAATATCTTCTGAAACATACAGTATGTCTGCCTTTTCTGTCAGTTTTTAAACAAACATGTAGTGTTAGTAGTCAAGACTATGTTGAGACCAGACCAGAGTCTCCCAAGACAAGACCAGACAGGACCAAGAAAATAAGGGGTCAGAACCAAGCGGAGACCCAGTAAAGACCAAGTGCTACATACACAGTGGTCTTGGTCTCGACGTGGTCTCTGCCTAGGTTGGTCTTGACTTGGTCTTGGCCCTTTAAAGTCTTGGTCTTTGTACACTCTAGTCTCGGTCTCGGTCTTGGTCTTGACTACAACATGACAAATACAGTGGGGCAAAAAGTATTTAGTCAGCCACCAATTGTGCAAGTTCTCCCACTTAAAAGATGAGAGAGGTCTCCAATTTTCATCATAGGTATACCTCAACTATGAGAGACAAAATGAGAAAAAAAAATCCAGAAAATCACATTGAAGGATTTTTAATGAATTAATTGGTAAATTCCTTGGTAAAATAAGTATTTGGTCACCTACAAACAAGCAAGATTTCTGGCTCTCACAGACCTGTAACTTCTTCTTTAAGAGGCTCCTCTGTCCTCCACTCGTTACCTGTATTAATGGCACCTGTTTGAAATCGTTATCAGTATAAAAGACACCTGTCCACAACCTCAAACTGTCAGACTCCAAACTCCACTATGGCCAAGACCAAAGAGCTGTCAAAGGACACCAGAAACAAAATTGTAGACCTGCACCAGGCTGGGAAGACTGAATCTGCAATAGGTAAGCAGCTTGGTGTGAAGAAATCAACTGTGGGAGCAATTATTAGAAAATGGAAGACATACAAGACCACTGATAATCTCCCTCGATCTGGTGCTCCACGCAAGATCTCACTCCGTGGGGTCAAAATTATCACGAGAACGGTGAGCAAAAATCCCAGAACCACATGGGGGGACCTAGTGAATTACCTGCAGAGAGCTGGGACCAAAGTAACAAAGGTTACATCAGAAACACACTACGCCGCCAGGGACTCAAATCCTGCAGTGCCAGACGTGTCCCCCTGCTTAAGCCAGTACATGTCCAGGCCCGTCTGAAGTTTGCTAGAGAGCATTTGGATGATCCAGAAGAGGATTGGGAGAATGTCATATGGTCAGATGAAACCAAAATAGAACTTTTTGGTAAAAACTCAACTTGTCGTGTTTGGAGGAGAAAGAACACCATACCTACTGTGAAGCATGGGGGTGGAAACATCATACTTTGGGGCTGTTTTTCTGCAAAGGGACCAGGACGACTGATCAGTGTAAAGGAAAGAATGAATGGGGCCATGTATCGTGAGATTTTGAGTGAAAACCTCCTTCCACCAGCAAGGGCATTGAAGATGAAACATGGCTGGGTCTTTCAGCATGACAATGATCCCAAACACACCGCCCGGGCAACGAAGGAGTGGCTTTGTAAGAAGCATTTCAAGGTCCTGGAGTGGCCTAGCCAGTCTCCAGATCTCAACCCCATAGAAAATCTTTGGAGGTAGTTGAAAGTCTGTATTGCCCAGCGACTGCCCCGAAACATCACTGCTCTAGAGGAGATTTGCATGGAGGAATGGGCCAAAATACCAGCAACAGTGTGTGAAAACCTTGTGAAAACTTACAGAAAACGTTTGACCTCTGTCATTGCCAACAAAGGGTATATAACAAAGTATTGAGATGAACTTTTGTTATTGACCAAATACTTATTTTACCAAGGAATTTACCAATTAATTCATTAAAAATCCTTCATTGTGATTTTCTGGATTTTTTTTTCTCATTTTGTCTCTCATAGTTGAGGTATACCTATGATGAAAATTGGAGACCTCTCTCATCTTTTAAGTGGGAGAACTTGCACAATTGGTGGCTGACTAAATACTTTTTTACCCCACTGTATATGAAATGGTAGCGTAGGGCTTTCCTGTTTTGTTAATGTGAGATAAATTACAAAACATTTTTGCGTCGTCTATTTGTTTATCATAATTTAATATACAGTGGACTTAAAAAGTCTACACACCCCTGTTCAAATACCAGGTTTTTGTGATGTAAAAAAATGAGACCAAGATAAATCATTTCAAAACTTTTTCCACCATTAATGTGACCTATAACCTGTACAACCCAATTGAAAAACAAACTGAAATCTTTTAAGGGTAAAAATAAAAATAAAAAACTTACAATAACCTTACAATAAAAAATAAAAAACTTACAATAACCTGGTTGCATAAATACAGTACGCACACCCTTAAACTAATACTTTGTTGCAGCACCTTTGACTTTTATTAGACGATCATCCTCACTAACCTGCGCTCGCTGAACACTAAAGTGGAGGAGATTAGAGCCTATGTAAGGTACTATGCTGAATATCAGGAAGTGTCATTAATGTGCTTCATGGAAAGCTGGCTTCAGTCGGATATGCCCGATTCTCTCTTTGAGATCAGTGAATTTAATCTGGTATGCACTGACAGAGATATCAGCTCCGGAAAATGCAGAGGTGGTGGTATCTCTGTCTATATAAACAATCGTGGTGCCAGCAGTTCACTGTGAAATAGAAGATCTGCGATCCCAATGTTGAGATGCTTTGCATGTCTCTCAGGCCTTTCTACCTCCCACGTGAATTTGGTTGTATCCTGCTGTGTGTGGTCTATGTTCCGCCTAGTGGTAAAGCTGTGCAAGCAGCTGCCACTATTGCTGAATATGTACACAAACTACAACAAAAATATCCAGAGGCGCCTACTTTTGTCTTAGGGGATTTGAATCATTGCAACCTGTACAGTGCATTACCTGGCTTCTATCAGTTTGTCAAGAATGAAACGAGAAAGAACAAAATTCTTGACAAATGCTACATAAATGTGAAAATGGCCTATGCATCCACAATTAGACTTCCTGTGGCAAACTCAGATCATAATGTTGTGTTTTTAATTCCCACTTATAAGACAAAATTAAAAAGCTGTAAATTGGAAGAGAGAGATATCAGAATTTGGTCCCCGGAGAACAAGGACAAACTTAAAGCATGTTTTAACCTGACAGGCTGGGACATATTTCATAACGACTCCTTGGTTGCAACAAGTACTGTAATTAATGACTATATTAATTTCGGTGTGCAGTCTACGATTCCAACCAAAACAATCAAAATCTATACAAATAATAAATTATATATCACCAAGAATCTCAAAAGGGACATTATTACTAGAAAACTGTATTTAAAAATAAAGATTTTATCAAACTTAAACAACTGGATAAGAACTTAAAGAAGAAACTCCAGGATGCCAGGCAAGCACACAGACAGAAACTAGAACCTCAAGGCAAATAACCCCAAAAGACTCTGGGACACTCTGAAGAAGATGACAGGAATGTCATCCTCAAACAAATCTATTGTGACAGAAAATGAGCTTATGTTTGCAAATGAACTCAACAGTTTCTTCTCTCATTTTGAATCTGTATATGACCCTATGAAATGTGAACATCTTAAAACCATAATGCCTACCAGTGATGACAAGATTATCATAACTGTAGATGAAGTTAGGGAGGTTTTCTTGCACATCAATCCCAGGAAAGCTTTGGGTCCTGATACCAGTAGTGGTCTAGTGTTAAAGGCATTTGCCAGAGAACTAGCCCTTGTATGGCAACCAATCTTTCAACGTTCTGTCGATACTCATACCATATCACTCATCTGGAAAACATCTCACATCAAACCTCTTGCTAAAAAACAATGCCCAAAAGAATATAATGATTTCCAGCTAATAGCTCTAACATCTCTTATTATGAAATCACTTGAAAAAATTATGGTCCAACATCTCAACTCAGAAATAGGTTATTCACAGGATTCTTTTCAGTTTGCTTACAGGCAAGGACACAGCACAGAGGATGCAGTCATTACTCTGGTACATCTTATCTCCAAACGTATTGATAAACTCAACTCATATGCCAGGGCTATTTTTCACTGATTATCCACAATGAGGAAATTAAACAGGTGACTTCTTATAAATATTTAGGAGCCATGATTAACGCGCCCCTATCATGGACACCTCATATTGATTACACTGGCCAACACTAAATTTATTGTCTAAGGTTTTTTTTAGCTGATTTAGGACAATTTTGATGTGCTTAATCCAAAAATCACATTGGTTTTGCTCAATCAGGTCAACTTTTTGAATTATGGTCAAATGTTTAATACGTTTTTGTCTACATGTACAGGTATTTTCGCTTTATATGATGCAAAATTCTTTTTTATGTCTTGAAATTCTCTGAATTTTGAACAATGATAACATAACATTCAATATACATGTACTTACCTTTATATAAAGGTAGTACATGCACAGTACTAAGTACAGGTTTCTACTTAGCACCTGATCGAGAGAAATGGATGTCATTTTCGGATTCAGCGGTGCAACATTGTCTTAAATCAGTTGAAAAAACACAGACAACTTACAAAAAAAATATTTTTGTAACCCTGTGTTATCTGTGTAAGAAGATCCAGCAACATGTCTACTTTCTGTGTAGACTTAGATCTTTTGGAGCCAGCAGCAAGATAATCACTTTTCATTGATACAGAGTGCACTATTGTACTGTAGTATAGCCTGGTTTACCAGCCTGACTGTTAAAACTAAACTCAACAATCAAAAAAATCTGTGCAAAGATCATTGGTCAACCACTCATAAGTAATTTTCATGAAGCACACAGGAAAAGCATGATCAGGTTAGCCAACTCCATCTCCTCTGACTCCTCCCATATTCTAAACAGTGAATACCAACTTCTTCCCTCAAATAGACGATTCAGAATCCCTACATTTAAACACAGTGAACTCAAAAATTCATTTATCCACCAATCTATTCAGCTGCTGAACCAGAATCTGTGAATGGCCGAATACAATCAAGCCCACGGTCTAAATATGTGCTGTTATGCCTGTCCTCACTGTTTTATGTTTATTTGCATGGTGTTTCCAGCTAGTGTGTTTGTGTAACCTGTATGTTTTGCCCAATCTGTTCTTTTTCTTTTGAAAACGGAGTGTCCTATGAACTGCAAATCAAATTTCAGTAATAACTGACAATAAAGTTGTATCGTATCATATTACAGCACTCAGTCTTTTTGGGTAGGAGTCTATCAGTATGGCACATTTTGATGTGGCAATATTTGCCCACTCTTTTTTGCAAAAATGCCCCAAATCTGTCAGCTTGCGAGGCATCTCCTGTGCACAGCCCTCTTCAGATCACCGCACAGATGTTCGATCGGATTCAGGTCTGGACTCTGGCTGGACCATTCCAAAACCTTAATCTTCTTCTGGTAAAGTCATTCTTTTGTTGATTTGGATGTGTGCTTTGGGTCATTGTTGTGCTGAAAGATGAAGTTCCTCTTCATCTTAAGTTTTCTAGCAGAAGCCTGAAGGTTTTGTGCCAACACGGACTGGTATTTGAAATTGCTCATAATTCCCTCTACCTTGACTAAAGCCCTAGTTCCAGCTGAAGAAAAACAGCCCCAAAGCATGATGCTGCCACCACCATGCTTCACTGTAGGTAGTGTTCTTTTGGTGATGAGCAGTGTTGTGTCTGTGCCAAATATGCCTTTTGGAATTATGGCCAAAACGTTCAACCTTGGTTTCATCAGACCATAACACATTTTCCCACATGCATCTGGGATATTTCAAATGTGTTTTTGTAAAATCTAGCTAGGATTGGATGTTTTTCTTTGTAAGATAAGGCTTCCATCTTGCCACCCTACCCCATAGCCCAGACATATGAAGAAGATGGGAGATTGTTGTCACATGTACTAAATAGCCAGTAGTATTTCTTGCCAGAAATTCCTGCAGCTCCTTCAAATGTTGCTGTCGGCCTCTTGGCAGCCTCCCTGAACAGTTTTCTTCTCGTCTTTTCATCAGTTTTGGAGGGAGGTCCAGTTCTTGGTAATGTCACTGTTCTGCCATATTTTCTCCACTTGATGATGACTGTCTTTACTGTGTTCCATGGTATATTTAATGCCTTGGAAGTTCTTTTGTACCTTTCTCCTGACTGATACCTTTGAACAATGAGATCCATCTAATGCTTTGGAAGCTCTCTACGGACCATGGCTTGTGCTGTAAGATATGACTACAAAAATGTCAGGAAAGACCTACTAGAACAGCTGAGCTTTATTTAGGGTTAATCAGAGGCACTTTAAATGGTGGCAGGTGTGTGCTGACTCCCATTTAACATGAGTTTGAATGTGATTGGGTAATTCCAAGCACAGCCATATCCTCAGTTATAAGAGAGTGTGCATATTTATGCAACCAGGTTATTATGTTTTTTATTTTTTATTTTTCCCCTTAAAAGATTTCAGTTTGTTTCTCATTTGGATTGTACAGGTTATAGGTCACATTAATGGTGGAAAAAAGTTTTGAAATGATTTATCTTGGTCTCATTTTTTTACATCACTAAAAACCTGGCATTTGAACAGGGGTGTGTAGACTTTATAACCACTGTAGCATAGCTTAGAAATTCCTACCTACTGATATTAGGCACAGAAATTCTGCTTCCTTTGCCTTTTAAATTCAGTGTAAGCTTTAGTGAATATAATGCTGTTTCTTTAAGCAGTGTAAAAAGTGATGCTTACTGTCCTGCTTCTTCCTTGTATCTATGATTAATATGTTCCAACCTGAGTGATAACATTTCTGGAAGAATAGCAAACAGATACTACCTCTATAACGGCATATCATCACATAAAGCAGGTTGCAAACTGCTCTTGTCACCAACAATCTGATGAGCCTGCTTCATTTGTATTTGCTGTTCATTTATGCTGTCTAAAGTAAAAATGTATTTGTCCAGTGGGACAAAATACAGTTTTTTAAATGTGAAAGTGGGTGATAATGAGAACAAACACACTTATTTCTATAATTTTTAAATGTTGATTATGGCTGCTCATAATTTCACAAGGCCAAATTGACAAAGGTTTATTTTATGTAAACAAAGTTAGCAGGCAAATAGTTAAGCTGTGACTCTGGCTGTTTTATACAATACAGTTCTGAAAATAAAATAAGAGACCACTGCAAAATCTTTTCTAAAGTAACATCTCTACATGTATGGCAGCCATTCAATGTATCTATTGAATTCCAACACAAGGACACCTCAGGCTACTTAAGGAGGTACTGATTAGATGTTCATCTAAGCATGGTAAGACACATGAAAGCTGTGAATAAAAATCAGAGTTATTCCACAAATACAGATTTATACAGTTCTTCCTAAGTTAAAACTTTAGTATTGTAGTATTAAAGAATGAACATGAACTTGTTTTCATTGCATTATTTGATCTAAAAGCAACATATTTTTTGTTTTTTTTGGCCAGTTGTCATTTTTTTTAATTATTTCCAGAGCTGTACATGTACTGTACACATGCTGTGCATGTGAGCTCATCCCATTCTAAAGGAGTGCAAATTGTTAGAATTACACTGGCTAATTTGAGATTGTGGTTGAAGGGAGATTTAGAAACCATTTCAGACTATCCACAACTCAGTTTCATCAATATCAGCATCCGGTTTGTCATTGCGGTGGCAGTACATAGAAAAATGCAACAGTTTTTAACTTTATATAGCACATTCCATCTGGATTTGCTCATTTTTCTTTGAAAACAATGGAACTTCCACTACTATCACATGAATGTGGCATTAGCTTCCTCAGCCTGAAACTGAACACTTCTTCATCTTTCAGCTGCACCCTTTAGGGGTCGCCACAGCAGATCATCTGCCTCCATCTCACCCTGTCCCTTGCATCTTCCTCTGTAACACCAACCCTCTCCATGCTCTCCTTCACTACAGCCTGAAACTGAACACTGGTTATTTAAAATGTACTTAAGATGTAGTATGGTCAATCTGGCTGTAAAGGAAAACTTAATTTAGTTTCAGTGTCTGTTTAGATTTGTACTCACCAGAAGTGAGGCTGTTATTGGTCCTTTAATAATCCACCAAATACCAACATTATCTGTGTCATCCCAGCAACTAAAAGTGAAACAAAATTCACTTCAATTAAAAATTGTGTACCGTATATTACATTTGATTTATACAACTGTTTATCACAGTTGTGAAATAATTAAAAAAAAAAGTTACATAATGCAGCAAAATGCATCCTACCCTCTGTCATCATAGAAGTATCTGGTCAAAACCCAGAGGATGAGGACTGTAGATGGGAACCCTATAACAAAATGGCAGAAATTAATTATTCATGTTCTGTTTTTCTGAAATTATTGTGAATGACGGACCAGTGTTTATTTTCAATGCAAATGTTTTCAGGCAAACCATACACTAAGTTAACTCTGCATATCAAATGAAACTGTGTCCCACTTGCTTCTGTGTCTGAAAAGATTAAAACAGACACAGAGGTAACAGGAAGAGACAAGAGAGGGCAAGACGGTGGAGGCAGATAAAGCACATCAAAGCCATTGACTGAGAATCACTCAAATAGGCAGGCACATCAGCACACCTCAGGAAAACTGCTGGAACATAGAATCCAAAACTAACTAAATCTGTGTTGTAACCTTTTGGGGCTTTATAGGTTAAAATAAGCATTCCTAAACTAGAAAAGATTGTATAGAATACCCTCTATAGGATAACTCCTTATTCTTTCTCAACAAAGGTAAAACATGTTATCTTAGCCCTCTGTGAAAACAAGTTTGTACATCTACATTAAGATGCCTTTCCTGTTAATTTTAATTACGATGTTGATAATTACAGCACTTAAGAGGTAAGTATTCACTGGTACTTGAGAGGACACCAGAGTGGTGACCTAGTTGGTAGAGCATCTGACCCACAGCTGGGAGGTTGTGGGTTCAACTCTCAGCCGGGTCATACCAAAGACTATATAAAATTGGTACTTTCTGTCTTCTAGCTTGGCGCTCAGCATAATAGAATGGGGAAAGACAGTTAACACACAGAGCTACCAGAAGACTGACCCCCCACTGTAGCTTTCAATTTTTGCAGTAGCTGTGTGGCCTAGGGTCACAGAAATGGAAACAGGTGCCACCCCTGTACACCATATGGTGCCCCACACACTGTGGAAGGTGACTTAAAGGGCTGATGACACGATTTTGACATTTTTTAGCATGTTGTGTAAACCCAAAAGTCGTTGCCGATGATCAATATAATATTTACAACCACGCCTGCATAAACTAGTTATCATCAAAAAACCGCAGCCGCTGACTGGACTGTAGTGCCGCCCACCAAATGAAGGGCGGCACCACCATGATGTAAGCGACAGAATCGATGCCGGTGTTGACTGGAATGACAGCAGCTTTGTAGCTCACAGTTTCTCTGGTTTCTTGTTTTAATTTTACGGCTATGCGTTTGCATTGTGTGGCAGGCTTAGACAAACAGCAGGCCGTGAAAGACCACATCACACGCTTCAGCTCCAACTGTCATAAGCCTCCTCGTACACTCCTTGTATGCTTTTATGCATGAGGAGCGCATGAGAAGGGGAAGGATTAATGGATTTACGCGCAGCTTTGACCTACTTTCTGTGTTCGCATGCTGACTCTCGCTGGTCCGGCCATATCCCCTCTCTCATTATCACCAGCTGATTCAAACTCCCGCTGATCATCTTTCCTGGCCCTTGCCCAGGTGCTTCTCATCACACCATCACCAGCAGTGCGTGTACTTAGCGGCCGTTTGCCAGTCACGCACTGCTGGTTCATAGTATTGTCATCTGTGCTGTTAGTCTGCCAGTATTTTCAGCACTCTCACAAGGTTAGTCACTCCATGTTCGCCGTGGTTCTCGTGCATCCTTGAAGTGATGTCAGCTCTGGGGCGCACCTGTGGCTAACACGTCTCCTTTCATTCATTTGCTGGGCAATGCCGGCCCCCGAACACCATCAGTAAGTGTGTTTGTGTTTTTTGTACATCTTCACCTTTTTGGGAATTGTATGTTTTTTCTATTTTAAATGTGCTGTGGTGAACCCTGCACATAAATCCTCGTTATTTCATCCTCCCTCTCCGTGCCCTGCGAAAGAGCGCACAGAGGGTCATGATGAATGGATTTACGCGCAGAATTCACCACAGCACATGTATTGGAACATAAGAATGATGACAACAGTTCCCAAAAAGGTGAAGACTTACAAACAGAAACAGAAATACTTACAGTTGGCGTTCAGGGCTGACATCACCCAGTGAACATGGAGAGGAGACGTGTTAACCATGGTTGCGCCCCAGGGCTGACATCACTTCAAGGGGCGCAACAGAACCACAGCTGTGTGGAGTGGCTAACACGCCGTGATAGTGTTGGCAATACTGGCTGGCTGACAACACGGCAGATGATGCACACAAACCATGAACAGCTGACTGTCAAAGAGAGAGGGTGTGTGGTCGGACCGGCGAATCTTGGACAGTGCCCACCTGAAAGTGGCTCAAAACGCACATAAAACACATGTACAAAACAAAAACAGCAAGAACTCAAAATATAATACATAATAAACCCAATGCCTGAGCCACAGAGAATACACTGCTATGATTTTATTGAAAAATCAGGCTTAAATAAATTATATTTATGGACAAATAATTTTTTGCAATATCTGTAACAAAAAAATAACACTCGGTGTTCCCCTGCCATGTGTTTGTCACTGCTGCTGCGGCAGGCATGTGTGCCTCTCCACTGTCACTCTCTGAGTCTGACTTGCTAGGCAAGATGCCTGCTTGGCACGGCTCAAACCTATAAGGTCTGATGCCCCCAGATTCTTCATTATCATCCCATTCTTCGGAACTATAATCATCTGAAGATAGGACAACACAAACCAATTCCTGACTACATGTGCTGGAACCATCGTCAATGTTATCTACCGCTTCCATCCTGTGTGGACAATGGGCAGCCAAGCACTGTGTTCTGTCGATGATCAACCTTACAACATGGTCAGGGGGTTTTCCAGCCACTGACGCAATTGGTGACATGTCGCTCATGAAACCGTTGGATATTTGCATGAAAAAATGCCTGTTTGACTTAGAACTGCACTGTCATATCCGGCTCTAGGGAGCCGGGCAATCAGAGCCAGGGGCAAGCCAGTGAGTCGTGATGGTTTATTTTGGGTAAGGGATAAGGGATGAGGAGAGCACAGATACTCATGCAGAGGTGCACTCACAGGTTGCACAGCGCAAAGGTAAGCAGCTCGTACCGGACGTGGGGGTAACAAGACGTACATACTCACAGCGGGATACAAACACAGGAATGCTGCAAGAGGAGTATAAGCTGACACCAGACGAAGGGGCTTCAGCTTAGCAATGTGTTTATGTCGCAGCCCCGAGTCATCGAGGCTGCTCCTATTTATCCTCATTGGCAGCGCCCCAGCTGATGAAGACTAATTGGCCCCAGCCGTCCATAATGCTGCCAGCTGGGGGCCAGCTGAGACGCTGCTCAATGGGAAGCAGGGATAAGGGAAAACATGGGCTGAGTGCCGAGACGGCATCTCAACCCATGGTGACAGAGCCCCCCCCCTCAAGGTCGGGCTCCTGAACGACCAGGAACATCCCAACCCCCCCCCCACCACCTAGGGTGGGAGGAAGGGAGGCGGACCGGAGGGGAAGAAGCCAAGGGAAGGACAACACCAATGGGGCAATGTAGGGTAGTGGGAAAGAAAAACCCAAATACAATACTGACAAAACAGAATAATTAACCCAGGTACAGATGGGGAGAAGAACTGGGTCAGCACGCCGGTTACATACTACCCAGAGAGCACCAACCATGCGTGACCCAGAGCAAGGAAAAAAGAACCACCAAAAAGGTACAGGGCAAAAAATGCTGAGTACGGTTAAATAAAGGGGAACCTATACACAGTGCTAATTTAAGTACATACACACAGTCACCAAGAAAAGTGAGGGTGACTGGAACAAATGACAATTATAGAGCATGGTGTTACGGAAAACAAGGCACATGACTCTATAATGAACCAACAGGACAAAAAAAGAAATACTGAGTGCAGGCAAAGAAAAACCCACACACACACGAATATATAAATACCCAGTCACCTAAAGAAATGAAAGTGACTGGAATAAATGGATAACTGCAGAGCATGGTGTTACGGAAAACAAAACATAACTCTACAATACAAAAAACGAGGCTAAAAACATGGCACAAAAAGTAAAATGCTGAGCATGAGCGATGGAAAACACAGCACTATAAAAACGAATCCACCAACAGGACAAAACATTACACCCGAGTGACCTTAATAACAAAAGAAAAAGTGACACCCGAGGTGAATGACAGGCAGAGTCCAAAAATGGCCGAGATGGCTCCGGAGATCTCCCCGCCCATTGTCCAGCTGGCGAATCAGGGGAAGAGAAGTGTTTGGACGGCGAACTCTGGACCCAGATCCCAGGAATCCAGTCCACCGGCAGCCGAACCAGGCTGCCCAGAGGGAAACACAGACTAGTGGGGGGGAACCAGATCACCGAACCGAAAGTTCTGTGGGTCGGGTCGTCGACCCGCATCACTCAACCACCAGGACCGTTGAGACGGGCGAAGGATCAGAGCGGATCCCGGTGGAAGAGGCTCAGGGGAGAGCCGATGACGAGGGCGGCGGGCGTCAGGCCGCAGGAAAACGGCCACCTCCTCACCGGACCTGGACAATACTGGGGCAGCACCCACGTCGGACCCCGATCGGGCCTCAGGCGAACCCACGTTGGACCCCGACTGGGTCTCGGGCGAACCCACGTTGAATACTGCACCAGAACCGACCTCCAACGTTGAACCCGGACCCTCCAGCACCATGAGGAACAGCAACTCCTTGCCGGTGACCCTGGAAGAAGGCTCAGAAGAGAAAACAGAACCGGGATCAGGATCACCGGCAGCGCCAGAACCCGGCGAGACGAGCTCAGACGCAGCGGGCGGCTGCACCCGGCTCGTCTCCCCTGGAGATAGGCTGAAGTGCTCGGGGATAAAAAGAGAGAAAAGAAAGGAGAGCACTCGCCTGATCTCGGGTTCTGACGCCGTCCAGGACTGCGAAGATCCAGGATCCGTCGTCAGGAGGTCGTTGTCAGGCTCCCATCTAGCCGCGTCGGGCCCCGCAGCCAGCACGATGGTCAGCGCAGCTTGAGATCCCTCCAGCTCAGGTAACCCCGCCGACGATCCACTCGGCGTGAAGCCAGAAGAATCTCGTCCCGCCGGACCGAACCGCTCCTCCGTGGAGACCCGGGGACGCTCAGACGTCGGCGTAGACTCCACGCAGCAGTCAGTCCCCCTCCTCCGTCCGCAATGTAGCTGCGGAACCACAGGCCCTCTCCATATCCCACCACGTTGACCCGGAGCCGGGGACCGCTCGGCGGAGAGAGACACAGAGGATGCGGGATTAGGAATACAAGTTACAGCAGGTGGGGAGAGTTCAGGGAGCTGCGAACCCTGAACTTCTCCTCCAGGGATATGACAGAGCAAATCATTAAGCAGGTGTGAAAAAACAATGACTTGCCTGCCCCCTGGAGGTTGAGTATCGCCTGCTGTAGTGGATTCTGCTTCTTCCTCTCCCCGCCCGGCGATAACGGAGGACCCCCCGGGAGTTAGTCTGAGGATCGCTCGCGTTGTCTCCAGCAGAGAGCTCACCAGACTGGGATTCCAGGCACACACAGCAGTCAGGAAGCGCGTCGAGGAGGAGGGGAAAACAGCCGGGGTGAGCCAGCCCGAATGTCCAGGAATGACAGCGGGGGAACGAGGCTCAAGGGACGAGGCTGTAGAGTCTCCACACTGACGAGGTGAAGGGATGACAGCTGCGTGGGAGGAACGGTCCTGACGATAGCCCAGAACTGGATCCGGACGAGGTTCGTGCAGAGGTGACTCGGCGATGTGATGGCGGCTATTCCCAGGGAACGAAGCGAGGGGGAAACCCAGGATTCGCCGCTCCAGATCAGAGAACGAGGCGAGGAAGGCGCCGAGCACGGGAAAGCTTCGTAGCCCTGAAGTCCACACCATCAATCTCCCTGCCGCCACCACATGCCTGAAGGTGGTGACAGGAAACACAGTAGAGCTCGCGACAGCCACTCGACCCCGGACATAACTGCTGTCAGCTGCGGCTCCTTGAAGGGAATCCCGAGTGACGTGGCGCAGGTCGGGGGAAGTCCTCTGGTTGGCGCGAACTCCCGGACTGGAATAGCGGCAGGAACGGGACTCCGAAGCGGGGAAAGACGTCGCCCACTTCGACTCCCTGCCGGGATTTCCATCCACCCCGTGGAGCTTCTCTCGCTGTGTACCTGCAGCGTCTATCCTGGCACTGTCCTCCAGATGGTACAGAGAGTGAGGGTGACAGTCCAGGAGTTCCTCAGCACGGCCCGGATGCCAGCGTCTCGCGTTGGAGGCGTCGTGCAGGGTGAAGAGCGTCCCGTCGACAGCCTCCGAGATGGACCTCAGCTCGTCGCCCTGGCGCCGGAAGTGACTCCTGGGAAACGGCATGCTAGCAGCGCTGACACCCGGACAGAAAGGTACATTTCCACAGCGACTCACGGCCGCCGGCAACTCTTCTGGCTGCGACATACTGTCATATCCGGCTCTAGGGAGCCGGGCAATCAGAGCCAGGGGCAAGCCAGTGAGTCGTGATGGTTTATTTTGGGTAAGGGATAAGGGATGAGGAGAGCACAGATACTCATGCAGAGGTACACTCACAGGTTGCACAGCGCAAAGGTAAGCAGCTCGTACCGGACGTGGGGGTAACAAGACGTACATACTCACAGCGGGATACAAACACAGGAATGCTGCAAGAGGAGTATAAGCTGACACCAGACGAAGGGGCTTCAGCTTAGCAATGTGTTTATGTCGCAGCCCCGAGTCATCGAGGCTGCTCCTATTTATCCTCATTGGCAGCGCCCCAGATGATGAAGACTAATTGGCCCCAGCCGTCCATAATGCTGCCAGCTGGGGGCCAGCTGAGACGCTGCTCAATGGGAAGCAGAGATAAGGGAAAACATGGGCTGAGTGCCGAGACGGCATCTCAACCCATGGTGACATGCACAGTCCAACCTATTTTGTCATATTGTATTATGTGTTGAAAAATAAGATGAAGTCAAAAACGTGTCATCAGACCTTTAACTTAACTTGAGAGGACAGTGGTGCTACTTAACATCATGAATATTATCTCTATAAAATCATTTCTAGTCGATTTTCCCCACTCAGCAACACACTTGCTGAGGAAAAAACTGATCATTGGTGACTCTGTAGTCACAAACGTGAACCTAGAGACTCCAGCGGCCATAGTCAAATGCTTTCCCAGGGTCAGAGCAGGCGATATCGAATCAAATTTGAAAATGATGTCAAAAGTAACTGTAAATATTCCACAATTGTTATCCACGCCGGCATTAATAACATCCGACTCTGGCAGTCGGAAGTCACAAAACTTAATGTGGAGTTGCTGTGTAACTTTGCCAAAATGATGTTGGCTTCTGTAGTATCCTCTGGGCCCCTCTCCAACCTGACCAGTGATGACGTGTTTAGCCACATGTCATCCTTCAACTGCTGGCTGGCTTGGAACTCATTTTGGGGAAAATCTGGTCTTGTTAGGTGAGACGCCATCCATCCCACTTTGGATAGTGCGTCTCATTTAACAGGATATATTTCTTTGGGGATGCCAAAGCCTAAAATTAATTAGTAGAAAATGCACAATATGTGATCTTTAGCATGTTTTTTTTATTTTTTTTTAAACATGCATTTTTTTCTCCATACCAACAACACCATGTTAACTACAACATGGGTTACAACATGGGTTACAACATGGAGTTACTGAATTTATAATAATTAAGTGTATTCTAACAAATTTTCCATCCATCTCCAGTCCATCTAACACTGGCCTAACTTGTGTTCAGTAAACCCAGTGGTAATTATTTACGAGTATGTTGACTATTGTTGTTGTCACGTCCATCATACATTGACAGACAGAATCCTAGCTCTTTGCTTCCATGTCTTTTGTCAAAGAAGCTGAGGCTTTTCTTGGCCTGCCATTGTAAACTTCACCATCCTTCTCAGCATGATTCACTCTCATGATGTTCACTTTTGCAGTCAAGCTCTTCCAACAGTTTTATGAAAACTGCTCACAGTACTGTATCCCAGCTGCCTGAATAGCGGGGACCCAGATACAGTATCTCTTAATGATGATGTGTTAACCTCCTAGAGATTCAACTTGACGCTTGTACCCCTGGGAGTCTGCTCAGATGTATAAAGTAGGGTTGTATAGATTGTGTAATTTGGGGCCAATAACAATAAAGATGTTTAAATTAACAAGTTGACCGATACTACAGAACTAGCCAAAAACCCAGTAAGCAGGCAAACAGACAGTGGGGGAAAAATGAGTCTACACCCTCAAGAGTAACATTGATGAATCAGAAAAATACATGGCAAGATTTGTAGCAAAAACTTACAATCAGAAACCAGGCAGTGATTATGAAGAGACTTTTTCACCCACAGCTGACATGACGTGTTAAGCGTGGTAATGCGAAAGGTAGCACAATAGAATCTAATCTTACATCAGATGGAAGTTAAGACAGCATATTTACATGCACCAATTGACTGTGAATTCTATATAGAACAACCAGAAGGTTATGAGAAAAAATTAAAAAAATACATCGGTTCGTGAAATTCACAACCAAAATAGCAAAAGAGGAAGAAACACAAACATCTGACTCATATATAGATTATAGCGATGCAGAGTGTATATCCCAGAGTAAATAATGGTGATGAATATATCGATGAAAATATGGAAAATTTACCAAATCAAAGTAATGTTTTTGAGACCTTTCCTGAATAGACTGAATGCACACAGTTACCAAGTTAAAACTGAAGAGATTTACACAGGATTTATTAGACATTTAAAAGTGTGAAACTGTATATTTATATTGGTAAAGGTAAAGGAGAAAGCTAATTTTATGGTTATGTTTTCCAGGTAATCCATTGAGCTAAGGATCAGTGGAGGTGTTAAGTATTACTCATTGCTCAGTCTGTTACTGTATCAGCCATACTGTTGTTCCTATTGGGGGTGTTACAGCATGTCTAGATGCGATATGCAGCAGTAAGTACCTGTGTATAGATGGTCTGAGCAGAGAGTGCCAGAAGAAGATGGCACAACTCAGCTTTACAGTACTTAAGTCATTCCCCCAACTTAAGTTCCATCTGTTTTTCTCTCAGAAGCAGAGGTTGAGCTAGACTTTTTTTTATCTGCCATTTTGACAGACAGGATTATAAAAATTTCATCATAATCTATTATTACCTGTCATTTTAATTACATCATCCTCAGTGTAATGTGTCAAAATAATAGACAGCTTTTAGATTTTTCTGTCACTGCTGAAAAATATCTGTCAATGAAGGACAATTTTCAGTTAAAGCAACCTCTGCTCAGAAGTACTCCGTAATATACAGCACTAACTGAGCTGCACAAAATGTTTTTGCATATACAGCGTATGGATCATACGTCCCATTTATGCGGGCCATTAGTTGTAGGTAAGTTATGTGATCGTCAACCCACATTCATACACGTTACTTATAAGTTACTCATAAGTTGAAATATGTCGAGATAATGTCTAGCGTACCCAAAACTTATTTCTAACCTATGAGTGACGCGCTTTGAACCTATGTGTAACTTACCGAATGTGTTTCTAACTTACAGCTACCGTATAATGTATAATGACATATTGACAGGGCTGGTTCACAGGAGGAACCCGTCAAAACTCCATGGTGTGCAGATGTCCATGTCAAACTGGTCTTGTTCTTCTATTCAGACAAAACATGTTTCGACTGTCATCTGACGTTCGTGCCGTGTCACATCAGCTGTTTTATCCTTTCCATAGGTGTGACTGACCTGACTGATTTGACAGCTCTACCAGGTCGGTCACACACCCCCGCCATGCGATGGTCTTTGGAGGAGAGAATTATCTCTGTTGAACTGAGATGATGGAGCCTTCATGCTCTCGCACACCTAGGATTCATGGATTGGGAGGCGACAGCAGTTTGGCATGACCGCACTATGCAGAAGTTAGGACAAGTTATGCATAAGTTAGAGTCTAACTTATGCATAACTTACGACTGTCTAACTATTAGACAGTCGTTGGGCATAAGTTGTGAATGCCGGCAACACGCTAAGCATTCGTTGGTATAAGTTATCTATTAGTTATGGAAACATTCTATATAAGTTACTAACATGCTGTGTATACGTTCAACTCATTATGGATACGCGATGTCAGCGTTTTAGAGAAATTTTGATGCGTCGGCATACGCTGCCTAAATCTTCAAGGTGTGACGGGGCCTTGACTGGTATCTGCTTATTCCTGTGTTGGTTGGATTGTGGCTGTGGAGCTTCTATACTCCATAGGAAACAATAAAGGCAATGAGATACTAACAATAAAGAGAATGCAAATCAGGATGACACAAAGGGAAAGCTTGTGGAACAACCCAGAGAGACAGACAGAGAGAGAGAGAAAAGAGAAGGGTGAAACAAAAAGAGTGCAGAGTAAACAAGAGCTGCTGTCACTGCTGTTGCTGAGTGCCCAGATTTTTTGTGAATGAAATATTATCTGGAAATAGATTTTCAATGCAAATGTGAATATAAATAACAAGTGATACCTACATTACCAGTTACAATCTATTTCATTATATAATATTTAAAAATTGCTGAATTGTAAACTTTCCTATAATCTGCAGTTGTATATTATCAGGGAAGGGATATCATTTGTGAGTTGACACCCACACAGTTTACTGGAATGGTGGAAGCTTTTCTGACTCCAAGACAAGGTAAGTTACAAAGTTAAGTGTGATCCTAGCATTAAAATGAAGGAATTGTAGAAATGAATGTTGTTTTGATCATTGTTTTTTTTTTAATCTATAAGATTAGCTGTTATTTTAGACAAGGTGATGCTTCCCACTTCAGTACTACTTTTATGTGGAAAAAACATTCATTTTTTATCATAACTATTAAAAGAATACCCTTCTTTTCACGGATGCATCCAAAGAGTCATGTGCATCACCTTAATTTAGGGTCCATAATATAATCACACTTTCTATATTGTGTCATTTTCATTTCCTCACTGTCTGTGATTATTTGTTTAGAGTACAACCCAAAAGTTTGTATAACCGGTTTTTAAAAGCACTGATCAGTTGTCTATCTTACCTAACAAAGATTTTGCCAATTTAAAAAGAAATGGTTTTGGTTTCTGTGTTTCAGGCTCTCGTGTCCTTTTCACCAATTCATGCTTCAGGGCACTAAGAGCCAGTCATCATGATTTCCACTCTTAGAAGACCCCTTCTGTCATTCTTACTCACCCCATCCAATCAGGATGTACCACCAGAAGTATTTCCTCTGCGAGACGAATGTGAGGGCCAGCAGGGTCTGCAGATACATGCCCTCTACCAACAACCAGAAGTAATTGGCCAAGATGCAAAACTGGAAGAAGGCCACGGCTGACTTGCATGCTGTCTGTAGAGGGCTCAACAATAAAAAAGATAGATGCAGTAGTACATACAGTATGGGCATGATTTAATAAGATTCTAAATAGAGGGTATGAAATTGTATGCGGAATCTTGAAAATTATGTGTTTCACTAGTGGGCACTTTGCACAAGATTTACTAAGAAGGATTGCATCTTTGAGGACAGGCACAAACAGGTGGAGGCAGCTTTACTTAAATGAGACTTCAGTTCAGGGGAATCAAAGCCATTATTGGACCACTCTAATAATCACGTTGTTGAGTTTAAACAATGAACTCAGTAACACAAGAAGAAATAAATATTGGAAATGAAAATAAATAAATGAAATTAACAATGGATGGCAAGATATAAAGTGTAAAACGAGGGACAGGGTGGCATTTGGTGGCACATCGCCATGTGGGACTTGTGGAATATAGCAGAGAAGATAATAAGCAACAACGCCACAGTTCATCACTTGTTCCAGTGACCTACATGATCCTGGATCTGCTGCATTCCTGACAAGACTATACGCAGTTCCTGTGCAGGAGCGATTGGTCATAGGCAGCAGCATGAGCACTCCACCTGTTCTGGCACTGTTTCCCTAGATGCACCACTTGTCTGGGGATGTTTTCTCTGCCCCACCCCCGCACTGGTCCCACGCACTGGTGTCTCTGACGCATCACCTCTCTAGACGTGTGTAAATTTTTTTTTTCTTCTGTCATTCTACATCTTTTAATTTGAGGGAGGAAAGCACACTCACAAGTCCTCCTCCTCTAACAGCAGTCATTTCAAGCAAACACTCTGCACTTCTTTTTTTTTAAGTATCAAAAATAAACACAATCACACATGGAGCAACTCATTTCAAATTTAGTAAATCGTGTTTGAAAACATTTGCATTTGCCCTGTCCAGTGTTTTGTGCATTCCAACAGAATATAAATTTCGGCAAATATATAAAATCCAGATACTGAGCAGCTTTGCTCACATAACCAATGTATTCTTTCTTACACAGTTTTAGTTAATCTCTTTGGTTCATTTTGTGCATATATCATCAACTTTGCACATCTTTTAGTACCCGCAAACCTTTAGTAAATCAGATCCCATATCTGGTGGCACTGAAGCACTACAATCATCTGTATTTTGTAATTGGTCTGACATCAGACTACTTTGTTTGTACTTGCTTTAATTTACTCAAATTGAAACATATACATTAATAAACAATGTTGCTAAAAGACTTCATCACTCTTGGTGACTAATGAAGAAAATTTGCCTTCCATCACTTTGTCATGTTTCTTCCCGTGTTTCCTGCATCTTTCCACCGCTAACTCAATCACACATTTATAATGGGAACATTAATTAGCATCCTCACCGTGGACATGGAACAGTGGTCCAAGTTCTCATCAGCAAACAGCACCGCATCTTTAATAAAAACAGCACTGGCTCTCAGGATGAAGGAGGAGAACAGGTTGATGTGGATGTAGTTTCTGGTGCAGCGGAACTTCCTGTGAAACGAGATGTGTTGGGTACCTTCTGCAAATCAATATTTTATAAGACGGGGCAAAACAACTGCAAAACAACTGTAAGCAACTGCATGGATCTGCATCTGTACAATGATTATCATCTGTTCTACAGAGACTCCACAAGGCTTGGTAATCTGAATATTCAGTTAACATTTAAGTATGAAAACATTAGATCTCAGCAGATTACCATCAAAACTGGTAAAGGTATGAACATCCTGTTAGTGATCCCTTTAATACCACCCCCCCTTCCCCCAGCTCTGTCAGTGTGCAGTGACGATGGTGTGAGGAGTGTAGTTCTGGTTTTCACCTGAAGGCTGCAAACACCATGATGGCTGTAATGAGAGAGATGAGCGAGGTAGCGTAGCCCACGGTATACACCTGTCTGAATGTGTGCAGGTAACTCGTCTGGAGGATGCAGACAAAGGAACAGATTATTGTGGTATCAGGAAAAAATACCAGAGACAATGAATCTGATTGGATCTTTATAAGAATACATGTAGATGAGGTCAAAGGTTTATACATAGACCGCTGCAGAACATATATCTCAGTCTTGATTTGTAAAAAACTTAATTTTCTATGATGGGATGACTGAAATAAATACATATTTTCCCACAAAAAAAAAATAATCATTCCTTTTGGTTTATTTTTTAAATTCAGTATAAATAATCTGGTAATATGACAAAATCTGTTGGTCAGAAACATAAAATCAATCTTTATGTCTTTTGGTTGCCATTCACAAACATCTGGCTAGCTTCCGGTTGTATTTTTGACCATTGCTCTTGACAGAATTAGTGCTGTTCACTAAGGTTTCACTGAAGAAACATGGACCCCCCCCCCCCCCCAACAGATTTACAAAGAGTTCTGGCAGATTGTGTTCATTTTTTATATAAGAGCCACATTGTTCCTTGAAAGCCTCCTGGAATTGCCTTGACCAAAAATATTTATCCTTGGTGTGAAACTTTCATCGTTGCACCAAGCCTTAAAATGGGTTTGACCTGAAAAGAGAAGCAGTGGAAGAAGAAAAAGAAGAAGCAACATCACTGTATTTGTGTACCTCAGATTCAGGCTCGCTGTCATTGCTGAAAACACAGGCCTTCTCATAAGCTGGATACGTTTCAGACCAACCATTAACGGTGCAGTTCCTGTAAACATATCCTGATGTGGAAGTGGACAGCAAAGATGTAAAGAGAAAATTTTTAGGTGATTTTCCCAGCTGTTTATAAGTTATTAGATTAGTAATTTTACCACAAAATCACAAGCACTCCAACTACACACAACACACAATATCATAACATCATCACATAAACACTATTTTCTGGTTAAAAAAAAAACCAACAGAACTTTAATATACTTTAGAAGTCTCTGAATTTTAATTTGATTAGCTAAATGTTCAAAATTCCTTTGGAGATAATCAAATGTTCACTATTGTTTCATCAAAGGCTATTCATCATTTTTATTCTTTTTATACTTCATTGTAACTGCAGCTAAACATTGTTTGGAACGCACCTGCAGGTATTCTGAGACGTTTGAGTGAAAATTGCTGCCCAATAATCAGACCATTACTGTGATGACTATAAAGTTTATTATTCCCAGTAAAAGGAAGTTACAGTGGCCACCTGTACACTTATATATAAACCCAAAGATAAAGAAAAAAGTAGACAAAAAACAGAGAAACTTCATCACAAGATTGTAAAAATTATAAGCAGCAGTCTATACAGCAACTCAATAAATATGCAATAATTGTGGTTAATGTGTTTCAGTCAGTTTAAATTACTATCAGTATGGACTGTTTTTATTTCCTGCTTGGAGGCACACACATTCCACCAGGCTCAGAAAAAAAACAAAAAACAGAAAAAACACAGAAGGGCCTGGGGAAAACCTCTAGCACCTCTTGCTATAGTATGACTTATCACTGTCTTGTCATAGAGGGCTTTAAAAGCAGTCAGCAGTCGCCTTCAAAAGTGGTTTGGGCTTCTAAGGAGCTTGAGCACCATCACCTTCTATGTGAAGCGTAAAAGCCTCCCAATCAATGGTCTAAGTGAGGAATTCAGGGTAATCTATGAGGTACTGCAATACATGGAATCGACTGATCCAAAAGTCTCAAAGACATCAAGATGAGGACTGAAAAAAGTGGAGGACCCAGGATGCTGTGGAGCTGGCAGAAACATGGCAGTAACACATAATCTTGGTGGGCCCTGTGGCAATTTGCCAGGCCGGATTGGAAAGTAGTCCAACAACAAACTATAGCAAAGCCCAGTGCAAAGAGAGATGGGATCTAATTCAAAAAGAAGTCAGTGCTGCAACTGAGAAAACATGAGCAAGCTAGATAATCTAGTTGTGGTAAGAGGGTGCTTGGACTATGTTGGAACAAGCCATGGGCCAAAAGACCATGTGGCCCAAACTGTGGGAAGCTGAACCCCTTCCAGTAAATTTCCTCATCCAGTCTGTGCAGTTATTTTGTCCAGCACATCCAACCTCTCATGCTGGGGCAACAGCAAGTCTATGTCCTGCTACCTGTGTCATGGAGTAGGTAGAGCATATTTTCAGCAGCTGTCCCAAAGCGCTAGTGTCCGATGGCCAAGTATTAACAATAATTGTGCAGTCCATTTATGGCACAATTGAGCAAACCAAGGACCTCAAACCACAAGGTGCAGCATCTTATTTGTGCATGACAACCAGTACGCCTACCGATCTTGCTCTGAAAGTCTGAGAAGGCCTCATATAATCTGAAAAAAATGGAAAATCAGAGTGGCCGTAAGAAAGCAATTTAGATTTCCTGAACAAATTGTAGATAATCTCCACTGAGCGGACATTGTGTTGACCTCAGGAAGAACAAAGCAGGTGGTCCTGCTTCAGCTCACGGTGCCCTGGAAGGTGAGAATGGACGAGGCCAGGAATAGAAGTGATGCACATGCATAAAACTCAATCAGGAATGCCACAAACAGTAGTGGTGGGCACAATGAATGCCTGCTGAAGAAAGAGGATGAGGGACTTTGCTGGGAAAACACTGCAGAGCCTTTAGTCACCTGGGCATCACTGGGGTTTGCAAATGTACCATAAGGTTATCTGTAGAGCAGAGGTAGAAGAGAATGCCTCCAGGTGTCTATGGATCATGAGGGACAAGCTGAAATGCTTGAACACAGACCAGGAGCTATCGCTCTCACTTGGGTCACCTAGGAGAGGTTGGGTCTAAAGTTGAAGGACCTGGAACTCCAGATAACTCACAATATTATCACTGAGAAGTCACCAAAGTGCACCATTAGCCATGTAATAATATGTACTGGACCACTATATACAGTGGTGTGAAGAAGTGTTTACCCTCTTCCTGATGTCTCAAATTTTTGTATGTTTGTCACACTTAAATGTTTCAGATCATCAAACAAATTTAAATATTAGACAAAGATAACACAAGTAAACACAAAATGCAGTTTTTAAATGAAGATGTTTATTATTAAGGGGAAAAAAAATCCAAACCTACATGGCCCTGTGTGAAAAAGTGATTGCCCCCTAAACCCAATAACTGGTTGGGCCACCCTTAGCAGCAACAGCTGCAATCAAGCTTTTACAGTAACTAGCAATGAGTCTTTTACAGCGCTGCGGAGGAATTCTGGCCCACTCATCTTGGCAGAATTGTTGTAATTCAGCCACATTGGAGGATTTTCGAGCATGACCCGTCTTTTTAAGGTCATGGCACAGCATCTCAATTGGATTCAGGTCAGGACTTTGACTAGGTCACTCCAAAGTCCTCATTTCGTTTTTCTTAAGCCATTCAGAGGTGGACTTCCTGGTGTGTTTTGGATCATTGTCCTGCTGCACAACCCAAGTGTGCTTCAGCTTGAGGTTACGAACAGATGACCGGACATTCTCCTTCAGGATTTTTTGATAGACAGCAGAATTCATGGCTCCGTTTACCACAGCAAGTCTTCCAGGTCCTGAAGGAGCAAAACAGCCCCAGACCATCACACTACCACTACCATATTTTAATGCTGGTATAATGTTCCTTCTCTGAAATGCTGTGTTACTTTTACGACACCTTCCAAAAAGTTCAACTTTTGTCTCGTCAGTCCACAGAGTATTTTCCCAAAAGTCTTGGGGGATCATCAAGATGTTTTCAGGCAAAACTGAGATGTTCTTTTTGCTCAACAGTGGTTTTCGTCTTGGAACTCTGCCATGCAGGCCATTTTTGCCCAGTCTCTTTCTTATGGTGGAGTCATGAACACTGACATTAACTGAAGCAAGTGAGGCCTGCAGTTCTTTGGATGTTGTTGTGGGGTCTTTTGTGACCTCTTGGATGAGTCGTCGCTGAGTTCTTGGAGTAATTTTGGTCAGCCGGCCACTCCTGGGAAGGTTGACCACTGTTCCATGTTTTCGCCATTTGTGGATAATCACTCTCACTGTGGTTCACTGGAGTCCCAAAGCTTTAGAAATGGCTTTATAACCTTTTCCAGACTGATAGATCTCAATTACTTTGTTTCTCATTTGTTCCTGAATTTCTTTTGGTTGCAGCATGATGTCTAGCTTTTGAGGATCTTTTGGTCTATTTCACTTTGTCAGGCAGGTCCTATTTAAGTGATTTCTTGATTGAGAACAGGTGTGGTAGTAATCAGGAATGGGTGTGGCTAGAGAAATTGAACTCAGCTTTCCAAAGATGTGATAAACCAAAGTTAATTTATGTTTTGGTTTTTGTTTTTTTTTTTGTTTTTTTTTGGGGGGGGTGGTTTGGATTTTTTCCCTCTTAGTAATAAACACCTTCATTTAAAAACTGAATTTTGTGTTTATTTGTGTTATCTTTGTCTAAAATTAAATTTGTTTCATAATCTGAAACATTTAACCATTTAACTGTCCACATTTCATGGACGGGTCGCGCGCCCCCAGTGGCACAGCGCAGCAACTGCATCTGTCAACTCATTGACGTCCCCCTGCTATACTGAGAATTTGAACTGATCTGTACTGATCTGACAGTTCAGAAGGTGGCAGACATGCGTCGGAGGAATCATGGCTGACATGGAATACAGCAAAGAAGAAGAAATCTTCATTATTATTCTTCCTTTTTCCACTTTGAGCTCACAACACCAATGTGGCCGCCACCACGATGGTCATGGCAGCGGCAATCCTGATAGAAACCGCATCATACTGGAAAAATAGCCACATAATACAAATGAAATTTACGTGGGATAATCATTAGAGTTTGTAGATGTGGTAGAGAGAATAAATGACCAACCAAACGCAAAACAACAACCACGATGGGCGAAAACTGAGCTCACAACACCAAGATGGCTGCACCCGTCATCGTCATGGAGCCTCAGAGAAATTACATCATACTGGAAAAATAGCTGAGTAATACAAATGAAATTAACGTGGGATAATCATGAGTTTGTAGATGTGGTAGAGAGTGTAAATGACCGATCAAATGCAAAACAACGACCACAATGGGAGAGAACGGACTGGTCACGTGAGCGAGCGAGCCCCCACTCCCACCCCACCCCACCACAGGTAAGAGACGAATATATGTGATTGTTTTTTTCCATTTTATTGATTTTCTGGTTCATATACTTTGAAGATTAGATAAAAACATACTCCTGTGGACAAAATGGTGTCAAACAAACCAAACCATTCTTTGTATAAATGTGTCCAAAGTCCACTTTTGACTGAGTTATGTAATTTATATAGCTGCCGTGACATTATGCAAATTAGATGCATACATTTATTGCTATCTGAAACTTTGGATCATATTCTACATCTTTCTAATTGACAGAAAGCCATTATCTCTTGCAACTTTCAAGTTACAGACATGGACAAAATTGTTGGTACCCCTCTGTTAATGAAAGAAAAACCCACAATGGTCACAGAAATAACTTGAATCTGACAAAAGTGGTAATAAATAAAAATTCTATGGAAATTAACCAATGAAAATCAGGCAATGCTTTTGAATTGTGGTTCAACAGAATTATTTTAAAAAACAAACTCATGAAACAGGCCTGGAAAAAATGATGGTACCCCTAGAAAAGATTGAAAATAATGTGACCATAGGGACATGTTCAACCAAGATGTGTCCTCTAATTAACATCACAGGTGTCTACAAACTTGTAATCAGTCAGTCGGCCTATTTAAAGGGTGACAAGTAGTCACTGTGCTGTTTGTTGACATGGTGTGTACCACATTAAACATGGACCACAGGAAGCAAAGGAGAGAGTTGTCTCAATAGATTAGAAAGACAATTATAGAGAAGCATGTTAAAGGTAAAGGCTATAAGACCATCTCCAAGCATCTTGATGTTCCTGTGACTACAGTTGCACATATTATTCAGAAATTTAAGATCCACAGGACTGTAGCCAACCTCCTTGGACGTGGCCGCAGGAGGAGAAGGATAATACAAATGATAACAAAAGAGCCCAGAACAACCTCTGAACACATTCATGGTGAACTCCAAGATCAAGGTACATCAGTGTCAGATCGCACCATCCATCGTTGTTTGAGCCAAAGTGGACTTCATGGGAGATGACCAAGGAGGACACCACTGTTGAAAACAAATCATAAAAAAGCCAGACTGGAATTTGCCAAACTGCATGTTGACAAGCCACAAAGCTTCTGGGAGAATGTCCTATGGACAGACGAGACAAAACTGGAACTTTTTGGCAAGGCACATCAGCGCTATGTTCACAGACACAAAAATGAAGCATACCAAGAAAAGAACACTGTCCCTACCGTGAAACATGGAGGAGGTTCTGTTATATTCTGGGGCTGCTTTGCTGCATCTGGCACAGGGTGTCTTGAATCTGTACAGGGTACAATGAAATCTCAAGACTTTCAAGGTATTCTAGAGAGAAATGTGCTGCCCAGTGTCAGACAGCTTGGTCTCAGTCGCAGGTCATGGGTCTTGCAACAGGATAATGACCCAAAACACACAGCTAAAAACACCCAAGAATGGCTAAGACCGAAACATTGGACTATTCTAAAGTGGCCTTCTATGAGCCCTGATCTAAATCCTATTGAACATCTGTGGAAGGAGCTGAAACATGCCGTCTGGAGAAGGCACCCTTCAAACCTGAGACAACTGGAGCAGTTTGCTCATGAGGAGTGGGCCAAAATACCTGCTGAGAGGTGCAGAAGTCTCATTGACAGTTACAGAAATCGTTTGATTGCAGTGATTGCCTCAAAAGGTTTTGCAACAAAAAATTAAGTTAAGGGTACCATCATTTTTGTCCAGGCCCGTTTCATGAGTTTGTTTTTTAAAATAATTCTATTGAACCACAATTCAAAAGCATTGTCTGATTTTCATTGGTTAATTTTCATAGAATTTTTATTTATTACCACTTTTGTCAGATTCAAGATATTTCTGTGACCATTGTGGGTTTTTCTTTCATTAACAGAGGGGTACCAACAATTTTGTCCACGGCTGTATAGCCTTGGAAATCTGAACTATTTTATTGACAAAAAATTTTTACCACTCTTGACCACTACGGGCCTTGACCACCCTTTAACCATCACAGTCGCCATACGGCGACTGGGACAGCTAGTGAGACAAACATACAAAAAAATTAGAAATCAGGACGGGGCAAACACTTTTTCACACCACTGTAATTTGAGTGGATCTACACATCATGTTTACTTTAATTAAACAGATATTTCAGTAGCTGTAATGCTGCATTCTTACTAAGTTGTCTTGAAATACACATGTACTATTTACTAGCTGTATTCTGCCTGTCGTGAATAGCCCTTTTCAAGGGCTATTGAAGGACACTAAACGCACACTGTGGCATCTGCACATTTATTAACTTAAAAACAGACATGAACGTTAGCATAGAAAAACTAAAGTGCTGGGCACTGACATACAAATACAAACACAGTAAATGTTGGAGAGTGGGGCGCAACGTCCAGGAGGTCATGAAGCCGGAATGCTGAGCAAAGGGGACGTAATCCAGCCAGAGCACACCCAGAGGCAGCGGGGCTCACGGCTGGAAATAAGGGAAAAAACATACCTGGACGGAGCACACCTACTCTCCTCAACAGCGGGACTCCAACACACTCAGGACACACAGCACTGCTCCTGAGGACGGGCATACGCGGAAGAGGGACACAACAAACCCCAGAGGATTGCCGTGCCCTATATGCAATACATAATTAGACACAGGTGTGGATCCATGAGTAACAGAATGAATAGCAGCTGTGCAACTCTGAACAATTTGACAGTCGAAAGCTGCACAGCGCAGCCAAAATAAAACACCAGCGGAAACCATAAAGAAACAAACACAACAGAAGCCAAAATGTACATAATAATACTACAGATGCAAAATGACAAAAATAAAAACAGGAACAAAATACAATAGACAAGAAAACAAGGAACAAGCAGACAGAAAAACACTAAACTAGACTGGAAACTGCCCCCCCCCACATGCCCCAGGATCATGACAGTTCCCCCCCCCCCCCCCAATGGGTGGATCCCAGACACCCCAGGGCAACATCAAAAGAAAAACTAACCCCCCCCACACAAAAGACCCCCCCCCACCAGCAAGAGCAATCTAAAACAAAAAGTTCATTGTCCTTAGCAGAGATTCCACATCGCATAGGCAAAGAGAAAATGAGAACTATGTATTTTCAGCAAAAGATCTCTGAAAAAAAGCATTGCACCTATAAAAAAAAAACATATAGTATGAAACAAAGCAGAAAAACAATCCACCCCAGGGGGAGGAGGGAGAACCCAGGCACGGAGGGACTGAGACAACAACTAAAACAAACCAAAAGAAAACACTCGAGATCCACAAACTGAACACTGCGGTGGCCCAGGCTCTAGGGCCCTCGGACGAAAGCTAAGGCAATTCAGGTGGCCTAACAGAGTCCCAAAACCACCGCAGTGTAGGGCAAAACGTGTCTGGTGGCTGCCCAGAGTACCAGAACCACCCGACCGGATGGTGAAACCCATCAGGTGGCCTCCCAGAGTACATGAGCCACTGGTCTGCCGAGCACCACATGCCCCCCCCCACCCCCATCCCAGGTAGCGGCAGCTGGAACCCAGGCTCCCAGCGACTTGCCTGGTCATCAGCATGAGGAAGGCGGAACCAGCGCAATGGCGGATTGGCCTCCAACAAAAACTGCTGGCCAACGGTGGTGGTCGGCGATGGTGGTGGTCGGCCAGCGAAGGGGCCAGACAAGGGAAGAGGCTGTATCGTGGGGGCCTCCAGCGAAGACAGGGAGTCCCTGACAACCTCAGACTGAGGCATGACACCCACAGCAGACTCGGACTGGGGCGACGCACCCATGGTGGTCCCGGGCTGGGACGTAGCACCCACAGCGGCCCCAGGCTGGGGCGTACCACCCACCGTGGCCCCGGACTGGAGCATAGCATCCATTGTGGCCCCGGACTGAGGCATAGCACCCACGGCAGCCCTGGACTGAGGCAAAGCACCCACGATGCCCAGGCTGACCTGCAAGAGCACCAAGCCAAGGAGGTGGTCAACCAACGGGACCTTAGGCTGAGGCATTGCGCCCACGATAGCCCTGGATTGAGGCGTGACTACACCCGCAGAAGCCCCGGACTAGGGAGTAGCTGCACCCGTGGAAGCCCCAGACTGGAGCGTAGCTGCACCTGCGGAGGCCCCAGACTGGAGCGTAGCTGCACCCGTGGAGGCCCCGAACTGGGGCGTAGCTGCATCCGCAGAGGCCCTGGGCTGGGGCGTAGCAGCCCCCACGGAGACCTCAAACAGAGGGAGAGCAGCCACCACAGAGATCTCAAATGGAGGTGGAGCAGCACCCATGGAGACCTCAAACAGAGGGGGAGCAGCACCCACAGAGACCTCAAACGAAGGGGGAGAAGCACCCACAGAGACCTCAAACAGAGGGAGAGCAGCACCCACAGAGACCTCGGATGGAGGAGGAGCGGCACCCACAACAACGTTGGGAGAAGGCTCACACACAGAACACAGACACTGGGTCAGAGTCATTGGCAGCAGTGGAGCCCGGCGAGGAAAGCTTAGGCGCAGCGGACGGCTGCAGCTGGCCCTCCCCACCCAGAGTCAGGCAAGATTTCTCTAAGACAGATAACGTGAAAACAAAAAAGAGAACTTGCCTGAGCTCGAGCTCCACCACCGTCCAGGACTCCAACAATCCAGGCTGGGACGTCTCGGCCTCCTCCGTCCCGGCATCTCTACCCGAGCAGCCACCTCAGGGGAAGAAAAGAGAAAACACACCAGAGAAAAATCACTGGCAGCAGTGGAGCCCAGTGAGGAGATCTCAGGAGCAGAGGAAATCTGCAACTGATTCTCCTCACCCTGAGCCAGACAAGAATTCTCAAGAACTGTAGGTGCAAAAACAGAACTGAGTACTTGCCTGGACTCGAGCTCCACCGCCATCCGGGACTCTGACGACTCTGCTGCGGCGACCCCTGCAGCAGGCATGGTGGTGGATGCAGCTCACAGACCTCCAGGTGCAGCGACTGACACAGGTGGCTCTTCCGGTGTGGCGGCTGGAACTGGAGATCATCTCACCGCTGGCGCTAAGTCCCGTGCAGCTGAAAACCGGGGATATTGCGTTGTCGGCACAGGTTTCAGGTTACGAGGAGCACTCTTCTCCTGTGTGGAGCATGGCTGCGGGGCTGGAACGGGGCTCTTCAGGACCGCAGGCTCCTCCATCGCCTGGCACCTCCACTCCAGGACCAGTGGGTACCCAGGGAAAACAGGAGGAGAGACGAGAGTATCAGGTGAGGTAATGGTGTCAGCAGCAGGTGGTGAGGACTCAGTGAGCTGCAGTTGCTGAGCCTTACCACCGGGAATCAGGCAAGATAACTCATTTTCAGGTAAGGGAGAATGAAAAAACACTTGCCTGCATTCCCAGGGCACGATGGTTGCTGCTGCTGTAAGCCCAGAGAATCCTTCCTCCCAGTGGCTGCAGTGGGTATGGGCCCCCCTGAAGAAGATGGGGGAGCCGGCCCTGCAGACATGTCTCCAGCTGAATCAGCTGTTGTAGCGGGGGAGTCCCTCCTCCTTCTCCAGCGTGAAGCAGCTGTGTGGCAGTGGGAGGCTGGGCACGTCTGATCCCGGGGACGTACCGTCGGCTCAGGAACAGACGGGGCTGAGCTTCCTACCAGCCTGCAGGGCATGTGTCGCAGATTGGTCACCAAAACGAGGAGAGCTATAAGCTACGGACAGCTCCATAGACGAGGAAATGCCTCCATGAGCTGAGCCTCCCCGTCCCAGCATTGCAGCACCTCCTCGGGAGTGTGGCTGGGGTGAGCGTCCGCGACGATGTCCAACAGCTCAGCTGCCCTACAGCTCAGCTGCCCAACACTCCTCCTCATCCAGTCCGAAACTCTTGTAGTCCGTGCAGCCAGTCATGCTAACAGTGGACTTAAAACGAGAGAACAGAAAAAAGGGAAAAACAAAACAGCAGAAACACACAGTGGCTGGTGTCCACCCTGGTCGTGTCCTTCATGTGTGACAAACATACAAAAAAATGAGAAATCAGGAAGGGGGCAAACACTTTTTCACACCACTGTAATTTGAGTGGATCTACACATCATGTTTACTTTGATTAAACAGATATTTCAGTAGTTGTAATGCTGCAATCTTACCAAGTTGTCTTGAAATACACATGTACTATTTACTAGTTGTATTCTGCCTGTCGCGAACGGCCCTTTTCAAGGGCTTCTGAAGGACGTTAAACACGCACTGTGTTTTCTGCACATTTATTAACGTAAAAACAGACATGAACGTTCACATAGAAAAATTAAACCATAAAGTGCTGGGCACTGACACACAAATACAAGCACAGTAAATGCTGGAGGAGAGTGGGGCTCAACATCCAGGGGGACAGGAAGCCGGAATGTCGAGCAAAGGAGGCGTAATGCAGCCGGAGCACACCCAGAGGCAGCAAGGCTCACGGCTGCAAATGAGGGAAAACATACCTGGACGGAGCACACCCACTGTCCTCAACAGCGGGACCCCAACACACTCAGGACACACAGCACTGCTCCTGAGGACGAGCATACACGGAAGAGGGACATGACAAACCCCAGACGATTGCCGTGCCCTTATACTGTATGCAATACATAATTAGACACAGGTGTGGATCCATGAGTAACAGAATGAATAGCAGCTGTGCAACTCCGAACAGTTTGACAGCCGGAAGCTGCACAGCGCTGTCAAAATAAAACACAACTGGAAACCATAAAAAAACAAACACAACAGAAGGCAAAATGTACATAATAATACTACAGATGCAAAATGACAAAAAAAAAAAAAAACAGGAACAAAATACAACAGACATGAAAATAAGGAACAAGCGGACAGAAAAATACTAAATTAGACCAGAAACTGGGCACGGCACCCCCACCCCCCTTTGCCCCAGGATCATGACACTGCCTACAGCAGTCTGTCATTTAATTAAAAGATATATTACTCAGCCTCAACTTTAACACCTATAACGTAAGTTCATGCACATAAGAGACTGTGTTGTGAAAAATCTAACCCCTCAGTCCATATGTTCATGTGTATTAATTTCCATGATTGTGTGTTAATGCTGCTGACCACTTTGCAAAATAAAATTACATGCTTCCATTTCAATCCTTGCATTGGCCATTCTTTGTGGTCCATTTTCTGTCACCAGTGCTTCCAGTCCGAGAACATTTCATACTTTCATGTTCGTCTGCTGACATTTGCCCCATGAAAATATCACTTTGGAAATAATGGGTGTGAAACCATAGTTCTCAGCTGGACTGCACTTAAAAGCTGTTTGTAAGCCTTCCTTCATGTGTACGTGCCCACTGCAGTGAAAATGGGCATTAGCAGGGCTGTTATTTGATAGGCACAGATGCAAAAAAATCATATCAGTATATACTGTATATATATATATATATATATACATATATATATACAGTATATATATATATAGATAGATAGATAGATAGATAGATACACACACACACACACCCTCAGAGGAAACCCACTGGACTCTAGATACTGTCAGCTAAAGAAAACAAAGACTCTAGTCTGTATGAGTGATCTGCAATTCAGATCATAATGAGTGATGATTTCCTTCAAGGGAAAGCAGGAAATAACATTACTCTTTGATTAACCTGATCTTATCTTCACTAATGATCCTGTCTCACTGACATTACAACAGAGTTCAGTGCAACAAATGTCTGTGTTACACTTAAAAGAAAGCAGCTCAAATAGTTGTGAATATTTACTGTCGTATTGTGGTGACCCAGCACACTGCAGACGGACACTATTTCACACTCAGCAGGGCTGGAGGAAACGGAGGACAATTTACATACGGACAGAGAGCTCCAGGGGGCAATCAGAACAATGGACTGTTATGTATATGTCCCCGGACCAAGGAGAGGACATCCGGGCGCCAGTTGGTCACATTAATGATATGTATTGACTGATATGTATATCACTATGCTAATGGGCCATGCATTCTCTCTGTCTGTATAACTGTATAAAAGAGCTTGTTATACCAAACGCAGTAGCTCTCCTACAAGACACACGGCCCCCAGCAGGCCACGCTGGGGTCCACAGGCTGTATTTATGTTAGAGGGTCAATAAAGAACCTGTGTCGACCTACGCTCGTGCCTCACCTCCACATCCTTTCCTTACACCCTCTACAGTATAAGCTCTCAAATGTAAATGATGACTAAGTTAATTAATGCCATTAATTACAGTTTTGAAACAAACAACAGTCTAAAAAAAAGCACATTATAGATATATTTAGATAAATTATGACAAATCATTAAAGGGGGACAATACCTGATTATAGCTTCTAATTCCTACTTGGAATGCTCAATGCAACATAAGTATGGAATATCAAATGAACTTGTCAGAGATGTGGAAGGAACAGGATCCAATTGCTGGACGTAAGTTCAAAATAATTTTATTACAGAGCTGGCCACATTGACACAACTTGAGGGCTTTAATAGAAAATAACTCAGCTGCTCAGAAGCGCAACAAAAGGCAAAAACTGACTGGACATGACGTGGACTAAATTGGATACATGACGGACGGACAAGGTAGACTAAAACAGAAGCGTGTAATCACGTCAACATGACAAAAAAGAACCCAAACCAAACAAAGAGAACACAGACCTTAAATAATCAAAGAACACAATCAGGACAGCATGGGACAGGTGGAGAAACTAATAATCACTGACAGCTGCCACATGAGGCACCTGGCAGTGACAGAAGGGGCGGGGCTGTACACACACACACACAGAGGGAGACAGACACAAGCAGGGAATCAGGGGAACATAACCATAACAAACAAGGACAGAACTAAGAACTCAGATCATAAATAATCATAGTAATATAATCAGAACTGAGGACAGAAATCAAGAATCCAACAAATAAAAAATGGAGAAAATACAAAACACAAGGCGAGGACGTGGGTTGAGTCTATGCTTAAAAGAAATACAAACTATGAATGAAAATGAAGACGTGAAACCCAACCCAGCCCTGATAGAACTGCAATGCAACTGACAGAGATCGTGGCATTTGAAGAGTGTGGCCACTCTCTTTGAACACAAATGTGTGGCCAGAGATGTGCATACTACAAGTGCATACAGTGGGGAAAATAAGTATTGAACACGCCAATATTTTTTTCATTCAACATATTTCTGATGAACCCATTGACCTGAGATTTTCACCAGATATCAGTAACAACCCAAGTAATCCATACATACAAAGAAATCCAGGCAACTGTGTTCACAAAACAAGCTATATTTAATAAAGTGGAATGACAGAGGAAATAAGTATTGAACACATGAAGAAAAAAGGTGCAAAAAGGCATAGAAAGCCAAGAAACCAGCTGAAATGTCATGATTCTGAGCACAGGTAGGGAGCCATGCCTAGTCTCAGTTATTTTACTTATCTTCTGTTTTGTGCATCTGTTTATTTTGTATTAACTATGGTTTGGGGGGTTTTATGTATTGCTGCATTTTATCTCTGGGTTGTTATTTGTTTCTGTTTATTTATGAGTTGCCTTGTATTCTTTATTTTGTCATTTGTTATAAGATAAGATAAACATTTATTAGTCCTGCAATGGGGAAATTCCAGGATTGCAATAGCACAGGGATAGCAACACTCAGAGCAATAATTCAGAAGATAAGAAAATAAGAGCAGTGGAGTGGTTAGCACTGCGGCAGCACAGCAACTCACCCTTGGCCGGGGGATCCTGGGTTTGTTCCCAGCCCCTGACCAACAGTGATCTGTGTGGAGTTTGCATGTTCTCCCCGTGTCTGCGTGGGTTTACTCCGGGATTTCTCCAGTTTCCTCCCACATGCCAAAAACATGCAAGTTAGGTTAATTGGCATCAAAACTGGGGATTCTAAATTGTCCTTAGGTATGACTGTGAGAGTGAATGGTTGTCTGTCTTCCTGTGTTGGCCCTGCGATGGATTGGCGATCTGTCCAGGGTGTACCCTGCCTCTCGCCCAAAGATGCTGGGATAGGCTCCAGCGCCCCCCCCCCCCCGCGACCCAAAAAGGATTAAGCAGAAGAAGATGGATGGATGGATGGAATATACATACAGTATGTACACATAAATATATATATATATATATATATATATATATATATATATATATATATATATATATATATATACAGTATATATACTGCGGCAGTCCACCACCAGTTCATTAGTTTTTCTTGCGTTGATCTGGAGGCAGTTCCGATGGCACCAGTCCACAAAGTCCTGGATAAGTCCTCTGTACTCAGCTTTATCTCCATTGGAGATGAGGCCGACGATCGCGGAGTGGTCAGAGAACTTCTGTAGATAGCAGTGTGTTGTGTTGTGTGAGAAGTCCGCAGTATAAAGGGTGAACAGGAACGGAGCCAAAACCGTTCCCTGGGGGGCCCCCGTATTGCCGATGATAGTGTCGGACACACAATCCTGGGTTCTGACAAACTGTGGCCGGTTTGTGAGGTAGTCCAGGATCCACGATGACAGGTGCTGGTCCACCCCTGCGCACAGTAGCTTGTCCCTCAGGATCATCAGTTGGATGGTGTTGAAAGCACTGGAGAAGTTAAAGAACATGATCCTCACCGTGTTCCCAGGCTTCTCCAGGTGAAACAGGGAACGGTGTAGGAGGAAGATCACTGCATCCTCAACCCCGATGCCATGCTGGTAGGTAAACTGGAGTGGATTCATCGCTGGTCCCACCAGGGGGTGGAGGTGAGCAAGGAGCAGTTATCTTGTTCTCACCTTAGGTCTCTTATTGTATCATCTGGTTTGTTTCTCATTTTATACTGTTTCATATTCTTAGCTAGCTTCTTGTGCCATATCCCTCTGTGCCTTTGTTGTGCCAGCACCATGTGCTCACTTCCTGCTGTCAAGACCAGTTTGAAATCACCAGTTCACTTGATTATTTCCTCACTCATGTACCCACACCTGTTGATTATTGATTCATCCCTATTTAAACTGTGCGGCATAGTTCATTCCTCGCTGCGGTCTAATCCTTTCCAGACATGTATCCCACATTCACCCTGCCTGAATTCCTGCATCACCTCATTTGTAAGTTTTTGTTCATGCACTGTTTAGACTTTATGTTATGGATTAAACTTTGCAAACTCACAGTTCAGCGCCTTGGTTTCCATTCATTGCCCAGAGGGTAATTCATGACATGAAATCCATCAGGATTTAGGAAGCCATCTCATCCCCCATTAGTATAAATTCATTTCAGCTGGTTAATTCCTGACCAATAGTCTTTAAAAAGGTCTGTGAATATCAGATTGTCACACCACAAAGAACTCATGATGGGTAGAAGCAAAGAGCTCTCTGTAGACCTTTACAACCTTATTGTTGCAAAACATAATGATGGCACTGGTGACAGCCGCATTTCTAAACTGCTGAATGTTCCAGTGAGCATTGTTGGAACCATCATTTGGAAGTGGAAAACATACAGTGGTGTGAAAAAGTGTTTGTCCCCTTCCTGATTTCTCATTTTTTATATGCTTGTCACACTTAAATGTCTCAGATCAAAAAAACAAATGTACATATTAGACATAGATAACACAAGTAATGTCATGTCCGCTGCGTAACTTCGCAATGGACAATTGAATTGATACAAGCCCAAAACGCAGGTGAAGGGAACGTGTTTATTAACAGAAAGGGGAAACTCAAAAATACACAAAATACAGCGACAATGTTCAATGGCTGCACAGTCTGGTACACAAGCGTTGGATGCTCGAGCTCAGTTGGTAGGGGAAGGAGCCCCACTCACTCCCAGGGCGGAACTGGGAAACGGGGAAAAGGGTAGCTAATAATAGGAGAAGTCTTACATAGGCGTCGGAGCTCAGCAGGCTCTGGGAAGAAACAACACCGTAGCAGTCCAAAGGGAAAAGTAACCCAACAGCTCCAGGACATCAACATTGGCTGGTGACTACAGACTGAACTGTGTAGTGTAGACTGATGCCATGACACTGAATGCCCCCACTGTCACTCAATAAATGCCAAGCAGGCTAATGAGTGACAAGTGGACGCAGGTGTGTGGCAGAAGTCTGTGCAAGAGCGTGTGTGTACAGGAACAAATGAGAAAATAACTAACAGCTGGTGAGTGTCTGGTAGAGAGAGGGGTGTGGCTGTAGACTGGCAAGGGCAAGGCTCAGGGCTCAACCTGCCAGCTGGACCTAATTAACAACAAATCAGAAGCTACAGCCACAAATCATGAGTGGAGCCGAAACACCAGCTCCGTACGTGACAAGTAATGCAGTTTTTAAATGAAGGTGTTTATTCATCATCATCATCATCAGTAAAAAAAAAAAGCCAAACCTACATGGGCCTGTGTGAAAAAGTGATTGCCCAACCCCCTTGTTAAAACATAAATTAACTGTGGTTTATTACATCTTTGGAAAGCTAAGTTCAATTTCTCTAGCCACACCCAGGCCTGATTACTGCCACGCCTGCTCTCAAGAAAGAAATCACTTCAATAGGACCTACCTGACAAAGTGAAGTAGACCAAAAGATCCTCAAAAGCTAAACATCATGCTGCGATCCAGAGAAATTCAGGAACAAATGAGAAACAAAGTAATTTGAGATCTATCAGTCTGGAAAAGGTTATAAAGCCATTTCGAAAGCTTTGGGACTCCAGCAAGCCACAGTGAGAACCATTATCCACAAATGGCGAAAACATGGAACAGTGGTCAACCTTCCCAGAGGTGGCCGGCCGACCAAAATTACCCCAAGAGCGCAGCGACTCATCCAAGAGGTCACAAAAGACCCCACAACAACATCCAAAGAATTGCAGGCCTCACTTGCCTCAGTCACTTGCCAAAGGTCAGTGTTCATGACTCCACCATAAGAAAGAGACTGGGCAAAAATGGCTTGCATGGCAGAGTTCCAAGATGAAAATCACTGCTGAGCAAAAAAAACATAAAGGCTCATCTCAGTTTTGCCAGAAAACATCTTGATGATCCCCAAGACTTTTGGGAAAAAACTCTGTGGACTGACGAGACAAAAGTTAAACTTTTTGGAAGGTGTGTGTCCTATTACATCCGAAGTTGACATAATGTCTGGCCCAGGAAACACGCACGCAGGCTCAGGGTAGATTTAACAGCTTTATTTAACAAGCAGGTGTGTCTGAATGGATGTATGCGGTATGTGTATGTGCTGGGGTGAACGCCGATGTGCAGGAAGCAGAGCAGCGCGCCATACAGCCGGACAACCCTATGGAGAGAGAGCAGAGGACAAGGGTAACGGGCACCACACCGAGACAGGGATACTGAGTCTGAGTGTTGCTTACTTGTGGGTACAGGTGGCTGGCGTTGGCAAGAGACGAGCCCGGGAGACAGCGTACCACAGAGCCTGCGTAGATGGTGGAGATGAGTCGGCGATGACGGGGGAAATCCGCCGCCGGGGAATCCACCTGTGCACAGGGGTGAAGAACTTGGAGAAAAAGGTAAGGGATGCTTACGCGTAGTAGAGATCTTGCTGGTGATCTGAGGTAGATTCACGAGCTTGGAAATGCCGATGAGAACAGACGGCTCCAGACCGCAGCACTGGGCTGAGTGGGCTAAATAGCTCGCTGCTGACGAGGCGCAGGTGTGTGTGCAGCTGAAGCCGCTGATGAGCGGCGAGCCGTGACAGTACTCCCCCAGGGAGTACTGTCCGGACAGTACTCCTGGCGCTGGTTTGTCCGGATGCGCCCGATGGAACTCCGTGATGAGACTTTTGTCCAACACCCAAGAAGAGCGCACCCAGGACCTCCAGTCAGGACCGAATCCCTCCCAGTCCACCAAGTACTGCAGCCCGCGACCTCGGCGCCGGGAGTCCAGGAAGGAAGCGACTCTCCAGGCCGGGTGGCCGTCGATCATCATAGGCGCGGGCGGCGCTGCGGGCGGGGGGCAGAGAGGGTCGGAGACATAGGGCTTGATTTTGGAAACGTGGAAGGTGGGGCAAATGCGGAGGGAGGGGGGGAGGGCCAGACGCACAGCCACCGGGTTAACAATTTTAGAAATGGTGTGGGGGCCAATGAAGCGTGGGGCCAACTTCCTCTTCTCTCTCTTGAGGTGGATATCTTGAGTGGCCAACCAGACCTGTTGACCCACTTGGTAGGCAGGGGCCGGTCTCCTGTGACGATTAGCCGTGGTGCTGTTGCGCGCCGCCGTGCGTAAGAGTGCGTCGCGTGTCTTGGACCACAGAGCCCGACATCGCCTCAGGTGCGCCTAGATGGAAGGGACCGCCAGCTCCGCCTCCTGCTCCGGGAACAAAGGTGGATCATAGCCCAAGGACGCCTTGAAGGGGGACATCCCTGTGGCAGAAGACCGAGCTGTGTTGTGGGCGTACTCTACCCAAGGCAGGTGCGTGCTCCAGGAGGACGGTTTAGAGGAAATGACGCAGCATAGGGCAGCTTCCAGCTCCTGGTTGGCCTGTTCGCACTGCCCATTGGATTGCGGGTGGTGACCGGAGGAGAGGCTAACTGTGGCCCCCAGGGCGTTGCAAAAGCACTTCCACACCTCTGAAACAAACTGGGGCCCCCGATCCGAGACAACGTCCACCGGTATCCCGTGCAGCCTGATCACGTGCTGAACCAGGAGGTCCGCAGTCTCCTGCACCGTTGGAAGACCCCGAAGTGGCACGAAGTGGGCGGCCTTGGAGAATCGGTCCACGATGGTCAACACGGCGTTATAGGAGTTGGAGGTAGGGAGACCGGTGACGAAGTCGAGGGCTATGTGGGACCAGGGTCTGCCAGGGGTCGGCAGGGGCTGAAGCAAACCCGCGGGAGGAGAATTTCCTGACTTGGCAGTGGCACACACAGGACACGCCCGGACGTAGTTGGTGGCATCCTTCTGCAGACCTGGCCACCAGAAGGAACGCTGGAGGAGATCCACTAGCCGGGATATGCCAGGGTGGCAGGCGAGTTTGGAGGTGTGAACCAAATGGATGACCTCCCCCCGGACAGAAGATGGAACGAACAGCCTTCCCTCCGGTCCGTCGCCAGGGTCCGGTTCGGTCTCCTGCGCCCTCAAGATCTTGTCCCTGATGGACCAGGAAATTACCCCTACCACACACGAGCTGGGCAGGATGGTATGGCCCGGCTCCTCTGACGTCTCAGGGGCGAAATGCCTGGACAGGGCATCGGGTAGGCCGTTCTTAGAGCCAGGGCGATAGGTAATGGTGAAGCGGAACCGGGCAAAGAACAGGGACCAGCGCGCCTGGCAGGCATTCAGACGTCTAGCAGATCGAAGATACTCCAAGTTCTTATGGTCCGTCAACACCACGAATGGTAAAGCCACCCCCTCCTGCCAGTGGCACCACTCCTGCAGGGCAAGCTTGATGGCGAGGAGCTCCCTGTCCCCGACGTCGTAATTTCGCTCGGCTGGGGACAGATGCTGTGAGAAGAAGGCGCAGGGTCGCTTGACCCCATCGGTGGGTGATCGCTGGGACAGCACCGTCCCCACTCCCGTATCAGACGCGTCGACCTCCACCAGGCATTGCAGCGCGGGGTCGACCTGGGTCAGGACCCGGGAGGAGGAGAACTCCGTCTTCAACGCCTGGAACGCCACAGCGACCTCTTCGGTCCAGCGGAAGGTGTTCTTAGGGGAAGTGAGACGGGTCAGCGGGGCAACGATGGCACCGAAGTTGGGTACAAAACAGCGGTAGAAATTGGCAAACCCAATGAATTGCTGGACCTGCTTCCTGGAGGTCGGCGTGGGCCATTCCACCACCGCTTTAACCTTAGCGGGGTCAGGCAGGACCTGGTTGTGTGAGATAACAAACCCTAAGAAGGAGGTGGTCTTGGCGTAAAACTCACACTTCTCAGCTTTGACAAACAACCTGTTTTCCAGCAACCACTGCAAGACCCGCCTCATATGCACCTGATGTTCCTCTTGTGACCTGGAGAAGATGAGGATGTCATCCAGGTACACGAACACGAAGAGGCCGAGGAAATCATGCAGGACATCATTGATTAGGCGCTGAAAAACGGCAGGGGCGTTGGTCAGTCCAAAGGGCATTACCAGGTACTCAAAATGCCCACTAGATGTTCTAAAGGCCGTCTTCCACTCATCCCCCTCCCTGATCCGGACAAGATGGTATGCACTGCGAAGATCCAATTTGGTGAACCAGGTCGCCCCCTGCAGGGAGTGGAAGGCAGTGTCCATCAGTGGTAGGGTGTAACGGTCCTTCTCCGTGATGTCATTCAAGGCCCGGAAGTTGATACATGGGCGGAGAGATCCATCCTTCTTCGACACGAAGAAGAACCCTGCGCCGAGCGGAGAAGAGGAGGGGCGGATGATACCGGCGCTGAGTGACTCCTTGATGTAACTGTCCATCGCTTCCTGCTCCAGTGCTGACAGGCTGTACAGACGTCCCGACGGCAGGGGCGCCCCCGGGCGGAGGTTGATGGCGCAGTCGTAGGGCCGGTGAGGAGGAAGAGACATCGCCCTGGACTTGCTGAAGACCCAGATCATGGAACTCCAAGGGCACCAGGGTGAGATCCGGAGGCGCGGCGTCCTTAACTGGGAGAGGAGCAGACGGGGCGCAGGCTGCGGACTGTAAGCAGGTGCCCATGCAGAATGAACTCCAGGCGGCGATCTTTCCTGTCTGCCAATCCAGCACGGGGTTGTGCAGACACAACCAGGGGTACCCAAGGATGACAGGTGTCACCGAGGAGGACAGGACGTAAAGGGTGAGATCCTCCCGGTGGTTACCCGAGATTATGACTGGGACTGGTTGCGTGCGATGAATCACTTGTCCGAGGGGCGCACGGGAAAGAGTGATCAGGCTGAGAGGAGCGGCCAGAGGGTGGCAGGGAATGCCCAATTGGGTTGCCAGGCTCTTGAAATGAAGCTCTGCTCTGCTCCTGAGTCCACCAGTGCGTGTGTGAGATGCCCCGTGGCGTTGTGACAGAATCGGATGGGCAAGGACAGACTTGTGAGGGGATTTGACCGGTTAGAGTCTGCGAGGCCCCCTACAGTGACTCGCGGACCTCCCCGTTTGGCTTCTCCGGGCAATGCTCCACGGAATGTTGGTCTCCTCCGCAATACATGCAGAGGCCCAACTTCTGGCGGCGCTGTTTCTCCGCTAGGGGGAGCTTTGACCGACCAACCACCATCGCCTCCGATTCCTCGGAAGACTCCGGTGGAGGTAACGCCAGGAGGCGGTCTTGAGGCGTGCAGACGGAGCCTCCACGCAAGCGGCTGCTAAACTTCCGCTTGGTGGACCGTTCACGCAGCCTGTTGTCTAAACTAATGGTGGTGGAGATCAGCTCCGCAAGTGTCTCCGAAAGATCTCGACCAGCCAGCTCATCCCTCAGACCAGAGCTGAAGCTGCGGAGGAAGATGCCGCAGAGTGCGGCCTCACCCCAGCCAACCTCCTCCACTGCAACCCGGAAGTCGATAGCATAGTCCGCCGCTGACCGGCTTCCCTGTTGAAGACCAAGGAGCCGGTCAGTTAGGACGCTATCGCGCCGGGAATGATCAAAGACCTCGAGAAAGCTCTGCACGAACTGGCTATAGCAGAGGTTGGCGTAACTGGGCTTCGCCATTACGGCATAAGCCCAAGTTAGTGCTCGCCCCTCCAAGTGATTACCGATGTAGCCAATTTGGCTATGGTCTGAGGGAAAATCCCCGGGAACGCGCAGAAACACTGACTCACACTGCATAATGAACCCCCGCGCTCCACCGAGCTTTCCGCTGAAGCGGGCGGGGGTTGGAATCGGTGTGAGTCGAGTTGGCGTTCCCGAGGTAGACTGACCAGGCACCGGAGCGGCAGGAGCTAGCCCACCCTGGCGAGCCGAGGGGAACGCCTGCTGGGGGTCCAAGCGGTCTAACCGGTGAGTTATGTTGACCAACTGGTTTAGGATCACCTGCTGTTGATGAGCTATTAAATCCACCCGAGCCTCGAGGGTGGAAAGGCGGCATGTGAGCCCGCTGTCTGCTGGGCCGCTCTGCTGGAGCTGTACTGACATAATGTCTGGCCCAGGAAACACGCACGCAGGCTCAGGGTAGATTTAACAGCTTTATTTAACAAGCAGGTGTGTCTGAATGGATGTATGCAGTATGTGTATGTGCTGGGGTGAACGCCGATGTGCAGGAAGCAGAGCAGCGCGCCGTACAGCCGGACAACCCTATGGAGAGAGAGAGCAGAGGACAAGGGTAACGGGCACCACACCGAGACAGGGATACTGAGTCTGAGTGTTGCTTACTTGTGGGTACAGGTGGCTGGCGTTGGCAAGAGACGAGCCCGGGAGACAGCATACCACAGAGCCTGCGTAGATGGTGGAGATGAGTCGGCGATGACGGGGGAAATCCGCCGCCAGGGAATCCACCTGTGCACAGGGGTGAAGAACTTGGAGAAAAAGGTAAGGGATGCTTACGCGTAGTAGCGATCTTGCTGGTGATCTGAGGTAGATTCACGAGCTTTGAAATGCCGATGATGTTATATCTTTCACCCGTTACGTCACTCGATATAACAAATAATAACTCGGACCATTGACGTACCGTTAACGGTTTATTGGTGAGCAACACTCATAGCACACAGCCAACGACAACACACTCAACATACTACATTACCCATAATGCATTTCAGCAAAGGCACTGCGACGGGTGCCGTAGTAAACCAAAATACATGACATCTCCTCCCCTTTTACAATAGATGTCCTACAGGAGATATCAAGTGTCTGCTGCAATTCTTGTGTCTTTGTTTGTCTCTTTTTTTTTCTGTAATTATTATGCTACCTTAGGAGTGAGGGTAGACTACCTCATCCCATAACTGTACCCCTGGGGATTATTCTGCCCCATAAATGTGGGTCAGTTGCTATCTAGTCTAATAACTCAGACGGACAGGAGGTTGTCACTCCCTGGTAGGGTATCGGTGCTCTGCAGGAACATGAGTCTGAGTTCTTTCTAATGTGGAGGTTGCTTCTGGTGCTGATGCAGAAGAAGATGTCACATCTACAGCTGGAACTCCGGTCTCTGAAGTGGTTGAGTTCTGCACTGGTGTAGGTGGATCGTTAGAATATCCAAGAGACGGTTCTGCAGGCGGTGGTGGTGTCTGCAGGAGTTGATCCACGTGCCTTTTCCAAACACTGTCAGTGGTTTGAACTGTATATGAGACTGGTCCAGTTTGTGCAATAACAGTTGCAGGAACCCACTTAGGTTCACCTCTGTAGTTCCTGGCCAGCACAGATTCTCCTGACGTGAACGCTCTGTCCTTTGCCCGATGTTCTCTGTGCATAATTTGTTTCTCTTGTTGCTTTTGCACAGTGTCCTTTAATCCTGAGGGTTTCAAAAGGTCAAAGGTAGTGCGCAGATCTCTCTTGAACATCAGACTAGCAGGGGTTGTCTTTGTGATTGCATGTGGAGTGTTGCGGTAGTTTAGCAGGAACTTGTGCAGCCTCTGATGCAGTGTTCCTTGACCTTGTGATGCTTTCAATGCATGTTTCATTGTCTGCACAAACCTTTCTGCAAGGCCGTTCATCGCAGGATGGTATGGAGCTGATTTAATGTGCTGCACTCCATTAGCTTGTAGAAAAGTATCCATTTCTTGTGAAACTAACTGAGGTCCATTGTCAGAAACTAGTTGTATAGGAGACCCAAAACGACTAAACATTTCTCCTAATGCTTCTGTGGTCTTCTCTGTGGTGGTTGACCTCATAATAGCCACTTCAGGCCATTTACTGTGTGCATCCACAGCAACGAGAAACATTCTGTCCTCAAACGGACCTGCAAAGTCAATGTGCACACGATGCCATGGCTCCTGTGGGAACTCCCAGGGATGGAGAGGAGCCAATGGTGGGTTGTTCCGTACCTTGTGACAAGATGAACAGCTTTTGGCTATTTCTTCAATCTGCTTGTCAATGTTTGGCCACCAAAAATAGCTTCTCGCTATTTCTTTCATTCTCACGATTCCACTATGTCCTGCGTGAAGTTGCTGTAACACTTTTGTTCGACATGACAGGGGAATAATCACTCTCCTCCCCCACAGCAAACAACCCGACTGAACAGACAATTCTGTCCACTTCCCAAAGAAGGGCTTCAAGGTTGCGTCATCACCCGCAGGTTGTCCTTTAATGACCAAGTCCATGACTGCAGACAACACAGGGTCATTTCTAGTCCCCTTTTTCACCTGCACAGCTGAAACAGGTGCGTTTTCTACCTCTGTGAAGTAGAAGATGTCCACAGTGCTTGACTCTGGCTTCATGACAGGAAGTGGTAATCTGGATAACCCATCTGCATTACCATGACAGTCTGACTTTCGATACCTGATGTCATAGGAGTGTCCTGACAACAGCAACGCCCACCTCTGCAGTCGGGACGCTGCAAGAGATGGTATTCCTGTGTATGGTCCAAGGATGGTTGTGAGAGGTCAGTGGTCAGTAAAAAGTGTAAACTTCCGTCCATACAAGTACTGGTGGAATTTTCTGACACCAAACACAATGCTCAGAGCCTCTCTTTCCAGTTTTGCCTTGTTTAATGTCCTTGACGCAAAAGCGATTGGCTTTTCCTCACCGTCTAGCATTACGTGGGAAATCACCGCCCCTACGCTATAAGGAGAGGCGTCGCAGGCAAGCTGGATCGGAAGTGATGGGTTGAAGTGGGTCAGAACCTCTGATGCCGTCAGCGCATCCTTTGCCTTCTGAAAAGCCTCCTGACAGCTTGCTGTCCACTTCCATGCTTCCTCTTTGCGCAGCAGGTTATGCAGCGGTTTTAATAGTGATGCCAAGTTTGGTATGAAACGTCCATAATAGTTCAGCAGTCCTAAGAAAGACTTCAGCTGACTGACATTTTGGGGTGGAGGTGCATCCACAATGGCTGTGATTTTCGATGGTGCAGTGTGCAGTCCCTTAGCATCGATCATATGACCTAAGTATTCCACGGATGACTGGAAAAACTCGCATTTATCCTTGCGGATTCTCAATCCATATTCCTCCAGTCTCTTGAGAGTTGCGGAGATGCTCTTCATCATCTGCTCCTGTACACAGGATATCATCCAGGTAGCACTGCACTCCTGGTAATCCACTCAGGATTTGATCCATAGCTCGCTGAAAAAGTGCTGGAGCAGATGTGATGCCAAAAGGCAGTCTGCAGTATCTGAAGAGTCCTTTATGGGTGTTGATAGTCAGCATTTCACGTGACTGCTCGTCTACATGCATTTGTAAGTAAGCCTGGTTGAGATCTATTTTGCTGAACTTTTGTCCCCCACTCAGCCCCGCAAATAAGTCATCAATCAGTGGAAGGGGATACTGCTCTGCTGTTAGTACAGGGTTTACTGTTACCTTAAAGTCTCCACAGGTCCGGATTCCTCCATCCTTTTTGGGTACTGGAACTATGGGCGTGGCCCACTCACTGGTTGTCACAGGTTCCAGAACTCCATTCTTGACCAGAGCATCCAAGTCAGCCTCCACCTTTGGTCTGATAGCGTACGGCACTGGTCTGGCTTTCATGAACACTGGTTTACTGTCAGGTTTGACATGCAGCTTCACTATAATTTTTTTTCATACTGCCTAGTTCATCACAAAAAACCTTTTTGTGCTTTTCCAGTATGGCCTGCAGCTGAGTGGAACTGTGTGACAGCTTCCTTACTTCTTGCCAGTCAAGTTGGATTTTCTTTAGCCACACACGCCCCATTATAGCTGGACAGTTGTTCTTGGTAACGTAAACTGGAAGCTCAGCAGTTTGGCCATTATACTGAACAGTTACCTCTGTCATCCCTTTCATGGGCACTCGGTGTCCAGTATACGCCCTAAAGACGGTGTCTGAAGGTCGGAGTGGAAGATGTTTCAGAAACTTCTTGTAAATGCCATGCGACACAAGTGAGGCCTTTGATCCGGTGTCTATCTGCATTTTAATAAAATGTCCCTCCACTTTTGGTTTAGTCCAAAAGCCTTCTGAGCCTTCATTCACATTCATAATCCGGACAGTATTTATTGCAGTTGACACCTCTTCCTCTGAGGAGTCGCTCACTCTGTCCTCGCCATGTTTGACTGTGTGAACGTTTCTTTTCTTTTTGTATTTTACCATGTCACTTTTATTCCTTGTCTTTGCTCCTTTTGCTTCTACATGCCCGCTCCATGTGGCCTTTTTTTCCACAGTTGTTACAGTCCATCTCTTTGTACCAACAGTCATTAGGAAGGTGTCCCACCTTGCCACAGCGGAAACATGGACCTGTTGCATTGGTTTTACCACTGTTGAGCTTATGTACTCTGCCTGTAGCATGCAGTTGGTGTGCTTCTTTGGAAGCCATCTCCATCATCACACTAATGTTAATGGCTCTTTCAAGCGTCAAATCACTTTCTGTGAGTAACTTCTTCTGTGCTGCTTCATTCCGTAGTCCACACACAAGCCTGTCTCTTAATGTGTCATTTAAAACATCTTTAAATTCACAGTGTTCGGCTAACTTGCGTAGCGCTGCAACAAACATGTTAACAGACTCACCCTCTTCTTGGTTACGTCTGTGAAACCTGTATCTTTCTGCAATCACTAGCGGCTTGGGTGAGAAGTGGTGGGTCAGTGTGTCCACCAGTTCTTTGTAGGTTTTAGAGTCTGGCTTTACTGGCTGTAGGAGGTTACGTAGTAGGTTAAATGTCTTGGGACCCATCACACTCAGAAAAGTGGGCACTAACTTTTCATCCGTTATTCCATTGGCCGCGACAAAATAGTCAAAGCGCTCAGTATAGGAGCTCCATTGTTCCGCGCTCTCATCAAAGGGCCCGATAGAGCCAGTGACTCCAGCCATTTTAACACTCCTGGTTGAATGTCGCTCTTTCCCTCACGGCTCCTTTCTGTAACATCGTTTCTTCCCTCCGGCGTTACTCACAGAGTTTTTTTTGTCCTTAACGATTTCCACTGCTCCGCTCCTCCCCGCTTAGCAGACAGCCCGCAGCATCCACCTCAGCACAGTGGCGCGGTGTATCACCCTGTCAGCACGAAGTAGCGGCGGGAAAAAAACGACAAAAAAAAAACTCTCCTCCGTCGCGGACTGCAGCATCGGTCCAGACGTCCTCGTCGCCACTTTTTGTTATATCTTTCACCCGTCACGTCACTCGATATAACAAATAATAACTCGGACCATTGACGTACCTTTAACGGTTTATTGGCGAGCAGCACTCATAGCACACAGCCAACGACAACACACTCAACATACTACATTACCCATAATGCATTTCAGCAAAGGCACTGCGACGGGTGCCGTAGTAAACCAAAATACATGACAGATGAGAACAGACGGCTCCAGACCGCAGCACTGGGCCGAGTGGGCTAAATAGCCCGCTGCTGACGAGGCGCAGGTGTGCGCGCAGCTGAAGCCGCTGATGAGCGGCGAGCCGTGACAGAAGTAAAAATAACAGGATTTCAGAAAAGGAACATCATACCAATAGTAAAATATGGTGGCGGTAGTCTGGGGCTGTTTTGCTCCTTCAGGACCTGGAAGACTTGCTGTGGTAAATGGAACCATGAATTCTGCCGTCTATCAAGAAATCCTGAAGGAGAATGTCCGGCCATCTGTTTGTGACTTCAAGCTGAAGCACACTTGGGTTCGGCAGCAAGACAATGATCCAAAACACACCAGCAAGTCCACCTCTGAATGGCTTAAGAAAAACAAAATGAAAACTTTGGAGTGGCCTAGTCAAAGTCCAGACCTGAATCCAATTGAGATGCTGTGCCATGACCTTAAAAAGGCGGTTCATGCTCGAAAACCCTCCAGTGTGGCTGAATTACAACAATTCTGCAAAGATCAGTGGACCAAAATTCCCCCACAGCGCTGTAAAAGACTTATTGCCAGTTATTGCAAAGGCTTGACTGCAGTTGTTGTTGTTAAGGGTGGCCCAACCAGTTATTAGGTTTAGGGGGCAATCACTTTTTCACACAGGGCCATGTAGGTTTGAATTTTTTTCCCCTTAATAATAAACACCTTCATTTAAAAACTGCATTTTGTGTTTACTTCTGTTATCGTTGTCTAATATTTAAATTTGTTTGATGATCTGAAATATTTAAGTGTGACAAACATACAAAAAAAAAAGAGAAATCAGGTAGGGGGCAAACACTTTTTCACACCACTGTAGTTTTACCATAAACCGTCCACGACCAGGAGCTCCTCACAAGATTTCTGACAGAAGAGTCAAAAGAATTATCAGAAGAGTTATCTAAGAGCCAAAGACCAGTCGTGGAGAGCCCCAGAAAGACCTGGAGTTAGCAGGTACTGCTGTTTCAAAGAAAACAATAAGTAATGCATTCAGCTGACATGGGCTCTACGCCTGCTCACCTCACAAGACTCCATTGCTGAAGAAAAAGCATGCTGAAGCTCGTTTAAAGTTTGCTGCACACCATTTGGGCAAGCTAGTAAAATCTGGGAGAATGTAATCTCGTCAGATGAGACCAAAATTGAACTTTTTGGATGTCACAACATACATGTTTGGAGGAGAAATAGCATTGCACACCAGCCCAAAAACACCATACCAACAGTGACGTTTGGAGGTGGGAGTATCATGTGGGGGTGTTTTTCAGCACATGGTACAGGCAGACTTCATATAATCGAAGAAAAGATGAATGGACAACTATACAGAGACATCCTTGATAAGAATCTATTGCCATCTGACAAGATGCTGAAGATGAAAGGAGGGTGGCCATTTCAGCAAGACAATGATCCCAGATACACAGCCAAGGAAACTCAACTGGCTCCAGAGTAGGAAAATAAAGCTGTTAGAATGGCCCAGTCAGTCACCTGACCTGAATCCAATTGAAAATCTATGGAACGAACTGAAGATCAGAGTTCATAGAAGACACCCTTGAAACCTTCAAGATTTGAAAACAGTTTGTGTGGAAGAATAGGCTAAAATCATTCCTGAGCAATGCCTGTGCCTAGTTTCTCCATACAGGAGGTGTCTGGAAGCTGTTATTACCAACAAAGGCTTTTCTACTAAATATTAAATGAATTTCACCAAGCGTGTTCAATATTTATTCCCTGTGTCATTTCCCTTTACTAAATATAACTTGTTTTGTGAACACAGTTGCACTGATTTCTTTGTAGGTATGGATTATTTAAGTTTTTACTGATATCTTGTGAAAATGTCAGGTCAATGGCTCCATCAGAAATATGTTTAATGAGAAAAATGTTGACCTGTTCAATACTTATTTTCCCTGCTGTACATCCAAGTCAAGAAAGAAGAAATGCTTGCTAAGGATCAGATAGCTCTTCTGCAGTTTACAGAGAATCCAAGCTGCTGGATGTGCAACAAAACTTGTGACACGTGCTTGGCTACTTGTTCTGACAAACTTACAATCAATGCAATGCAAGGAACTGTATGTCTTTTTTTTTCCTCAATGAAGCAAGCACACCCATGACACATTTCAAGAAGGTGTGAGTGAGAAACTGAACAGGAGTACACAGTATTCATACACCACTCCCTTGGGGGCAAACCTGATATACGGTACAGGTCCACCGGATCCACTGTTTCTCTGTTTCCTTTTCAGTGTCTATGTGAAACGCAGTACAAAACATTTGGCTCTGGTGTGGTGAGATTCGGATCAATTCAGTTCAATTTTTCTAACTTTATGCAAATGAGATCCAGCATCCAGGACTGTCATTCTGAACATTTAAACCAACAGTTGTTGATGTCAAATAATGACAGATTCATTAACTGCACCTGCTATTTCTCACCTCAAGTTTTAGTACAGGGATGTCCAATCATGTGCCATGGAAGGCCAAGACCCTGCAGGCTTTAATTCCAACCAGTGCCTTCAGCGGCAGATTCCACTGAATTTCTTCCAACTGATTGCTGATAAGTGAAAACACCTGCTGAAGAGACTGGGTAGGAGAGAAAACCTGCAGGGTCTTGGACCTCCATGGCACATGATTGGACACCCCTGTCTTAGTAGAAACAATTTCCACTGGTTTGTTTTAAAGATACCAGACAAAGTTTGACTCACAGTCTGTCAGTATAGATGTGTAGTGGTTAGCACTATTGCCTCACAGTAATAAGATCATGGGTTCAAATCCACCAGCCAGCGGGGCCTATTTGTGTGGAGTTTGCAAGTTCTTGGTATACTTGTTTACTCTGGGTGCTCTGGTTTCCTCCCACATTCCAAAAAGATGTAAGTTAGGATAACAGGAGACTCTACAGTGGCCCTAGGAGTGAATGGTGAAGGGATTGGCGCCTCACCGTGGCTGCCTCATCCAGTTGACTGGATGTCTCTGAATTTCCCATCTGGGATTAATAAAGTATACCAAATATTGTCTGGGAGCTCAAATCAGAGGAAGACTGGATGCGTTGACCGATCAAGTGCAGCCTTTGTGTTCTCAGCAGCAGGACCAATAAGAGCCTTGCCCCTAGGAAGTAGCTTTTTGACAACTGGCTTTGCACTATGTCAATCATTATCTGGTTACACCTCACCTGATTATGCCTCATCCCCGCATTCAACGCATGACCCCCTGCAATTCCTTGTGACAAAAAATGGACCAGTGGACACGTACCAATTCTTCTGTGATCTGGGAGGATCACAATGTGAGAGAACGCATGAACTAATCCACATTGCAAGCCCAATCCCCAAGGCTCACTGTAGTGAACAGCTCTTTGAGCATGAGCATTGTGAATCCATCAAAACCTGACTTTCTTCTTTCTTCCAAATCAGCAATGTCCAGTTAGAAAACATCTCCACAGAGGAATACCTGGGCAGCATCTTCTCACCTGACTTCAACCTAGAATATGAGATCTAGAATCGGATATGCCTAGCCTCCTCCACTTTTGGCAAGTTAAACAAAATGATGTTTCAGAACAGAGACCTAACCACTACCACCAAGGTCAAGGTTTATATTGCAATGACCCTTTCCATCCTTTTATATGGCTCTGAGACCTGGACTACTTACAGCAGTGTTTCCTCTGGCTAAAAGACCTTGGCACAGTGGCAACATATTTTTCCCCGAGGATGGTGGGGGGGGGGGGCAGTAAACATACCGGAATATTTTAATTTTATACATTTCTTTTTAAAATTTTACACAGTAACGTTGCATATGGAACTTACCATTTGAAGTACTGTACAACCGAGGTTTGAATATTGGGCCAGTTGGGGTCCCACCCAGACATCCTGTGTTTAGACTTTTTAGTGGTGTTATCCTTCTCTCTATCCTCTGCCTGAATACTTTTCTCTCCTTGGCTCCTCTCTTCTGTCTCATCTTGCCCTCTCTGAGCTCTGTCTAATTTAGGTTCTCTCTCTGTCTATGGTGGTATACAAACAGGTTAGAAAATATCAAGTGTCATGTTTTGTCCTGCAGGATTTTTTTGTCATGGTTTACATAAATGAAAAAAAAATGTGTATTTTTTGTATTTTTATTCTAGTGTTTCTTTTTTTCTGTCAGGAACCGAGCCGGCTTGGTTTCCCCCGGCTCTGTCCTGGCCGCTCTATGGGTATGTGTCACATTGTATGTATGTTAGTATGTATTTCTGTGTGCTTTGCCGTGCCCATAGCCACTGCCTTCTGGCCGGAAGCGGGGAGGCAGCCTCTTGCGCTCACACTGGAGTGAGCGCTGTCTGTCTGCCGGTTGGACAACGCCCCCTCTCTATTGCTACCAGCTGTTCCCACTCCCGTATGCCATCTTCCCGCTCCACCTTTTCTCTCCGGCTACCTCTGAGCCTTCATCTAGGGTCGCCAGAGAGGGTGTGTCACTGCCAGAGGTCGCCAAGGGTCCGGTCCTGCCGAAGGAGGACGTCGCTGCTCCAGTCCCTCCTGCCAGGGTCGTCAGGGCTCCACCCATCGATCATCTCCTCAGCCTGGTGCTCCTGTGGGTTGGCCCGCTCACCGTGGGTGCAGCTTTGGCCCAATTGGGGCCCACCGCGGATGCAGCTGAGCCTCAGCCGGAGGTTGCCGCAGGTGCAGCTGAGCCTCAGCCGGAGGTCACCGCGGGTGCAGCAAGGCTCCCGCTGGAGTCCATCGTGGGTGCAGCAGAGCTGGCCCGGTCGGGGGCCATCGTGGGTGCAGCGGAGCTGGCCCGGTCAGGGTCCACCGCAGGTGCTGTGGCGGACCACCCTGAGGATGCCGTGGAGGTCCCCTCTCCTCAATCCGGTTACCCACCAGTGAGCCTTCCGATGGGTAGGCCGCCTCCTGCTTCACCCCTTTGGTCCTGGTGGCTGAGCAATGCTGGCTGGCCACCAGAAGAATTGACTCCCCGGGTCTGGTGGCCCATGTTTTCTGGCAGGCTGCCGGATCCCGTCCACCAGACCTTCTGCTAGGCCTGGGACTCTGGGCAGCCTCCTGAGCCCCAACGCCCGTGGACTTGGGGGGGTTAGTTGAGGTCCCTGGGCGGGGTGTTTGTTCCCACCTTTCCTGTTCCCCCTACCCCCCACCCGGGTTCGTGTTGTTTGTTCCTGTTGGGGGGGGGGGCTCTGGGATGTTACTTTGGGTGTCTGGGTATCCACCCCTTAAAGAGGGAGCTCTGTCAGGAACTGAGCAGGCTTGGTTTCCCCCGGCTCGGTCCTGGCCGCTCTATGGGTACGTGCCACATTGTATGTATGTTAGTATGTATTTCTGTGTGCTTTGCCGTGCCCATAGCCACTGCCTTCTGGCCGGCAGCAGGGAGGCAGCCTCTTGCGCTCATGCTGGAGTAAGCGCTGTCTAACTGTCTGCCGGTCGGACCACGCCCCCTCTCTATTGCTACCAGCTGTTCCCACTCCCGTATGCCATCTTCCTGCTCCTCGCCCAGGTGTAACCAATTTGTGAAACCAGCAATGCATGTTCTTAAGGAGCCTGTCTCCAGTCATGCATTGCTGGGTCATTGTACTAGACATGCGGTCGTTAATCGCTGTATGATAGTCAAGGTCATTAAAGGATCGTGTTTCTCTCGGTGCCTTATTTGGACTTACTCGGACAGCTCCAGCTCTGTGAGTATTAACTGTGTGTGTTTTTCCTGGTGGTCCTCACCCTAAGACTGCTGAGTGTCCTGGAGGACTCCTTAAGCATCTGAGGAAACTATTGTTGAAACTATGTGTTAGTATCTTGGTGTTTAATAAATGTGTGTGGTGTAAAAGCCTGCGCGTAAATCCTCATCCTTTTTCTCCTCCTCCGTGCGCTATGGAGAAGCACACGGGGAGCTTGTGACATTTTTCATTGAGAGAGTAGGGAAGGGAAAGAAACATTCATAATAGTAATGTACTCACGCATACTTAAATTATATGATCAGGTGGGTATAGTAATCAGAAATTCTACTCCTGTAAAAGCAGTGCTTTGAAATTAATAATTAAAAGTAGACAACCAAAAATTTCTCGTAGAGTTAAGGGTGCAAAGGGCACCCACTTAAAAACTTGAGCAACGACTTCAGTCTTGACGGTTTGAGGTTTTTCTCAAAAATTTGTAACATTTTTCTTATAGTTATCTACTTTTCTCTGTAAATCTATCTAAAGTTGAAACCATGTTCCTCAAATTTGTAATTTCCTCTTGTAAAACTGACTTTAATTGTACATTTGAAACTTTATTATAAATTTGTGGATTATTTTATGTCTAATTTTTGTCTGTTTTTTTAAAATAAAATTAGTTTTTTTTTTTTAGATAAATTTGAAACAGACTGTGGTAATTTTTTTTTTACTTTTTCCTTATAACAATTTACATTTTTGACCATAATTTTGCAGTCAGAACAGAACAATAATTTAACTCTGATTACAAAGAAAAAATATTAATAAAATTGTATTTAATGAAATAAATTAACTTAAATGACCAAGGATGCTGTTATTTCTGTTATAATATTTCTTTGGTTCCAAGGTTGTCATAGCCAGGAGCGGCACTGGGGTTAAGCTCCCAGTGCTTATAAAATGCTCCTTATGGCGTGCGTCTCAAAAAGCCTCTAAGTCCAACTCCTAGCCTGCACATGTGGTTTAGTTTCTAAGCCCGGCGGAACTGCTTTTACTAATAGGAGAAGGGGCGAGGGCGGATTTCTGGCGCCTTAAAACCAGATGCTTCGGGTAGATGGTGGCCCGTTAACCTGGGAAGGTAGCCCATTTAGGGGAAGGTAAACCCTGATTTCAAACCTCCGCTGCCTTGCGGCATACCCGGTCATGGGAAAGGCTTCGGGAGTCAACCCTGAGGAAAAATCCAGAGTCGGAGTCCCTAAGGTAGTTCTCTGTTGTGCTCAACATCATTCTGGCAGCTCCTGCGACGGCACTGGTGCCAAAGTGTAGCAGCTCTGCTGTTCCTTTGGATTCATCAGTGACGTGGAGAGGGGGGACATGCTGTATGGGCAACATCTTGTCTTCCATATCTTCCTGCCCAGGCTTGAATCTTACCAACGCCCAACGCTGGAAGGTAGAACACCGGATCACTGGAGAGGACACTTCAGCTTCACCTTCGGCGTAGACAAAACATGGGGAATGACAGTTACCGGTTATAAGCCACCGCTCAACTGACGTAGAGCGTGGCGCCAGGGGTTGTTCCCGACGGTGGGAGGGATCATTTGATCTTACTGGACAGCTACCGCCCACCTCAAGCTGGGCAGCCCCCAGCCAAAAAGGTGTTGTCCCGCCACAGCCTGCTTTCCTCATTGGGTGCATGGGAATGAGGTGAAGTCCGAACGGCAGGCTGAGAACCTTCACACCAGGCAAGACAAAAAAACAAAAGAGACCAACTCTAAAACTGGGAACTTGGAACGTCCGCGCTATGATGACAGGACTAGCTGCTAACCTCAAGGACATCAGCAACACCAGGAAGACTGCCGTCATCAATAATGAGCTGAAGAGACTGGAAGTGGATATCGCCACTCTCCAGGAAACACAGCTGGCTGACGCAGGCACGCTGAGAGAGAAGGACTACACATTCCACTGGCAGGGAAAGGACAGCGACGAACACAGGGAACAAGGAGTGGGCTTCGCAGTGAAGAACTCCTTGCTGAAGATGGTGGAACCGGGCAGCAATGGCTCTGCACGACTCCTCACCCTCCGCCTTAACACCACTCAAGGCCCAGTCACCCTCGTCAGTGTATATGCCCCAACACTGACAGCCACACCAGAGGCAAAAGACGAGTTCTACGAGAATCTCGCAACAACTGTCAGGATCATCCCCAACTCTGAACAACTCATTCTCCTTGGAGACTTCAATGCCAGAATGGGTGCTGACCATGACTCCTGGCCCTCCTGTCTTGGACCATTCGGCATGGGCAGAATGAACGACAATAGACAGCAGCTGCTCGAGTTCTGCACACATCATGATCTGGGTATCACAAACTCGTTCTTCAAGACCAAGCCCCAACACAAGGTTTCCTGGCGACATCCGCGCTCAAAGCACTGGCACCAGCTGGACTTGATCCTGACCAGGCGCACCTCACTGGAGAACGTGCTAATCACCCGCTCATTCCAGAGTGCAGATTGTGACTCAGACCATTCATTGGTGTGTTGCAAGGTCAAGCTGCAGCTGAAGAAATTCCACCGCGCCAGACAGCCTGGAAAGGCACGGATTGACACCAGCAAGATGGCCCAACCAGAACTTGTCGAGCAGTTTGCCTCCACCTTTGTGAAGGAACTTGGTGAACCACAAGAAGGAGAGGCCGCAAAGCAGAAGTGGGAAGAGCTGCGAAACATCATTCACCGTACAGCCTTGGCTATCTTTGGGAGGAAGACCTCGAAGTCACAGGACTGGTTTGATGCCAAGTCGACCGTGATGACCCCCGTCATTGAAGCCAAGCGCTCAGCACTTGCTGAGTACAAGAAGTGCCCAAACGAGAAGAATCTCCAGATCCTCAGGGCTGCGAGAAGCAAAGTTCAGCAGACTCCTCGTCGCTGCGCCAATAAGTACTGGACTCAGCTCAGCCAAGACATTCAAACTGCTGCCATAATAGGGAACATCCGTGGTATGTACGACGGCATCAAGAAAGCACTTGGTCCGGCTCAGAGCAAGATGGCCCCCCTCAGATCCTCCACTGGGGAGATGATCACAGAAAAGAACAAGCAGATGGAGAGATGGGTGGAGCACTACTCCAACCTTTACTCCAGACAGAACACTGTGACACCGTCAGCCCTTGATGCCATCGATTGTCTGCCATCCATGGATGAACTTGACGCCAAGCCAACCATCGACAAACTCAGCAAGGCCATTGATAGCTTGACCGCTGGCAAGGCACCTGGCAATGACGGCATACCCCCCGACCTGATCAAGCACTGCAAGACCGCCCTACTGCTGCCATTGCATGACGTCCTCTGCCAGTGCTGGAAGGATGGTGCCATGCCACAGGACATGAGGGACGCCAAGATCATTACCCTCTACAAAAATAAAGGGGAGAGAAGCGACTGCAACAACTACAGAGGCATCTTCCTCCTCAGCATTATTGGCAAAGTCTACGCACAAGTTGTCCTCATTCGTCTACAGAAGCTTGCCGAACGTGTCTACCCCGAGTCTCAGTGTGGCTTCCGCGCTGGGCGATCGATGGTGGACATGATATTCTCCATCCGTCAACTCCAGGAGAAGTGCAGAGAACAGAACATGCCCCTGTACGTCGCCTTCATCGACCTCACCAAAGCGTTCGATCTGGTCAGCAGAGAGGGCTTTTTCAAAATCCTGCCAAAGATAGGCTGCCCACCAAAGTTGCAAAGCCTCATCGAATCGTTTCACACCAACATGCAGGGGATGGTGCAGTACGACGGCAACGTCTCAGAGCCATTCAATATACACAGAGGAGTGAAACAGGGCTGTGTACTTGCGCCAACCCTCCTTGGTATTTTCTTTGCTATGCTCCCGAGGCATGCCTTCAGCACAGCAACAGAGGGAATCTACCTGCATACAAGATCTGACGGCGGGCTTTTCAACCTCGCCTGCCTGAAAGCCAGAACCAAAGTATGTGAGGCTCTAATCAGAGATATGCTGTTCCCAGACGATGCTGCAGTCGCGACCCACACACAGCAGGAGCTTCAGACCCTGATGGACCGCTTCTCCCAGGCATGCATGGACTTCGGGCTTACCATCAGCCTGAAGAAGACTAACGTCTTGGCGCAAGGCACGGAAGCACCACCAACCATCACCATCGACGACTACGAGCTGGAGGTCGTGAATCAGTTCACGTACCTGGGGACCACGATCAGCAGCAACCTCTCCCTTGATACAGAGATCGACAAGAGGATTGGAAAATCAGCCTCCACACTCGCTCGCCTCACCACACGAGTGTGGGAGAATCCCAAACTCTCTGTCAAGACCAAGATGGCAGTGTACAATGCCTGCGTCATCAGCACACTGACAGCACGTGGACAACATACGCCCGGCAGGAAAAGAGACTGAATTCCTTCCACTTGCGCTGCATTCGCCGCATCCTGGACATATCCTGGCAGGACAAAGTGCCCAACACAGAAGTCCTGTCCCGCGCCGGCCTTCCCTCCATGTTCACTCTACTCAGAATCAGAATCAGAATCAGAATCAGAATCAGAAAAGATTTATTGCCAAGTACATTAACAGATCACTGATAACATACGAGAGAATTTGACTTGACACAGAAAATGAACCTGCATTTCCAGTGACACGGCTGCATCGGGGACGCGCCTGCCAACAGGATAGAGGGTACAGATAGCATAAGAATAAGAATAATACAAGGAACAATAGGAAGGAGCAAAAAAATCATTGATTCAGAATACTGGTTGCATAATCAATCAATATTATGATTACAAGGAAAAAAAAGCTCTCAATGCACATTCGCGGACAAGTTTCACAGGACACAGGACACAAGAGAGCAGTGTGTGTATCTTTATTTCAGTTTGTGGATCAATATGTGTGCACTGTTGATGCAAAGTGTTGTGATAATAGGAGAACAACAAGGGCACTTGGCAGGAGATGTTTTGTCTGGCTGCTCGCCAATCGTCCTTGCGATTATCTGAGCAGGTGCTGTCCAAGGCCTTGTGCTCGTTGTTTTGAAAACACAGACTGCAGACAGCCAGGAGGAATTTTCATGGGGAAATTGGGCCAAATAGGACTGATCACAGAGAAGGAGCTTTTTATTTCTTCTGTAGATTCAGTACTTAATCCTTCATTGCGGGGCTTTGAGTCCGTCGTGGATAGACCTGAGCGTGAACATGATGTAATCCACCTTCCGAGACAGTTCTCCATTTGTCGCTATCAGGGTCTTCTCCAATTTTTCAATTTGACAGATGCACCTCGCCTGGCCAGCATTTTGATAGGTTGTATCCATCTTCAGCAATTTGCGGTACACCAGGACAATCCCAGTTCCAATCAGAAAGATCCCGATCACCATTATTACGAAGACATACAAATCTTCAATATCTTCGATAGAGAGATTAGTGAGACACAAGATCCTCCAATTACTTGTGTCACGTAAATAGCCCGCTGGAGCCGTTCCTGCGGGGCAGACAGCTTCCCCCGGAGCACTTTTCCTTGTTGAAAAAATAGTGTCAATTGTGTTCAAAGCCCAGCTTATTAACTCCATAATTTCTTTCGACGGTCGCAGTTAGACGCAGACAGACAACAGCAAGCTGGGATCCAGTAGTTGGGGGGGAAGGAAAAAAAGTCAGAGCAAGAGAGAAGGAAAAAGCGTCTGCTCTCTTGGGAGGGCGGAAGTGAAGCAGGCAGTGCAGGCTGCACTGGCTAGGCCATGTTCACCGTATGGAGGATGACAGAATCCTCAAAGACGTCCTCTATGGAGAACTGGCGAATGGCAGGAGAGCCACTGGCCGCCCACAGCTGCGCTTCAGAGATGTCTGCAAGAGAGATATGAAGGCCCTGGAGATCAACACAGAGCGCTGGGTGGACCTCGCAACGGACCGCTCCAAATGAAGAGGCACCCTGACCAGTCAGCTCAAGGTGGGTGAAGAGAAACTGACTGCTGTAGCAGATGAAAAAAGGACCCGCAGGAAGAACCGCCACAGACCCAGCAGCACGGAGACCATCCACAAGTGCGACCTGTGTGACAGGGACTGCCATTCGCGCATCGGCCTGTTCAGCCACAGGCGGTGTTGTTCCAGCAGAGTAGACATCTAGGATTCTCTTCCATGGTCATCATAGACCGACGGAGGCCAAAGAAAGAAGAAGAAATATTTCTTTATATTTACAGTTTTTTGTTTGTTTGTTTTTTTTCAAAAATCTCCTCACCACCGAGACAGCAGGAAAAACCTCCCTTATTTTGAAATCAAATGTTGACACGTTTAGTTTGTCTGAAAGCTGCTGACAGATTAAAGTCATTGACTTCGAGAATTTCGGTCATCTTAACCTGCCAGGTACATAATACGGAGCTGTAGCGGACTCTAAAGACATAATTCACCACAATATACTATGTTCATGTACAGAATGATCTGTTTAGGCAGTTATAGTTGTGCTCTCAGGCTTTCTCATCAGGCACCTCTCTAGGCAGCCGCTGAAGGACCTCAGTTTAGAGCTAGCATTTTTAGCTGTTGCTTTTCGTCACTGCCGCTGGAGAATAAAAATGGTATGCCTGCTCGTGTGAGAAAAGAGAGAAATTGCCAGTCTCTTCATTCCTGCAATTCCTACAGAACATAACTTAATATTGTAGTGGCTGGTGAAATATATCCTCAGCAAATGATCAGTCCCTTGCCTTTCCCTTGCTGCATATGAATTCTAACCACATCTCTTAGCTAAGCGACTCTTCCATTATTGCTCCCGTTTCCAGCGGGTTAAAACCATGATAAACGCCAGTGCTTACATACCTCTTCTGATTTTTTTCTGCGTTTAAAGTACTTGAACAAACTCATGTTTTTGTCGACAGTTACGCTTAGCGAGACACTGCCTTGCTGACTGAGTCGAGAACTCACGTGGGCGGGGCGCTTCTAAACTCTAAACTCAAATGGATGATGGCCACGCGTGTTGTTCATGTGCGCGCTTGCGGAAAGTCTTTTTTTTGTTGTTTTGTTTTTTTTGTTACTTATTTGTACCCGTAGGTAGATTTGGTTTGCAGTCTGGTGACAAGCCACCGGCTGCCGGTCGCTGCGTGCGTGAGCGCCCTAAACCTACATGTTTTTGGTATGCGGGAGGAAACCGGAGAAATCCCGGAGTAAACCCACGCAACACAGGGAGAACATGCAAACTCCACACAGCTCACTGTTGGTCGGGGGCTGGGATCGAACCCACGATCTCATGATCCCCGCGATCCCCCGGCCGAGGGTAAACTGTGCTGCCACAGTGCTAAACCACTGTGCCACCGTGCATTGCTTTATACGGTATATCTTTCTTAATAAAATCATATCGCCTTGGGGTGGCAGTACAATTTCTGGCGAGGCAGGCTGCCACAGAGAAATGTTACCAGAGGAAACCCTGTACAGACATCACATAAGAAGATTGGAAGCATTCCACATCCAGTCCTTACGATCCATTCTTGGAATTATATGGAAAGATAAAATTCCACACACAACCATTCTCACGAGGACACACTGCACCAGCATTGAAGCCATGTTAATAGCAAGACTGGGCACGTTTTAAGAATGACAGAAGATTAGCTCTCACACTGGGGAACTAGAAGATGGACAACGGTCAGCTGGGGGACAAAAGAAAAGATATATAGGTAACCTTAAAGGAAACTTCAAGGCATGTAATATTCTCCCAAACCAATTAGAGCAATTGGCCACACACCACTCCCAGTGGTGGTCCACCATCCACAAAGGTGTCACCCATTTTGAAGAGCAAAGGACGAACACCAGAACTCTGAAGCAAACCATGAGACATGCCAGACTCAACAGAGCACCCATCGACCCAGGTGTCAGCATGCCGTGCCCCACCTGTGGTAGAAGGTGCACATCTGAATTCGGACTATGGAGCCACCAGAGATCTCGCCGACCTTAAAACGGACAAAACTACAAGTAGTGAACGTCATCGTCATCTTCTATGACGGACCACCATAAGCAAGGACTCACACATGCATTTCCCATACTTATGTTGCACTGAGTTTACTGAATGTTGGGGAACCATATTTTTTTTTCCAAATATTTGTCCTTGCCCTTGCTTTTTAAACAAATATTTACCACTGAACTCATATCTTTTTCATTTTAAACAGCCTCGGAATACAGCTGGGAAACAGATTATGTTGTGCTTTGTACGTTACCAGTGCAATACTCCCTCTATCCATCCATCTTCTACCGCTTTTCCGGAGGTCCGGGTCACGGAGGCAGCAGTTCAGTCAGAGAAGCCTAGACTTCCCTCTCCCCAGCCACCTGCTCCAGCAATACAGAGAGGATACCAAGGCGTTCCCAGACCAGCTGGGAGACATACTCTCTCCACCGAGTCCTGGGTCTGCCCCAGGGTCTCCTCCCAGTGGGACGTGCCCAAAACACCTCAAGTGGGAGGCATCCAAGAGGCATCCTAATCAGATGCCCATACCACCTCAACTGACTCCTTTCAATGTGGAAGAGCAGCAGTTCTACTCTGAGCCTCTCCCGGATGACTGAGCTCCTCACCCTATCTCTGAGGGTGAGTCCAGCAATCCTACGGAGAAAGCTCATTTCAGCCGCTTGTATCGCAATCTCGTTCTTTCGGTCATTACCCAAAGCTCGTGACCATAGGTGAGAGTAGGAACGTAGATTGACAGCTTTGCCTTAGAACTCAGCTCCCTCTTCACCACAACAGACCGGTACAACATCCGCATCACTGCAGATGCTGCTCCGATCTGTCTGTCAATCTCTCGCTCCATTCTCCCCTCACTCGTGAATAAGACCCCAAGATACTTAAACTCCTCCACTTGGGGCAGGAGCCCACCCTCCAGTGGGCTCACCACCTGCGGGAGGGATCATGGGGGTCCGGTGCTATGTGGATTAGGTGGTGGTCAAAGGCGGAGACCTTGGCGGGCTGATCCCAAGCTTTCTAAACTGGCTTTTGGTACCAGTGCAACACATGAAATTAAAAATACTGCAAGTTGATTTAAAAATGTGTATTGTGTGTAAGATCTGTCCCATAATTCTCTTTTGAAGAATGAAACCAGGATTAGTGTTTGTTTTGGAAGTATGATGAAACAATACAGTACAGTATGCATAGTAACTATGACGAATAGTTGCAGAACATTTAGATCTGTCAAAGATCAAAAGGTTAAAAAAAAGATAAAAAATAATACCAGGAAACTGGTGAAGATTAAAAGATTCCAAGATTTTTGTTTGACAATACTTCTATATGTACAGGACATACAGGAAAATTGAAATGCCATTTCTCTCTCGCTATTAGTGGTGTGTGCAATATATAAGAAAAGAAGAAGTAAAGATGAAAACAAAAATTGGAGTCTATGCACAGTAATGCTACTCGTAGTGCAAATAAAAAAGATAAAACCCAGCAATCCCGTAGTGCAAATAAAGATAAAAATAATAACACCCAGCAATATACAGAAAAAGTAGATAACTGTAATACCTGTAATTGCAAGTTCAATGCGGTAGTGTAGGTGCAGACAGTGACAGACTGGACTTCACATGATCAATATTTCAATAACAGACAGACAGCAGCAGGTATGGCATTTGTGCTAATGGTTGTAGTAAGGTGCAGAGACATACAGCAGCAGATGTAATTACTGTTGGTGTGCCAAGTCTTTCTGTGCAAATAGCTGAGGTAGTTATTGTGTGGGTGAGTGTGTTACGGTCCAGGGGTGGGGGAGGGGGGAGTGGGAAGAGTTCAGGGTCCTGATGGCCTGGTGAACAAAGCTGTTTAGCAGTCTTTTGGAGCGGGCCCAGAGGCTCTGGTACCTTTTTCCCGAGGGCAGAAGGCTGAAGAGGAAGTGTGAGGGGTGGGAGGTGTCGCATGCAATATTGATGGCTCTGCAGGTGTGGTAGATGTCTGAGAGGGGGGCAGAGCGGCACCAATGATCTTGCTGGCTGCATTCACGGTGTGGTGTAGTGTCTTCCAGCAGGAGGCGGTGCCGCTTTCAAACCACACCGTGATGCAGCTGGTGAGGATGCTTTCAATGGTGCCCCGGTAGAATGAGCACATAATGGGGGGTGGGACTCATGCTCTCCTCAGTTTGTGGAGGAAACAGAGGTGAGTTTGAGCCTTCTTGGCTCGTGATGTGGTGTTGTTGGACCAGGAGAGGTCCTCAGAGATGTGCACCCCCAGGAACTTGGTGTAGCTCACCCTCTCCAAACCTGCTCCATCAATGATCACACGGGTATGCTGTGTGTGTCCTCTCCTAAAGTTGACCACAATCTCCTTGGCTTTTCCCACGTTCAGGAAGAGATTATTGTCTTTACACCACTGGACCAGTTGGCTCATCTCATTTCTGTAGTTGACCTCTTCATTGTTTGTGATGAGGCCCACCACCATCGTGTCGTCCGCAAACTTGATGATGTGGTTGGTGCTGTAGGCTGGTATGCAGTCATGGGTCAGCAGGGTGAAGAGCAGAGGGCTGAGCACGCACCCTTGTGGGGCCCCTGTGCTCAGTGTGATGGTCTTGGAGGTGTTGCTGCCAACCCGCACATTCTGTGTCCTCCCTGTGAGAAAGTCCAGCACCCAGTTACACAGAGAGGTTTTGAGTCCCAAGTGTCTGAGTTTTTGTATTAGGTGCTGGGGGATGCAGAACTAAAGTCCAAGAACAGCATTCGCACATAGGAATTCTTTGAGTCCAGGTGGGTGAGTGCTGGATGGAGAGCAGCAGCAATGGCATCTTCTGTGGATCTGTTTGAACTGTATGCAAACTGAGATGGGTCATGGGAGGGAGGGTGGACTTGATGTTCTGCATGACCAGCCGCTCGAAGCACTTCACTATGATAGAGGTCAGTGCTATGGGCCGGTAATCATTGTAGCTGGATAGGCTTCTTTGGGACTGGTATTATGGTAACAGTTTTGAAACATGTGGGTCAACAACTTGACTCAGGGAGAAGTTGAAAATGTCGGCCAGGACATTCTTGAGCTCCTCCACACAATCCTTCAGAACGTGATCTGGTATGTTGTCTGGTCCTGCTGCCTTGAGTGGGTTGATCCTGGAGAGGGTCCTCTTCACGCTAGCCGGATCCAGACTTACGGCCTGCTCGTCTGGGGGAGGAGTGGTCTTCTGTGCTGATGTGCCGTTTTGTGCTTCAAAGTGGTCAAAGAAATCATTTAAGTTGTTAAGCAGTGTGATGTCACTCACACAGGTCTGAGGTGGAGGTTTGTAGTTGGTGAGGGTCTGTATGCCACGCCAGAGACAACGTGCATCTCTGGCATTGCTGAAGTGGCCAGATATTTTCTTGCCGTACTGTTGTGTTGCCTCCTTGATACCATGGGACAAGTTGGCTCTAGCTGTTATTAGTCCTGCAGTGTCACCGGCCCTGAAGGCTGTGTCCTGAGTCCTCGGGAGCCTGTGGACCTCTGCTGTCATCCATGGCTTCTGGTTGGTACAAACAGTGACAGTTTTGCAGTGAGTGACATCATCAGTGCATTTAGCTATGTATGCTACAACAACCTCAGTATACTCCTCTATGTATGTTTGTGTGTCCATGGTGAGTGGCTGCATGCTTGAAAGTGTCCCAGCCTGTAGTGCTGAAGCAGTCTTTCAGAGCATCTGAGGCCCCCTCTGGCCACACACGTACCTGCTTTTTTGTTGGTCTGATGGCTTTCACTCTGGGTCTGTCTGCAGGCCTTAGCAAGATGGTGATGTGATCAGAGAGACCCAGGAGGGGATGGGGGAAGGCTCTGTATGCTTTCTTGTGAGTTGTGTACACCAGGTCCAGCAAGCTGTCTCCTCTTGTTGGAAAGTCCACATGTTGGTGTAGTTTTGGTAGGAGGGCCTTTAAACCTGCATGGTTGAAGTCTCCTGTTGTGATGAGGAATCAGTCTGGATGTGCTGTTTGTGTCTCGCTGATGGCCTGATAGAGTTCATTTAGTGCTGTACTCCTCTTGCCAATGGCGGTGGGTGGGACATACACGGCGACTAGCTAGATAGATGTAATTTCTCTTGGTAAGTAGAAAGGTCGGCACTTGATGATCATAAACTTACCAAAATCTTTGCTTTCATTCTATGAATTTACTGCAAAGTCACTGCTGCTTTCTTTTCAGGGACAACACACTAAAACTGTCAGATTGTGAGGAATGTACCCTGAAGTCAAGATGTCAAGCTATTTCATCCGGAGCAAATACATATTCTCTGCCAGCTCACATACATGAATAATTCATAAATTGCTCCTCCATCAATGATTCTATTTTGCATTACTGCTGCTGATTATAAGAGTGAAGTGCATGTAATTAGCTGTTGAGCAACAGCACACCAGCTGAAAATGGATTTTTTGCATTCAGTATTTTAACCATTCTGTTGATTACTGATTAGATTAATGGTGGGTGTTTTTTCTGGGAACCAACCTTGATTTCTGGAGAAATGTTGGAAGACTTCAGAACAAGAAACATTGACCACCTGCCCAACTTCAGCTCTCAGCCAGCAGCCAATCTCATCCCACTCTGTTTTACAGCCTGCAAACACAGACAGGTGGAGTAGTGGGGTCAGCCTTCTATCAACAAAACACAAATACAGCATTTCACGGTAACTTATTGTTTTGACAAGGAGCAGGAATGTATTTGAAACTTATTATTTTAAGCACAGGCAGGAAATGAATGCAAATGTGCCAAGTTATCTATATCCCAGACTTTCAAATTATGTGTAGATTGCTATGTGTACATATAAACTCAATGTTGTATGGACATGTTGGTACAGTAGATATGGGTTTGTTAGATAATAAATTATTTAATGGCTTCTTTAAATACTGGACCATCAGGACAGAGTTTCTCAGTATGGCCTGATTAGCCCACACCAATGTCACCAAAAGCCTTCACTTCTCTCCATACTGTTGAAACCAGATGTTTACATACACTGTCTAAAAATACACCTTTATAACCTTTTTCTCACCGTCTGACATTAAATCAGACTAAACTTTTTCTGTTTTAGGTCAGTCAGGATTACCAAAATTATTTCTATTTGCTAAGTAATTTTTATATTCGATAAATAATTTTTAGAGAATTTTTATTATGTTCTTCAAAGTCAGAAAATTACATACATGTCCTTTGTATTTGGTAACCTTGCCTTTAAACTGTATGACTTGTCAAACATTTTGGGTATCCTTCCACAGTTCTGGACCATTTCTCCTGTTCCTGTGTGCATTTGCAAACTGTAATCTGTTTTTTGTTGTTGTTGTTGATTTTGGAGTCCTACAGGGCCTGAAATGTGGAAAGGCAGCAGGATACGACAACATCTTCCCAGAATTCATGAAAAATCTTGGCCCCCGAGCCCTAACCTGGTTGACACAACTCTACACAAGGATCATACAAACAAACTCGATCCCAAAGAAATGGCGGACAGCAAAGGTCATTGCCATACCAAAACCTGGCAAAGACCACAAACTACCAGCAAGCTACCGCCCAATCTCCCTACTCAGCGTTCCTTATAAAATCATGGCACGCCTAATACTGCAACGTATTTTTCCAGGAATAGAGGAAATTCTAAGTGTGGATCAAGCAGGTTTCCGCAAGGACCGCAGCACAGGAGAACAAGTACTGGCCCTAACCACCTTCATTGAAAATGGCTTCGAGAGCAGACTGAAGACAGGGGCTGTGTTTCTCGATCTTACAGCCGCCTATGATACGGTCTGGCACAAAGGCCTCCTCCTGAAACTTACAAAGGTGATCCCTGCCTGGGCAACAGCAATTATAAAAACCCTGCTGACCAACCGAAGGTTCAGAGTCCACCTCGGTCAGAACACAAGCGCATGGAGAATGCAGAAAAACGGACTCCCACAAGGCTCAGTTCTAGCTCCAACCCTGTTCAACCTCTACATAAACGACCTGCCCACTACAAAATCCCGCAAATTCATCTATGCAGACGACATCTGTTTGGCACTCCAAGCACCAGACTTTGAGTCACTGGAACGGGTGCTCACGGAAGATCTTGCCAAACTGGACCTGTTCTGCAAAACCTGGCACCTAAAACCAAGCCCAGCAAAAACCGTCTCCAGTGTATTCCATCTCCATAATGTAAAAGCTGCCAGAGAACTAAACATCCACCTGAGCGGACTCAAGCTTAAGCATGCCTCGAATCCAACCTACCTTGGAGTGACCCTTGACAGGACCCTATCCTTCAAGGAACATTTAAAGGGGACGGCTGCTAAGGTGAAGGCACGAAACAACCTGCTCTGCAAGCTCACTGGTGCAAAATGGGGGGTGGCAGCCTCCACCCTGTGCACCTCAGCACTGGCCCTTTCATACTCTGTAGCAGAATATTATGCCCCTGTCTGGTCCAGGTCATCCTACACACACCATGTAGACACCCAGCTCAACACAACCATGAGAACCATAACTGGGACAATCCACTCAACACCACTCCCCTGGCTCCCTGTACTGTCAAACATAGCCCCCCCCCACACATCCGGCGAGCAGCACTAACTGAAAGGATGCTTCAAAAAGCCAAAGACTCTCCTCATTTACCAATCCATGCAGATATCTACACCCCACCCACTGCCCGACTTCCATCCAGACGACCGATTTGGAAAAACCCTCCCCCAGCTGATTTCACCATCCAGACAGCTTGGCAAGAGGAATGGGAGACCAAGGAGGTCCCAAACAAACACCTGATGACAAACCCCAACCAACAGGTCCCGGGCACCAACCTCCCAAGGAGACAGTGGTCTACACTCAATCGCTTCAGGACTGGACATGGCCCCTGCTTGGCCAGCCTTCACAGATGGGGCAGTAGCCCTAGCCCACTGTGCGCATGTGGAGAGGAGCAAACAATGGAACACATCATAGAGGCTTGCCCGCTCCAAAGACTGGAAGGAGGATTACACACCCTCCATACAGCAAACCAGGAGGCAACTGCTTGGCTTGAGGACTTTGCATTCGCTAAATAAATAAATAAATAAATAAATTTTGGAGTAATGGTTTCTTCCTTGTTGAGTGGCCTTTCAACCCATGTTGGTACAGGACTCATTTCACTGTGGATAATGGCACTTTTTTACTAGGTTCAGCCAGCATCTTCACAAGGCCTTTTGGTTTTGTTCTGGAATTGATGCACACATTTTGCATCAAAACATGTTCATCTCTGGGACACAGAACCCATCTCCTTCCTGAGCAGTATGATGGCTGGTTACTCCCATGGTGTTTATATCTGTGTACAACTGTTTGAACAGATGGTTGTGGCACCTTCAGGTATTTGGAAATTGTACCCAAGGATGAACCAGACTTATGGCGGTCCACAGTTCTCTTCCTGATATCTTGGATGATTTATGTTGATTTTCCCATGACGGCACACAAAGAAGCAGTGTGTTTGAGGTGTGGCTTAAAATACATCCACACGTGTGCCTCCAATTAACTCATATGTTGTCAATTAACCTATAAGAAACTCCAAAGGCACAACATGATCATCTGGGCTTTCCCATATTGTTAGAAAGTACAGCAATCTTAAGCTATGGTCACAAATACCCTTACGAATGGCTGTGAACACCGTACAAACAATTTTTGAGCCATTTCGTATGGCCTTCTTAAGGCAGTCATAGGAGAATCCAGCATTCAGACCAGTCGTAAGTTTGTGGTTAGGTCGATGGGCCTGTCCAAGATTTCTACGAACGCCCCACAAAAATCCCTCTTTGTAGGGCAGCCGTAAGAACGCTATAGGAACAACGTAAGAACTACGCAAGATGTTGGCTGTAGGTATGCCTCAAGAACCCCTTAAGTTGTTCTTGAGAACACCTAAAGTTGTTCTTGAGGGCCCCTTACAGCGGTTGCTAAGCTACAGTCACAAAGATTCTTATGAGCCATGGATTTGTAAGAATATTTTAGCTCCTATGAATTCTGGAGTTTGCAGACATTCGTGGAGGGGGACATAGTTTCTTATGGCTTCAATTCGTAAGAGCAACTTGAGGCATTCTTGAGAAATGAGGTGGTTTTCTGTCGCACAATGGCTGTGGAGTTCTGGCATTCTTGGGTGCCTTGGGATCTTCCTACGGCATACTTACTGCAATCTTATGAAAAAATTTTGTTCAAATCACGCCAGTCTCAAGTCATTAGTAGGAAGATCTTACGGCTTTTGGCACATTTTGTCGGCAAAAATGTTGCATGAATGGTATACATCCGCTTTATGAGTGCCTCACTACTGCCTTACACACGTACAAATTGGCATTTCCTATGACCACTGTAAGATGTTCTCAAGAACAACTTAAGGTGTTCTCAAGGCATACTTACGGCCAACATCTTACATAGTTCTTATGCTGTTCCTAAGGCCTTCATACAGCAGCCTTATAATAAAGGGTTTTCATAGAAATCTTGGACATGACCATTGACCTGGCCACAAACTTACGAACAGTCTACGAACGCTGGATTCTCCTATGGCTTCCCTAAGAAGGTCGTACGAAATGGTCCAAAAATTGTTTGTACGGTGTTCGCAGCCGTTCATAAGGTTATTTGTGATCATAGTTTAAGGCGATAATGAGGCGCTGATAAGGTGGAAGCATGTCATTCGTGCAATATTTGTGCCGACAAAAAATGTGACAAAAGCCATAATCCTTGGATTAGCCATAAGCCATAAGCCTTGGAGATCTTAAGTCATAAGATCTCCAAGTGAGTTGACCCATTTGGTGATACAAAGTGTTCGACTCTGATGGAGCGTTCAATCCCTAAAATGGATGGTATACAGGCAAATGTGTCCTTTCCTGCAAAATGCTACCAGTCCACATGGCTGGTCACAATGGACCTCACAAATCAAACACCTTACAGGTGATACTAAATTGGGCAAGCCAAATAGGAATGTTTTTATTGACATGGCTACACAATCTGTGAACTCTTTATTCTTTCAATATCTTGCTGCTGAAATGGAAACAGAACAACCAGAAGCAGCTGTTTCATGGGTTTCACCTTGTCAAAATAAAAATCAGAATTGAGCAAAAACAGGATAACTGTTCTTTTTTATTATTTATTTATTTTATTGTTTTGGTCACAGCTAGATGTAAGAGTTACAAAAGTTACAAAAAAAACATCATATATCTGAGTTCAGGTTTTCTTTGAGCTCAGATCCTCACTTTATTGTTAGTTTTGTTTGTCTGATTAGGGTTTTCCTGTGAGTTTTCTGTATGTATTGTTTGGGTTTTCTTTCACTTGTGCCCCCACTTTTCCCAGACACTCCCTTCCACTGCCCACAGCTTCCCCTTCAGCTCAGCTGTGGGCAGCTGGTTAATTAGATGCCTACTCGCTCATGATTCACACCTGCAGCTCATTTATGTGTGTATTTAAGCACTGCCGTTTTGTATTGGTAACTCTCCTCTGCACCAGAGCTCTGCCTGCTCTGGTGAAACCTCTCTATAAGTATTCCTGGGTGCTTACCAGTTTGCATGTTGGAGCACTTAGTGTTATTCTTTATCTGTCCCTTGCTCACCAGTTGCTTTCGGAGTGCTCAATGTTTATTCTTTTTTTTTTTTTTTTTTTGCTTGCCAGATAAGTTTGATGGAGTGCCTTGTGTTTTTTCCCTTTCCTGTAATAAATTACACTGACACTATCCTGTGTGTGGTTCTGTCCATCTGCTCCGTAAGAGCATTTATGACACATGTGCCTTTACAGTTCGTATTGTGTTAATTTATTGAAAACTCAATGTAATAATCTCTATAAAACAAACATTACAAAAGCAACAGCTAAAAGGGATAAATAAGTGTAAATATGAAAAAAGTTAAATGCACTTCTGGCAGTGACCAAAACACTAAAATGAAAACAACTAATGAAATCTGATCCATTATCCTGTTTTGGCTCAATTCCTTTTTTATTTTGACAAGGCCAAAACAAAATATGTCTGTTTTTGTTTTAGAAATGAACTACTGAAAGAACAAAGAGTACATGGATTCTATACAAAATCTTTTTTCTTGATAAAACTCATTTCACTTTTAATACCACAAGTTTCTGTTTACTCTTAAGTTAGTTCCAGGAATGTTGGAGGTCCACACAAAGAGGCCAGAATGATGTCCCCTCTGTGCTAATAGTGTTTCAGTAAAACAAGCTTAAAACTCTGACTCTCTCACTACTTGTTACGAACATCAACCCAAAATAATGCATGCATTAATTTCCTCATATAAATGATGCAATATGTTTAGAGATAAAAGTTTGGCTATACTATGTATATGACCAAGCTCGCCATGGTATATGGGTGCAGCCAGTCTTTAATCTTACCAGATTCACCAGCTCAGGTATGGTGAGAGCTGCCCACCTTATGTCGGAAATCCAACTCTTTTTTTTTTTATGTCGTTTGCTTTATGTACAAATGCACATTTTTTGATGGGTAGAATATATTCATTAGGTACATTTTTTTTTAGTGAGATCAGGTTGCAGTGGCACATTCCATTTGCAGTTCCAGCTGTGGAGTCATAAAGTCAGATGATCCCAGACAGCTCTTGGAAGGCTTTAAGGCCTTTTTCATCGCAGTCATAGCTGCATATATGCATGTCAACACTGGCTTCTTTTAGCCTCTTTTCATTGCTGAAGGGTCCATGTTTTTGTCTCTCTTGTGACCTTACATTGATATCAGTCGATTGGTTCTTTCTGCTCCATTGAAGCTGTCTTAAAAATATGGAAATACATTTTCAGTCTTCTCTGTTCTTCAGTTTAAATTGAGAAATGTGTAAATGTAATGCTAGCATGGGAGGGTCACACTGTTATCCTGAGAAAACAAACGTATCACTTGGACTAAACATTGATCGATTAACATGCTGAACTAGACTAATGAGTAGATTAAGATTTTGTCTTGAATGTGTTTGTATTCGGTGGATGTTGACAGACGTGTTTGAACTGTTAGAGCCATCTTATACAACATGAATGTAACCACTTTCCAGAAATCAAAAAGTCTGCACGAATAGAAGTTTATACATTTATTACTGTCACGATATTTACATTGTAATTGTCATTGAAATTCCCCATTGAATGAAGAGTAAAGCATTCTTAATTCTGCTTCTAATTTATTTAGTTTGTTTCCCCATGAGTAGCAATAACAGTTAAGCTTGCACGCTAATTTAACAGTTTCTTCTATTTTTTTTTTCCTGAACTCAGTTTTTTTAGCAATATTTTTCTTCTTTTATTATTGGAGAAAATTTTCCATGCAAATCCTCTGTATAGTTATATTTTCTGATTTTAGTAGGGCTCTACTATTTTCTTTCTTTTATCATCTGAAGACTTTTTAAATCCTTTTTATCTTTATTAGTGTCACCCTGTGACAGTCTGTTGTGACAGACCAGTCTGTTGCGTTTCAACTCCGATTCCCGACACAAATACCTCAACATTTATAAAAACAAATTTCCATGCAACATTTATATGCCCTCTCCAGATGATGTGTAACTTCTGTGATGATTCCCTGACATCAAGCTTGTCTTTCAGTCCCATTTTTGTTCAACTTGATGGTATTCCATCTGCATCGTTAGTACTCTCTTTGATGTTTCTATTTTTGCATGTCAGTCATCATCACTGAGAGCATGTTTGTGTATTTTATGCATCCTAAGGCATTGAAAAGTTGTGCATTCACAACTGCTTAAACAGACAGCTGTTTTTCTTGCAGTTCTTTACAGTGGCAACATTATTGCATCACTGTGCATGCATCACAGTGAAAAAAGGACATCATACTATTCATACTTCAGTTTATTTAGCGAATGCAAAGTCCTTAAGCCAAGCAGTTGCCTCCTGGTTTGCTGTATGGAGGGTGTGTAATCCTCCTTCCAGTCTTTGGAGCGGGCAAGCCTCTATGATGTGTTCCATTGTTTGCTCCTCTCCACATGCGCACAGTGGGCTAGGGCTACTGCCCCATCTGTAAAGGCTGGCCAAGCAGGGGCCATGTCCAGTCCTGAAGCGATTGAGTGTAGACCACTGTCTCCTTGGGAGGTTGGTGCCCGGGACCTGTTGGTTGGGGTTTATCACCAGCTGTTTGTTTGGGACCTCCTTGGTCTCCCATTCCTCTTGCCAAGCTGTCTGGATGGTAAAGTCAGCTGGGGGAGGGTTTTTCCAAATCGGCCGTCTGGATGAAAGTCGGGCAGTGGGTGGAGTGTAGATATCTGCATGGATTGGTAAGTGAGGAGAATCTTTAACTTTTTGGAGCATCCTTTGAGTTAATGCTGCTCGCCGGATGTGTGGAGGGGCTATGTTTGACAGTACAGAGAGCCAGGGGAGTGGTGTTGAGCGGATTGTTCCAGTTATAGTTCTCATGGTTGTGTTGAGCTGGGTGTCTACATGGTGTGTGTAAGATGACCTGGACCAGACAGGGGCACAATATTCTGCTACAGAGTATGAAAGGGCCAGTGCTGAGGTGCGCAGGGTGGAGACTGCCGCCCCCCATTTTGCACCAGCGAGCTTGCAGAGCAGGTTGTTTCGTACCTTCACCTTAGCAGCCGTCCCCTTTAGATGTTCCTTGAAGGATAAGGTCCTATCAAGGGTCACTCCAAGATAAGTTGGATTTGGGGCATGCTTAAGCTTGAGTCCGCTCAGGTGGATGTTTAGTTCTCTGGCAGCTTTTGCATTGTGGAGATGGAATACACTGGAGACGGTTTTTGCTGGGCTTGGTTTTAGGCGCCAGATTTTACAGAACTGGTCCAGTTTGGCAAGATCTTCCGTGAGCACCCGTTCCAGTGGTTCAAAGTCTGGTGCTTGGAATGCCAAACAGATGTCGTCTGCATAGGTGAATTTGCGGGATTTTGTAGTAGGCAGGTCGTTTATGTAGAGGTTGAACAGAGTTGGAGCTAGAACTGAGCCTTGTGGGAGTCCGTTTTTCTGCATTCTCCATGCACTTGTCTTCTGACTGAGGTGGACTCTGAACCTTCGGTTGGTCAGCAGGGTTTTTATAATTGCTGTTGCCCAAGCAGGGATCGCCTTTATAAGTTTCTTCAGTGACATGTCTCAGCATCTCTCAATATTTATGAAACAATGAGAACATATAAAAGTGTCCTCTGTTCAACAGAAGCATAACAAATTCCTTGCTGTATGGAATATTTCCTGCTGGTTTATCATGAAGAACAAGGTAGGCACATTCAAACCTCAGGCCATCATCTGCTCATGTATCACTCACGCCAAACATACTGTGGTATACACAAGCGACCTCATTACCTAGTCACATATGTCTCCTCGTAATTAGATTATGTATTTAAATTCTGACCTAATAAAGCAGACATGCATAAAAACAGCTAACAGGTTGCCTCATTAGCACATACAGGTGAATCTCAATAAATTAGAATACCATCAAAAAGTTAATTTATTTTAGTAATTCAATTCAAAAAATGAAACTCGGATATAGATTCATTACACACAGAGTGATATATTTCAAGCATTTACTTTTTACATTTTGATGATGTTGGCTTACAGCTCATGAAAACCCAAAATTCAGTTTCTCAAAAAATTAGACTATTACATAAAATCAATAAAAAAATAGATTTTTAATAGAAATGTTGGCCAGCAGAAAAGTATGTCCATGCACACAGTAAATACTTAGTCGGGGTTCCTTTTGCATGAACTGCTGCATCTGTGCGACATGGCATGGAGGTGATCAGCCTGTGGTACTGCTGAGGGGTTATGGAAGCCCAGATTGCTTTGATAGTGGCCTGCAGCTCATCTGCATAGTTGGGTCTGGTGTCTCATCTACCTCTTGACAGTTCCCCAATAGATTCTCGATGGGGTTTAGGTCAGGCGAGATTGCTGATCAATCAAGCACAATGTTATCATAGTCATTAAACCAGGTATTGGTACTTTTGCAGTGTGGGAAGGTGCCAAGTCCTGCTGGAAAATGAAATCAGTGTCTCCATAAAGCTCGTCTGCAGGGGGAAGCATGAAGTGCTCTAAAATTTCTTGGAAGATGGCCATTGGCCTTGGACTTGATAAAACCCAGTGGACCAACACCAGCAGATGACATGGCTCCTCAAATCATCACTGACTGTGGAAACTTCACACTGGACTTCAAGTAACTTGGATTCTGTGCCTCATCACTCTTACTCTTTACTCTGAGACTTTGATTTCCAAATGACAAGACTTGGCACCTGATTTGGGGAGGCATGTTATCTGCTCATGTTTGTCCCCTGTTTTATCAAGTCCAAAGTCAGTGCAACCGTCTTCCAGGAAATTTTAGAGCACTTCATGCTTTGCTCTGCTGATAAGCTTTATGGAGATACGTAATTAATTTTCCAGCAGGACTTGACATCTGCTAATACTACCAAAAGTATCAATACCTGGTTTATTGACCATAGTCAATAAGCCTATGGTGGTGCAGTGGTTAGCACTGTGGCAGCACAGTAAGAAGGTCACAGGATCAATTCCACCCCTGACCATCGTGGGTTCGATCCCACCCCCCGACCATTGGTGACCCTTCTGTGTGGAGTTTACATGTTCTCCTCGTGTCTGCATGGGTTTACTCCAGTTTTCTCCCATAGGCCAAAAACATGCAGGTTAGGTTAACTGGAGACTCTAAGGTGGCCCTAGGTGTGAATGTGTGTGGGCAAATGGTGAAGGGACTGGCACCACACCGTGGCTGCCTCATCCATCCAGGTAGATGCCCTGTAATTTCTCCATTGTGAGACTAATAAAGGATTATAAAGTAAAATAAATAGTATCATTGTGCTTTATTGGCCAGCAAACTGGCCTGACGTAAACCCCATAGAGAATCTATGGAATATTGTCAAGAGGAAGATAAGACACAAGACCCAACAATGCAGACGAGCTGAAGGCCGCTATCAAAGCAACCTGGGCTTCCATAACACCTCAGAAGTACCACAAGCTGGTTGCCTCCATGGCCACATCACACTGATGCAGTAATTCATGCAAAAGGAGCCACAACGTTGAGAGTGTACATGGACATACTTTTCAGTCAGCAAACATTTCTATTAAAAATCGATTTTTTAAATTGATCTTATGTAACATTCTAATTTTTTGAGAAACTGAATTTTGCATTTTCATTTGCTGTAAGCCATATTCATCAAAATCAAAAGAAATAAATGTTTGAAATATATCACTGTGTGTAACGAACCTATATAGTAATATAGGAGTTTTTCTTTTTGAATTGAATTACTGCAATAAATTAACTTTTCGATGATATTCTAACTTACTGAGATGCACCTGTAGACTGTGATAAAAGATTCTACATAATTTCGCATTTCATTTACTGAGGCCAAAGTCACAGTTTTCGGGAAAAAAAAAATCTTTTTTTTTGCCAAAAAAAAAGATTTTTTTGGATCCCCCCTCCAAAAAAACAATCATAATAAATAATAATTTAAAATGTGTGTAATAAAATACCATAATAGTGTCATAAATGGCCCCTCGGGGCAGAGAGAAAGACCCACGTGCTGAACTGTGAGTTGTGAGATTTATTGAAGATAACAAAAACATAAAAGTCCAAAATGGTGCTCAAACACAGAATTCAAACAGAGAATAACTTACAAATTATGCACCAGAGTGAGGACAGGACTCTGGTGGAAATGAGGAGAAATCGGGTGAGACTTACTCAAGCTTACTCAAGACAGCGGCAACATGAAATGAAAATGCTGTCCTTAAATAGGGTCAGAACAAATAACACAAGTAATGCCAGGTGTGGGGTAACATGAGCGGGCAGAAAGAAACAATAATTAATAATTTGGATCAGCTGGAAGTAATGAGAGGAGAACGACCAGCTGACAGCTGACAAGGCTACGCCCACACGGAGCACCAACCAGGAAATGCCCCGACAGCTGTCAACCACAACGATAAGAAAAAATTAGCAGAATAAAATATAAACAAGCCCAAACTGAGAAATAGATACCAAGTGATACAGACTCAGAACATGGTAAAACTAAGACATAAACAGGAAAATAAAAAACACTGCAGGAATAACAAAAACCAAAAGGCACAAAAATACAACAAATATATAAATACAGAGAAAAAGCCATGAGACTGAGCATAGCAGAAACTTCCAGTGCTCAGCTTGTGACAGAGCCCCCCTCTCAAGGGGTGGTACCCAGACACCCCAGGGCATATCAAAAGAAAAAGAAAGACACCCCCCCCCCAACAGGAGCACAACAATAACCCACCCAGGTTGCGTGGTGGGGGGAACAGGCTAGGAGGGAACAAAACAAAAATCCACTCAGGACCCACACCAGGCAAAACCCCAACCCCCCTAAGGCCCCTGGACCAAAGAGCTAGACAGTTCAGGTGGGTGGCCAGAGTCCCAGGCCCGCCAGATGGCATGATGGAACGAGTCGGGTGGCCTCCCAAAGAACATGGGCCACCCAACTCCGTGGCACAGTCTGTCAGGTTGTCTACCAGAGTTTTTCAACCACCTGAACAGAGGCTGCCCAACTGGAAGCCCTAGTGGTGAGCACAACAGGGGAATTGGGGGAGCCACGATGATGTCAGGAGAAGGAGAGGGAACCCCGACAGCCTCAGGCAGAGGGGAGGGGACCCCCCGATGGCCTTGGGCAGAGGAGGGGGAACCACAATGGCATCTGGCAGCAGAGGGGGACAAGGGACAAGGGACTGTACTTATATAGCACTTTTCTAATCTCAAAGACCACCCAAAGCGCTTCACTAGCACTAACTCTCTACTCTAAGGGCCTATAGGAGACAGATATCTAGGGACAATTAAGAACAACCAATGAACCACGACAGTGTCTGTCAGAGGACGGGGAACCACAACGGCGTCTGGCAGAGAAGGGGGAACCACGATGGTGTCAGGCAAACGAGAGGGGACCACGATGCCCTCGGCCTGGCCAGTGGCACCCTCGGTGGTCCCAGACTGGGATATTATAGCAGCCTCAGTGGCTCCAGACTGGAGCGAGGTTGCACCCACGGTGGCTCTGGACTGGAGTGAGGTTACACCTGCGGACGCTCTGGGCTGGAGCGAGGCAGCACCCGCGGTGGCTCTGGGCTGGATCCTCCGGGCTGGAGCGAGGCAGCACCCACGGTGGGCCCGGACTGGATCAATGCTGCACCCATGGTGGGCTCGGACTGGGCCAATGCTGCACCCTCAGAGGCCCCGGGTTGGAACAGAGCACCCGCGATGAACTCCACAAGAAGGGAAGCAGCACCCACAGAGGACCCAGACTTGGCCACAGCTGCACCCGCGATGGACCTGGACTGGGTCAAGGCTGCACCCTTGATGGACCCAGACTGGGCCAAGGCTGCACCCTTGATGGACCCAGACTGGGCCAAGGCTGCACCCTTGATGGGCCCGGACTGGGCCGAGGCTGCACCCTCAGAGGTCCTGGGGTGGAATGGAGCGCTCGCGAAGGCCTCTATCGGAGGGGGAGCAGCACTCACAAAGACCTCAGCCAGAGGGGGAGGAGCACTCTTGGAGATCCCAGGCTGGGATGGAGCGTCCGTGATGACCTCAGCGGGAGGAACTGGACCCATGATGATCTCAGGTGGCAAGGCTGGACCCACGGAGACCTCTGGCAAAGCTGGACAGACCTCGGTGACCCTGGAGAAAGGCTCAGACAAATGGAGCAGAGACACAGGGTAAGGGTCACCGGCAGCAGTAGAGCCCGGTGAGGTGAGCTCAAGTGCACCTGACAGATGCACTTGGCTCTCCCCACCAAGAGCCTGACAAGATCTCTCCAACACTGAGACAATGAAAACAAAGGAGAGCACTTGCCGGAGCTCGAGCTCCACCGCAGTCCAGGACTCTGTCAATCCAGACGATATTTCTTCAGGCCCCGCCCTCTGGAGGTCCAGCTCTGACTGTGCTGCGGTGGCCCCTGTAGCAGTCATGGTGGTCGATGCAATCCTGGGAACCTCCAGCGATGTGGCCCACGCAGGAGGCTCACCCGGCGTGGCAACAGGAGGTCTGTTTCCTGTTGGCGCTGGATCCTGTTCAGCTGAAGCCCGGGGACGCTCCTTCATTGGTGCAGGTGTCAGCTCAATCTCAGCACCTTCCCTCTGTCTGGGGCATGGCTGCGGGGCTGGAACCAGATCCTCCAGAACCACAGGCTCTTCCATCATCCGGCGACTCAGTTCTGGGGCTGGCGGACACTCGGGGGAAAAAAGGAGGAGACATGGAGAGGGCAGGTGAAAAGTCTTTTACCGTGGCAGGTGGTGAGGGCTCACAGGACTGCGGGGACTGAGCCTCACCACCGGGAATCAGGCAAGATAATTTATATGTTGGTAAAAGAGAGTGAAATGGCACTTGACTGTGTTCCTGGGACATGATGTTTTCTGCTGCAGCAGGTATGGAATCCATCCTCTCCATGGCCTCAACAGTTGTGAGGCCCTCAGTGTGATGCAGAGGAACCGCCCCTGCAGCCACGATGATGGGCAGAGCCGGGAAGGAAATGGATGAACTCTCAGCAGCGGGAGGAATTGCCGAGGGGAAGCAAGAAGCAGCAAATGCGGGCAAAGAAGAAGCTGGCGGAACAGCTGGAGAGGAAAAGCGCTGAAGATGCACTGTTGTGGGAGTCTTCTGCCTCGGCGAAGGGGAGGTTGCTGTCTGAGAGGTGGAGGTGTTCCTCCGGCAACGGCATCTTGGAGTGGATGGCGGAGACATTAGCTCCTGGAGAGGAGGAAGAGGGCTCTTTGGAACCTCCTTCAGTTCCTGGGCGAGATCTGGGAGGAGCCATGGCTTAAACTCAAGAAGGAGCTCAGTCTCTGCTATTAAGACCTGCCTGCGCTCCTCCAGCTCCTCTGCCGATGGAGCCGGCCAGTGCTCAGGAAGAGGAGGCGGAGCTGCCACCGGAGAGCAGCGAGAGGCTGGAGGCTTCTGTGTGGTGAGCGTTTGCTCTTTGTTGGCGCAGGCACGGACATATGAACTGATTCCCCCAGCCCGTGAGTTGTCGATGGTGGGAGAATACCAGGAGAAGTAGGTCATTGAGCTCTGGGTAGTTCCATAGGCTGGGGCATGCCTCGAGTACCTGCACCGTGCCCTCCAGACACTCTTGGGCTGCTTCAGGTGTACGGGAGGCACGGGTCTGCGTGGCGATGTCCTCCAATATGCACAAAGACCACCGCTCTGCTTCATTCAATCCCAGGGTTTAAAAGTTTGGGGTGACAGACATGATAGCCTCACAAAACAGGTGAGTGATAACAAAGGTGAAAATCCACAACTCACAGCAGCTGGGTCATTTACTGGCCACTGTCTTCTGTCATGAATGGCCCCTTGGGGCAGAGAGAAAGGCCCATGTGCTGAACTGTGAGTTGTGAGATTTATTGAAGATAACAAAAACATAAAATCCAAAATGGTGCTCAAACACAGAATTCAAACAAGAGAGAATAACTTACAAATTATACAACAGAGCGAGGACAGGGCTCTGGTGGAAACGAGGAGAACTCGGATAAGATTTACTCAGGCTTACTCAAGACAGCGGCGACAGGAAATGAAAATGCTGTCCTTAAGTAGGGTCTGAACAAATAACACAAGTAATGTCAGGTGTGGGGTCACATGAGCAGGCAGAAAGAAACAATAATAATTTGGATCAGCTGGAAGTAATGAGAGGAGAGCGACCAGCTGACAGCTGACAGGGCTATGCCCACACAGACACCAACCAGAAAATGCCCTGACAGCTGTCAACTACAACAATAAGGAATTAGAAGAATAAAATATAAACACGTACAAACTGAGAAATAGATACCAAGTGATACAGAATCAGAACATGGTAAAACTAAGACATAAACAGGAAAATAAAAAACACTGCAGGAATAACAAAAACCAAAAGGCACAAAAATACAACAAATATAAGATAAGATAAGATAAGCCTTTATTAGTCCCACAATGGGGAAATTCCAGGATTGCAACAGCAGAAGGATAGCAACACTCAGAGCAACAATCAAGAAGACAAGAAAAACAAGAGCAGCGAATATACATATGTACATATAAATATATAAATATATATACACACAGTGTGGAGCATTGTCGCTAAATGGAATAAACAGCATAACCGTCTGCTTAGTTATCCTACATAGTATGAATATGTACCCATACATATTGTCACCCTCCGTAGCGACCGATATTGTCCTAGTTGTATACTGGAGGGGACCATTGTGTAAGTCTATTGCGTCTTTTGCATTCAATACTATTAGGTCATCACATTTTTTTGCTATCTCTGCGAGCAGCCCTGCTTAGGTTATACAGTCTGACAGCCGTAGGTAGGAAGGACCTGCGAAACCTCTCGGTTGCACACCTAGGATGATGTAGTCTGCTGCTAAATGAGCTCCTCAGTGCGTTCAGTATGTCCTGCATAGGGTGGGACTCGGACTCCAGCAGAGATGACACTTTAGCCACCATCCTTCTCTCTCCCATCTCCTCCACTGGGTCAAGGCGCTGCACCAGGACAGAGCTAGCTTTCTTGATCAGTTTGTTCAGTCTCTTCCTAGCAGCTGCTGCAATGCCACTGCCCCAGCAGACCACTCCCAAAAGTGATGGCTGATGCCACCACCATGTCGTAGAATGTCTTCAGCAGCGCCCCTTGTACACCAAAAGACTTGAGTCTCCTCAGTAGGAACAGCCTGTGCTGTCCCTTCTTGTAGAGTGCGTCGTATTGTATGACCAGTCTAGTTTATTGTTCAGATGAACACCCAGGTACTTGTAGGATGCCACCATCTCAATGTCTGTTCCCTGTATGTTTACTGGTGCTGTGAGGAGTTGTCCTTGCCTGTGGCAGTCCACCACCAGCAACTTAGTTTTCCTCGTGTTGATCTGGAGGCAGTTCCGATGGCACCAGTCCACAAAGTCCTGGATAAGTCCTCTGTACTCAGCTTCATCTCCATTGGAGATGAGGCCGATGATCGCAGAGTCATCAGAGAACTTCTGTAGATGGCAGTGTGTTGTGTTGTGTGAGAAGTCCGCAGTATAAAGGGTGAACAGGAAGGGAGCCAAAACCATTCCCTGGGGGGCCCCCATGCTACTGATGATCATGTCAGACACACAGTCCCGGGTTCTCACAAACTGTGGCCGGTTAGTGAGGTAGTCCAGGATCCATGATGACAGGTACTGGTTCACCCCTGCGCACAGCAGCTTGTCCTTCAGGATCATCGGTTGGATGGTGTTGAAAGCACTGGAGAAGTCAAAGAACATGATCCTCACCGCATTCCCGGGATTCTCCAGGTGGGACAGAGAACGGTGAAGAAGGAAGATCACTGCATCTTCCACCCCAATGCCATGCTGGTAGGCGAACTGGAGTGGATCCATCGCTTGTCCCACCAGGGGGTGGAGGTGAGCAAGGAGCAGTCTCTCCAGGGTCTTCATCATGTGGGACGTCAGGGCCACTGGTCTGTAGCTGTTCAGGTCTTTGGGGTGGGAAGTCTTTGGTACAGGTACCACACAAGATGTTTTCCACAACTGTGGTACCCTCCCCAGCTTCAGACTCAGGTTGAAGATGAGCTCCACAATCCCACACAGCTGGTCTGCACAGGACTTGAGGAGCTTTGCGCTGATGCCGTCCGGTCCCAACGCCTTCCTCGCCTATATAAATACAGAGAAAAAGCCATGAGACTGAACATGGCGGAAACTTCCAGTGCTCAGCTCATGACAAATAGGTTTGGAAACATATATTGAAAATTTCACTTTTTCCATACTTTTGTGTTTCTATTGAAGTGGCAGATGAAAAAAAGCCTGAAAAAAAAACAAAAAAACCCCAGACAAATTGTTAGGGTCTGCCTTGGTCTCTCAGTACTGTTCACTAAGTGGTTTTGATTTGGCTCTGGCTGTAAAGTGAGAGCTGGAGCTCACTGAAACAATACAATCCTTCCAACTTCATCTCCACCCATTTTAATATCAGTGTGAACAATCAAATGAGCATCTAAATCCACACCAACAATCCCACTATGGCTGCTATGGAGTTAGCTTAGCAAGCTTTTTTATTCATATACTGTAACCTCACTGAACTTCCTTCTTCATCAACCAGCACTTGCCATATATGTCATTCTAAGACATTATTTTAGCTTATATTACTCGAGTTAAGTATGCTCTTACCAGTACCAAAGAGGGTTAGCAGCCACTAACAGCTCCCTATTTATTGATTCACAGTTGTTTCTGTGTTTATTGTACTCCAGAGACTGGTCATATCCCATCAGCCACTGAAAGCATATCCCCCATCTCCCAGTGATCCATTATTTCAGCCAATTTTATGTTAGTTACATAGCTCAAGCTGTGTTCACCATCAGAGCCAATAACTAGCCAGCTAACATTAGCAACAGAGCCTAAGTCATACCCCCTCTACTTCCACATATGGGACCTTAAATAGAAATGAATGGCAAGAGTGAAATTATCTTTTGATCCCTATCAAATTTTGCCACGAGTTACACATATGATTGTCAATTTAAAAGAGAATTTTTCACATAAATAACGGTGTAGGTTGATGTCTAACTGTTAAGGTACAGTGCATCCAGAAAGTATTCACAGCGCTTCACTTTTTCCACATTTTGTTATGTTACAGCCTTATTCCGACAGGGATTAAATTCTTTTTTTTTTCCTCAAAATTCTACACACAATACCCCATAATGACAATGTGAGAAGTTTTTTGGAAATTCTTGCAAATTTATTAAAAATAAAAAAATAATAAATCACATGTACATAAGTATTCACAGCCTTTGCTCAATACTTTGTTGATGCACTTTTGGCAGCAATTACAGCCTCAAATCTTTTTGAATATGATGCCACAAACTTGACACACCTATCTTTGGACATTTTTGCCCATTCCTCTTTGTAGCACCTCTCAAGCTCCACCAGGTTGGATGGATTGGTGCACAGCCATTTTCGGATCTCTCCAGAGATGTTCAGTTGGATTCAAGTCTGGGCTCTGGCTGGGCCACTCAAGGACATTCACAGAGCTGTCCTGAAGCTACTCCTTTGATATCTTGGCTGTGTGCTTAGGGTCGTTGTCCTGCTTAAAGATGAACCGTTGCCCCAGTCTGAGGTCAAGAGCGCTCTGGAGCAAGTTTTCATTCAGGATGTCTCTGTACATTGCTGCATTCACCTTTCCCTCTATCCTGACTAGCCTCCCAGTTCCTGCCGCTGAAAAACATCCCCACAGCATGATGTCGTCACCAACATTGGCGTGGCTATGAACAGTGCCTGGTTTCCTCCAAACATGATGCCTGGCATTCATGCCAAAGAGTTCAATCTTTGTCTCATCAGACCTGAGAATTTTGTTTCTCATGGTTTGAGAGTCCTTCAGGTGCCTTTTGGCAAATTCCAGGCGGGCTGCCATGTGCCTTTTACTAAGGAGTGGCATCCACCTGGCCACTCTACCATACAGGCCTGATTGATGGATTGCTGCAGAGATGGTTGTCCTTCTGGAAGGTTCTCCTCTCCCCACAGAGGAACACTGGAACTCTGACAGAGTGACCATCAGGTTCTTGGTCACCTCTCTGACTAAGGCCCTTCTTCCCTGATCGCTCAGTTCAGACGTCCGGCCAGCTTTTGGAAGAGTCCCGGTGGTTCTGAACTTCTTCCATTGACGGATGATGGAGGCCACTGTGCTCATTGGGACGTTCAAAGTCACAGAAATTTTTCTGTACCCTTCACCAGATTTGTGCCTCGAGGCAACCCTGTCTCTGAGGTCTACAGACAATTCCTTTGACTTCATGCTTGGTTTGTGCTCTGACATGCACTGTCAACTGTGGGACCTTTTATAGACAGGTGTGTGCCTTTCCAAATCAACTGATTTTACCACAGGTGGACTCCAGTTAAGCTGTAGAAACAGCTCAAGGATGATCCATGGAAACAGGATGCACCTCAGCTCAATTTCGAGTTTCATGGCAAAGGCTATGAATACTTATGTACATATGATTTCTTAGTTTTTTATTTTTAATAAATTTGCAAAAATCTAAAAAAAAACAAAAAACACTTTTTCACATTGTCATTATGGGGTATTGTGTGTAGAATTTTGAGGAAAAAAGTAATTTAATCCCTTTTGGAATAAGGCTGTAACATAACAAAATGTGGAAAAAGTGAAGCGCTGTGAATACTTTCCAGATGCACTGTACAAGGTTGTGAAAATACGTAAATTAAAAAATTACAAACACAGATGGATGGAGCTTTGTCTTCTTTTCAAACCGTGTCCAGGGTGAAGTAACTACCCTCTGGATCAGCAGCAGCTGCCACAATACAAACAAAACCTTTGTGTTGTTTTTCTCCTCTTTGGATCCTTTATCACTGGTCAGGAAACAGGAGGTGAGGTTTAAATAATCTCCTGCCATGCTCGTGTTTTGTGATGTGGAATGATGGGAGTTGTTGTCCACTAATCATTGAAACAAAAACTAAATATTTCTCTGTTAGTCTGTCTCAGCCGAAAACTTTAATTACATGGAAAATTATCTTTTAAAATGACAAACATCATATGTATAACTTGTGGCAAAATTTGATCCAGATCAAAAGTTAATTTCACTCTCGCCATTCATTTCAATGGAGAATTTTCTCGATTTAAGGTACCATATGCGGAATTAGAGGGGGTGTGACTTTGGCAATTTGGCAATGGTGATTTTTCTCAAGATTTAAGGAGACAAGTGCAATTTCAGCAAACCTGAGAACATTTTTCTAATATGTCAGGAAATACTTTACTGTAATTGTTCATGTTGGGGTTTTTTTTACTGGAAAAATTACATATAAAACTAATAAAAATAGAAAATTGCTTGATTACACATTTTGGTTGGAAAGAAAGACATTTCTACTAATAAAATTTTAATTTAGTCCTGATAGGCATTTTGGCATAGATTAATGGGGTAAAGTATATTAGCAGTCACAATAAATAAGCTTCAGCTCCTAAGTACCTCTACAGGAAAAACAAATTACATATGTCACGAGCCGAGCCGGTGTTGTCCTTCAGGCTCGGTTCTGACCATTCTCTGTGGCTCAGGTTCGGTATATTTGTGTATTTTGTTATCTTTTGAGTTCTTGTAGTTTCTATGTCTTTTGTTCTTTTCTTTTCCATGCCTGTAACCACCGCTCTGGCCGGCAGCTGTTAGGCAGCCTCCTTGACCTACATTTGTGTGGGCGTTGTCTAACACTTACCGGTTTGATCACGCCCCCTCTCTCTTGACAGCCAGCTGATTCCTCACCGGTAATTGTCTTACCCATGCCTCGCCCAGGTGTGCCCAATTTGTGGTGCCAGCAGTGCTTGTACTTAGGTGGCCTTTGCCAGTCAAGCATTGCTGGACCACTGTGCAGAGTCATATGGACGTTAATCGTCATATGTATGTACTGTCTCTACGAGATTAGGAAGCTATACTGTCACTTCTCCCCGCAGTGTAGTAATTGTTTGTGTGAGTGCTCGCTGGAAGACTTGGACACTCAGACTGCTCCTGTTCTGTGAGTACAGACTGTTCGTGTTTCCCCGTGCAGTGTAGCTGCTATGCTTTGGCACTTAGCCCAGTTTCCTTCTCCAGCCAGTCGAGCCTCCTAGAGGAGGTTAACCCGAGCTAAACGTTATTTGTCTTGTCTGTATCGTGGCCATTGTGCACTGTGGTCAGCCTGCTGCACGTTATCGTGTGATGTCCTTTAGTGCACCCTGTTACCTTTTTGTAAGTCTTTATTTTTGGAACTGCAGACAGACAGACAGACAGACAGACCCACCCACCCACCCACCCAGGGAACAGACACAGGCTCAAGTGGATTCAATTATCTTTATTAATACTGTGGAAGTGTGTGAGTGCGTGTATGTGTGGTGAATGCGGTGATGGCTGTCAGCAGTGACGTCGTAGCCGGGGGTGAGCAGAGCGCCATTCAACCTGGCAACGCTATGACAAGACAAAGGCACAGATGTTAGTGCAGTCCACCAGTGAATGTGCGAGGCAATGACTGGGGCTTACTTTGCAGGTGGTAGAAGGACGCTCAGGTTGGCCCGGAGGCTACTGCCAGTAAGACAGTGTCTGCAGTACACACCGGTGATGGACAGGTGGCCCACTGGAGCGAGGAAGGCACGTTCCGCCGCTGAGGAGAACAGATTCTGCCACCAGAGGAGTCCGCCTGTGCACAGGGGAGAAGGCTGGAAAGGGTGAGTAGCAATAATGCTTACTTGATATGATGAGGCCGAATCCTTCAAAGGGATGAAGCCAGGATGAGGATATCCTTGACTGGAGTGAAGAGGCCTGGACATAGGCTTGAAGACGAAAGTCGAGATTCTGTAGTCAGGGAGACAGACAACTCCGTGCCAGACTCCAGACAGAGCAGGCTATAAAGCCTGTGGGTGATTGGGAGCAGGTGTGCGCGCAGCTGTAGAAGATGGCACAGAGCGAGTCATTACAGTACTCCCCACCCCACCCCGAGAGGTGTCTCCCGGCACCTGATCCAGCCTACCTGGTGCGTCCGGTGGAAGTCCCTGATGAGATGTTTATCCAACACGAAGGACGGACGTACCCAGGATCTCCATTCGGGGCCATACCCTTCCCAGTCCATCACGCACTGCAGACCACGACCCCAGCGGTGGACGTCCAGGATGGCGTTGACCTTTCACGCCGGGTCGCCGTCAATCACCACAGATGGAGGTGGAGACCTGGGAGGGGGGCAGAGATGGCTAGAACAGAAAGGTTTGATCTGGGAGACTTGAAATGTAGGACAGATACGGAGGGAGGGGGGAAGAGCCAGGCGCACAGCCACGGAATTAATAATGTGAACAATGGGAAAAGGGCCGATAAAGCGTTGGGCCAACTTCCTCTTCTCTGCCTTCAGATTGATGTGCTGGGTAGATAACCAAACCTGCTGACCCACCTGGTATTGCAGGGCCGGTCTTCTGCAGCGATTTGCAGACCTGGAATTGCGCTCAGCCGTGTGAAGAAGGGCCATGGGGGTAGCCATCCAGAGCCGGCGACAGCATCTCAGGTGAGCATGGACCGATGGCACAGTAATGTCCCTCTCCTCCTTGGGGAAAAGCGGGGGATTATAACCCAGAGAGGCCTTAAAAGGAGACATAGCAATCGCCGAAGACACAGTCGAATTGTGGACGTACTCGATCCAGGGGAGATGACTGCTCCAAGACGAGGGGCTGGAGGAGATGGCACAACGTAGGGCGGCCTCCAGCTCCTGATTGGCCGGCTCACACTGCCCGTTACTCTGTGGGTGGTGACCGAAGGACAGGCTCACCGTCACCCCCAGCGCATTACAGAAGGCCCTCCACAACCTGGACACGAATTGGGAACCCCAGTCGGAGACGATGTCGACGGGTATCCCATGAAGACGCACCATGTGCTGCACCAGCAGGTCCGCTGTGTCCCGCGCCGTAGGCAGCACCTGCAAAGGGACAAAGTGGGTGGCCTTGGAAAAACGGTCAACAATGGTGAGGACAGTGGTGTAATGATTAGAGGGGGAAGGCCGGTATCGAAGTCCAGGGCGACGTGGAACCAGGGCCTGCTGGGGACTGGCAACGGGTGAAGTAATCCAGCAGGAGGAGAAGACGGTGTCTTACCGGTGGCACACTGGGGACAGGCGCGGATGTAGTCGGTGACATCCTTCCGAAGCGCCGGCCGCCACAACGTCCTCTGGAGAATCTCCACCGTGCGGGTCACCCCTGGATGGCATGAGAGTTTAGAGGACTGGGCCCAGTGGAACGACCTCTCCGCAGGCCCCCCACCAGGATCCGGCTCAGTCTCCTGCGCCCTCAGGACCCTCTCCCTGATGCCCCACGAGAGGGTGCCAACGACACAAGAGACAGGAAGGATGGTGTGCTCACGCCCCTCCGCGACATCCGGAGCGAACTGCCTGGACAAGGCATCTGGCTTAGCGTTCTTAGCCCTGGGGCGGTAAGTGATCGTGAAATTGAAGCGCCCGAAGAACAGGGACCAATGGGCCTGACGGGCATTCAGACATTTGGCAGTCCTCAGGTACTCCAAATCCTTGTGATCTGTCCATGCTATAAAAGGTTGGGCGGCCCCCTCCAACCAGTGACACCTCTCCTCCAGGGCGAGCTTCACCGCCAGAAGCTCCCTGTCACCGATGTTGTAATTCTTCTCCGCCGGGGACAGACGACAGGAGAAGAACGCGCAGGAATGGATCACCCCGTCCACCGGGGAGTGCTGAGATAGGACCGCCCCCACCCCAGAATCAGAAGCGTCCACCTCGACCAGGCACTGGAGAGTGGGGTCCACCTGTGTCAGGATACGAAAGGAGGAGAACTCAGTTTTGAGTGCGGTGAACGCCGCTGCAGCCTCCTCCGTCCACCGGAAAACCACACTGGGGGAAGTGAGACGGGTCAAGGGGAGGGCGATCACACTGTAATTTTGAACAAACCGGCGGTAGAAGTTGGCGAACCCCAGGAACTGCTGAAGCTGCTTCCTCAACGGTGGGGGGGGGAGAGGAGATCTGATTGAGCGAGATGATAAAACCGAGAAATGAGGTCTTGCTGGCGTGGAACTCACACTTCTCAGCTTTCACAAACAGCTTGTTCTCCAGGAGCCATTGGAGGACCCGTCTCACGTGAACCCGGTGTTCGTCTAGCGACTGGGAGAAGATCAGGGTGTCATCCAGGTACACGAAGATGAAAGCCCCTAGGAAATCCCGGAGAATGTCATTAATTAGGCGTTGGAAGACGGCCGGAGCGTTGGTCAACCCAAACGGCATCACAAGGTATTCAAAGTGGCCGCTTGGGGTCCGGAACCCTGTCTTCCACTCGTCCCCCTCCCTAATCCGCACAAGGTGGTAGGCGTTGCGGAGGTCTAACTTGGTGAACCATGAGGCCCCCTGGAGGGAGTCGAACGCCGTGTCTATCAACGGAAGGGTGTACTTATCTTTAATGGTGATATCGTTAAGAGCCCTGAAGTCAATACACGGCCTCAGGGAGCCATCCTTCTTTCCGATGAAGAAAAACCCCGTCCCCACCGCAGAGGAAGAAGGCCGGATGATGCCCAAGCTGAGAGACTCCTTAATATAGGTGTCCATCGCCTCTCGCTCCGGAGCCGATAGGCTGTAAAGGCGGCTCGACGGCAGCGGAGCGCTAGCCCGGAGATTGATGGCGCAGTCATATGGGCAGTGGTGGGGGGGGGAGAGACAGTGCTTGCGACTTGCTAAACACTGCCCCCAGGTCGTAATATTTGTGCGGCACCCTGGACAGATCAGGAGGAGGGGAGGCGGGGGTGGACAGGGACACAGATGGGGAGCATGCTGCGGATTGCAAGCACGCGCTGAGGCAAAAGGAGCTCCAAGCGATGACACTCCCCGCACACCAGTCAAAGGTGGGGTTGTGTAGCCAGAGCCAGGGGTAACCCAGGATGACAGAAGAGGCCGATGCGGGTAACACAAACAGGCTCAAGTCCTCCCGATGGTTGCCAGAAATGATGACAGACACTGGGACGGTTTGCTGTGACACCGTCGCCAGAGGGGCCTTTTACAGAGCAATAAGCCTTAGGGGGAACTTAAGTGGATGGCAGGGAAGCCCCAGTCGGGTTGCCAGTTCCCCCGATATGAAGCTCTGCTCAGCCCCCGAGTCAATCAGTGCGTGTGTGAGGAATTCAGTCGGTTTGTAGATAAACCTAATAGGCAGGAGACATTTGGAGAGGGGATTAGGCCGAGGCGAGTCCGTGAGTCCCCCTACTGCAACGCATGGACCCCCTCTTTTGGCCGAACGGGGCAGGACTCTACCTCATGCTCATCACTCCCACAATACATGCACAGGTTTAATTCCCTGCGGCACTGCCTTTCGGCCAACGAGAGCTTGGTCTGCCCCATTACCATAGCCTCTGGTGCATCTGAGGACTCAAGCAAAGGCAGGGCCAATAGAGGAGGCTGAGAGGAGCGATGAAACTGGGCACCCGAGCGTCCGGAAGCTCTCTGCTCGGCTGCCCACTCCCTCAGCCTGTTATCCAAATTAATTGCTAGGGAAATTAGCTCCATTAGCTTCTCAGGCTTATCTAGGTGGGCCAGCAGGCTAGGGATCAGGCTTCTAGTAAAGATACTGCATAACGAGGCATCCTCCCACCCCACCTCCGCCGCTACCACCCGGAAATCGACAGCATAGTCCGCAATGGACCTGTCCCCCTGTCAAAGGCTTAGCAGCCGAGTGGTGTGCACACTATCACGGTCGGAGTGGTCGAATACCTTGTTAAACTCGCAAACAAACTGCCTGTAAGTCAAGGTAGCGTAGCTCGGCTTAGTCATCACGGCGTTTGCCCAGGCTAGAGCTCGCCCCTCCAACAAGTTAGCAACGTAGCCTATGCAACTACGACCCACTGGAAAATCCCCCGAGACCCACTGGAAAACTGTCTCACACTGGAGTAAGAATCCATGGGCCTCCCTGAGTATACCACCGAAACGAGCGGGCATGGGAACTGGTGTGAGTCCAGAGGCCTGGACGTAGGCTTGAAGACGAGAGTCGAGATTCTGTAGTCAGGGAGACAGACGGCTCCGTGCCAGACTCCAGGCAGAGCAGGCTATAAAGCCCGTGGGTGATTGGGAGCAGGTATGCGCGCAGCTGTAGAAGATGGCACAGAGCGAGTCATTACATAGATAGATACTTTATTTCAAACAAAAAAGCAAAAAAAACCCCAAAACAATAAATAAATGTGTTTGTGGTGTAACCAGCGTTTAAATCCGTTCTTCCTTCCCCTCCTCCGTGCGCTGCGTAAAGGCGCACGCAGAGGTTCATTACAACATAGACAAAAACAGATGTGAAATACATGCTTTTGCAATATTTTGGGTTTTTTTACATTTTAGTGATATAAATGGGTAGAATTAAATCCTAACTACTTATTTCTGAATCCATGTGTGAAAGAAAGTTTTAAGTTTTGATTTTTTTTTTAGCTTAAACGTCATTAATTTTATTACTAACACATAGGCAAAGTCTGCAACATCCCCAGAGCTATGTAACTTACATAGTGTAATAACTGCATTTTTAGACTTGCTTCATTTGTCCACAGCTACTAATTTATTACTAGCCTAACTCTGTTTTTAAAAGAGGTGAAAACAGACCACAAAAAGCCCTTTCTGAATGACGTGCCCTTTGGGTAAATGAAAGCATTGGCATGCCTGCTGACATTCAGCTCAGGCAGACTGGTAACTTGTGGGCACATATCTGTCTGAGAGAAATATGAATTTACTCCTTGCACTTTATTTCGTCTGTACAAAGCCAGCATATCAAATCCATTATGCACTCCACAGTCACTGCTTCACCATCTCACAAAGCCAACCACTTGCATTTAATCAAACAATCTTATAAAACCTGTGTCACCTTCACCGTGAAGCAGGCAAATAATGGTGAAGCCAATGTGAGTACTTTCATTCTCAAAGGACCTGGATGAGTCAGTGTCTCCTCTGCTGTCGTCAGGCTGCCTCATTCTCATATTCCCAACATCAAGAATCTAGAAATGACAGAGAGAATTGTGCTGAAATGGGCCTTCGAATCTGTCATCTCACTGTTTGCTCAGAGTCTGTGTCTCTGTGGTGACGCTAAGAATTTTGGGAATAATATAAACACACACACATCAGGGCAGCATGTTTTACCATTCATGCTCTTATCTACTGTATAGTCTGACTCCTCTATGGGTGAAAATAACTCATAATGATTGTCACAATATTGTGTACAAAGAGGAGATGCCCAGTAGATGAATCCAGAGGACTTTTAATGATGGTGTGTCCGTTTATTCTTTTACTGTGACATTTAGAGCTTCATGAGCAATGGCTGCAGGATGAAACCACTTCCACTCATTCACGCTTGCCTCTGGCTGGCCACAGTATTCCCCCAGAAATGTATAATTTACACGCAATAGCCCAATAAAAAGGAAGAGCACAAGCAAGTAAACAGGATGTAAACAATGCAGTTAACCCACAAGGAAATTCTGTTTACAGTGCAGTCAAAAATATATATCCTGTTCACAGAACTGGAGTGGATTTTTTTTCAAAGTCAGAAGTCAAAAGTCAAAGTCAAAGTGCCTTTATTGTCATTCCATTGCTAATAAACAATGCAACGAAATTGAGATACTGTTCCCTAAAAACAAACTATCACACTCACAGTTCACTCATGCATTTCACATTCTCATAATTACAACAATAAAAAATGCTTGAAACAATATTACCTAAGAGTTGAATACAACAATATGTACATAGCAATAATGAAAACATACTGAGCGATAAATATATAAGACCAGCTTATACACACAGGGTTATTGCCAAAAAATAACCTAAAATAACCTAAAATAATATCAGCAATCTGTACGTGTTACATAAATCCGTTCAAAATACGTACTGCTGCTGGGAAAAAACTATGATTAAACCTGGTAGTCCGGGTTTTATGGGATCTGTACTGCTTTCCCAAGGGGAGCAAGTGAAAGAAATCATGGCCTGGATGAGTGCAGTCTTTAAGGATGGCAGTAGCTCTGTTGAGGTACCAAGACCTGGAAATCTCTTCCAGAGAAGGGAGAGAACAGCCAGTGATTTTTTGCGCAGTCTCGATCACTCTCTGGAAGGCTTTGCAGTCTGCGGCTGAACAGCCCTCATACCAAACCGTGATGCCATATGACAAAATGTTCTCAATTGCAGAGCGATAAAATGAAATCAGTAACTGTGCATACAGGCCATTCCTCTTGAGGAGCCTCAGAAAGTGTAGACGTTGTTGAGCCTTTTTTATAGTAGCTATGGTGTTAACTGCCCAGGTAAGGTTGTGAGAAATATGAACACCCAGAAACTTAAAAGCCTCCACCCTCTCCACACACTCCTTGCCTATACTGTATATAGAGGAGGCAGATCACTGCTATGATTCCTAAAATCAATAATGAGTTCTTTTGTTTTTTTTGTATTCAATAGCAGATTGTTATCTGAGCACCATCTCACCAGTTTCTGGACCTCATCTCTGTATGCGGACTCATCTCCTCCTGATATGAGCCCCACTACTGTTGTGTCATCTGCAAACTTCACTATAATGTTTGTAGGATGAACAGGTATGTAGTCATATGTGTACAATGAATACAAAGTGGGGCTCAACACACAGCCCTGTGGCGAGCCTGTGTTAAGCATGACTGTAGAGGAGGAATGGGGTCCGAGTCTAACAGTCTGTGTTCTGTTTGTTAGGAAGTCCTTAATCCAGCTGCAAGTGTGAGTAGGCAGACCAAGCTGAAGCAATTTGGTGATGAGAATGTTGGGAATAATTGTATTAAATGCCGAGCTATAGTCCACAAACAACATTCTTACATAGCTCCCCTTGTCTTCTAAATGGCTGAATGCCGAGTGGAGAGCTATAGCAATAGCATCTTCAGTGGATCTGCTCCGCCTGTAGGTAAACTGGTACCGATCAAAGTCTGGGGGGAGACTAGGCAAATGATGTTTCAATACCATTTTCTCAAAGCACTTCATAACAATGGGTGTTAATGCTACCTGTTGATAGTCATTCAGACTGCTAATAATATGTTTTTTAGGCACAGGAATAATGACTGCAGATTTTAAACACTGTGGAACAACGGCTGCCTTGAGAGACAAGTTAAAAATGTCAGTCAAAACTGAGCATAGCTGATCTGCACATGCTCTGAGCACCTTTCCTGGCACTCCATCGGGACCAGTAGCCTTTCTCGGGTGAACTGCTCTCAGTGTCTGTCTCACCTCATGATCCTGCAGGGTAAGCACATCAGAGCTGCCATTCAATAACGTCAGTGGGTCCGGGCGAGGTGTATTTGCCTCAAACCGTGCGAAAAAGCAGTTCAATTCTTCTGCCAGTGAGGCGCTGATGTCACTGGAAATGATGCTGCTGCCCTTATAGTTTGTGACATGGTGAAAGCCTTGCCATACTCGTCTCGAATCATTATCAGAAAAATGGTCCTTGACTTTCTTCTTATGGGTCTGTTTAGCCTCCTTAATGCCTTTCTTCAGATTAGCCCGGGTGGTGCTATACAGATCTGTATCCCCTGACCTGAAGGCTGTATCACAGGTTCTGAGGAGTGCCTGGACTTCTTCTTTTGTCATCCGCGGCTTCTGGTTAGGAAAAACCCTGATGCGTTTTTCCACAGTCACCTGGTTGATACAGTAGGTGATGTAGCATAATACACTCTGTGTGTACATTTCCAGATCCTCATTCTTGAATAAATCCCATAGAGTGTTTGAAAAACAGTCCTGCAGCTGAGAAAGAGCTCCCTTGGGCCATGTTGTGATGTTCTTTATAGTAGGTCTAGCAGTTCTCCTGAGGGGGGTGTATGCTGGGATGAGGAGCAATGATAGATGGTCTGACAGGCCAAGATGTGGGCATGGCACAGCTCTGTAAGCATGCTTCAGGTTAAAATACACCTGATCAAGACAATTCTTTCCCCTAGTGGCACATTTCACATACTGTGTGAAATTAGGCAGCACAGTTTTCAAGCATGCTTGATTAAAATCACCAGCTATGATGTGAACACCCTCGGGATAGGCCTGCTGCTGTTTATTTATTGCACTGTACAAATGACTAAGGGCCGCTTTAGTATTTGCATCAGGAGAAATATAGACCGCTGTTATAATAACCACAGTCAGCTCTCTTAGAAGATAAAAAGGCCAACATAAAAATTCATTTGAAATACTTCTTTCTTTCTTGTTTTATGGTGTTTAACATGTAATTTGACTAGGGCTGCAATGATTGCTTGAATAATTTGAATAGTTCAATTACAAAAAATTCTCGATTCAAAATTTATGTGTTGACATGTCGTTTAATGTAGCACTTCCGGTCTATATGACCTTCTTCCGGTCACGCTACCTAAATAAAATGCAGATTTGTTTAACGGCGCCATGTCAGAGCAGCATAGTGAGTGTTTGGTACAATTACTACTGCTCTTTAGGAAAGAAAGTTACGCAAATGTTGGTCAAAGCAAGTTTCTTTAAAAAAAAAAGTATCAGATTATTTGAGTAATCTTTGATTAGAGCGGGCAATTACGTGAGCTGTAGAATAGTCGTTAGCTGCAGCTCTAAATTTGACAGTGTTTTATTTTGCAAACATAAATCTATCACTAAAAAAATGACTCCCATTTCCTCCCTTGAGTTCCAAACCTGGTTTTCCTACCTAATTTTATTCAATTTTAACCAATTCAATACTTTATTGCCATGTTAGTATAACAGTCCACTTATTGTGCTCACACAATAAACAAATATCCATACAACATACCACAGATTCAGCTTTCATTGCACACATATACCAATTTTTAAAAGTTCAGTCAACATTCTAATGCAACAAATAACACCATGAAATGAGGAAAAACATGAACAAAAAAAACAAAATATGCATAAAAAACCCAAAGCAAAAAGTGAATTGTTGATGTATAAGTGCTGCTTCTAAGCATTTGAAAGAACGTAGAAACTGAAACAAAAGCTTGATATAAAGTGTCTTGAAATTTTTAAACTCAGTTTTCTCAGACAAGATGTATACCTTTTATTGAGAATAGTTAAGTTTAACATTTATAATTTTAGGCTGAATGTACAATTACCTCCATTTTTTTCTTCCTGCGGTGTGATGCTGCTAAATCTGCAAGTGAAAACGTAAGAGGTACATACTTTAGGTACATAGGAGACACAGCGGTCCTCTGCAATAATAATGTTATGACCCACTTTCTGTGCAAAGGCCATAATCGCCTATTTCAGCCCGGGATCACCAAGTCCATTTTGACCTCACGTCAAGGTGGACAGACCTGTTGTCATTTTCACCCACAGGCAAGGTAGACTGAGTCTTTTGCACACAGTAAGGCAGACATAAATTTATATCCCAGGCTGGGATTTGAACCCACAATACCATGATCTAAATCCTCCCACTCTTACCACTGAGCCAAAGACAAATTCCTCTCTAGCACTTAGTAGTGGAGGTGTACCCTAAGGTGTCAGGGACTGCACCACTGACTAATTCCTTGTGGAGGGGATCCATAACACCTCCCCCTTAAAGAAATGGTGCAAGTGTCAAGACCCAGACGAGCCCCCACTTTCTGTTATGACCCACTTTCTGGGCTAAGGCCAGAATTGCCTATTTAACAATAATATATTTTATCTGTAACTCACTTTAAAAAATTTCAGTGCTGCATGTAAAAAGCATAACATTCAAATTCATAAAAGAAAAAGGGAATAAGAAGATAAAACCAAAAAGAAAGATAAGAGATTAAAACAGCAACTTTAAAAAATGGTCAATTATCAAATGTCCCACTAAAAAGAAAGGTTTTAAGTTGCTTTTAAAACTGTCTGTGGATTGTGGTGCCCTCAAGGTGTCAGGGAGGGCATTCCACAGACGTGGGGCAGCAGCACAAAAAGCCCTATTCCCATGGTGCTAAGTTTTGTCCTGGGTGTATGAAGTTGGTTTGAGTGAGTAGAATGGAGGGAACGTGTTGTGGTTTGTGGGGTTAGCAGTTCTTTAAGGTGTGTGTGTGTGTGTGTGTGTGTGTGTGTGTGTGTGTGTGTGTGTGTGTGTGTGTGTGTGTGTGTGTGTGTGTGTGTGTGTGTGTGTGTGATAAATTGGCGTGTGTTGGCCATTTTTAAGACAGCCGTGAGGAGGAACTAAGTGGTATGTTTTTACTAAAGTGGTTGGAAGGAGAAATCAGAAAGAGATAGGAGACTACAAGGTGGTGGTAGGGGATAATGTAGCGAGGCAGCATCGGATGGTAGTCTGTAGGATGACTTTGGAAAAGAAGAAGAGGAAGAGAGTGAAGGCAGAGCCAAAGATTAAGTGGCGGAAATTACAGAAGGAAGAAGGTTCCACAGAGTTCAGGAAGTAGTTGATACAGGCTCTGGGCGGTCGGGAAGAATTATCAGATGACTGGGAAAGTGCAGGAAAAGTATTGAGGGAAACAGGTAGAAAGGTATGTGGTGTATCCTCTGGACAGAGGAAGGAAGGCAAGGAGACTTGATGGTGAAATGAGGAGGTACAGGAAAGTATTCAAAGGAAGAGTTTAGCAAAGAAAAAGTGGGATAGTCAGGGAGATGAAGAAAGTAGACAGGAGTATTTGGAAGGTAGATGCATGGCAAAGAGAGAGGTGGCAAAGGCAAAGGATGAGGCATATAGTGAGTTGTATGTGAGGCTGGACACCAAGAAAGGAGAAAAGGAGTTGTATTGGCAGGCTAGACAGAGAGATCAAGCTGGAAAGGATGTACAGCAGGTTAGGCTGATTAAGGACAGAAACGGTCATGTACTAACAAATGACGAGAGTGTGTTGAGAAGGTGGAAGGACTATTTTGAAGAGCTGATGAATAAAGAAAATGAGAGAGAGAGGAGGATGGATGAAGGAAAGATGGTGAACAAGGAAGTGAGGGCAGCTTTGAAGAGGAAGATGAATGGAAAGATGGCTGGTCCAGATGACATACCAGTAGAGGTATGGAGATGTTTAGGAGAAATGGCAGTGAACCTTTTAACCAGATTGTTTAACACAATCTTGGAGAGTGAGAGGATGCCTGAGGAGTGGAGAAGAAGTGTTGTGGTACCAATTTTCAAGAACAAGGGTGATGCTCAGAGCTATAGTTACTACAGAGGCATAAAGTTGATCAGCCAAGAGTGTTGATGGAGAAGTATAGAGAAGGTCAGAAGGAGTTGCACTATGTCTTTGCAGCTCTAGAGAAAGCATATGATTGGGTGCCAAGAGAGGAAGAGTGGTACTGTATGAGAAAGTCAGGAGTGGCAGAGAAGTATGTGAGGGTGGTACAGGACATGTATAAGGACAGCAAGATGGTAGTGAGGTGTGCTGTAGAAGTCACAGATGGATTCAAAGTGGGAGTGGGGTTACATCAGGGATCAGCTCTGAGCCCCTTCTTGTTTTCCATGGTGATGGACAGGCTGACAGATGAGGTCAGGCAGGAGTCTCCATGGACCATGGACTGCTCCAGTTGTCTCAGGTTTGAAGGGTGCCTTCTCCAGACAGCTCCTTCCACAGATGTTCAATAGGATTTAGATCAGGGCTCATAGAAGGCCACTTTAGAATAGTCCAATGTTTCGCTCTTAGCCATTCTTGGGTGTTTTTAGCTGTGTGTTTTGGATCATTATCCAGTTACAAGACCCATGACCTGCGACTGAGACCAAGCTGTCTGACACTGGGCAGCACATTTCTCTCTAGAATACCTTGATAGTCTTGAGATTTCATGGTACCCTGCACAGATTCAAGACACCCTGTGCCAGATGCAGCAAAGCAGCCCCAGAACATAACAGAACCTCCTCCATGTTTCACAGTAGGGACAGTGTTCTTTTCTTGGTATGCTTCATTTTTGCGTCTGTGAACATACAGCTGATGTGCCTTGCCAAAAAGTTCCAGTTTTGTCTCATCTGTCCATAGGGCATTCTCCCAGAAGCTTTGTGGCTTGTCAACATGCAGTTTGGCAAATTCCAGTCTGGCTTTTTTATGATTTGTTTTCAACAGTGGTGTCTTCCTTGGTCATCTCCCATGAAGTCCGCTTTGGCTCAAACAACAACGGATGATGCGATCTGACACTGATGTACCTTGACCTTGGAGTTCACCATGAATGTGTTTAGAGGTTGTTCTGGGCTCTTTTGTTACCATTCGTATTATCCGCCTCCTCCTGCGGCCATGTCCAGGGAGGTTGGCTACAGTCCCGTGGATCTTAAATTTCTGAATAATATGTGCAACTGTAGTCACAGGAACATCAAGCTGCTTGGAGATGGTCTTATAGCCTTTACCTTTAATATGCTTGTCTATAATTTTCTTTCTAATCTCCTGAGACAGCTCTCTCCTTTGCTTCCTCTGGTCCATGTTTAGTGTGGTACACACCATGTCACCAAACAGCACAGTGACTACTTGTCACCCTTTAAATAGGCCGACTGACTGATTACAAGTTTGTAGACACCTGTGATGTTAATTAGAGGACACATCTTGGTTGAACATGTCCCTATGGTCACATTATTTTCAATCTTTTCTAGGGGTACCATCATTTTTGTCCAGGCCTGTTTCATGAGTTTATTTTTTAAAGTAATTCTGTTGAACCACAATTCAAAAGCAATGTCTGATTTTCATTGGTTAATTTTCATAGAATTTTTATTTATTACCACTTTTGTCAGATTCAAGTTATTTCTGTGACCACTGTGGGTTTTTTCTTTCATTAACAGAGGGGTACCAACAATTTTGTCCACAGCTGTATAAGGAACACAGATTGGGGCTGACATATATAAACACACAGGCAATTAACATAGCACAGAACAGGTGGACACAATCAGGGGCAAATGGAGGCAGCAGAGAACGGTCACAGAAAACAGGACGGGCGGGGCTGCACAGACACTTACAAACAGAGGATACACGACAGAGGATAAGAGGGGAGACAAGACCATGGCACATAATGATAATGATAATAATAATACCAATAAACTTAGACTAAGAGGAGAACCAACAGGGAAAAGAAAATGCAAGACAGAAATAATAGTAATCATAATAATCCACAGAGAATAATAAACATAACTCAAACCGATTGCTCCAAACTATTCTTTTCTGTACAAAGATTTAACTAAGAGAGGATTTTGGGTTCCTTTCCCTGTCCCTGCTCACTGGTTCTGGAGAACTGAAAGTAATCCTACCATTATGAATCATGTTAAATATATTTGTAATGTTTCAGAAACCTTCTGTAAAAAGATGCTTAGAATACACCATCAACCTATGATAAAAATGGAGTCTCCTCACTGTGATGTGTTTCCATCAACACTAAGCCTGAATTAATAACACCCCAAACAACAATGCTGTTGAGACCGCTCCCTGTTAAGTGCATTGTGCTGTGAGGGAAGGAAATCTGTTGCACATAAGATTAAAACTGGCGGTGAAGTGCTTGGTTGAAAATAAAACGAGGTTACAAGCATGCAGTTAAAAATCTGGTGTTAAGCCAGAGAGAGACAATGGTTTATAGGAACTAAATGGCATCAAGGATTTTTTTTTTAACAGTCTCCAATGTCAGAATTGTGTGTATAAATTTAAATCTGGTAAAAGACTGTTTGTCAGGATAATCGTTGATCTTATACAAATAGGTATAATCCTTGTAAAAACAGAGGCCACTTAATATTTTAGTTACATAACAAAGATGGACACTATTAATGGGAGAAATAAACAAGCAGCAGTTACGTTTGTTTTCTCAGCTGTAGCATTAATGGCAATGTGGAGTAGGAGAGCTGAAGGCAGACCTGATTTAATTACTGATCTTCAGGTGTTGCTTTACAAAATCTCTCTGACACATGTTGGGTTGAATTAAAATCACCTGCAACAATAAAACAGCAAATGAGTTGATTAAAAGTCCTATCTGATGCTCAGGTGCATTGTTTGCCTTCAGATCTACTTGCAGTACAGTTTGGATTTTCCACAGTGAAGCATTCAAGGTACAGGGAAAACAAACTGGGGAAAAGATGTGCTAAAATTGCTGCTTTTCAGGAGAGCTGATGTGCACTGACAGTATGAATTAGGACAGTGGCATATCCTGACATGCTGACAGCATGTGGGCTCATGCAGAAAACAACATGTGGGTGTTTTGAAGTGCATCCAATGCCGGCTGTGCAATACCCCAAAGTTTACAAGGCTGGTAATTTGGACGTTTTTATTCCATGTCACATTTGAAATATTTTTCTTAAATGGTGAGATTTTTATACTACAAAATAAACTGCATGATGAATTTCTAAAATAAACACAGCAATAAACTAAATATCAATAAATAAATAGTAGACTAATGGCCTCTTTTTGTTTGGTTTGGTTTACATAAATAAAATAATGTTTACTACCTTTTTCTACTTGTCCGTTTTATTTATAGTTGTGATATTTGTTGTAAGATTTTTTTTCTGTTCATTTAAAATCATTTTGTTATATTGTGGAAGAATAAGTTCAAACGAGATATGACGAGCTGGAAGGTTGCGGAGTTTTATTTCCTCCATCAAAATGAGACGCACTTGTAGCGCTGTGCGCTACTGTGCTGCACTGTGTTGTGCTGTGTGTGCCGTGTCGTGCGCGCTGAGGCATGTAACACAAGCTCTTTTATGCAGTGATACAGGAAGAGAGAATGCACGGCACATTAGCATAACAGTCAATACACATGATTAGCATGACAATGGTTGGCTCAAGGCCACATGCATACAGTCCCGTCTGACTGCCTCTTGTGGCTCTTTGTCCATCTGTGAATTGTCCTCTGCTTCCTCTAGACATGCTGAGTGTGAGGAATGTTCTTGTAGAGTGTTGTGGGTCACCACAATATCCACAAACCTGGAATGAAGACGGACGAGGACGCTGTGCTCAAACTGAATTTTATTACAGAAAACAGTATAAGTACGTGTACACTCAGTAGTCCTATACACACCTGCACTTAGGCTGTAACCCATACACTGTCTCATGAACTACCTGCAGTAAGATGGCGGGCGCCCAATATATATTAGTGGTGACATCAGCCGCAGGCCACATTCCACTCCAAATGTGTGTCTTACTCATATACCACCACCACCCCCCCCACACACACACCTTGCAAAAATACAGATCATATTCTAATCAGTAATTATTTAGTTAGTTAGCCCTCCCCAATTTGGTACACTAATAGACCCGCATTGTCAACATTTTTCAATTAAACACACTTGAATGTTATTTTTTTCAAGAATATTCAACATTTCAACCTTTTTTTTTTAAGAACTCTGATCAGAACCAAGAACTAGAGTCTGCAGGCAGACCACCGCTGGACCCAACGTGGCTGGGTGGGTTATTCTGCCATCTTTTCAGCCGCGCTCCTACCTGAACAGTTTTTTTGTTTGTTTTTTTTTCTTTTTCGCAGTCTTCCATGGGGAAAGCAGTTCTGCTGGAGGGGCCTTGTAGCGGGCCCGTGGCGGACCCATCCCTGGAGCTGTCAGACCCCGGGGCCAGGGCCAATCTTCATGATGCTGGGGCCCGGGTCCCACACTACGGCAACTAACTTCTGCAAAGCCTTGCCGTCAGAAGCAGCCACCTGGACACGCCGTAGGTGGTCTGTGTACCGAACCATCTGTCAGTCCGAAGCACACTGATCCCAGTTTCACCACGATCCTCAGCGGCACCTGTTGTCTCGTCGGCTATGGCCAAGTCAGTCGCCGCCTTGGTCTCTCGCCAGTGCGAATCCGAACCCAATCCATGACTTGGAGTGGCTCGGTTTTGTGTGTCATTGTGATCCCGGTGGCGCTGCATGCTCATCTGGTTTGGGACCTCCGTCGTGCTGTAGTGGTTCTGTAGTTACTGTGTTTGTTGCGGACCCTTCACTCGTCATCACCGTCATTGTTTCCATAGCCTGAGGCTGGTCGTGGGTACAGAAGGTGTCCAGTGTCTCTCCCGTGTCGTTCATTGAAGCGGACTCTTCACCCCTCGGCTCGGTTGAAATCTCCGTAGCTTGTTGTTGAGCATGGGTACAGAAGAAGTCAGCTACTCCTTCTCCCGTCTGATGTGCTCTGTTTTGCCATGTCGTGGGCAGTGTCTGTGCCCAGTTGTTGTGCCTCAAGGTTTTTTGCATGCACAGGCTACCTCTCCTGCAGCTCCAGCCGGGCGAGGAACAGAGGCGAATCCAGCTGTTGCCCCCTCCTGGGCAGCTCTCCTCCTGAGCGCACAGGATGGATGGTTTAGTATTGGTGCCGGTCTGAATTACCTTGTCCCACACCACGTCATTGTCGCTGAGGTCTGTTGTGCCCCAGTTGCCACATTCAGACTATTCAAACCCAGCGCCGTCTCAGATAGCGAAGCCCAGTCTGTAGAACAGGTCATATCCCATAATGGAGTCACCATGTGGTGCTACTTGGAACGTGAAGTCATACACAATCTTAGACTTGTAGTAGACTGTTAGTTCAACTGTTCTTACATTACAGAGTCTGTGACCGCCGAAACCGTACAGCTCCATTAGGTTCTTCTTAATTTTGTGGTTGGGGAAAAATTTCTTCACCGTGGCTCAATTTAACATCAACCTAACCACTGCCGTGTCGAGCAGTAGCGGTAAAGCCACACCATCTAATTCAACCATGCCGTATGCGTAATTGTTGCTGTCAGGGCTTACCGCATGAATGGTCGTTGTTGGCGGGCAGCTTGGCTTACTTGGCAAGCTCCACGGCGCCGGTGAACGGCACACTCTGGCGAAATGGTTTAAGCATCCACACTTGTTACAAAGTTGTCCTCTTGCCGGGCAAAAACGTGTTCTGTCCTGGTGTGTCATGAACCCACAGCTACGACAGACGGGGCCTCTCAGAATGGTCCTTCAGTTGACGGCGTTCATCTCATACTCTTCTGCCGTGTCTTCAAATTCCTCCGTGCCCACCTCGTTAGCTAATATCGTCTGTCCAGGGTAGCTTCTGTAGTTGGCGCCCACTTAGCTCCATTGCTAACTTCTCCGCTGACTCAAGCTGGAATGCTAGCTCATTCGTGCTAGCTAGCGTCATATCGTTTGGCACCGTTAGCATCTTAGCTCTTAGCCTCAGGTTACATATGTGCTCAGTTAACTGGTCCCGCACCATCTAGTCTTCTATCAGTCCAAAGTGGCACATGCTAGCCAAATGTCTCAGGTCGGCGATGAACTGTTGTGTGGACTCACCAATTCTCTGTCACCATTGGTGGAATCGAATCCATTGTGCTAGCACGTTGTCCAGTGTAGCAAAATAGCTAGCAAGCAGTTCAACAACGTCCACATACGACTCCGTCGGACCCAGCGTGTGGAAAATCCTCTGACCTTCTATACTGAGGTTGTGGACAAGAAGTGCTCATTTCTTTACTTTATCCAGTTTTCCCAGGTCCAACGCCGCAACGTAGGTCTCAAATGCGTCTAGCCATCGTGGCCACAGGACGGTTGGTTCACCCGGGGACTCGAGGAAAGGCTGTAGTGGTTTCAAACACGCTTCCATGGTTCGAAATTCTCGTCGCCAAATGTTATGTCCACAAACCTGGAATGAAGACGTACGAGGATCTGTGCTCGAACGAAATTTAATTACAGAAAATAGTATAAGCACATGTACACTCAGTAGTCCTATGCATATCTGCACTTAGGCTGTAACCTATACACTGTCTCATGAACTACCTGCAGTGAAATGGCAAACCGCCCAATATATATTAGTGGTGACATCAGCCACTGGCCACGTTCCACTCCAAATGTGTGTCTTAGTCATACACCACACATTTATTCTCTCCCTTTAGCCCCAGTCACACAGACTTGTGCATTTGGATACCAGTGAATATAACTGGTCATCATGTACTGTACACTCGCTGCCAATGAAAATGCAACAGAATTTTTGAGTAAATATTTTTGGGTCCATCCCATCTGAACTTGAGTAATATTGTTTGTAAGACTCAAAATACATCAAGAACCCACTTTCGGCAGTTGTACTCACTGTCACAACTTGAGCTCTGGCTCTATAGTCGTTTTGAGCCTGTTTGTTTTCGGTACTCATATGACAAAAATGGGTGATTTTAAGGAGTGGTCATCTTCCCTATATAAAGATGAACAAACATGTGTAGCACTATGTTGTGAAATCGCTACAATGCCACAACGTGGCTGTGTTCCAGCAGGATAATGCTTGTTCACATGCTGACCAAGTCACCAGGGAGTACCAGCAGCAACAGAACTCCGATGTCCTTCCATGGCCTTCTTAATCTCTGGATTTATCCCCCACTGAACACTTGTAGGATCAACATGGGCAAAATGTTTCAACCAAAGTACCGGTACAAAAGAACAGACAGGAACTGGTCATGGCATTGCAGGAGTGGCTAAATATCCCCCAGGACAACATTAGGTGGCTCGTGAGGTCCATGCAGAGGTGTATTACTGCCTGCATTAATGTAAATGGAGGCCATTTTCCATATTAAACTTTGTTTTTAAGATAGAAGCTTTGTTTTGATTTTGGAAAATCGGGTGCTCCTGGACGCCTCCCACTTGAGGTGTTTCGGGCTCGTCTCACTTGGAGAAGACCCCAGGGAAGACCCAGGAAATGCTGGAAAGACTACGTCTCCCAGCTGACCTGGGAACGTCCTGTATCCTCTCTGAAGAGTTGGAGCAGGTGGCTGGGGAGAAGGAAATCTGGGCTTCTCTGCTTGAGCTGCTGTCTCCATGACCCAGACCTCTGGAAAAGTGGTAGAAAATGGATGGATGGATGTATGCATGCATGCTTCTCCGCGGAGGTCCGGGTTGCGGAGGCAGCAGTTCAAGCAGAGAAGCCAAGTCTTCGCTCTCCCCGCCCACCTGCTCCAGCTCTTCAGAGGGGATACCAAGGTGTTCCCAGACCAACCAGGAGACATAGTCTCCCCAGCGAGTCCTGGGTCTGCCCCGGAGTCTCCTCCCAGTGGGAAATGCCCAAAACACCTCAAGTGGGAGGCGTCCAGGTGGCATCTTGATCAGATGCCCAAACCACCTCAACTGCCTCCTTTCAATGTGGAGGAGCAACAGTTCTACTCTGAGCCTCTCCCGGATGACTGAGCTCCTTACCGTATCTCCAAGGGTGAGTCTGGCAAGCCAACGAAGAAAGTTCATTTCAGCCACTTGTATCAGCGATCTCATTGTTTCGGTCATTACCCAAAGCTCGTGACCATAGGTGAGGGCAGGAACGTAGACTGAACAGTAAATCGACAGCTCTGTCTTAGCACTTAGCTCCCTCTTCACCACAATGGACTGCTACAATGTCCACATCACTTAAGATGCTGCTCCAATCAGTCTGTCAATCTCTCGCTCCATTCTCCCCTCACTCGTGAATAAGACCCCGAGATACTTAAACTCCTCCACTTGGGGCAGGAGCTTGTCCCCAACCCGGAGAGGACAATCCACCTTTTCCAGCTGAGGACCATGGACTTGGAGGTATTGATTCTCACCCCAGCTGTTTCACACTCAGCGGCAAACCGTCCCAGTAAGACCTGTAGGTCATTGCTGGATGACGCCAACAGGACAACATCATCTGCAAACAACAGAGATGAGATCCTGTGGTCACCAAGCATGACACCCTCCGTTCCCTGGCTGTGCCAAGAAATCCTGTCCATAAAAATTATGAACATGTTCGGTGACAAAGGGCAGCCCTGGTAAAGTCCAACTCTCACTGGGAATGAGTCCGACCAAGTGTTGGCAATACAAACCAAACTCTCACAACGGTCATATAGAGACCAGATAGCTCATAACAAGCCCGATAGCTCCATACTCCTGAAGCACCCCCCACAAAAAAATCAAGAGGGGCGTGGTCAAATGCCTCTCAAATTCCACAAAACACAGGTAAACTGGTTGGGCAAACTCCCACGAACCCTCGAGGATTCTTGACAGGGTAAAGAGTTGGTCCGATGTGTCACGGCCAGGATGAAAACCACATTGCTCCTCCTGAATCCGAGGTTCAACCAACGGCCAGACTCTCCTCTCCAGTACCTTGACATAGACCTTCCCAGGGAGGCTGAGAAGTGTGATCCCTCTAAAGTTGGAGCACACCCTCCAGTCCCCTTTCTTGAAGAGAGGAACCACCACCCCGGTTTGCCAAGCCAACGGCACTGTCCCTGACCTCCACGCAATGTTGCAGAGGCGTGTCAACCATGACAGCCTTACAACATCCAGGGCTCAGGGCAAATCTCATCCACCCCTGGGGCCCGGTCACCAAGGAGCTTTTTAACCACCTTGGCAACCTCAGCCCCTGGGATGGGCAAGTCATCCCCCTCGTCCACAAGCCCTGCTTCCTCGAAGTATTCCTTCCACCACCTGATGATATCCCCAGTTGAAGTCAGCAGCGCCCTGTCCGCACCATGCACAGTGTGGACAGGGAGGTGCTTTCCCCTCCTGAGCCGCCGGACAGTTTGCCAGAATCGCTTCGAGGCCAACCAAAGTCTTGTTCCATGGTCTCACTGAACTCCTCCCACACTCAATTTTCTGAATCAGCAACCACCCAAGCTGTACTCCACTTGGCCTGCCGGTACACCTCAGCTGCTTCGGGAGTCCCACAAGCCAAACAAGCTCAATAGGACTCCTTCTTAAGCTTAATCGCCCCCCTCACCACTGGTGTCCACCACTTGGATTGGGGGTTGCCACCACGAGATGCACCAATGACCTTGCGGTCACAGCTCTGGGCAGCCACTTCAATGGAGGTGGAGAACATGGCCCATTCAGACTATGTCTCCAGACTCCCTCGGAATGTGGTCAAAGTTGTTCTGGAGGTGGGAGTTGAAAACCTCTCAGACAGAGGCCTCAGCCAGACGTTCCCAGCACACCCTCACTATACGTTTGGGTCTACCAGGTCTGAATGGCTTCTTCCCCTTCCATTGGATCCACCTCTGCACCAGGTGGTGATCAGTTGACAGCTCTGCATCTCTCTTTATCCGAGTGTCCAAGACATACGGTCGTAGGTCGGATGACATGATAACAAAATCGATCATCGACCTGCGACCTAGGGTGTCCTGATGCCAAGTGTATATATGGACACCCTTATGCTTGAACATGGTGTTCGTTGTGGACAAACTGTGGTTAGCACAGAAGTCCAATAACTGAACACGACTCGGGTTCAGATCGGGAAGGCTGTTCCTCCCAATCACCCCCCTCCAGGTTTCACTGTCATTGCCCACATGTGCACTGAAGTCCCCCAGTAGGACAATGGAGTCTCCAAGAGGAGCACCCTCCAGCACCCCAGTCAGACTACTCCAAAAAGGGTGGGTATTCTGACCCATCACCTGGTGCATACAACCGTGTGTTGAGGTGAGGCCGACTATATCTAGCCGGTATCTCTCAACCTCATGCACCAGCTCAGGCTCCTTTGCCACCAGAGAAGTGACATTCCATGTCCCAAAAGCCAGTTTAGGAAGTCTGGGATTAGACCGACAAGGTCTCTGCCTTCGACCACCACCTGATCCACATAGCACTGGACCCCCATGGTCCCTCCTGCAGGTGGTGAGCCCACTGGAGGGCGGACCCATGTAACTCCTCCTGGCTGAGCCCAGTCAGGTCCCACAGGCAGAAACCTGGCCACCAGGTGCTAGCCATCGAGCCCCTCCCCCAGGCCTGGCTCCAGAATGGGGCCCCAGTAACCCATTACCGGGCGAGGTATGCTGAATCCTTGTTCTAACATTCACCACTGAAATGCCTACATGTTGGAAAATTATGTTTAATATGATCAAATTTTGACTGTCATGAACCCTTGTGCACCATTACGCGGTGCACGAGGGAGGAAACGAGAAACCCAAAAGCGAGAGTCGATGGTGCACTTTATTAACAAACCAGGAGAAAAATAACAAGTACAATACTGTCCACTATACAGAGAATGAATATACAGAGTAAGGGCCACCAGACTTACAGGGGGCTATCCGGATGTTCTACAGCCGGGGAGGGGAATGCCTAGTGCTACCAAAATGCAATACGCACAACAGGGAAAGGCGACCAGCCTAGTGCTGATGCAGCGACAGCACAAAAGGAAAGGCATAAGCACGCGAACACCCAGGGATTGATTGTCTGCAGATGTCGGGCTGAATGCGTGAAGGGAGTGAAACAACATTCATGAAGAGCTAGCTGCCATGAATGAGGGCAAATGCCCCGACAATCTCTTTCCTCCGAAGCAGCGAACAAATACTCCTGAAGCTAACTAGGAAAAAGATTGCCGGTGCGAGAATGCGTGGGCGGGACTGATTGGCACCAGGTGCGTGAGAAAGCGTGTGAATGAGAGTGAATGGAGCATGTGCATGTGTGTGTGTGTGTGTGTGTGTGAACACCCATGACAGTGCAGCTGATGGCACCTGACAGGAGGAGGTGGCATGCCAGAGCTGTCAGGAGGAAACTAGGGCAAATCATAACAATAAGTCAGAACTGGGTTTGGCTTCCAAACCCAGATTCATGACACTATCGCATGCTAAAATTTACTTAAACTATATATAATCATTTTAAATGTATGTAAATAACCCTTATACATCACTCCATCTTTAATTCAAGAAATCTGTGTGTGTGTGTCTGTGTGTCTGTCCCGACCATAGGACTCGCTAAAAGATCATAGGATCGCCTATGATGTGCTTATGATGTCTTACATGATTTCTATATGACGTCATATAGACACCATAGTATAGAGTGATTCTGTGTGTGTGTCTGTGTGTGATCAAAGGCAGGCATCAGTCACGATCAAAGGACATCAAAGATCAAAGGCAGACATCACTGACACTCACTCACGATCATAGGACACCAAAGATCAAAGGCAGGCATCACTCACGATCATAGGACTCGCTACAACATCAAAGATCAAACGCAGGCATCACTTACGATCATAGGAGTCGCTATGATATCATCAAAGATCATAGGACTCGCTATGACATCATCAAAGATCAAATTCAAGTGTTTATCACTGTGTGTAATTCAAGAATCTCTGGGAGGAAAATGTCACAAAGCTATGAGGAAAACGCCACAGTTACGAGGAAAACCAGACACACAGACAGAGATATATATAGAGTGTGTGGCGGTAATGCACCTGTAAGCTGGTTGCCAACCGCCAATCAAATCTAGAAGAAGAAATCTGTCTGTGTGTGTGTGTGTCACGACCGTAGGACTCGCTAAAAGATCATAGGATCACCTATGATGTGCCTATGATGTCTACATGATGTCTATATGACGTCATATAGACGCCAAAAGATCAAAGGCCCCCTTCACTCACAATCATAGGACTCGCTATGACATCAAAGATCATAGGACTCGCTATGTCACGATCATAGGACTTGTGATGGCATCAAAGATCAAAGGCAGGCTTCAATCATGATCATAGGACTGTCATATAGACATCATAGGCACATCATAGGCTCATTGATGCCTGATGTCATAGCTGACATCATCAAACCCTGTTTGTCACGATGCCACAATGTCACAATCATAGGACTCACTAAAAGATCATAGGACTCGCTATGACATCAAAGGCAGACATTACTCACGATCATAGAACTTGCTAAAAGATCATAGGACTTGCTGTGAGATCATCAAAGATCACCGGCAGGCATCACTCACAATCAGATCATCGGACTCGCTATGACATCTTCAAAGATCAACAGCAGGCATCACTCATGATCATAGGACTTGCTATGACATCATCAAAGATCAAAGTCAGCCATCACAGATCAAAGGCAGTCATCACTGAATAAGTGGTGACGTCAAAGATCAAAGTCAGGTTTCACCATGATTACTGTTGCCATGGTAACAGCAACTTTCTACAGGCATGCAGAAATGCTTGTTAGGCTTGCTTTCTATGGGCATGCACAGGTATGCTCAGAAATGCACAGGTATGCACTAGTACATAAAAATAGCAAGAGAAACACTGTTGAATTATTTATTAACAGCAGTACAGTGCATCTGGAAAGTATTCACAATACTTCACTTTTTCCACATTTTGTTATGTTACAGCTGTATTCCAAAATGGATTAAATTCATTTTTTTCTCAAAATTCTACACACAATATCCCATAATGACGATGTCAAAAAAGTGGGGGGGTTTTTAGATTTTTGCAAATTTATAAAAAAAAATAAAAACTAAGAAATCACATGTACATACAGTAAGTATGCACAGCCTTTGCCATGAAGCTCAAAATTGAGCTCAGGTGCATCCTGTTTCCACTGATCATCCCTGAGATATTTCTACAGCTTAATTGGAGTCCACCTGTGGTAAATTCAGTTGATTGGACATGTTTTGGGAAGGCACACACCTGTCTATATAAAGGTCCCACAGTTGGCAGTGCATGTCAGAACACAAACCAAGCATGAAGTCATAGGAATTGTCTGCAGACTTCTGAGACAGGATTGTCTCGAGGCACAAATCTGGGGAAGGGTACAGAAAATTTTCTGCTGCTTTGAAGGTCCCAATGAACACAGTGGCCTCCATCATCCGTAAATAGAAGAAGTTCGGAACCACAAGGATTCTTCCTAGAGCTGGCCGCCCATCTAAACTGAGTGACGGGGGGAAAAGGGCCTCAGTCAAGGAGGTGACAAAGAACCCAACAATCACTCTGTCAGAGCTCCAGCATCCCCCTATGGAGAGAGGAGAACCTTCCAGAAGGACAACCATCTCTGCAGCAATTCACCAATCAGGCCTGTATGGTAGAGTGGCAAGACGGAAGCCACTCCTGAGTAAAAGGCACATGGCAGCCCACCTGGAGTTTGCCAAAAGGCACCTGAAGGACTCTCAGACCATGAGAAACAAAATTCTCTGGTCTGATGAGACAAAGATTGAACTCTTTGGCATGAATGCCAGGCATCATGACTGGAGGAAACCAGGGACCGCTCATCACTAGGCCAATACCATCCCTACAGTGAACCATGATGGTGACAGCATCATGCTGTGGGGATGTTTTTCAGCAGCAGGAACTGGGAGACTAGTCAGGATAGAGGGAAAGATGAATGTAGCAAAGTACAGAGAAATCTTGGATGAAAACCTGCTCCAGAGCGCTCTTGACCTCAGACTGGGGCAAAGGTTCATCTTTCAGCAGGACAATGACCCAAAGCACTCAGCCAAGATATCAAAGGAGTGGCTTCAGGACAACTCTGAATGTCCTTGAGTGGCCCACCCAGAGCCCAGACTTAAATCCAATTGAACATCTCTGGAGAGATCTGAAAATGGCTGTGCACCGATGCTTCCCATCCAACCTGATGGGAGTTTGAGAGGTGCTGTGAAGAGGAATGGATGAAACTGCCCAAAGATAGGTGTGCCAAGCCTGTCACATCATATTCAAAAAGACTTGAGGCTGTAATTGCTGCCAAAGGTGCATCAACAAAGTATTGAGCAAAGGCTGTGAATACTTACAGTATGTACATGTGATTTCTTAGTTTTTGATTTTTAGTAAATTTGCAAAAATCTCAAAAAAAAAAAACTTTTTTCACATTGGCATTATGGGGTATTGTGTGTAGAATTTTGAGGAAAAAATTAATTTAATCCATTTTGGAATAAGGCTGTAACAAAATGGGGAAAAGGTGTAGCGCTGTGAATACTTTCCGGATGCACTGTATGTATTTAAATTGTACTGCTAGAATATTTTTTCAAGTAAGCAGAGACCTTCATGGATCATATAAACACCACCTCTCTGACTCAGCCAGCAGTGATCAGACTACTCTCTCAGAGTGCCTTCACTGGCTTTAATGAGCTTAGCGGCCAGTATCGAGAACAAACGGCTCATGTGCCCCAATTCCTTGCAATGGCACCCCGTTGTTTCAGCTATTCAATTGGAAAATATCCTAAATTTAACTAGAAAAGCACTCAGAGAGTGCATACCTCCGACAAGTCTCCTTCCGTCCCTCAAGGATTACCTCAAAAAAATGTAATGGGATTGTTTTGAAGCATTCTTCCTAACACACTGTGTGAAGATAAGAGCCTTGGTGGACGTATGCATTTTGGAATCATCAGCAAAATGTTATGGGTTCCTCTTTAGCTCAAGGACCACCTCTGGTAAAAATTTAATCCAAATCCATGCAATAGTTTTGGAGTATTCTTCCTAGCACACTGTGAGAAGATAAGAGCCTTGGTGGAGGTATGCATTCTGGGATCATCACCAAAATGTTATGGGTTCGTCTCTAACCCAAGGACCACCTCTGGTGAAAATTTCATCCAAATCCACCCAGTAGTTTTTGTGTAATCCTGCTGCACAAACAAGGTCCTAGGTGGAGGTATGCACTCTCAAATTATCACCAAAATGTAATGGGTTCATCCTTTGCCCAAGGGCTACCTCTGGTGAAAATTTCATCAAAATCCATCCAGTACTTTTTGCATAATCCTGCTAACAGAGGAACAGACAGACGGACAGACAGACAAACCACTGTTATTACATAACCTCCTTGGTGGCGGTAATGAACAGACACTAGCAGCCTCAGCCAGCTGGAGGCCTAAACAATTAGCCCCTACCACAGCTCTGAATCAATAAAATAACCTGCCTAATCTCCTCATATAAACAACGACAGAAAGTAGTAGGGATTATGGTGTTTTATTATTTATTGCATAATAAAACACCAAATATAAATCTGAGACCCACATTCACTATCCCCGGGTCATCATTTGTACATGTATTTATCCTTAATGAAATGATCGCTGCAGTGGTGGTGGAAGTCTGACAATCCTCTGTTCACCTGCCGCTACACACTTGGCTCTCCAAAACTAGATCTGATGGAAAAAGACCTCCCTGTAGCTTCATCTTGCCTTTTATGACAACCTTCCACCATGTATGTTGTAACCATGGTCAGAGTTGAAATGTATGCCACTTTAATCCATAGACTGTATAAAGTTGGTAAAAGCATTAAAAACTAGAAAAGCACTCAGAGACCGCATACCTCTGCCAAGGCTCCTTCCGTCCCTGATGGATCACCTCCAAAATGTAATGGGTTTGTGTGTAGGTCTAGAGCCACTTCTGGCAAAAATTGCATCAAATTCTGTCCATTAATTTTGAAGTATTTTTGCTAACACACTGAGAAGATAACAGCCTTGGCTGAGGTATGCATTCTCAGATCATCACCAAAAAGTAATGAGTTCATCTCTAGCTCAAGAACCATCTCTGGTGAATGTATTGTTTCAGTCTACAAGGCTGGAGATGTACAACAATTCACAAACTACAGGCTCATTTCATTACTGTCCCAGTTTCCAAAGATCTTAGAAAAACTATTTCAGAAGAGGTTGTATCAGTTTATCATAAAAAATAATATCTTACATGAACAACAATATGGTTTTGGACCAAATAGAACAACTACACATGCTCTGATTGACTTTGTCAATAAGGTAACAACTGCTGTTGATAATAAGGAGTTTGCCATTGGTGTTTTGTTCGATCTAAAAAAAAGCTTTCAACACTGTTCACCACAGACTATTATTTAAAAAGTTAGCCACATATGGGATCAGAGGGGTTTTGCTGTCTTGGGTTAAAAGTTACCTCACTAATTGAAAACAATGTGTCCAAATTGAGGAAGTCAAATCACAATATCAAACAATAACATGTGGGGTGCCACAGGGATCTGTATTGGGGCCCTTGTTATTCATCTTGTATATAAACGACATCTCTGATTACTGTGGGTCCCTACAAACTATATTATTTGCTGATGATACCAACCTTCTGTGCAGCGGTAATTACTTGGAACAGCTTCTGAATTCACTCAAAAATGATCTTAATAAATTGAAAACCTGTTTTGACTACAATAAATTAACGCTGAATTTAATTAAAAAAAATACATAATATTTGGTAATCAGCTAACCGATACCCGTAAAAAAATCATGATAAATTATATTGAGTTGGAAAAAGTTATAGAAATCAAATTCCTTGGAGAAATTATAAATAACAAATTAAGCTGGAAGCTGCATATCAACTATGTTAAAAAAAAATTCCAAATCAGTTGCAATATTATATAAGGTAAAAGATTATATCAATACTAAATCCTTATACACACTGTATTGTTCTTTCATACTCCCATACTTGACATACTGTGTGGAAGCATGGGGGAACGCTTACAAAACCAATATGTAATCATATTCATACTACAAAAATGAGCAATAAGAATTATAAATAAAACAGGACATAGTCAGCCATCTAATTCACTTTTTCTCTGTCTTAAAACCTTAAAATTTCATGATCTAGTTGACCTCAAAACAATCCAAATATTGTATAAAGTAAGACACTGGACATTGCCCAGCAACATTCAGAATCTGTTCCAAGTTCGACAAAAACACCATGCATTGAGAGGAAGTCACATGTTCAATAAACTGGCTGTAAGAACCAACACTAAATACCACAGCATCTCAGTCAGGGGAGTGACACTGTGGTACAGTTGCTCAGAGGAAATGAAGAACTGTCTGTCCTTTTCTAGATTCAAACCTACAGTATGTACAAAAAATGATATTACAAGAATATGAGTTAAAATCTGCTTGTCAAAAACTTTTAATTTACTATTATCCTTTTCTTCTATTTGTTTATTCTTTATTATATATTGCCTATTGACCTGTTGCACAGATGTTAACATAAGCATTGTTAAAATTAGGATCCCATACAAGGAAATAAGAATATTGGCTGCTTTGTAACCCTTGTTTATGGGTTTGGGGTTTTTTTGGACTTGATAGAAGGGGGCAGGTCTTGGTAAGTCTTTGACTTCTACCTACTCCCATTCGGACATACAGTATGAGTGTCTCTCACTATGAGTCTGTATAGTCAACACAAAACTCCAATATTACTGTTTTCACTGTGTTTTGCTCGCTTGTTCAAAATAAGCTTAAACTAAACTAAAAATGTAATGGCTTCCTCTGTAGCCCAAGAACCACCTCTGGTGAAAATTTCATCCAAATCCATCCAGTAGTTTTGGAGTATTGTTGCTAACACTCTGTGAGAAGATAAGAGCCTTGGTTGAGGTATGCATTCTCAGATCATCACCAAAATGTAATGGGTTCATCTCTAGCCCAAGAACCACCTCTGATGAAAATGTCATCCAAATCCATCCGGTAGTTTTTGTGTAATCGTGTTGCACAAATACAAACAAAGTCATTGGTGGAGGTATGCACTCTCAGATCATCACCAAAATCGCATCATCTGTTCCCCATGCCATTATACACCTTTGCTGAAAATTTCATCAAAATCTGTTCATAACTTTTTGAGTTATGTTGCTAACAGACAAACCAACAAACAACCCAACACCAGCAAAAACATAACCTCCTTGGCAGAGGTAAAAAAAGTGCTCTAATTTAGCACAAATGCTTTGGCAGCAATGCATTGCTTGCCTACCATAAGACAGAATGTCACATGATTTAGTGACATTGCTGCAAATCTTCAATAAGATCAACTGGACTGAAGTTACATTATTTTAGGATAAGCAGAGCATGCACGGATGCACGCTCCATTTCCCTGTTGTGCAACACACAAATATGAATGGGCTTGATACTAGAGAATTTACTGAATATGAGTAAATTCTCTGAGTAATTTCTCCCTTTTCTGTGCACAATGTGTAGCAGCAACAGGTGCAGCCACAGAATCCATGGTTGTCTGATATTTACGCAGAGTGCAACAGCTAAATACAGATGTCTCACAGTGTGTTGATTACGAAAAAGTCATAATATATGCTGTTAAATTGGCCCTAAAAATAAAACAGTCATGATGGAAAAATATGATGGCCATGTATCATTTTGACAGAATGCTCTGAGGTGACAGGCTGTAACTTTTAACTGTAATTCCCATATACTTTTTGGCCCACAGCTTTATGATCTCCAATCCTCAGTGGGGAACTTCTTTTTATCCTCTGAAGAGAGGGCATGCCAGATTAGGAAGGAGGCATGTTTTTACCAGATCTGTTAAGTAATGATGTGATAACCTCACAGAAAGGAACAGAAAATCTAAACAAGGCCATTCGAGCAGAGTTGTAGTTATAAATATTTGTGGGGGAGAAGACTACTGTGCAGTAGGACTTTTGCTGTTTGGCTTTACAGACTCTCATGTCACAAAAATAATGAACTACAAAAGGGAAAACTCAGAAAAAAAAAACATGATTTGGACTCTTCAATTTGCTTACTGGGTTTATTCAGTAAATACGTACTTATGCTTTTGTGTTTAGAGGAAGACTCATTTACAACAATAACTGCCAATTAGCTCTACTAGTACATTACAGTGCAGCAATTAACCAGAGTATCTCTGCATAAAAAGGTACTCCAGCATCTCTGACAGAAAATTATCTCTCACAAATAAGAACAGGCTTAAATCAATACTACACAACTAATCCATAAGATTTAGACTCAGTGGTCAGGCATGTATTCTTCTCTTACAAACCTTTCAAGTATGTCTATTTTTTCCAAAAATTCTGGATCAGTGTTTATATCAACTCTTGTGATGTACCTCAAGCCCTTTTTGGCATTTTCATTCAGGTTACATTAAACTTTTATTCTAACTGATGGAATAGTCCCCAGAACAGAGGACCCACTTTAAGGTGTTTAAACTCAGATCTCAGTGCTCAAGTCACAGACTTTGAGATTGATGTAACAACTACGATGCACATGAGATTTCAATTTTAGCCTTACATTACTGATGTCAAAAAAGGCCCAATTATGTGATCTCCAGGAGAACTATTTTTCCTCTTTCGCACACAACAAAAGCCAGAGAAAACCCCAAATTATAGAAACTTACACTGTTCCCTCAGACTGGCATCTTTGTGTTAGACCCCAGGAGGAAATTTGAACAATCACGGAGTAATGTTTTATTCCCTTGTGCATCTGGTACTGTTCACAATTAAGTGACACATTAACAGATGGATGATTCATCTGAAACACTTCTTTCAGATAAATCAGATTTTCTTCTTCCTCTGAGTTGAACTTTTCCCTGGGTTTGATTGGGAGCTGTCTGTAGAGGAAGCCATACATTCAAGACTTGAATGTCACCTCATTTAGGATTAACAGTACAAAGTGTCTTTGGACATGTGAGTGGTGCCAGAGGACTGTAGAGATAAGAATTCCTTTTATTATGACAGCATGTGTTCATCTGACTTCTCTGTTCTCTGTTACAATTACAATGGTGTGCAACTGTTGATATTTAATGTACATGTTTTGCTTTCTGAATACTTAGTAGCACAAGAGGAGAACAGTAATGGTAAAGAGTAAACAAACATCTGTTTCCTATGCTGTAATGCTATAATATGATGTTACGTTCCCGTGCGCTTTTATGCAGCACACGGGGGAAGGAATTAAAACCCACATGCAGAGATTATTTGAGTGCAATTTATTGAACAGAAAATAATAAGTTCAGTACAGCAAACGATCTAGACAAGCAAACAGTCAGATGGGTTAGGGTCATGAAGGGCACTGGAAAAACAGGGACGCCTCTAGGATGCTCATCAGACCGAGGGAGAGAGGGAGTACCGCAGAACAGCTGGACAGCACAAAAAGAGAGGCAAACATGAATTTACAAGCTGGAGTGGTCCGAGGCAGTCCGGTGTAAGCAAGAGAGCAGGAACAGCCGCTAACAGCAGGCAATGAACAGGTGTCGGGTGAAGTTAGAGAAGACTATAACAGTCAGGCTGAAAGTAATAATGTAGGGAGTGGAGACAACATACACAGAGAAGAACTGCTACTGTGTATAATGCGCACAATGATCCGGAAATCTCTTTCCCCGAATACAGAGTTTATATAATGACAATACTAATGAGGAAAGTGATCACTGGTGTGCATAATGAGGAGTAACCAGAGGGAGTGCATGGGCTGGACTGAATGGAAACACGTGTGCAAGAGTGGTGTCTGGCCATGTGAGTGAAGATGAATGGAGGCGTGTGTGTGTATGTGTGCGTGTGAGTGAGAATTGAGAGTAAGTGCGTGTATGTGTGTGAGCGTGAGTAAGGGAAAACCAATAATAAGAAACAGCTGGTGCCACTGACAGGAGGAGGCGTAGCCGAGCTGTCAGGGAGCGAAGGACCCAAAGGGCTCCCTGAAGCGCCTGATGGAAAATAAGCATACAATACACAAAATGGTCAAAATAGCCAAAGTGTCAGAACTGGGTTTGAGATCCTCAAAGTTTATGACAATATGATACACTTCGCTATAGTTCAAAATGCTAAAGGTGCAATTTAGGATGGGGTTTTTTTTAAAGTTGGTGATTTGACAATGAAAAAAGAAATAACATTCAGATCTTATATATTAGGTGATCTGAAGGGGAACATTACCGCTGGAACCCTCTGATTTTCTCTTTACATGCTGCAGAAAGTAAGAGTGTAACATGACAGAAAGAAGATATTCTGATATACAATCTATAAGATGTGCCATTCAACCCTTCAGCTGCTATCCCAGCACTGCAAACAATTACCAGCAATTTTGTTATTCTTAATAATAATAATAATAAAAATATATAGAGGGCGCTCAGAGAACACATACTTCTGCCAAGACCCTATCTCGCAATATTAAAGAAAGTGATAACGTGATCCAGAATTTGCCTCCTGACCCGGATCACCTCCATAATCCAAGTGGGTCATTCGTAGCCGAAGGGCCACTTCTGGTGATTTTTTTTTTTTTTTTTCAAAATCTGTCCAGTAGTTTTTGTGTAATCCTGCTAACAAATAGACACACAAACATGAAAACATTGCCTCCTTGGTAGAGGTAAAAAAAAAAACAAATAAATAATAATAATAATAGCCAACCAAGACAGCAATAGAACAACTCAACTCCATTAAGGTCTCATCTACATTAAAAGCTCTAACAGTTGCTTCTAAATATCTGTTACTGTTCGTAAAATCCATTTTCTGGGACTTGATGTGAGCTGATTTGAATGACAAAGCCTGTTCTCTAAAAGCCATTATCATGTGTTTAGCTTTAAAGTAATTAAGCTATAAATAGGCATCATAGCATAATTTAAATAGTAATTAACTGGTCATCAGAATAATAAATTGCTTTCAAGTAGACTATATGACCAATGAATCATTTCCACATGATATAGCTTCTGTTGTGTTTGCTTGTACACACTTTTGATAAGAAATGTAGGTGTTCAGTTCTTTGAGTTAAAAAGTCTAAAACACACTCTAATGGGTTAAAACCCAAGGGGGAAGTAATTAATTTCATAAAATATGATGCAGTATAGTTTTACCAACAGATTTTTTTAAAATGACTAAAATAGGGATGAAACCATTGTTGGCATCTTGCTACCTTCTAAATGCGGCAGTAGCATATTTATTAAGGTTGCCAGTGCATCTTTAAAAACTGGGTCTATAAAATTCTTTAATTAGGGTGACAATCACCAGTTTTTGAAAAATCTGTAAATTATAAGAGATATTAACTCTAACAGTCTTACTGTGATGCTTTTGGCTTGGTATTAGTGAAAGGTGTAATACACAGGAGGGAAAGGGAAAAAACTATCATCAACCCACCATCAACTTAATTATTTAACTGCATGAAACATTTTAAAATCCTATAGCTTGCTTTTGAATATCATTATACATTATACAACTTCTATCTCACTGACAATATTTCATTTATTTCATCATAAATAAGAGACTATTTACTAACATTTTAAGATAGCTTGACCAATCAATCTTTCACACAACAGTGGCGGCACAGTAGCACCGTCACCTCACAGCTAAAGGGTTTCTGGAGGCATTCTAGTCTGATGTTTAAACCAACCAACGATACGGAGAAGCAGCAGCTCTGCCCCCATCCAGGACAACTGAGTTGCTCATCTTTCAGCCCCTTGTATCAGTGATGCCTTTCTTTTTGTCACTATTTACACTTTATAGTGAAGTGGGGGTATGAGCTCTAAGAAACTGATACACACCAGTCCCTTTGTCAATCTCTACACTGCCACGAGATGCATGAATCCCTCCACTGCTGGCAGGAACTTGTTCTTTGATTGTACAGAAAAATAATCCCGTGGTTCACAAAAGCTTACAGTCATTTAAAATTGGATTGGAAAGTATTAGATCTTAAAATGTTGCATATGTTCTAGTGTTCAATTTTAGATTTATTTTTGTATTGCTTCGTGATTTTCTTTCATCTTGAGAAACTAAAGAGGAATACCGCTTGCACAACATCCAGAATATGCTCAGACTTTAAAAATAAAAAACAGGAATCAAGGACTAGGCACTATTCAATTAAAGTTACATAAGTAACTAGAAAAGCACTCGGAGAGCGCAGACCTCCACCAAGCGGAGGTCTGCGCATTATCATCTGATAATAAATAAATAGCATAGTTACAATAATAGGTATCATCATCATCATCATAGTTACAACAATAATAGGTATCATCATCATCGTAGTAACTATAATAGGTATCATCATCATCATAGTTACAACAATAATCATAGTTACAACAATAATAGGTATCATCATCATCGTAGTAACAATAATAGGTATCATCATCATCATAGTTACAACAATAATCATAGTTACAACAATAATAGGTATCATCATCATCGTAGTAACAATAATAGGTATCATCATCATCATCATCATCATCATAGTCATCATATCATCATCACGATGATGATGATACCTATTTTTGTAGTTATGATGATGATCATGATTGGTGATCCGGATCATCCCCAAAATTTAATCAGTTCTTCCTTGTACCATTTCCAACAACGCCTGAAAGTTTCATTGAAATCCGTCCAAAACTTTTTGAGTTATCTTGCTAACCAACAGACAGACAAACAAACAGACAAACAGACAGACAAACCCCGGCAAAAACATAACCTCCTGGCGGAGGTAATTAGAAATACTAGTGCATACCTGTGCATGCCCATAGAAGGCAAGTGTAAGCAAGCATTTCTTCCGTAGAGTTTCCGTAGAGTTACTGTTACCATGGCAACAGTAACCATGGTGAAACCTGCTTTTGATCTTTGACATCACCACTAGTTCAATGATAACTGCCTTTGATCTGTGATGGCTGCCTTTGATCTTTGATGATGTCATAGCGAGTCCTATGATCTTTGATGATGTCACATAGAGTCCTGTGATCGTGAGTGATGCCCATATAGACATCATGTAGAGCTCATAGGAACATCATAGGCGGTCCTATGATCTTTTAGCGAGCCCTATGATCGTGACACACAGACAGACACACAGAGACAGATTTCTTGAATTTATAGAGTGATATAATTTTATTTTTTTTTAATTAGTTACAATGTTTGAGGAAAGAGATTCAAGAGATTCAAAGGCCTTATTATCATGTGCACAGTTAAGAAATGCAACATTTCCTGAGCAATGAAATTCTTACTGTGCTCTCCAAACGAATGCCAAGGTAATAAATACACATCAGTACCAAAAAAGGTAATCTTCTTCTTCTTTTAGATTTGATTGGCGATTGGCAACCAGCTTACAGGTGCATTACCGCCACGTACTTCACTCTATATCATCACTCTATCTGGTCAGGAGCTGTAGTCCTTACCGCCATGTACTTCACTGAGTAAACATCTTCTTCTTCTTTTAGACCCGATCGGTGGCTGGCAACCAGCCTACAGGTGCACTACCGCCACGCACTTCACTCTACATCATCACTCTATCTGGTCAGGAGCTTCATTGCTGTCATAAACACACCTTAATACTAAATACTAATACTAATAAATACTAATACACATTAGGCAGTTAGGCTAGTTAAAGCAGTTTAACTAGAGGAAAACAAGAAGAATGAAAATTGAAAATTCACTGGATGACTATAATGGACAATGGTATTTTAATATCAGAGATGATATGAACCTGAGATGGCATGAGACTATGTACAATGTGCATATAAGCAATGTACAAATTAGCACCCAGTGTGAGAATTTCTCTGTGTAAAGCCGTGTGCCCTGATAATAGCCAGTAGACTGTACAATGATAATTTAGCAGCAGAGATGATATGGACATGAGCCGGGGTGAGACTATGTACAATGTGCAAATGAACAATGTGCAAATTTAGCAACCAGTGTGTGAGTTCCTATTTGCAAAGCTGTGTCCAGAGTTTGTTATTTATTCAGAAGTCTGATGGCAGTGGGAAAGAATGAGTTTTTTAGTCTGGATGTCCTACATTTCACATTTCTGTACCTCCGGCCTGAGGGTAGAAGTGTGAACATTCTGTGCTGGGGGTGGGTGGGGTCCTAGAGGATGGCGGCAGCTCTCCTTTGGACTCTGCCGTGGTAGATGCTCTGCAGAGAGAGGAATGGAGTCCTGATGAGCTTCTCTGCTGTCTTCACTACTCTCTGCAGGCGTTTGCGGTCCAAAGCAGTACCACAGAGTGATGCAGTTGGTCAAGATGCTCTCCATGTTGCAGCTGTAGAAGCTGTTGAGGCTCTTGGGGGACATGCCAAACTTCCTCAGCCTCCTCAGAAAGCCGCTGTTGAGCTCTCTTAACCAGCTCTGTGGTGCTGAGTGCCCATGTAAGGTCCTCGCTGATGTGGATGCCCAGGTATTTAAAGCTGTTCACCCTCTCCACCTCAAGCTCCCAGATGAACAGCGGCCGATGAGGTCTCCTCCCCTCCCTCATGTCCACTATCATCTCCTTCGTCTTGTCTGTGTTGAGGGTGAGGTTGTTGTCCTCACACCATGACACCAGGCTGGCCACCTCCCTTCCCTCCTGTAGGATGCTTCATTACCACCAGTGATGCATTCTATCACTGCTGTATCATCCGCGAACTTTAAGATGACATTGTCCTTGTGGGAGGTACAGTAACAGTCATGGGTGAAGAGGCTGTAGAGGATGGGGCTGAGAACACAACCCTGTAGGACTCCTGTGTTCGTGATGATGCTGGCTGAGGTCCTGTTACCCATTCTGACAGACTGAGGCCTGCCAGTCAGAAAGTCCAGTAGCCAGTCACAGAGGATGGGGTGCAGGCCAAGTAAAGACAGTTTGTAGGTGAGTTTGTGGGGGGATGACCATGTTGAAGGTGGAGCTGTAGTCGACAAAGAGCATTCTGACGTTGGAGTCTTTATCTTCCAGGTGGGAGAGAGAATAATGGAGTGCATGAGCAATGGCATCTGAGGTGGACCTGTTGGGCCGGTAGGCGTACTGCAGGGGGTCCAGGGTATCCGGTATGCTTTCCTGAATGAGGGCCAGCACCACTCTCTCGAAGCACTTCATGATGACTGAAGTGAGTGCTACCGGCACAGGGAGGGGGACGATGGTTGTGGTTTTGAAGCAGGAGGGGACTATGTTCTGATTGAGGGAGAGGTTAAAGATGGATGAGAGAACATCAGTCAGCTCAGCAGCACATGCTCTGAGGGCCCGCCCAGGGATGTTGTCTGGTCCTGCTGCCTTGTGGGGGTTGATATTCCTCAGTGCTTTGTTTACCTGGCCTGATGAGACTTTTAGTGGAGGGGGAGGGTGCGTGTGTGTGTGTCTCCTCTCTGCGCTGTAGCTGGAGGTCTCAAAGCAGGTGTAAAAGATATTGAGATCATCTGGCAGGCTGTCTGTGGAGCTAGTGGTGTTGCTGTTTTTTTTTCCCTTGCAGTCTGTGATGTGCTGCAGGCCTTGCCACATGCGCCCAGTGTCAGGAGTGGAATTGAGGCTGTCCAGCTTTGCTCTGTACTGCCTCTTGGCTGTTGTTATAGCCTTCCTCAGTCCATTCAGCTTTGTACTCGGCCTCATTGCCTGATTTAAATGCAAGAGCGCGAGCACCCAGCATCTGACATGCCTGACTGTTGATCCAGGGCTTCTGGTTTGGGAACTTTCTGACTTGTATGGTGGGTACAATGGGCAATTGAAATTATGCTCCCAAATATGTGATCTGTAAGGTGATTTTGAGTACTTACTGTTATGATGGGGTTTTATTCTGATATGCAGTGTGATGACGTCACCTTCCGGCTGCGTCATCACACCGGCATATATAAGGGAGCGTCCACCATTAGGGGCTCTCCTGCCCGGACGACTCCGCAGACAGTTGTGTACTGTGTATTGCAACCAGTTGCCCATTAAAGCTCAGCTCCATTGCAACCTCCTCGTCCATCTCTTTTATGCCAGGTTTGTGGACATAACACTTATATTTATTTATTTTAAATTGGTGGTTTCAGGAGTCTACTTGCTTTGTTATCAAGAACAATGCTGAGTAAATTGATCCTTTTGAAATTTTTGTTTTTCAATTCAACAAGTATTAAGTTGCACAAAAAATATAAAAACATAAGTATGTATAGCACTGCTTACAAAATAACACTTATAATAATTAAATCTAAACTGTAGTATTTTGTGAGATTATATAATTTCAGAGACTGGCATCAATACTGTGATTTGATGAACTGTGCAGCTCTCAGAAAAATAAAAATTATTTTTGCATACTAATTTATTAGGCCACAGAGACTATGAAGATGACAGTTACCAAGCGTGATGTGAACCACTTGCAACAGCAGCAGACATCAGAACCAACAAAGAACAGCTCCCTTGGTGTCACATGTCACGGAATAGCTGAGCGCCTTTAGAGGGGGCACATGAAAGGCTCTCACACATTTGGGTGTCCTTGCTGCAGCTTTAACGGAAATATATTCAGAATACCAAATCAAGGAAGAGGTGACCAGGACAATTATAGACTGCAGGCTTCTGAATAGAGGAGTAATAAAGAGGACGATGTGGACAATGAAGAGGAGGGCCCCTTGATTACTGATGGCACTTAAGAGATGTAATACAGAGATTTTGCTGTATTTTTAATTAGTGGCATTTCTTCTGATTTCCTCAACCTTTTGTTCTTTTTTTTCTCAAAAGCTTATTAAAATGAAATCTTAGTTGTAAAATAACATGTCCACAGTTTCATTGTACTGTGCAACTGTACAATGACAATGAAGCCTATTCTATTCCATGTTCCCAATACTAAAACTAAAGTCTCCTCTGACAACTGCAGCTTGACAGCTGGTGGACAGACAGTGTGACCCTCTGGTATATTCCCTGTCATATGATGGAGTGGACATCATATTTTATTACTGTAGAAACTGAAGCTAAGAAATTTATGATAGGGATAGGGAAATATGAAAGTGAAAGCTAACCACCAAGACACTGCTGTGGTATCACTAGTAGCTATGTCTATCTCTTGCCTCAAATTTTGCAGAGCTCTGGTGACACTTCCGAATCTCTGACTACTTGTGGTTGCTGACTAATTGTGTGTCCATAAGTGACTGTTAACAAGCAAATATTTCTTACTTTTGTGAATTAACTGAGGCTGGGAGAAATCACATCAGACACTTAAAATAGATTCCTGAGGGTCTTTATCTCAAATAGAAATGGAAATATAAGTCCACAAAAACAGAAAAATAAACATGAAAATTTTGGTTTTGCCACCTTTATGGCAAGAATACTGTAGCCTATGTTGTAAATAATAACCAAAGTGTGGGCATACGCTGATACATACACAGTAATACGGCAATGAAACAGCAGTTGCACAAATTGTGTCATTATAGGGCTACATCAAAAGCAGTCTTTTTTTTGGGGGGATTTGATTTTGTATACTTTATTGATCCCCAGAGGGGAAATTGATGGCATCCACCTGGATGGATGAAGCAGACACGGTACGGCGCTATCCCTTAACCATTCACACACACATTCACACCTAGGGCCACTTTAGAGTCTCCAGTTAACCTAACCTGCATGTTTTTGGCCTGTGGGAGGAAACCGGAGACATCCCGGCGTAAACCCATGCAGATACGGGGAGAACATGCAAACTCCACACAGATCACTGTTGGTCAGGGGCTGGGATCGAACCAGGGATCCCATGGCCAAGGGTGAGTTGCTGTGCTAGTGCAGTGCTAACCACTACGCCACCGCACTGCCCAAGTCATGTCTGCTTTAACATACTGTAACATACACTGTCAAATATACTGTATATACAACATACGGTTCTAGCAACATATGGCAGAAGCCACTGAAGCTAACTTACGACCTGACAGCTTCAGTCACTTCCCACATAGCAAAATTCAACTCGCTTGGCTCTGGCCCACACAATGCACTGACGAGGAGGGGCTGAATAGTTCACAGGCTGAAAATTTCATAGTGGTCAAATCTGACTAAATCTGGTATGATGTGCCTATATCTATATGATGTCATTAAAGGCGCTTTTCCACTAGCCCCAATTAGAAAACCCGACTCGACTCACTTCAATTCGGTTCTGCCTCGGTTGCTTTTCGACGTTACTGCTGGCACACCTGCTGGCACACCTGCGGTGGGTGGGATTTCTTGAACAGCGAGGCGGCGCCACACTCTCGTGACGTGAAACACGCGACCGAATCCTCCACAACAAAGAAAATGGCTGATGACGAGGAGAGAAGGAAGGAGGAAGGAGAGAGGAATGACTGTGACATGAAACTGGTGAAATCTATGGTGCTGACTTGTTGTGCTCTACACAATCTGTGTGAGGAGTCATGGAGAGACGTATGACACTACATTGGATGATGCAGTAGATGAACCAGTGGTGGCAGCGACCCAGGGAGCAGAGGAGCAGGGTGCCGATATACGAGATGCTGTGATGCAGTACTTGTCTAGCAATAGGTAGAAATGTAATTTTGTCCACATTTATGTGCATACATATTTCAAAAATGTTTTTTGTAAATAAAATGTTGTGCATGTTCCATCTACCTGTCCTCTGTTGTTCATAACGCTTATCTGTTAAGGTACGGGTAATTACATACCTGTCAAGGCATACCTCATGCCTCCCTTATTGGGGGGGCTTTCACACCTGTACTGACCTCATGCCTCCCTTATTGGGGGGGCTTTCACACCTGTACTGAGTACTTAAAAACTGTATTTATCGGCAGATGAAAGAAAACTGAAGGAAAAAAAAACTAAACTAAACAAACAGCAACTGCAACATGAACTATTTCAAACATATTTATTCAAATGTACACTTATATGGACACAATCTTGAGCCATAACTTTTTGGTAATGTGAAAATAATAAGCCAAGTAGCACAAAAAAATAAATAAAATAAAAAATAAAAAATAAATTATATTAATAATAAATAAATAAAAATAAATAAAAAATATTTTTCAAATTTACATTAGCACAAGGTAGATTGCTTAATTTGAAAGTACACAATAAGAATTATTCTGAATATAGTTCTTAACTGTAAGCTAGATACTGTATATACACTTGGAATTAAAGAGTTTTTAATTGTCAGCTTTGTTACACTAATGCACTTGGATGAACTTGAAACAAGAAAATGTTCACTGATGCTGCTTGTTATAGTTCCAAGTAGCAGCCTTTGCTGACTCTAGCATTTCTGAAGTGGCAGATCAGATCAGGTGGCAGATCAGAAGTGATCTGCCACCGATGGGGGTAGATTGTGCTCTGCCACAAAATGACAAACCATCACTTCTTCTAGTGATGCATTGGATTTGGAAGGCGTCGGTTCTCTCACTGGCTGAAAATGTTCATCCATCGATCAATACGTTTTCAATTTGGCTACACAGTTTTTGTGGCCCTGTGTAGCGAAATGCGACTTCAGGTCAAAAATCCCTGATGCAGTCACTTTTATGCTCTTCCTACATGGAACACAGAAGGAGTGTGTAGGGCCCTCTGGAGAAGCCTTTATCCATCCAGCTATAAGTGCGAGGCCATCAGCATAATGATCTGTCCACACTTCTCACTGTTGTGGTAATTGCTCACGCTGAGCGCTCTGCCAGCCCCGTACGCTGTGGGGGTCACACACACGACGTGTTCCTCCACACTCTCAATAATTTTTTTTCCCGTATATTTTTCTTTTTGGCGTACAGAAATGGCAATACGCCCATATTTAATAAAATTGCATTTTCCCCGTATTAAAATACGGCGAAACCGTATCACTTGACAGGTATGTAATTACATGCAGAAACACCGCACAGGCCATCTTCACAAAAATCCAGCTCGACAAGCCACTTTTCTTAGGTGGAAATGCAAATTGAACTATAAATCATGTGCTGATACATGTCATATTCCCATGTGAAGGTCTCTCACTTTTACTTACAAATTGATTTTTAATTTTTGGGAAAAGGGAATATAAATTTTGCACAACTTGTTGGTAACAACAGTTGTGTGCCACAAAAACACAGTTGTGTCTCGTCCGATGTGTCTACTGTCATTAGTGCCAAATTTTTGCTAGATTCCTTCTTAATTTATTAAATTTTGACTGGTGATGCAACATTCAATTTACATGTACTTACCTTTATCAGTGTCCACTGTACAAGTTAAAGTACATCTGTACAACTGCTTATAACCAAAAAAATGTACCCGTTCGAGAGAAATGGATTCAGCATTGCAAATTTGTTTAAAATAAAAAAAAAAAACTTACCAAGACATTACGTTTCGTTGTGTTGTTAAAAAGTAAATTACCATTAGAAGGCTATACACCTGACCTGATGAACAGCAGCATGTGGAGTGAACAGAGAATGGAATGTGTATGTAATTATTGGCTTTTCTCATACGGTGTCATAACAGATAAACCAGACTTTTGATGCAAACAATACAATTTTATTCCAGAAGCAAAATTTACAAACAAAAAAACAGACTGGGCGTGGGGAGACATGGTTAGACACGCCGACTGCTAAATGCGTCCACAAGCCTGCCAAATAGGGTCAGGAAATCTCTGTTGAATGTTGACATCTCTGCGAGCTCTTCCCTTCGTAACACAGCGTCCTGCTCCAGGGCTTCACGCGCATCTGCCCGCACATCTGCGGCCACCTGTCGCAAATGCTGCATGTACTCCTGATGGTGTTCTTGCCGCTGGTCATGTTGCCGTTCCAAGAGCCGCATCTCCTCGTCATGCATGTTGACCATCGCTGATGTAAGGTCAGCGATGGAGTTGCTCCTTTTCCTCTTGGCTACACTGAAAGACAGAAAGGCATGGTTGTTAAAGCTGGATCACTACATATATTATGGAATTACACTGGTGAAAGTCTGTGGTGGAATGTCACTATTATATTATGCTTCATTGCTGTATATAAGCTGAACTGTCATGTTGCTGCCCCTCAGTAGAGCGGATTTTGCAACACGCAGGGTGCTGTCTTCGGCTGCAGCCCCCCTGCAAAACTAAAAAGGATTAAGATTAAGAATATGGATGGATGGATGGGTAATGTTTAAAATAGTTGCTTGTAGTGTGGCCGCAGAAATCTGAATGGGTTAATACAGTCTGCTGATGCGAAGCATTTCAATGAAGCATGTTGATTTTAACGGCAGTTCATGTGTTTTTCTAAAACAGGAGTTACAACAGCACTTCAATCACCACACCTAAAAATGGGACCGGGTTGTGGAACACCGATAATAAGTGAAGACCAAAGAATAACCTTTTTGTACATTTAAAAAGACATTTTCAATTAATTAATATGCAGCTACAGGAAATTGCATTAATCAATTTGGTACATAACTTGTTAGGCTCCAGCCCCCCCGCGACCCGTAAAGGATTAAGCGGTAGAAGATGGATGGATGGATGGATGGATGGATGGATGGATGGATGGATGGATTTTCGACCCTGGTTTCCGCTGGACCTGTTTCAACAAAAAAAAAAAAAATCGTGGTTATTGTGCCTTACCGGCACTTGAACGTGATCCAGATGGAGCTGGTGATGTGGCTGACATCGGAGTCGATTCAGCTGGCGCTCCGCCAGACGCAGAGGCAGAGGCAGACGCAGGAGAGTCCGGTGTGTCCATGTCCACTGAGGTGGACCCCTGTGATATGAACTGCGATTCTAGAAAGAAAATGCATGCAATTTAAAACTTAACACCAAAGTGCAACATGTACACAACACTCTAAAGTTTTTAACCGGAATACAATAAGCGTAATTCAGCGTTTTGTTCGCGCCAATACTTAACACAAAGCAAGCGTGAATCTGCAGTTGGCTGCAAAACAATAGGCAAGCCTCAGTAACAACCATTACCCACAATCTAACAACCTTCCTATTTCTTAAAAACAGTGAGCTTGGCACAGAAAGGATAAATTGGCGAAAAGACACGCAATATCAAAACAACACTCACCATCCACAGTTTCCAAGGCCGTGTCGAGCCCAATGTCTCTCAGCGAACCACTTCCACTCCTTCCGATCCGCTCCACTTCGAGCATTGTGGTCCTTCAATGCTCGGTAATCGCTTTTCAGCTTTTTCAGTTTCTCCCGACACTGTTTGGCAGTACGGATGTGCCCTTGGGAACCCATCTGCTCGGACACCTGCTGGTATATTTTTTCATTTCGAGTAGATCCGTCCAACTTGCGCTGGATGCGATCGTTGGCTAATATAGAAAGAAAATTGCGCACCTCCTCGTTTGACCAGGGGATAGCCTTACGAGAAGACATCTTCAGAGTGTGAAAATACTGTATTAAAGGGGCACACTGTGTTCACTGGCTGAACAACTACAAATGGCGGTGGTGTAGTAGATTCAGCAGAAAAAGTCGCTTTCGTGACGTTACGACCTGACCAATCAGCGGCGACCAGTCTGTTAAAGTCACATCACAGCCATACTCAGCCCTACTCAGCTCGGTTAGACCCTGCCCTGGATCAGGTACTAAAATAGTGCCTGCTAACCGGTGCTGGGGCTAATGGAAAATGCTCAAATGCGGGCTGAGTGGTGCGGTGTAGGGCTAAGCGAGGCTAGTGGAAAAGCCCCTTTAGACACCATGTGTCTTTCTGTCACGACCATAGGACTCGCTAAAAGATCATAGGACTCGCTATGACATCATCAAAGATCAAAGGCAGGCATCACTCACGATCATCAGACTCGCTATGACATCATCAAAGATCAAAGGCAGGCATCATAGGCAGGCATCACTCACAATCATAGGACTCGCTATGACATCATCAAAGATCATAGGACTTGCTATGGCATCTTCAAAGATCAAAGGCAGGCATCGCTCACGAACATAGGACTTGCAATGACATCAGCAAAGATCATAGGACTTGCTATGACATCATCAAACATCATAGGACATGCTATGGTATCATCAAAGATCAAAGGCGCCTGCCTTTGATCGGCATCACTGATTGAGTGATGACGTGCTTGCTTACACCTGCTTTCTACGGGCAGAAATATTTGCTTATACTTGGTTACTACGGGCATGCACAGGTATGCACAGGCATGCACAGGTATACACTAGTAATTCAAGAAATCTCTTGTCTGCCTGTCACGACCATAGGACTCGTTAAAAGATCATAGGGTCTATGATGTGCCTATGATGTCTTACATGATGTCGTCTATGAGACATCATACAGACACCATAGTATAGAGTGATTCAAGGAAAATCTGTGTGTGTGTCTGTGTGTGATCAAAAGCAGGCATCACTCACGGTCATAGGACTTGCTATGACATCATCAAAGATCAAAGGCAGGCACCAATGACATCATCAAAGATCACAGGACTCACTACAACAGCATCACAGATCATGGGACTTGCTATGACATCATCAAAGATCATAGGACTCGCTATAACATAATCAAAGATCAAAGGCAGGCATCACTGAACAAGTGGTGATGTCAAAGATCAAGTCTCTGTCTGTCTGTCTGTCTGTCTCTGTCTGTCTGTCTGTCTTTCACGATGTCACGATCATAGGACTCACAAAAAGATCATAGGACTTGCTATGAGATCAAAGGCAGGCATCACTCACGATCATAGGACTCGCTAAAAGATCATAGGACTCACTATGACATCATCAAAGATCAAAGGCAGGCATCACTCACAATCACAGCACTTGCTATGACATCATCAAAGATCAAAGGCAACCATCATAGAACAAAGGCAGGCATCACTGAACGAGTGGTGACGTCAAAGAACAAAGGCAGGTTTCACCATGGTTACTGTTGGTAACAGTAACTTTCTACGGGCATGCAGAAATGCTTGCTTAAACTTGCTTTCTATGGGCATGCATGGGTATGCACGGGCATGCACAGGTATGCACTAGTTTGGTCAAATGTGACCACTATGAACTTTTCAGCCTATGAACTTTTCAGCCCCCCCCCCTTCCCCCCCATACACTCGACCCACATGCTGAAAGGAATCACGACCCTTTGGTGGCCCAGATCTAGTTTGCCAGAGGTTCGAAGATCAAAGGACTCGCTATGACATCATCAAAGATCAAAGGCAGGCATCACTCACGATCATATGACTCGCTATGACATCATCAAAGATCACAGTACTTGCTATGACAACATCAAAGATCAAAGGAAGGCATCACTGAACGAGTGGTGATGTGCTTGCTTACACCTGCTTTCAAACGGGCTTACAGAAATACTTGATTACCTCCGCCAAAGGGGGAGGTTATGTGATCATCGGCGTTGGTTTGTCTGTTTGTTTGTCTGTTTGTTTGTTTGTCTGTTTGTTTGTCTGTTTGTTTGTTTGTTTGTCTGTTAGCAAGATGACTCAAAAAGTTATGGACGGATTTTCATGAAATTTTCACAGATTGTCAGAAATGGGGTATCCTACAGATGATTACATTTTGGTGGTGATCCGGATCACCGTCCACAAGAAAACCGCCATTACGCAAAATTCCATTTTCCTCAATAACTACTAAACCACTAATCCTATCATTGTCAATCCAATTGTTGTGAATCCAATTGCTAGTCATATGTTTACATGGTCAAGGAATCTGAAAACGTACACACAAACACTGTATGGGGGGAACTGTGGCGCTAAACCGTCATTACGGAAAATGCCATTTTCGTCAATAACTACTGAACCACTAATCCTATCATTGTGAATCCAATTGCTTGTCATATGTTTTCATGGTCAAGGAATCTGAAAACATACACACAAACACTGTATGGGGGGAACTGTGGCCGCCATTACGGAAAATGCCATTTTCGTGAATAACTACTGAACCACTAATCCTATCATTGTCAATCCAATTGCTAGTCATATGTTTTCATGGTCAAGGAATCTGAAAATGTACACACAAACACTGTATGGGAGCAACTGTGGCCGCCATTAAGGAAAATGCCATTTTCCAGAATAACTACTGAACCACTAATCCTATCATTGTCAATCCAATTGCTAGTCATATGTTTTCATGGTCAAGGAATCTGAAAACGTACACACAAACACTGTATGGGAGGAACTGTGGCCGCCATTACGGAAAATGCCATTTTTATGAATAACTACTGAACCACTGCTTGTCATATGTTTTTCATGATCAAGGAATCTGAAGACTCTATGGGGGGAACTGCGGCGCTTGGCGGAGGTCTGCGCTCTCCGAGTGCTTTTCTAGTTATACTTGGTTTCTACGGGCATGCACAGGTATGTACTAGTAATTCAAGAAATCTCTGTCATGACCATAGGACTCACTAAAAGATCATAGCATCACCTATGATATGCCTATGACGTCTACATGATGTCTATATGACATCAAATAGACACCATAGTAGAGTGATTCAAGAAAATCTGTGTTTGTGTGTGATCAAAGGCAGACATCACTCACGATCATAGGACATCTAAGATGAACGGCGGGCATCACTCACGATCATAGGACTCACTATGACATCATCAAAGATCAAAAGAAGGCATCAATGACATCATCAAAGATCACAGGACTCACTATGACATCATCAAAGCTCATAGGACTCACTACAACAGCATCACAGTTCATACGACTCACTTTGGCATCATCAAAGATCAATGGACTCACTATTACATCATCAAAGATCAAAGGCATTCATCACTGAATGAGTGGTGACGTCAAAGATCAAACGTAGGTCTGTCTGTCACGATGTCACGATCATAGGACTCACAAAAATATCATAGGACTCGCTATGAGATCAAAGGCAGGCATCACTCACGACCATAGGACTCGCTAAAAGATCATAGGACTTGCTATGACATCATCAAAGATCAAAGGCAGGCTTCACTCACGATCATAGGACCCGCTATGACATCATCACAGATCAAAGGTAGGCATCACTCACGAGCACAGCACTAACTATGATGTCATCAAAGATCAAAGGCAGCCATCACAGAACAAAGGAAGGCATCACTGAACGAGTGGTGATGTCAAAGATCAAAGGCAGGTGTCACCATGGTTACTGTTGCCATGGTAACAGTAAGTTTCTACGGGCATGCAGAAATACTTGCTTAAACTTGCTTTCTATGGGCATGCATGGGTATGCACGGGCTCATGAGTGATGCCTGCCTTTGATCTTTGATGTCCTATGATCGTGAGTGATGCCTGCCTTTAATCACACACACACACACACACACACTCACAGATGTTCTTGACTCACTCTATACTATGGTGTCTATATGACGTCATATAGACATCATAGGAACATCATTGGCAATCCTATGATCTTTTAGCGAGCCCTATGGTCGTGACACACAAATAGACAGGCAGACAGACACACAGAGATTTCTTGAATTATATATAGAGTGATAAATATGGGCGATGTGCCACGACTTACTTCCATTGTAGAAATGTGAAGGTCTACTTCCTAGACTTGGGGTGTTGCGATCTTGCTCTTCTGAAGTTATTTACAGCCAGCATCTGCGCAGTAGCTATTGTGGAGTTGCAGTATCTTGTTACCGCCCCTATGAACAGTCTTTTCAGCAGCTCAAACACGACCAATCACAACCATGCTCACCATGCTCAGCTGTGACAACTTCTCCATTTATATACCATCAAATAACTAACAAAAACAGAACTGTTTCAAAAAGTAAATGAACAAAAATCAGAATGGTAGGTACTATCAACAAGGGTAGAAAAAATCTTTTGGAAAAATTTAGTCAAGTAGCATTTTTAGTTTGGCAAAATGCCGCATACAATAATGGTAAAAGCAGGGGCTTATTGTCCTCTCCAGCACACCTCCAGAGGGTGATTGAAATGCCCCAGCTTCACTTTCTCAGAGCTCTGATGATGTCCATATTTATTTACAGTCTGTAATTCTGACCTCGATACATATTCCTGGAATGCAGCATCTTTCCTTTTGCAGGTTTTTAGCACATTTATTGTGCATGATGGTGGCAATAATTACCATATTCTTGCGGGGGGGGCAATTAATGTGCATGTACCAAAAATTAATGGGATGCATCTAATTAATTGGATAGCGCATTTGTTTAGTGCCAGTTCACAATATCACTTTTCTCAAGGTGCTTTAAGGTGTAAAGGGGAGACTCAGTGCAATCTCGAACTGGGCACATACTGTTGTTCCATTGGGTCCCTTCTGTATCATGTGGCTTTTGAAACCTTGTGATATCATCATTTCCTGCTTCAAATTAGAGTGTATTACAATATGAAAGCACTGGGGGACTCTTCTGGATCTGTCATGATAGGCAGAAAGGTTCTAAACAAAGAGCAGGCTCAGCATCCCCAATAAGAACATGCTGAGAAAGAGCACCCCAACAATCAGGTGAACCCCAATAAGCAAAACTTTATAACAATGGGGAAAAAACTCCACTGTAACAAAACATGACAGAAACACAATCTTATGGCCCTTTTCCACGAGTACCTGTTTGGCCCTACTCACTTTGACTCAGCTTTACTCGACTCAGCTCGCTTTTGTTTCCATTACAGCTGAGTACCGCCTGGGGTGGGTGGGATTTTTTAACAGCAAGGCGGCGCGACACTCCCGTGACGTAAAACACAACACAAGCAAAACACAACATGGCGGCTTACAAGGCGACTCCTCGGTCTCTGGCTTTTTGTCAGAGTAAAAGCCAAAAAGGAGAGCCAGAGAAGGGTACAGGCAGCGAGACGAAACACTCTGGAAAAGTACTGGAGCGTTTAGGAAGCCATAGAGTCGAAGACGTGAGGATATGAACCAGATCACATATGAAGGCAAGCTAATGATTGCTAATGCTAGTTTGCTTTAAGTCCGCTGTACTACATTGTAATGTCTGCAAGTTATCGCTATTTGGTACTAAAATATGTATGCTGTGTGTGTGTTTCAGATGGCTCTCGTGGGAAAATTACCACTTCAAACTGTGGGTCTGGGTGCTCAACACAGCCTCTCACTGATGTCACCCCAGCTTGACAAACGCTCAGTGGTTATAGAACTTCAGAATGTCTGTAGAAATGTTTAGCTTCCTGTGCAACAAATTGCTCTGATCTGTGTGAAAATCACAGAGAGACTGTTGAGACATCATGGGATGTACCTGCTCCAGCAGCACTGAGTCTGTGGTGGTGTTGTGGCAAAAAGTGATCAGCTGCCAAAACTTGATCGCCAGGTGCCATATTGTAGTTATGGGGTTATATTAGCCATAAAATACATATTTCAACAGTACTGAGTTAGGTTATAATAAGATGTATTTAACAATTATGATGCATTTTAAGTCAAAACAAACTTGATCTAGGATTAAAAGCAATTAAAATGATACAGTCACAAGGTTACATGGAAAATACTTGATTTACTGGATAGATACATGTAGATACTGTATAAATATATATTCTCTGCATCAACAATGTACTATACATGTATTCATTTAGTATTGCACTAGGAATTTTGACAATAAACCTTTGTACTTTTTGCAGATCTGTCTCCACTTTTGTTTTACGTGTGAAGATTACCACCAGGTGACAAAAGAATTATGAACCATAAAGCAGTTTGTGTTCAAATGTTAAATCCCATTAAACCCTAACTCAGTGGTGTCCAATCATGTGCCATGGAGGGCCAAGACCCTGCAGGTTCTATCTTCTACCCAGTCTCTTCAGCAGGTGTTTTCACTGATCAGTAGTCAGTGGAAGAAATTTGGTGGAATCTGCTGTTGAAGACACTGATTGAAGGTAAAGCCTGCAGGGTCTTGGCCCTCCATGGCACATGATTGGACACCCCTACCTTAACCTATTATTAGAAAATACAGATGCTAATATGGTCCAGAATTCCTCCATATACTGGTACTATCACTAAAGTGTGCAGTGTCTTCTGCACTGGCACATCCAACAATACAGTCTTCAGTAAATAAAATAATTGTTTTTGGTTACTTTTCTTTGGTTACTTTTTCTGATCCCAGCCAATTGGGTTTACTCCAGGAGTGTCTTAAGGATATCAAAACCTGGATGAACTACAACTTTCTATTGCTGAATACAGATAAAACTGAAGTCATCGTCCTTAGCCCCAAACATGCTAGAAGTACTCTTTTTAGCAAGATAACACCACTAGATGGCATTGCACTTGCTTCAACGTCTTCTGTTAGGAATCTTGAAGTTGTCCTTGACCAAGATGTGTCTTTCAACTCTCATATACAGCAAACCATGAAGACCGCCTTCTTCCATCTGCGTAATATTTCTAAAATTAGGTCCATCCTGTCTCATAAAGATGCAGAGAAACTTGTCCATGCCTTTATCGCCTCTAGACTTAACTATTGTAACTCACTTTTATCAGGTTGCTCAAATAAGTCCATAAAGTTTCTCCAGCTCATTCAGAATGCAGCTGCACATATCCTTATGAGAACAGGGAGAAGAAATCACATTACTCCAGTTTTAGCTTCTTTACATTGGCTCCCAGTAAAATATAGAATTGAATTCAAGATATTGCTCTTAACCTATAAAGCTTTTTATGGTATGGCTCCTTCTTTCCTGCAAGAACTCTTAGTTCCTTATCATCCAACCAGAGCTCTGCGCTCCCAAAAATCCAAATTACTAGTGGTCCCCAAGGTATCTATAAGTAGATTGGGAGGTAGAGCTTTCAGCTATCAAGCTCCCTTCCTGTGGAACCATCTTCCCAGTTCATTTCGGGAGGCAGACACTCTCTCTTTATTCAAGAGCAAGATGAAATCTTTTCTCTTTGATAAGGCCTTTAGTTAGAAATGCTGCCCCTGCCAGGACTTCGCTTGCATGTGCAGCCTGGCCAGGCTTGGTACTGCACTGTTTGGCTTTGAATGTTGTATTTGTATGTTTGTTTTAGCTACTCAACCCAGCCGGTCGAGGCAGATGGCCGTCCTTTATGAGCTATGGTTCCGCCCGAGATTTCTGCCCGTTAAAGGGAAGTTTTTCCTCGCTGAAGAATTTTTTTGCAAATGGCGGGTGTATATTCTGCAGAAGACGGCGCTCTCATGATGTTACGCCCTGACCAATCAGTGGTCTGCAGTCTGTTGACCTCACATTTTCAGCTCGACTCAGCATGGTTGGAACCCGACTGGAGTAGGTACGAAAAAAGTACCAGGTACTAATGGAAAACCCTACAAACCGAGTAGAGTCGACACAAGTAGGGCTGAGTTGGTACTAGTGGAAAAGAGGCTTGAGAGAGAGTGGGTAAATGTTAATGGGGGAGGTAAAAACAGTGGTCAGTGCATCAAGGGATGTCTCACAGCAGCCTTACTTGCCACAGCATAACTGAGAAATGTTACGTAATGTAAATCTAACACTACAAGCTTTTCAGGTAAAATTAAATAAATAAAATTGCATTTCTAGAATCTGTTTCAACCTGGTCTTTGATATCTGTGTAAATTGAAGGATTGGCTTAGAGAAGATATTTTTCCTATATTCCTTCACCGTAAGAGTGTGGACATGGCTGTGCTCATGTCTTCACTTTATGTTGATGTTTTGTTTGTCTGAGATCTTAGGGACAGCTTTGTTTGTGTTCATTTTCATTCCTGTTGTTGTTTTTTTTCTTCTTCTTTTAGATTTGATTGGTGGTTGGCAACCAGCTTACAGGTGCATTACCGCCACTGACTAGATTATCATCACTCTATATCTTTGTATAAGGAGTTCTGAACAACTCCCCATGTGTGAAAAAATTATCCGTCCTTGGACTGCGGCCGAGGTGCGGCCGATATCTGTGTTTGTTTTGCCCTAGTCTGCGTTATCATCAGGTGTTCATTTTCATTATCATGTCTCCAATGTTGTGCCGTTGATTTGGTTCCTGCCCTGTACTCATGTTTATTATTATCAATATTTAGCTCCCAGTGTGATTGTCTGTACAGCCCCACCCATCCTCCATACTGGTTGTCTCTGTCTCTCCATCTGTCTGTGATTGCCCCGATGGTTCTCACCTGTCCTGCATTCAGTATTTATCCCCTTGTCTATTTAAGTCTGTTTCAGCCTTAGTCTCGTGTGGCGTCATTAATATCTTCTGTCAGTCCTGTCAGTGAGGGTTTCATGCCCACATATGTTCCCAGCCTAGTCCTTTTCTTTTAGATTTGATTGACGGTTGGCAACCAGCTTACAGGTGCATTACTGCCACATACTTCACTCTATATCATCATTCTATTGAACATCACTCTAGTATATACAGTATCTCCCCAGCCTAGTCGTGCCTTGTCAGTCGGTTTGTTTATCTTTTGTTTTGTTTTCAGCCCATGCGCTACCATACTGTATGTTTTGTATGGGTTTGTTTAATAAATTCTCATTTCTGCACCGTATTCTACCTGCGCCTGAGTCGTGTCAGCCCCCACACCTTGACATTCACCTAAGCAAGTTAGTCAAAAAATCAACAGACTGTCAGTAAAAATAATACTTAGCTTCAAGATTTTTTTTTTTTTATTTTCTTTGTACCACCCAGAAACTGTCACGGATTACCCCGTACATCTCCCCAACTCTGTATGAATTCATGTCACCTGCACAGTCAGTATTATGTTGATGGATGCACGAACCCACCAACTTCAGCAGTGAAATCCATCAACAGGCATTAATCTGTATAATGAGCTGCGGATGGCAACTTTGCAGCAAAGCGTTGAGTATCTTCTGCTTTAATTAACATCAAATTAGTTCATTCCTCTCACAGACAGGCGCCGCTAGGTTGTTGTGGTTCTGGGGGGAAGTTACAGCCCTCTGAGAGATGATGTGTTCATTCGTTTGTGATAAAGTCAAAGAATCATGCTGGAAACAAGCAGGTGAAGCCTCACCAGGAAGAAGAACAGCTGTCATATTGATATGTAATAAGATCAGCATGATGTAAACAGCATTGTGTAATCTGCCATTTCACCCATTTTCTGCACTCTTAACCATTTATATTCAGAAAAAAAAATTAAAGGGCCTATATCATGCTATTTTAAGCCTTTCAGAGTAAACTATATGCATGTATGTGATAGTATATTACCTTTGGTACACTGGAGAATGAATTTCTTATGAAATATGAGTTATTTTCGTGAGCCCGGAAGTAAGATGCCTCGATCTCTGAGGCTCTGCCTCTCCTTCTTGTGGCTGCCGCCCATTTCATGACGTAACCCCTGAGCCGGCTGCTGCAGCGTGTCGCTGGGTTCCGCCCACGAAAACAAGGAAGGCTGAACAAACTCCTAAATCAGCCAAAGACACATTTCTGCCACTTAGAAGACATTGTCTTACGTAAAAAAGCAAACAGTTGTTGTCACTGAGCAGATTAGGTGCGAGAGGAACTACTTCTTCACAGCGTCAACGCTAAAGTGAAAGAGTTTTGCCGATCACCGCTCCGTTTGCTGCGCGGAGAAAGTGGGTGTGTGCGTTAGCCTGGGGGCGGTGCTGGCAGCGCAGGCACTTTCTGGAGTGGGCGGCTCACCCACATTCATACGTATGAACGTGGGGACCCTCAGAGAGCAGGGTTGAGGAGGAATACTCAGAGATGGGTGAATGGAGCAAAATACCACTTTGGGGGTGTTTTTGGTGAGGAATTAACATTATAACATGCTTAAAAGCTCAAAAAAGTCGATTTTGCATGATATAGGCCCTTTAAAGCCATGTCTTATACATAATTTATATTCCTGCCATAAACCATTTTAATCCATTCACATGACAATCAACAACTTTTACTTAAGCAGCTGGAATACCCTACTACACAAATAGTAGATAGAAATGGCAAATAAGCATCTTTTGTACTGCAGTCTTCTCCTAAAAAATTATTTTAATATGGGATGTTGCTTGTAAGCATTGTGTATTTGGACTTAAATAATGAAATAGCTAATTCATAAGTAAATTTTACTCTTAGATACTGTTTAATCTGCAATCCATTTTCCAAACTGCCAAGAGTCCTCACTAACAACACTCAGAGATGTTCACTATTCTTCTTGGGGTCCATACACAATGATGCAGAAAATGGTACATAAAATGCACAAAATCAATAAAGACGCATCAAACTGCCTATAAGCTACTTATTCAGAATAATACCTGATTCACTGGTTCACTTTGTGGACCCATTCCAAGGATAAGCTTTCAAAGAAAGAGTAAAAGATAATTTTCTCCTAAATATGACCTGGTCCAACGACTATACAATAGTTTGGGTACATTTAACATAAACTTATTTTGTTCTCCCCAGTATGATATACTGCAAGTTCAAGTTCACTGTGCTGAGCACCGTTCAGTTCACATGAACTGCCAGACGACTTGTATAATGCAGCATCATCAGCATACATTGTCATAGATGAATTTGTCAACAAAAAGAGATCATTTGTGAAACAAGGAGAGGATTTAGGCAGCTACCTTGAAGGAACCACCACACAAATTGCCTAATAGCAAAGAAATTTCCATTAAACATGCTATCTTCCGTTAATTAAACCACTTTCCAACCAGTTAACACCACCAGTACTAAACCAATTTTTACAACAAGAGTGTGTATGGTCAGATACATCAAAAGCAGTGCTACAATCTAGTAAGAAAACCATATTTTTTCATGTTTTCTCAATCCAATCATCCATCATCACATGTTTAGGCAATATATGTGAAATGAATGTCTTTGTATACATATTGGTGTTCAGAGTCAAGGCTATAGACCTTATAATAGGTTAAGACCTGACAAAAAATGTGGGGCTATGCATATAATCACTGTTCTACTAAGGGGTGCAGCTCTGTGCAACATCAGCATGTGTGCACACTTCTCTGAAGAAACCTCTGATCATGTGTGAAGCATGATGACATGGGTAGGGCACCACCCAAATCTCATAACTTCCCTGTCATCACAACACCCTCTTAAGTCCCCCAGTGCTCTCACTGAGCCCAGTGTGAGGTGTGTTGCACTGAGCTCCCCTCCTAAAGGGAACGGTGGTTATATGCATATCCTTATATTCAGCCAAAGGGACATATAGTACATTTTGAAGAATTTTTCTGTAAAATAACAGTAAAATGCTGGCAGCAGAAATGCCAACATTTTACTATTATTTTACAGCATTCTTATTGTGAAATGACTTTACAGCTTATCTCGAGTAGGTTCATTTTGTCTTCCTTTTCAATCATTAGTTTTTTGCTTTTCTTATTTCAGACAAGTATGAAAAGAAGATGTTTCTTTTCATCTTCTTTTCATCCGTGTCTGAAATAAGATATATAGAGTGATGTCTGACGATAGAGTAGGTGGCGGTAATGCACCTGTAAGCTGGCTGCCAACCGCCAATTAAATCTAAAAGAAGAAGAAAAGCAAAAAACTAATAACTTTACAGCTTATTACTATAAAAGTGAAATACAGTATATTTTTGTGTTTATTCATTTTACAGTAAATTACTGGCAGCAGAGATGCCAGCAGCTTATTGTTATTTTACAGTATTCATACTGTGAAATTACTTTACGGCTTTTGAGCAGACAGCCACAGGTGACATCGTCACAGCACGAGCATAGAGTGATGATATAGAGCGAAGTACGTGGCAGTAATGCACCTGTAAGCTGGTTGCCAACCGCCAATCAAATCTTCCTCTTCTTCTTTTAGATTTGATTGGTGGTTGGCAACCAGCTTACAGGTGCATTACTGCCACGTACTTCACTCTATATCATTACTCTATATGTCTCTGGCCAGGTCTCCGATGTCCAAGAAGAAGAAGAAGACTTTACAGCTTATTACTGCAGTAGTGAAAAACAGTATATTCTTCTTCTTCTTTTAGATTTGACTAGTACATACCCGTGCAAACCCATCCATGCCCGTAGAAACCAAGTATAAGCAAGTATTTCTGCATGACCGTTGCTGTCGCTATGATGATGAGGCAGAGATCATAGGCCGTCCTATGATGTTCTACAAACGTGCTTTAAAGTCTGTCGTACCCTATGCTGGTGAAGAGTGTCCTCCTGTCCTACACGGGTGTGATGTACTGCTGGAACCTCAGGTGTTTCATCTTCATGGTATCTTTTCTGACGTGCAGCAGTTGTCGTCAGTCTATTGCTCTCTATCTGGTGCTTCTTCTTCTTCTTCTTCTTCTTCTTCTTCTTCTTCTTCTTCTTCTTCTTCTTCTTCTTCTTCTTCTTCTTCTTCTTCTTTGTTGAGACCACTGGTTGAGGGATAGGTGCGTCGTAATTCTAGTTCATGGACAGGATCATGAAAATAGATCTGAACAAAAAGAGGCTTTCCGGCATGGACTCTCTGTATATAACATCATAAAGGCATGAAGGCAGCCTTGATGTATATGACATGTTGCCTGATGTCTGTCACTGTACATGACATCATAAAGACATGAAGGCAGACTTGATGTATATGACATCATAAAGACACATTTGTCTAAGTGCCGTGGGCTTGATGTATATGACATCATAAAGACACATTTGTCTATGTGACGTCATATAGGAATCGCGAGTCATCCTATGATGCCTGAGTTCATAGGACGTCCTATGATGTTCAGGCAGAGATCATAGGTCGTCCTATGATGTCCTATGAACGTGACAGACACACAGAGATTTCTTGCTTTTATAGAGTGATGATGATATAGAGTGATTGGCAGTTGGTTTTATAGAGTGATTGGTGTTTGGCAACCAGCTTACAGGTGCATTACCGCCACTGACTTGACTATCATCACTCTATATCTGCATAAGGAGTTCTGAACAACTCCTTATGTGTGAAAAAATTATCCATCCTTGGACTGTGTCCTCTCGGCGGCATCACATTGTACAAGTTCTTATAAGGAGTTCCGAACAACTCCTTATATCTTTTATGTCTGTATCATCACTCTATACTAGTGCATACCCGTGCATGCCCGTAGAAACCCGTGCATACCCATAGAGGTGATGCATTGGAACAGAATTCTTGCCACTTACAGGACACTTGGTATAGCAACACAGCACTAAGTGGCAATCACATGTGACAGCTTTTGTATGCAGCAAAACATAAAAACCACGCAAAATATCCCCTGCCATCTGGGGCTGTTTGCCCCTGCTTGTTACTTCTTCTCCTGCCTGTCACTGTTCTGTGTTATGTTGCTTACCTGTGTCTATATACAGTATATGTCTTGTAGAGAGTCATGTGCTCTATGTGCCGTCATATAGACATCATCTGGTGGGTCTTCTTCTTCTTCGTTCAGACCACTGAAGGGTCTCCTCCTGTCTCAGACAGCTGTGTTGTTCACAGTCATGCCTGCAGCGTACTGGTGGAACCTGAGGTTTTTCATGTTTACGGCATCTTTTCTGATGTGCAGCATTTCTCATTCTATTGCTCTCCATCTGGTGGGTCTTCTTCTTTGTTTAGACCACTGGTTGAGGGATAAGTGCATTGTAATTCCAGTTCATGGGCACGATCCTGAAAAAGTGGCTTTCGACCCTGTTCAGGAAGGCCCGTGCACGCCCGTAGAAACCAAGAAACCGGAGCACCCGGAGAAAATCAGCACTTTTGCTGGGCATTTTACAATTTGTAGTGTAGACTGGCATTCATCAAGGTTACACATTTTCCGTCATGTAGGCATGGCGAATCGTCCTATGATGTTATATATTTGCCGTCATGTAGGCATGGCGAGTCGTCCTATGATGCCTGAGTTCATAGGACGCGCTTTGATGATGAGGCAGAGATCATAGGATGTCCTATGATGTCCTAGAAATGTGCTTTAAAGTCTGTCGTACCCTATGCTGGCGAAGGGTGTCCTCCTGCCTCAGACGGGTGTGATGTACTGCTGGAACCTCAGGTGTTTCATCTTCATGGCATCTTTTCTGACGTGCAGCACTTGTCATCATTCTATTGCTCTCCATCTGGTGGGTCTTCTTCTTCTTCTTCGTTGAGCCCACTGGTTGAGGGATAGGTGCGTCGTAATTTCAGTTCATGGACAGGATCATGAAAATCATAAAGACACATGGTATAGGTCCAATCATGTGCCATGGAGGGCCAAGACCCTGCAGGCTTTACCTCCAACCAGTGTGTTCAGCACCGGATTTCACTGAACTTCTTCCCACTGATTGCTGATCAGTGAAAACACCTGCTGAAGCAACTGGGTAGAAGAGAAAACCTGCAGGGTCTTGGCCCTCCATGGCACGTGATTGGACACCCTTGGTAGGACGTCCTATGATGTTCAGGTAGTGATCATTTGACATCATAAAGACACATGTCCTGTGCACATAGACACATACACATTTGTCATCCTATGATGCCTGAGTTCATAGGACATCCTATGATGTTCAGGCAGAGATCATAGGCCATCCTATGATGTCTTATGATCATAGACCGTCCTATGATGTCCTATGAAGCGTGACACACACACAGACAGACACACAGAGATTTCTTGCTTTTATAGAGTGATATACAGTATATAATTCAAGAAATCTCTGTCTGTGTGTGTGTGTGTGTCTGTCTGTCACGATCATAGGACTTTGTGTGTGACGTGATCATAGAACTCGCTACGATATCATCAAGGATCAGAGGCAGGCATTACTGTACGTGTGTCACAATCACGTTGTTGCTTCACTTTGAACAGCCCACAATGCATTGTGAATTACAGTACAAAACCATATTATATTAATACAGTATATTACTGCTGGAAATTGGTTGTAAATTAGCAGCAATTGCTTACAGTGTACAATCATATCTCGTTGACCATCCAAAGGAGCCGTGATGCTAGTGCCTTAGGGCAGGGAGGCACCAGCTCGAAGAATAGAGTGTGCAACCAGATGATAAAAGCAGACAAAAGTGTATAGTGTTGCCCAACTGACTGTGGCACAAATGTCAGCAATAGACAAAATAAATTATTAAATTAATCAATATTATACAAACCAGTCATGCCCCTTGCATAGTGTGCCCTGACACCGAGGTCAGAAAAAGGCCTTTGCTTATGCAGGCAACAGAAATGGCTTCAACGATCTATCAGGAAAGGTCTGTCTTGGACAAAGGTTTGCCCTTGGCCAGGTGAATGAAGGCCACAAAGAGCTGCTTGGTAGAGTGCACCTTATGGGTGCGGTCAACGTAGGAGAGAAGTGCACAGGCTGGGCACAGGGAACACAGCTTCTCCTGCTTTAGCTCACCTGTTCTTTTCTCCTTCTTCTCCCTCCCCTCACCCCTAAACTAGTCACAAGAGATCTCTGGGCCTAGTTCTGTTGGAGGATTCTTCATTTCTTCCTGTTAAAGAGATTTTTTTTTCCCCCTCTCCACTACTGAAAATGGTATTGCCTGACTGTTGTAGTGTGTTTCTGAGATAGGATCCTTACTCTACAGATGCTGCCTACATAAATAAAGTTGCACATTTATAATCAAAAAGCTGCAAATTACATGAAAAAAGTTATAAATTTATTAAAAAAACTGTTAAAACATTACAAGAAAAATTCATGAGCAAAAATATGCAAAGGTGCATGAAAACAGTCACAAATTTAGGAGAAAAAAAATCACAAATTTAAGAGAAGACTGTCTTAAATCTAAAAAAGTTTTAAATTTATGTGAAAAATTTCATTTACTGGTAAGAGTAAAGTCAAGTAAGTTTTTTAGTAGATAATTTCTTATTCTTATTTTTACATAATTCTTAAGTAATTTTTGGGGAGAATACTCTTATTTGTACTTGAGTAATTATTATCATGAGGTAATGCTACTTTTACTTGAGTACAATTTCTGGATTCTGTCATGAACCTGGGTTTGGTGGTTCCAAACCCAGTTCTGACACTGGGACTATTTTGTCTCTTCTTATTGGCTATTTTCCATCAGGCGCCTCAGGGAGCCCTTTGGATTCTCTGCTCCCTGACAGCTCGGCCACGCTCCCTCCTCCTGTCAGAGTCATCAGCTGTTTCTTATTATCGGTGTCTCACACACATACACGCACGTCTCATTCACGTCCATTCACATGCTCAGACACTCACTCATGCACACATGGTTTCAATTATGTCCAGCCCACACTCTTCCACACCGGCGGTCTCTTCCCTCATTAGTATTGTTATTACTTAGGCTCTGTTTGAGTGGGAAGAGATCGCCGGAGCATTGCACCTTATACACAGCAGCGTGTACCTCTATGTATGCAAGCTTTCATCTCCTACGGTTACTTTCAGCCTGACTCGTGTAGTCTTCTCTAACGCTACTTGACTGTTGTTAGTTATTTGGTGCTAGCGGCTGTTCCTGCCTCGCCCTCATCCACTGGACTGCACAGACGGCCTTGGATCGCTCCAGCCCGTAAGTTAATGTTTGCCTTTCTCCTCGTGCCGACAGCTGTTCTGCGGCACTAGGCATTCCCTCCCTCGGGGTGCTGAATGTTCAGGTGGCGTCCCTGCTTTCCTGGTGGCCTCAATTACTATCATATCAACACTCTGCTTTATCACGTGACTGTTTGCTGGACAGTATTTGGGTTTATGTTCAATAAAGTGCATGAATCTACTCCTGCTCGTGGGTTTTCCATTCCTCCCTCTGTGCGCTGCGTAATGGTGCACGAGGGGTCATAACAGAATGCTCCAGCCCGCAAAAGAAAACCCAGCAGAGAAGTCGTGCATTTTTTCTTTTCCTTTTTCACCCTTTTTGTTTTTCTCCACCGAGCAACACAATGGAGGTCTAGACGGATGAGGAGCTGAGAGCGCAGGACCTCCTGGAGCAGGAGCGCTTTTCTGCTCAGTGGCCGCAGTCTCCCGAGGACGTTCAGCTGGCGTGGCTCACCGCTGAAGACATCATGCGGCGTCATCCCGACCTCTGGTTAGTTCCGAGGGTGGACGACATCCTCTCCTTCCTCTCCCCCCCGCCAGATGCAATGTTGGAGCCATCCTCCCGCCAGAAGAAGCGTTCGCAGCGGAAGAAGACATACTCCTCCCGCGGCTCTCCCACTCCTGCGTCATCCCTCGAGCCTGGGCACGCTCCGTCCCCGGAGATTATAATGGAGGAGGAGAGACGGTCCCTGCTAGCCCAGATAGACTGCCGGATCGAGGAGGAGCGCCACGAGAGGGAGGAGGAGAGACTGGCCTTGCTCCCCCTCATCGACCGTCGGATGGAGGAGGAACATTCGGGAAGGAGAGCTGACGCCTCGGAGGCCGCTGGGGATATTCAGAGCCAAGAGAACAGGCAAGTTCTTCCTCATCTAACTTTGACTTTTGATGAACAATTTTGCCTGTTCCCTGGCCAGGAGTCTCAGGGTTTGCAGTCCCCTGAGTGCTCCACTCCAGTGGCATGTAGTAGCTCATCACCTGACCTCTCCAAACCCTTTCTGTGCACCCCTACGAGTTTGCTGGCCCCAGAACCAGGTCGCCCGAGGGGTAAGGAACCTGAGGTCCTGGAGAGGACTGTTTCAGGGCCAGCAGTGAGGCAATCCCCGGCCACCACACCAGATGAGCTGGTGGCGTGGAAAACGGTGGACAGGGGCACCGAGACTGCAACTACCATCATGCCTGCTGCTGGGGCCGCCGAAGCAAAGTCACCCTCCGGACCAGACCTCCAGCCAACTGGGTCCAGGATGGCGGCGGCGGCATCATCGGAGTCCTGGACGGCACTGGAGCTCAAGCGCAGGCAAGTAATCTCTCCTGTAATCCTCTTGTCAGTTGTTGAGAGATCTTGTCTGGCTCTTGGGGAGGAGAGTCGGGTGCAGCCCTCAGCTGCGTCCGGACTCCCCTCGCCGGGCTCCACCGCTGCCGGTGACCCTAACCGCCTTTCCTCTCCCGTCTTCTCCAAGCTCCTTCCTAGGGTTGCCGGAGAGGAGCCGCCGCAACCTGGGGTGCCCACAGATGATGGCGACGTGAGCCCAACCGCCCCGGGAGAGGTCGACGTGGGTGCAGCACCTGGCGGGCCAATGGAATTCGTGCACACCAGATCGCCGGAGTCCTGGACAGCGGTGGAGCCCAAGTTCAGGCAAGTGTGCTCCATTATTTCTCTTATGTCTATGTTGAAGTCACACTGCCTGACTCATGGTGAGGAGGGCCCGGGCCAGCTCACAGCAGCTCTCAGGGCCACCTCACCGGGCTCCGCCACTGCCGGTGACCCTGATTCGGTCTCTTTCTCTCTCCCTCCGGGTTTGGAGCTCCTTGCCAGGGTTGCCGGAGAGCAGCTGATCCCTCCAGAGGCCGCCGAGGATCTGGGTTCAGATCAGGGACCACCGCAGGTGCAACGCGGGTGCAGCAGAGCTCCAGCCGGAGTCCACCACCGGGGCAACGCTGTCCCAGACCAGGACCATCATGGGTGCAGCTATGTCCCAGACTGGGACCATCACAAGTGCTACGGTCCCCCTGCTCCAAGCCCCAGATGGTGGGGGGGGTGGCTCCTATCCCTCGGCCTGGCCACCAACTTCCAAGTTCCCCGGTGGGTAGGCTACCCCCCCCCCCCCCGGTGCTGGTGGTTTAACTATGCTGGTCAGCCACCCAAAATACTTGGCCTTCGGGTTGGGTGGTCCATCAGTTTTGGCAGGCCGCCTGATGCTGTTCACCTGATTGATGGGGTCTCTTTCTGAGATTGTGGGGTCTTCACCCTACAAGACTTATGAGATGACTGTTGTTGTGAATTGGTGCTATATAAATAGACAAATTAGGAGTTAGGAGTGAAGAAGTGTAGTGGTACCAGTTTTTAAGAACAAAGGTGATGCTCAGAGCTGTAGTAACTACAGAGGCATAAAGCTGATCAGCCACACTATGAAGATATGGGAAAGAGTTGTTGAAGCCAGTTTAAGAGGAGAAATCACAATCAAAGAGCAGCAGAATGGTTCCATGTGCATTGTTTGCTCTAAGAGTGTTGATGGAAAAGTATAGAGAAGGTCAGCAGGAGCTGCACTGTCTTTGTGGATCTAGAGAAAACATATGATAGGGTGCCAAGAGAGGAAGTATGGTACTGTATGAGAAAGTCAGGAGTGGCAGAGAAGTATATGACGGTGGTGCAGGACATATATAATGATAGCAAGACAGTGGTGAGGTGTGCTGTAGGAGTGACAGATGGATTTAAGGTGGGGGTGGGATTACATCAGGGATCAGCTCTGAGCCCCTTCTTGTTTGCCATGGTGATGGACAAGCTGACAGACAAGGTCAGGCAGGAGTCTCTGTGGACCTTGATGTTGGATAATTTTTTCACACATAAGGAGTGTTCAGAACTCATATAAGAAGATATAAGGAGCTGTTCGGAACTCCTTATAAGAACTTATACAATGTGACGCCGCCGAGAGGACACAGTCCAAGGATGGATCATTTTTTCCACACATAAGGAGATGTTCAGAACTCCTTATGCAAAGATATAGAGTGATGATAATCAAGTCAGTGGCGGTAATCCACCTGTAAGCTGGTTGCCAACCGCCAATCAAATCTAAAAGAAGAAGAAGAAGCAGATGACATTGTGATCTGTAGTGAGAATAGGGAACAGATGGAAGAGAACCTGGAGAGGTGGAAGTATGCTCTGGAGAGAAGAGGAACGAAAGTCAGTAGAAGCAAGACAGAATACATGTGCGTGAAGGAGAAGGAGGCTGCAGTAATGGTAAAGACACAAGAAATAGAGGTAGTGAAGGTAGATGAGTTTAAATACCTGGAGTCAACCATCCAAAGCAATGGAAAATGCACATGAGAGGTGAAGAAGAGAGTGCAGGCATGGTGGAATGAGTGGAGACAAGTGTCAGGGGTGATCTGTGACAGAAGGATAGCAGCTAGAGTGAAAGGGAAGATTTACAAGACAGTAGTGAGACCTGCTATGATGTATGGTTAGGGAGCTGGAGGTGGCAGACTTGAAGATGCTAAGATTCTCATTGGGTGTCATAAACCAACCCTCTCCGGGGGCAAACAGGATGCCAAACGCAGACTGTGAGTTTTCAGATTTATTAACTAAAAATAACACAAAATACAGAACACAAACTAACGAAAAATACAGCGTTGAAGCTGGAGCCCAAAAATACAAAATAACTTAGGACGTAGACAAAGACAGATGAATCATAATGAGGCTAGACAATAACCCGAGCAAGGACAGATAAACAGATTGGCTAGAAGGTTCTCGGGTTACTGGACAGAGTAGCTGTCAATGCCGCTGCACCACGGAATTGGTGCCCATGGCTTAAATAGGCTGCCCCTGATCACAAACACCTGCAGGGTCCTGAGTGGCGATTATTGCTAGCAGCCATGACAGAGAGCGAACAGAGTTTGACAGCAGGAAGTGATACGCGAGCTGTCACCACACCAGCAACAATCAAAACAAAAACCAAAAAAGGAAATACAGACTCTAATAAACAGAAACCAAATACAGACAAACAGAAAAATAAACAAACAGAAAAAGACAAAATATATCTAATAATTAAGCACGGCCCCTGCCCGTGCACCGGATCATGACATTGGGAGTGACTAGTTGGGAAATGATTAGAAATTAGTATATCAGAGGGACAGCTCAGGTTGAGCAGTTTGGAGACAAAGTAAAAGAGGCAAGGCTGAGATGGTTTGGTCATGTGCAGAGGAGAAATAGTGGATATATTGGACAAAGGATGTTGAAGATGGAGCTGCCAGGCAGGAGGAACAGAGGAAGACCACAAAGAAGATTCATGGATGTCGTAAAGGAGGACATGGAGAGGGTTGGTGTTACAGAGGAAGATGCAAGGAATAGGGTGAGATGGAGGCAGATGATCCACTGCAGCGACCCCTAAAGGAAGCAGCCGAAAGAAGAAGAAGACAAGTTAGGAGCAAAATTTCAAGTCTCAGTCATTCATCTTCTGAACCTTTGTGATACAGCAGGCATACACCTTATCGTCCCATCACAAGGCATATCAATTGAGCAGAAAATTATTTCTCACAAAGCTGCAACACCCAGGAACAAAACACTGCAACCAAATCTGTACATGTAGAATTTGCTTCAAAAACGACTGCTGAAACTTCTTCCTCTCATGTGGCTCCATGGATATTTTTAGTGCAGCTTGCATCTTTTATTCTACAGCAGCATTTGAAACTCCTTTTTCAGTCAATGCCACATTCATTTCTATTAAAATCTCACCTCAGTTTGCCATGGGTTTCTGGGTTATGACGCTCTTTTGCAGAACACAGAACAACAGCAGCAACACTGCGCACAAACCCACCTCTGTATTCGCTCTGGTTCTGCACCTCGCTCCTTCTCGTCTGGCTACAAATGTCCCGAGCCCTCAGGTGCTGGGAGATGATGGCGCAGTCCGGGTGAATTGCTTCAGCCTGAAAATAAGACACAATTAATTATCAGCAAGTCATTGCTCTCCTTTGCGTTCAGTGGCTTGGTGAGTATGGGTGCAGCAATGGTGGGAAAACCTCAAATTAAAAGCACTTTACTAAACAAACAAACAAAAAAAAAAGACAGACATGATTTTTCGTATAATAAGGTTATTCTAAGGAAAGTGAAGAAATTATAAACTAAAATCTACTTGTTATGTTGTGCCAAGAAATGAATAGGTTGAAACATTTGACTCGCTTTTTATTGTATTTTAATCAACTGCTATACTGATTTATTACATTTTTTTAATTTTGCAGTTTTACACTCCAGGCCTTGGGGCAGATGGGTTATGTAGCAGATCCACTCCACTTCCAATGCTGGAGACAGAGGCAGTGGAGCAGTGGTTAGCACTGCGGCAGCGCAGCAACTCACCCTTGGCCGGGAGATCCTGGGTTCGATCCCAGCACCCGACCAACAGTGATGTGTGAGGAGTTTGCATGTTCTCCCCGTGTCTGCGTGGGTTTACTCCGGGATTTCGCGGTTTCCTCCCACATGGCAAAAACGTGCAAGTTAGGTCAACTGGCATCAAACTGGGGATTCTAAATTGTCCTTAGGTATGACTGTGAGAGTGAATGGTTGTCTGTCTCTCTGTGTTGGCCCTGCGATCCAGGGATAGGCTGCAGCCCCCCCCCCGCCCCCCCGCGACCCGAAAAGGATTAATCGGAAAAAGATGAATGAATGATATAGACGCGCGTGGAGGTGGATAAAGGTCACGAGCTGCACTAATTAGAGTCAGTAGCCAAATGAGAGCAGCTGCCGCGCACGAGCTCCAGCGCCAAAGACGCAAGGAACAAGCAAGACAACGAGGTTAATCTCGTTATGATAAAGAGGTCATTCGGAGTATAATTAAATAAAATAGTTAAATTAAATTAAAATAGTTTTCCCGTATAAAATGCAGAAACAAAAAGTGGCACTTTTGAGCTCCATGGGACGTCTGCAATCATTCATCTATTTTTACGGTCAAGACAAGGTTCTGTAATAAGTGGGTGGTTAAAAAAAAGAAAAAAGAAAACAAAGCATGATACTCACCGTAGGTCTTGACCACAGCTGGAGGGAGAAAATGAAGATAATGAATGTCTGTTGTCCTTTCAGTCCCTTACAACACATTTCCTTTTTCTTATTTGGACTCCTGTGCCCCTTCTCGGATGCTGATGTGAGCGCACACCCAGGTCCACGATGTGGAAATGCAGTCCCACTCAGTCAGCCTATTTCTCACTGTGAGGAGTGAACTTGAGGCAGAGACACGATTCTCTCTCTCTCTCTCTCTCTCTCTCTCTCTCTCTCTCTCTCTCTCTCTCTCTCTCTCTCTCTTTCACCTACTTCTGTATTGGACCTCCTTTTCAAATTGATCTATAAAAATAAAAAGGGCACATCAAAGATTTTGAACAATGCATAATGTTACATCCGTAAATCAGCAGTAATATGGTGGCCTGGGATTTACCGGGGATTAGAGGAGGCTGGCGAACCACACTTCCAGTGGTGGCGCTGGCCGGGGTATAAAAGGCCAGGGGCGGAGGACCGAGAGAAGAAGAAGAAGAAGAAGTGATGTCTGAAGATCTCCTCTCTGTCAGACAGCATCTCTGTTGTTGAAGAAGAGCTGCAGAAACAGGCCGGCCAGCTGGCCGGCTTGCTGGCACAGCTATTGACGCTGCCGAGGACACAGTCCAAGGACGTATAATTTTTTCACACATAGGGAGTTGTTCAGAACTCCTTATAAGAACTCCTGATACAAAGATATACAGTGATGATATAGAGTGAAGTACGTGGTGGTGATGCACCTGTAAGCTGGTTGCCAACCGCCAATCAAATCTAAAAGAAGAAGAAAAGAAGAAGAAGCGATGTCTGAAGATAGAGTTGAGGTTCGACTGGACACAGCAATGATGATAGAAGGACTACAGCTCCTGACCAGATAGAGTGAAGATATAGAGTGAAGTACGTGGCGGTAATGCACATGTAAGCTGGTTGCCAAATGCCACTCAAATCTAAAAGAAGAAGAAGAAGCCAGGGGCGGAGATAGAGTGATGTTTGGTGATGTATAGAGTGGGGCCGTGGCAGTTGCCACTGCCAAGATGTGTAGAGTGATGATATAGAGTGAAGTACGAGGAGACAAAGAAGAGTGATGTCTGAAGATAGAGTTGAGGTTCGACTGGACACAGCAATGATGATAGGAGGACTAAAGCTCCTGGCCAGATGCAGTGACGATATAGAGTGAAGTACGTGGTGGTAATGCACCTGTAAGCTGGTTGCCAACCGCCAATCAAATCTAGAAGAAGAAGAAGCCGGGGTGAAAGAGGTAGTCCTCTTAGCAGACAGCCACAGATATGGGTTGATGACAATGCCGAGGACACAGTCCAAGGACAGATAATTTTTTCACACATAAGGAGTTGTTCAGAACTCCTTATACAAAGATGTAGAGTGATGATAATCAAGTCAGTGGCGGTAATGCACCTGTAAGCTGGTTGCCAACCGCCAATGAAATCTAAAAGAAGAAGTTGGTGGAATTATAGAGTGATAATATAGGGTGAATTATGTTCAGGTAGTCCGCTTTCGTTGTAGACTCCTAGACCCAGAGCGCTGTAGCCCACTGCTGTTTGACTGGTGTGTTATTTATGTTATTAATAAAGATATAAACTGCCTTCCGCCCTACTCCTCATTCGACTAATTATGGACACAACATTTGGCGATGAGGAGAACGCGGTTATGGAGCATGCTGCAACAAGTTTTCGGACGTTTCTGGAGGCCCCTGGCAAGCCTCCCATGTCGTGGCCTAGGTGGTTTGCTCCATTTAGCAACTATCTGGTGGCCCTCAACCTCAGTGAGTTGAAGAAATTGCGAGCAAGGGTAATTTTAGTCCATAATTTGGGCATGGAAGGGCAGAGGGTCATGGAAACATTGGGCAGAGCGGAGACTTTTGAGGAGGTTGTAGAGCTAATGACACGATATTTTCGTGCGCTGGACGTCATCGTCCAGCGTGTTCAATTTCAACAGCGCCACCAGCGGCCAGGAGAGCCGGTGAAGAGGTTTGAGGCAGACCAGCGTCAGCTGGCGGCGGAGTGTAACTTCAGAGCTCTGCAGGATGAGATGAGTTGGGACCAACTGGCAGAGCATGTCCAGTGCTCGGCTACCCAGTTGCGCCTCCTGACCCATTCGGGTGTATTAACGCTGGCCACCACCATAGATATTGATAATGTTACAAGTCGCAGAGCATGGCGGATGTCCAGGTGGTGGTGATTGCCATGGGATCCAACATTATGGGATGCAACATGTTCTACGGCTTGGGCTTCTCTATTGCCAGTGACACCGGAGAGAAGTGGTCTGGCGGAGGTTTGTGGAACCAACCCCTGCCGGATGTGGATGATGATGCAGTCTGGGACGCCGATTGGTCCGAACTGGGAGAAGACAGTGAAGAGAATCATCACGGGGCGCCTCTCCGGGATGGACCTGATGCCAGAGCCCAAGTTACCCTGGATGAGGAAGCTGGGCAGCACGGCGGGGCCCCCGAGTTGGTAGGTGGGACCGAGGCATCAGCGCTGAACAGCACCGGGGCTAGACCAACAGGTGCGCGCTTGAAACACACCAGAAGACAGCCCTCAAAAAGGGCTTTGGGCCGGACCGGAAAGAACACCGGGTCCAAATGGGAAGCCCCCCCTTGGCGGAGGGATTCGGAAAGACTTGTTAGAGCTCCCCTGGTGGTTGGTGATATAGTTTGCCCTAGGGTACAAGCTCAGTCGAGGGGATCCCATAGGCGTCATGGGCTGTATGACTTAGACTTAGACTTAACTTTATTAATCCCTTTGGGATGACTCCCTCTGGGAAATTTAAAAAATTTGATGACCAGGGGTGGCTGCAAGTGGAGGCCACCCAGAGTGACGGCTACTTGGGCCTGTCGGACGGAACGTGGAGGCACCCCAGCGAGCTGCGTCGGGTGATGGTGGAGAAGAGAGGACGTAGCCCATCCCCAGAGACTAAAAGGTGGCAACGATCTGGCTGGGAACCATGGGATGGTAATCTGGGGGGGAGGGGGGGGGGATTCCACGAGTTGTGTGAAATGACTGTGAGCTGTTTGTTTGACAGAAATTGTTCAGTGTTTGCTTCACAGGTCAGACTGTATATGAGTTAACTCTGCTGGGTTGCGTTCCGTTTGCATTTGATAGACTGATTTGAGTGTTTAATTGACTGTATATATATACAGTATACTGTATATATATATAAAAATGAACACAAAAGAGATGAAATTAGTGGATTTGGTCTTGAATTTTTTTTTCTTGGGAGTATTAGTTTATGGCAGTTAACATACACTGAGATAAAACCTGTTTAATAACTGGAATAAGGGTGATAGGTGCTCTGAGGCTCGACCTGGTGTGTGTTAATGTGAAATTGTATAGTGCTAAATTGACTATCTCAACACTGTTTTTTTGTGTGTGTGCTCATGTGTGGGGTGTGTTGGGGTGGGAGGCCGCCAGTAGAGTTGGGTTAAATGAAGGATGTATGTGTTCATTGTTTAGGATTTATCGTGTATAGGTATACAGTATTTAAAGTTTGTTCTGGGATTATTTTCTTTTATTGGAAACACGGCTTATTTTATGTTCTGGACTGGTGAGGAAAGCGGCAGAATAATCCACTTAGCCGTGTAGGGGGCGGCGGTAGTGTAGCCGGCCCCCCAGCCTTAGTTGTATGACTGGATAATTTGTTTATTTTTGTATATACTGTTTCCCCCTGTTAGTGCGTGTCGGGCTATAAAGTTGGGTGGGCTAATTGTGTGACTGCGTTTTTTGGGGGGGGGGGGGTTGAAGGGGGGGATGTTAAATCCGTAAATCAGCAGTAATATGGTGGCCTGGGATTTACCGGGGATTAGAGGGGGCTGGTGAACCACACTTCCGGTGGTGACGCTGGCTGGGGCATAAAAGACCAGGGGCGGAAGAGTTAGTCTTCTTTCGTCGTAGATGCCTGGACCTAGAGCGCTGTAGCCCACTGCTGTTTGACTGGTGTGTTATTTATAAGTTATTAATAAAGATATAAACTGCCTCTACGCAAGATGGCGCCCACAGTGGTCGCCATGCGTTTTTTTGGGGGGGGGGGGTTTGAAGGGGGGGATGTTAAATCCGTAAATCAGCAGTAATATGGTGGCCTGGGATTTACCGGGGATTAGAGGGGGCTGGTGAACCACATTTCCGGTGGTGACGCTGGCTGGGGCATAAAAGACCAGGGGCGGAAGAGTTAGTCTTCTTTCGTCGTAGATGCCTGGACCTAGAGCGCTGTAGCCCACTGCTGTTTGACTGGTGTGTTATTTATAAGTTATTAATAAAGATATAAACTGCCTCTACGCAAGATGGCGCCCACAGTGGTCGCCATGGTGCTTTGTTGCGCCCTTTGTTTGTTTTTGTTTGTCAATTGTGTGTCTGCCTGCTCTTATACCCGTGAAGAGCTTCTAAATATCAGGACTTTCACTCCCACGGACCTACTCCCAGTTTTTTTAGCTCCTGCCGCCGATCTGGTTCATTGCTTGGCTCGAAAAGTGAAACGGCGAAAGAGAGGAAGACGAGCGGGCGCTCTCATTCGGCTCCGCAGGAGAGGCACGCGTACGGCTTTGCCTGGCATATTTCTGTCCAATGCCAACTCTCTCTCTAACAAGGTAGATGAACTAAGACTGCTGATGCGTTTTAAGGACCTCTCTTCCTCAGCTGCCCTCTGCTTCACTGAGACCTGGTTCAGGGAAAATACACCGGACAGCGCGCTGCGCCTCGAGGGATTTCAGCTGTTTCGTGCTGATCGTGACACAGAGCTCTCCGGTAAATCCTCAGGAGGAGGAGTCTGCTTTTACATCAACAGCAGCTGGTGCTCTGATGTAACGGTAATTTCCAAACACTGTTCTCCCGCCCTGGAATTTCTTTTTATTAACTGCAAGCCATTTTATTCCCCGCGGGAGTTCGCTTCATTCATCCTCGCCGCTGTGTACGTCCCTCCCGACGCGGACGCGCGCGTAGCTCAGCGCGGGCTCGCGGATCACATCCAACATACGGAGCGCACTTTTCCGGACTCTCTGATTATTGTGGTTGGCGACTTTAACCAGAGCAATCTGAGCCACGATCTCCCCCGCTACAAACAGTTTATTAAATGCCCCACCAGAGGAAAAAACACGCTGGATCACTGTTACACCACAGTTAAGGACGCGTATCGCGCTGTTCCCCGTGCTGCGCTCGGACTATCTGATCACGTGATGGTCCACCTCATTCCCACTTACAGACAGAGACTGAAGCTCACTAAACCTGTTGTGAGCACTACGAAGAAATGGACCAGTGAAGCTGAGGAGAAGCTGGAAACGTGCATGGAAATAACTGACTGGGGCATGTTTAAAGGAGCCACGCATGATCTGGATGAGTACACGGACACTGTGAACTCATATATCCACTTTTGTGAGGAGAGCATTCTTCCATCGCGCACCATGGTTAGGTACTCAAATGACAAGCCCTGGTTCACTGCTAAGCTCAGACAGATCAGGAAGGAGAAGGAAGCAGCGCTGAAAAGTGGAGACAGGGACCGCTACAGAGAGGTTAAATATCGGTTTAACAGAGAGCTGAGGAGAGCTAAATCTGTGTATTCTGAGAGACTCCAGCAGCAGTTCACTGCTAATGACTCGGCTTCTGTGTGGAGAGGACTGAGGCAAATCACCAACTATCGGCCTCAGGCTCCTAAAGGTCAGGATGACAAAGCCCTTTGTCAAAGACTGTCCCACCACTATGCCCATTTTGACACCTCGTCAGCTGTGTCCATCTCCCCCCCTCCCTCCAGCTCCACAGCCTCCACGGTCCCTACTTCATCAAAGGCGCCCCCCCCTCCTCCCCCCCGCCCTTGTCATCAGTGAGCAGGACGTGCTCAAACAGTTCTCCAGACTGAACCCGCGCAAGGCCCCCGGTCCAGACGGCGTGTCTCCCTCCACCCTGAGACACTGTGCGAAAGAGCTGGCTCCTGTCTTCACAGACATTTTTAACACCTCCCTTAAGCTATGCCACGTGCCGACCTGCCTCAAATCCTCCACCATCATCCCTGTCCCCAAGAAGCCACGGATCACTGGACTTAACGACTACAGACCTGTAGCGCTCACCTCTGTAGTCATGAAGTCCTTTGAGCTCCTGGTCCTGCCCCACCTCAAGTTCATCACCACTCCCCTCCTGGACCCGCTGCAGTTTGCCTACCGAGCCAACAGGTCTGTAGACGACGCAGTCAACCTGGCCCTCCACTCCATCCTGCAGCACCTGGACTCCCCGGGAACCTACGCCAGGATCCTGTTTGTGGACTTCAGCTCCGCATTCAACACCATCTGCCCCGCTCTGCTCCGGGACAAGCTGTCCCTGCTCAACGTGCCTGACTCCCTCTGCAGGTGGATCACCGACTTCCTGACGGACCGGAGGCAGCATGTGCAGCAGGGAAAGACTGTCTCAGACTCTGTTAGCATCAGCACCAGATCACCCCAGGGCTGTGTACTTTCCCCCCTACTCTTCTCCCTTTATACCAACTCCTGCACCTCCAGCCACCAGTCTATCAAGCTGATCAAGATTGCGGACGACACCACCCTCATCGGGCTCATTTCCAACGGCGACGAGTCCGCCTACAGGAGAGAGGTGGCCCAGCTGGCATCCTGGTGCAACAACAACAACCTGCAGCTGAACGCTCTGAAGACAGTGGAGATGATTGTGGACTTCAGGAAAGTCACAACCCCTCTCTCTGCCCCCCCCCCCTCACCCTCACAGGCTCTCCCATCACCACTGCTGATTCCTTCCGCTTCCTAGGCACCACCATCACCAGGGACCTCAAGTGGGAGCCAACCATCAGCTCCCTCATCAAAAAGGCCCAGCAGAGGATGTTCTTCCTGCGGCAGCTGAGGAAGCTCAATCTGCCCACCAAGATGTTAGTGCAGTTCTACACAGCCATCATCGAGTCCATCCTCACCACCTCCATAACCGTGTGGTACGCAGGAGCCACTGCCAGGGGCAGACTAAGGCTGCAGCGCGTCGTGCGCACTGCTGAGAAGGTGATCGGCTGCAAGCTCCCATCTCTCCAGGATCTGTACATCTCCAGGACCCGGAGGCATGCTGGCTGGATCATAGCCGATCCTTCACACCCTGGTCACGTACTGTTTGCCCCTCTCCCCTCAGGTAGAAGACTTCGGTCCATTCAGACTAAAACCTCCCGTCACATGAACAGCTTCTTCCTCTCTGCCATCAGACTGCTGAACACTAAGTGACTTATTGACTCTCGTGCACTATGTACAGCAGCTCAACCAGACTCATGTCAATCATCACTGTTTTCTTCTTGCATTACCGACTGCACTATATGGTTCTCCACATTATCTGCTGCTCGCTAATATATTTAAACTGCTGACTAGTATTACTCATTCTTATTCTACACTTTATTGCATGTATAGTTTATTTCTTTTATTTTATCATGTTTAATGTTGCAGCATTGCACCGAGACAAATTCCTAGTTTGTGTACTACATGAACAATGGCAATAAATCTGATTCTGATTCTGATTCTGCCTTCCGCCCTACTCCTCATTCTACTAATTATGGACTCAGCACGTAAACTCAATAGAGCTTCGTCACAATCTCCTTGATATGGATGATCAAGGCAGGAAAATAAGTGCATGTTTTACACAATTGCAATATGTTGTGAAAAAGTGACTCCTTTTTCATTTTCTCTTGGAGGATATTGAGCATGCACAGCAGAGAGAAAAACAACGCTGTTAAAATCCCCCAAAAGAATCAAAAGGAATTAAATCACTCAGAAGAAGTCAATGATTTCTATACTGCTTGATTTTTTTAATTCCCTATTTCTGTCAAACCAAGTCCACAAAGTCACACTGTAGTTTCCAAATGAATGCAGAGCGCAGCTGTGCAAAATAAACCAATTCCTCTCCTACAGGATAACAGGAATTAGGTTTCATCCTTAAAGGACTCTTGTAGAGCCTCTAAGTGATTAATTTACAGGAATATTTCACCTCAGTGAGACCTCCTGTCAGACAATGATTACAAGGATTATGGAGTTTGAGAACCTGAACCTGTTCTTCAACAGTTCTTACCAACCACCCTCTTCTCCACCTGCCCACCGACCCCAGCTGCCTCCACCTTCATCTAGTCCCACTGTCCACTGCCCTCCCTCCAACCCCCTCATAGACAAGCTTTCTTGTTATTTCTGAATAGTCTTCAGGAAGAGTTCGCTAAGCTCCTTGAATGACATTGCAAAGCTTTCCTATGAATGTTGGCTGCCATTTTGTTCTTTCGCAATGATGATACTGTTTCCAATATGGATTTATCACAACATAAGACAAACTGCTCTTTCTAAATTCTGACAATTTCAAAAAGGGCGTTATTGCAGTGTTAATTAGCTGTCTTCCTGCCGCATCCTGAGGCCTTGTCATTGACTGCCAACTGTGTCCAGTCTATACTGCTGTATATCTTAGAATAAATACATAATATAGGATGCATCTGATAATTCTGGAGAACAATCACAGACAATCAACAATTTTTTCCCACTCTCAACAATTTTTCAGTCCAGTTCTTGTGTATTTTGGCATACCATCCTTTTCTCTGTTGCGCTAAAATATCTTAACCTCCAGTTCTTTTATACGAAGGCTAAATAACCAGACAGAGAAGTGGAGTATAGTTCCACTTATTTTACTGAAGCTGAGATATGGTACAAGATACAGCACCGGAGCACAACTCTTAAGACGTATCAAGAGAGAGTGCTGCTCGAAAAGTGGGTCTTATGGTTTTTATAGAACTCTGCCACTCCTTCACGCAGGAGGGAGGGCTCCCCTCACGTGTATCAGTGTCCTTCCACTATGTGTCAGCTCAGCTGAGGGCAGAGCTGATTCTATCTGGTTTCAGCGAGTGAGTCCTTGGATGTAATCTAATGGCGACAGTGTGGCGTGCAAAGCAAGCAGGATGAAGGATGAAAACCATAGTTACAGAATAACTGACATTCTCAAAGCAGGCAGGATGAAGGTTGGAGAAACATAGTTGCAGAATAACCAACATTCTCAAGAGAGACAAGGGCATCATAGAAATTTATCAACAATTCCCCCTGTTGAGGTGTCCTAATGGGCACCTCACTAACTTAATAGCAACTTATATTCGCGTTTTTGCATCTCCCCCTGTTGAGATGGGCATAAACCCATCTCATAACCCTACTCTAACCCCTGAGTGTAGTGTTTCTAAGTTTCTATATGTAACTGATGTCCCCTTCCGGCAGTCATGTGGACCTGCCCCCCCTTCAGGTCGCCATCTCTCCGGTGGACATCAGATGTGGTGCAAACATTGTGGGTCAATATGGCTAACAATTCTATATGTGTAAAATATATCAAAATAATCTATCCTCCTATACGCATCTACATCCCATGAATCATATCTCACAAAAGAAACCTGTGGGGCAGAGGCACAGCGAAGCAAATGCTAACATCATGTAAGTGTGCATTGTAGACCCTATTGCAGGCCCTAAACTAGTTCCAGTGCGTCTTCAAAGTCCTTGTCCAGGTCCAGTCTTTATTCTGACACCATTGTCATACCTTCCGCTTTCTTTTCTCAGTAGCTGTGGTGAGAGGGGAAAATTTCTGACACCACTCGTCAGGTTGCACTTTTCTTCTTACCACGGCCGTGAAAACGGACCACTTCTGTCAACATTTGTCAGGGAACGGACCACTTCTGACACCAATTGCCATGATTGCTGAGTGGTCAAGACACACCAGAGAAGCATGAGACTTCCAAAAGTTTGCAACAAGCAATTTTCCATTTATCCCAAATAATTTGCAGGCAACATCTTACATGAACATCCAACACCCAACCCAAACTAAATGAACAACACCTGTTAATACACTTAGTGAGATAATTAGACTAATTGGAACATACCAAAATCCCAGGTAAGACAATATATGTTCCATATTCCCACATATACCCAATAGTATCTAAAAGAGTCATAAATACATAAATAATTTCCCACCATATTTTACAGAATAAATAAACACCATAAATAACACCATAAATAATACAATAAATAGTTTAAACCCTTATTTACATATTAAATCCCCCTCTACTCAACCATCATATACTTCCTCCCCCTGGCATCCTTTAAAGGGCACTCAAACCCCTGAGGAGTCTTTTGCCCAGACACCACCAGGAAGCATGCTGGCAAAGGTACGTGGTCTTAAGATTATTCAATTGCCTCATCCAATTAACATAATGAACATTAACATTTATCTCACAAATGTAATTCAATTCACTCAAAACAGATCTCAAATTATATGTGCATTTTATCCAATACAATCCATGTTAACATTTGCAAATTATAAATCCTTTTACACATATAATATAATATTCAATTACATAGGACCATAACAGTGGTGACACTCCGTCGTCATACAGGGTAACGCCCACACGGAGAGCCAGTTTGGAAGTGTCGCCTGACAGTTGTCAACCCCAAGAAAGACATCACAGTAAAAGGATAAACATAATCAATTGTGGACTAGATAATAATTACAAATGAAATGAAACGTGGTCGATACAAACTGAAACATAAACAGAAAAATAGAAAGCAGTATAACAACTCAAAAAGGCACAAGAATACAACAGATATATATCAATACAGAGAAAAGCCACGAGACTGAGTCTGGCAGAACATCCAGAACTCAGCTCGTGACAGAGCCCCCCTCTCAAGGGGTGGAACTCAGACACCCCAGGGTAACACCAAAATAAAAAGCCCCCCCTCCCCCACCCGGCAGGAGCACAACAATAATCCACCTAGGGTGGGTGGTGGGGGGAACAGGTTAGGAGGGAACGAAACAAGGCCCCGCTCAGGACCCACGCCAAAGTCAATGATAAGGCCCCCGCAGACCAAAGAGCTAGAAAAACGTTCAGGAGGACGACCAAAGTCCCAGACCTGGTGGACAGCATGGTGGTCTGAGTCGGATGGCCTGCCAGAGAGCATGGGCCACCCAACCCAACAGCTCAGTCCGTCAGGCGGCCAACCAGAGTTTTAAGCCACCTGAACAGTAACGGTGGTCCAGGGGGTGGCTGCCCATCCGGAGGAGTCAAAGGTGGGCAGGATGTATGAGTCAGAGGAGCCAGGGCGACGTTGGGCGCAGTGGGTGAAACCACTGCGGCACAGGATAGGGGATCATGATGGTGTCGGTGGAGGGAGGGGAAAACACAACGCCCTTGTTGTGACCAACATCACCCTCGGTGGTCCCAGATTGGAACAAAGTCACACCCGTGGTGGCTCCGGGCAGGAGCAGAGCTGCACCCTTGGTGGTTCCAGGCTGGAGCGGAGCTGCACCCTCGGTGGACCCGGACTGGGCCACAGGTGCACCCACGGTGGCCTCTGGGCTGGGGCATAACACCCATAGCAGGCACCCTCTGGAGCGCAGCACCCAAGTTGGCTTAAGGCTGGGACGCAGCACCAAAGATGGTCCCTGGCTGGGACACAGCACCCACAGAGACCCGGACAAGAGAGGGGCTGCACCCACAGAGGTCCCGGGCTGGGACGAAGTACCCGCGACAATCTCAGCGAGAGTAGCTGGACCCACAGAAATCATGGGTGGCAACTCTGAATCCACGGAGATGTCTGGCACAGGTGGATTATTCTCGGTGATCCTGGGAGAAAGCTCAGACAACACAGGCAAAGAGATAGGGTCAGGGTCACCCGCAGTAGCAGCGGCGGAGCCTGGCAAGGTGAACTCAGGTGCAGCTGATGGCTGCACCCGGCTTTCCTCACCAAGAGCCAGACAAGCTCTCTCTAAAACAGATACAAGGAAAATAAAGGAGAGCACTTGCCTGAATTCGAGCCCCATCGATGTCCAGGACTCCGTCAATCCAGGTAATTGCACTCCGTGCTCAGCCCTCTGGAGGTCTAGCTCCAATGCTGCTGCGGCGGCCCCTGCAGCAGGCTTGGTGGTGGAAGCAGTCTCTATGGTCCCAGCTGAAGTGACCCATGCAGGAGACTCGTCCAGTGTGGCGGCTGGGGTTCGGCTCACTGTAGGCACTGGATTCTGTGTAGCCGAAGCCAGGGGATGCTCTGTCATCAGCACAGGTTTTGGGTTGCAGACAGCGCCCTCCCTCCGTCCATAGCATGGCTGCGGGGCTGTGCTCTGATCCTCCAGCACTGCAGGAGGATCCAACATCCAGCAGCTCTGTTCCGGGGCCAGCGAGCAGTCAGAGACAGCAGGAGGAGACACGGAGAGGGCAGGTGAAAAATTGATAATTGCAGCAGGTGGTGAGAGCTCAGGGGACTGCATACCATGAGCCTCACTACCGGGAATCAGGCAAGGCATATCATCATAAAATGAAGTGGAGTAAAATGACACTTTTTCCTGCTGCAATGAGCGTAGCATCATTCCTCTCTGTGGCTACGGTGGAGATTGGCCCCTCTGAGGATGGTGGAGGAGCAGCCCCAGGAGACACGGAGGCTGATGGGACCAGAGGGGAGCACCGTCGACCTCTCGGCAGCGGAAGAAGGTGCCTGGGAGGTGGAAGTATTCCTCCGGCAATCCGGAACTGGATGACGCTGAATTTGTGGAGCTAGCGACCCGGGAGAGGAGCTGGACGTCTGCCGTGGAAAGAGTGTCCGTGACGCCTTCGGTCTTGCTGGGAGTGGCTCTATCACTAGCCCGGGAAAGAATCGCTGGAGTGAGGAGACCATGGACAGCAATCCTGCATATTGTGGGTATTTCCATAGGCTGGGGTGTGCCTCTAGAATCCCCACAGCTCCATTTAAGCTCTCCCAGGTCTTTTTAGGTCCACGGGCAGCAAGAGCTTCATCCACAAAACTTTGAATAAAGTCGATCGCCCACTTCTCCTCCAGGCTTGGGGACCCCACTGCCGATCTTCCTTTATTTAGTGGAGGCCGGCGCGCTGGGGACATGATTAGCTCCAAAAAACTGGTGAGTAAGGAGAAAAAAACAGAAACTGCAAACTCAAAGCTGCTGGTGCCTGCATTGGCAGCACCCTTCTGTCATAAATGCCTTTCAATGTGGGGAAAAAAGGCCCAAGCAGGAGCTGTAAGTTTGCAAAATTTATTGAAAGAACAAAACTGAATAACAAAAAACTTGTGGAGACAAAGAAACACGGGTCAGTGAGGATAGCTAAGGCTAAGGCGAGGGCATCGCCAGCTAAACCTGGAAACTAAGCTTGAATGACAGGTAAGCAAAAATAGCCAAGCTAAGGCAAGGGCATTGCTGACTAAACCTGGAAACAAACAGTAAAACACGTAGCACAAACACTACTTATGTGTATGAGTAAAGCGCTGAAAGTCGCAAGTTGGTAGTTGAAAGTAGGGTGCTGCGCCTGACAAAGGAGCGCAGCCCCTTAAATAGGGATGAAATAATCAACATCAGTGATAACAGATGTGGGTTCACATGAGTGGAAAAAAGGGAACAATAACTGGTAATAGGAATCAGCTGGCAGAGATGAGAGAGAAATGGCAGAGCTTAACAGCTGACAGGGTAACATCCACACGGAGAGCCAATCCGGAAGCGCCACCTGACAGCTGTCAACCCCAAGAAAGACATCACAGTAAAAGGATAAACATAATCAATTGCAGACTAGATAGTAATTACAAATGAAACGAAACGTGGTCGAAACAAACTGAAACATAAACAGAAAAATAGAAAGCAGTATAACAACTCAAAAAAGGCACAAGAATACAACAGATATATAAATACAGAGAAAAGCCACGAGACTGAGTCTGGCAGAACATCCAAAACTCAACTCATGACACACTTCCTCCACAGAATCTGTTCTGCCACTGGTTTCTGTCCCACTCGCTCCCACAGGTCTTCATTCCTGATCTTCTCCAGCCACCTGATGTTAAAGATGCACCTCAGGCATGTGTTAAAGAAAGTCTGGATCTTCTGCTGCATCGTCTTTGTCGTTCTCCAGGTCTCACATCCATAAAGTAGAGCATACTTTATGCTAGAGTTGAAGATGCAAAGTTTTGTTCTCGTGCAGATCTCTTTTGATGCCCAGATATTCTTCAGTATAACAAAACTGCTCATGCCTTGCCAATCCTAGCTGTGACGTTTCGGTCTGTGGCCCCCTGTCAATCCATCACGCTTCCCAGGTAGACAAAGGGCACCACCATTCTGATGAGCTCTCCTCCAACTGTGACTGGTGTGTTGGCAGTGGTGTTAATCTTCATCAGCTCCGTCTTCTTCTTATTGATCTGGAGTCATGCCCCAGCTGATGTAGTCTCCAGGTGAGTAGTTTTGTCCTACATCTGGCTGTGGTTACAGTGCATCCGGAAAGTATTCACAGCGCTTCACTTTTACCACATTTTATGTTACAACCTTATTTCAAAAGGGATTAAATTCATTTTTTCCCCTCAAAATTCTACAAATACCCCATAATGACAATGTGAAAGAAGTTGGGGGTTTTTTTAGATTTCTGAAAATGTGTTAATAATAAAAATATAAGAAATCACATGTACATAAGAATTCACAGCCTTTGCTCAATACTCTGCTGATGCCCCTTTGGCAGCAATTACACCCTCAAGTCTTTTAGAATATGATACCACAAGCTTGGCACACCTGTCTTTGGGCAGTTTCACCAATTCCTTTTTGTAGCACCTCTCAAGCTCCATCAGGTTGGATGGGAAGCATTGGTGCACAGCCATTTTCAGATTTCTCCAGTGATTTTCAGTTGGATTCAAGTCTGGGCTCTGGCTGGGCTACTCAAGGACATTCACAGAGTTCTTCTTCTTCTTTTAGATTTGATTGGTGTTGGCCCTGCGATGGACTGGTGATCTGTCAAGGGTGTACCCTGCCTCTCGCCCAAAGATGCTGGGATAGGCTCCAGCCCCCAAGCAACCCAAAAAGGATTAAGCAGAAGAAGATGGATGGATGGATGGATGGTGGTTAGCAACTAGCTTACAGGTGCATTACCGCCACTGACTTGATTATCATCACTCTATAGCGCTGTATAAGGAGTTCTGAACAACTCCTTATGTGTGAAAAAATTATCCATCTTTTGCCTGTGTCCGAGGTGCGGACTCATCCTTTGATATCTTGGCTGTGTGCTTAGGGTCATTGTCCTGCTGAAAGATGAACCGTTGCCCCAGTCTGAAATCAAGAGCGCTTTGGAGCAGGCTTTTATCCAGGATGTCTCTGTACATTGTTACATTCATCTTTCCCTCTATCCTTACTAGTCTCAAAGTTCCTGCCACTGAAAAACATCCACACAGCATGATGCTGCCACCACCATGCTTCACTGTAGGGAGGGTATTGTCATGGTGTTGAGCAGTGCCTGGCTTCCACCAAACATGACACCTGGCATTCATGCCAGAGTTCAATCTTTGTCTCATCAGACCAGAGAATTTTGTTTCTCATGGTCTGAGAGTACTTCAGGTGCCTTTTGGCAAACTCCAGGGGGGCTGCCATGTGCCTTTTACAAAGGAGTGGCTTCCATCTGGCCACTCTACCATACAGGCCTGATTGGTGAATTTCTGCAGAGATGGTTTTCCTTTTGGAACGTTCTCCTCTGTCCACAGAGGAATGCTGGAGCTCTGACAGTGTGACCATCGGGTTCTTGGTCACCCCCCTGACTAAGGCCCCTCTCCCTGATCGCTCAGTTTAGACGGCTGGCCAGCTCATGGAAGAGTCCTGGTGGTTCCAAACTTCTTCCATTTACAGATGATGGAGGCCACTGTGCTCATTGGGACCTTCAAAGTCCTGTCTCGGAGGCCGACAGACAATTCCTTTGACTTCATACTTGGTTTGTGCTCTTACATGCACTGTCAACTGTGGGACCTTATATAGACAGGTGTGTGCCTTTCCAAATCCATCCATCCATCCATCCATCCATCCATCCATCCATTCATCCATCTTTTACCGCTTTTCCGGAGGTCCGGGTCGCAGAGGCAGCAGTTCAAGCAGAGAAGCCAAGACTTCCCTCTCCCCAGCCACCTGCTCCAGCTCTTCAGAGAGGATACCAAGGCGTTCCCAGACCAGCTGGGAGACATAGTCTCTCCACCGAGTCCTGTGTCTGCCCCGGGGTCTCCTCCCAGTGGGACGTGCCCAAAACACCTCAAGTGGGAGGCGTCCAGGAGGCATCCTAATCAGATGCCCATACCACCTCAACTGACTCCTTTCAATGTGGAGGAGCAGCGGTTCTACTCTGAGCCTCTTCCGGATGACTGAGCTCCTCACCCTATCTCTGAGGGTGAGTCCAGCAATCCTATGGAGAAAGCTCATTTCAGCCGCTTGTATCCGTGATCTCGTTCTTTCGGTCATTACCCAAAGCTCATGACCATAGGTGAGAGTAGGAAGGTAGATTGACTGGTAAATCGACAGCTTTGCCTTAGAACTCAGCTCCCTCTTCACCACAACAGACTGGTACAATGTCCGCATCACCGCAGATGCTGCTCCAATCCATCTGTCAATCTCTCGCTCCATTCTCCCCTCACTCGTGAATAAGACCCCAAGATACTTAAACTCCTCCACTTGGGGCAGGAGCCTGTCCCCAACCCAGAGAGGACAATCCACCTTTTTCTGGCTGAGGACCATGGACTCGGACTTGGAGGTGCTGATTCTCATTGCCCAGCCACTTCATACTCAGCGACAAAGCGTCCCAACAAGAGCTATAGGTCATTGCTGGATGAAGCCAACAGGACAACATCATCTGCAAACAACAGAGATGAGCTCCTGTGGTCACCAAGCATGACACCCTCCATTCCCTGGCTGCACCTAGAAATCCTGTCCATAAAAATTATGAACAGGATCGGTGACAAAGGGCAGCCCTGGCGGAGTCCAACTCTCACTGGGAATGACTCCGACCGAGTGTTGGCAATACGAACCAAACTCTCACAACTGTCGTACAGAGACCGAATAGCTCATAACAACAAGCCCGATACCCCATACTCCCGAAGCACTCCCCACAAAAAAACACGAGGGACGCGGTCGAATGCCTTCTCCAAGTCCACAAAACACATGTAAACTGGTTGGGCAAACTCCCATGAACCCTCGAGAATTCCCGAGAGGGTAAAGAGCTAGTCCGATGTGCCACGGCCGGGACAAAAACCACATTGCTCCTCCTGAATCCGAGGTTCGACCAACGGCCGGACTCTCCTCTCCAGTACCTTGGCATAGACCTTCCCAGGGAGGCTGAGGAGTGTGATCCCTCTAAAGTTGGAGCACACCCTCCGGTTCCCTTTTTTGAAGAGAGGAACCACCACCCCGGTTTGCCATGCCAAAGGCACTGCCCCCGACCTCCCCGCAATGTTGCAGAGGCGTGTCAACCATGACAGCCCTACAACATCCAGGGCTTTGAGGTACTCAGGGCGAATCTCGTCCACCCCCGGGGCCCGGCCACCAAGGAGATTTTTAACCACCATGGCGACCTCAGCCCTTGTGATAGGCGAGTCATCCCCCTCATCCACAAGCCCTGCTTCCTCTGTGGAAGGCTTATCAGTGGGATTGAGGAGATCCTCAAAGTATTTCTTCCACCGCCCGACGATATTCCCAGTCGAAGTCAACAGCGCCCCATCCGCACCATATACAGTGTGAACAGGGAGCTGCTTTCCCCTCCTGAGCCGCCGGACAGTTTGCCAGAATCTCTTCGAGGCCGACCGAAAGTCTTGTTCCATGGCCTCACCGAATTCCTCCCATACCAGCGTTTTTGCTTCAGCAACCACCCGAGCTGCACTCCGCTTGGCCTGCCAGTACACCTCAACTGCTTCGGGAGTCCCACAAGCCAACCAAGGCTGATAGGACTAATGGCTCCCCTCACCACTGGTGTCCACCACTTGGTTCGGGGGTTGCCACCACAAGATGCACTGACCACCTTGCGGCCGCAGCTCTGGGCCACCGCTTCAACAATAGAGGTGGAGAACATGGCCCATTCAGACTCCATGTCTCCAGACTCCCTCAGAATGTGGTTGAAGTTCTTCCGGAGGTGGGAGATGAAGACCTCCTGGACAGGGGCCTCAGCCAGACGTTCCCAGCACACCCTCACTATACGTTTGGGTCTACCAGGTCTGAATGGCATCCTCCCCTGCCATCGGATCCAACTCACCACCAGGTGGTGATCAGTTGACAGCTCTGCACCTCTCTTTACCCGAGTGTCCAAGACATACGGTCGCAGGTCTGATGACACGATAACAAAATCAATCATTGACTGCGACCTAGGGTGTCCTGGTGCCAGGTACACATATGGACACCCTTATGCTTGAACATGGTGTTCGTTATGGACAAACTGTGGTTAGCACAGAAGTCCAATAACTGAACACTACTCGGGTTCAGATCGGGCAGGCCGTTCCTCCCAATCACCCCCCTCCAAGTTTCACTGTAGTTGCCCACGTGCGCATTGAAGTCCCCCAGTAGGACAATGGAGTCTCCAAGAGGAGCACCCTCCAGCACCCCAGTCAGAGACTCCAAAAAGGGTGGGTACTCTGAAACATCATTTGGTGCATAGGCACAATTGATGGTCAGGACCTGTTTCCCAATCTGAAGGCACAGGGAAGCAACCCTTTCGTCCACGGGAAAAACTCAAATATAGAGGCAGCAAGGTGGGGGGATACAAGAATACCCACCCCTGCTCGTCGCCTCTCACCCGGGGCAACTCCAGAAAAGGCCAAGCTCCAGCCCCTCTCCAGGAGACTGGTTCCGGAACCGGAGCTATGTGTTGAGGTGAGGCCGACTATATCTTGCCGGTATCTCTCAACCTCGTACACCAGCTCAGGCTCCTTCCCCACCAGAGAGGTGACATTCCCCGTACCAAAAGCCAGTTTAGAAAGCTTGGGATCAGTCCGCCAAGGTCTCCACCTTTGACCGCCACCTAATCGACATAGCACCGGACCCCCACGATCCCTCCTGCAGGTGGTGAGCCCACTGGAGGGTGGACCCATGTAACTCCTTCGGGCTGAGCCCGGCTGGGTCCCATGGGTGGAAACCCGGCCACCAGACACTAGCCATCGAGCCCCTCCCCCAGGCCTGGCTCCAGGATGGGGCCCCAGTTACCCCATACCGGGAGGGGTACACTGAATCCTTGATCTAGAATTTATCATGAGAGTCTGTTGGATCGTTCTTAGTCTGGCCCTTCACCCAGCACCAGTTTGTCTTGGGTGACCCTATCAGAGGCAAATTGCCCCAGACAACATAGCTCCTGGGATCACTGGGGCACGCAAACCTCCCACCACGATAAGGTGACGATCCATGAGGGCTTTCCAAATCCTGTCTAATCAAATGAACTTACCACAGGTGGCCTCCAATTAGGCTGTAGAAACATCTCAAGGATGATCAGTGCAAACAGGATACACCTGAGCTCAATTTTGAGCTTCATGGCAAAGGCTGTGAATACTTATGTACATGTGATTTATTAGTTTTTTATTTTTAACAAACTTGCAAAAATCTCAAACAAACTTGTCATTATGGGGTATTGTGTGTAGAATTTTGAGGGGAAAAAAATATGAATTTAATCCATTTTGGAATAAGGCTATAACATAACAAAATGTGGAAAAAGAGAAGCGCTGTTAATACTTTCCAGATGCACTGTATGTGACAGGAGCCCCAGGTCGTCAGCAAAGTTGAGGTCATCCAGCTGCATCCAGAGTGTCCACTGTACCCCGTTTTTCCTGCCTGTTGTTGTGATCTTCATGATGTAAGGATTCAACGTCCAGCAATGAAGGATTAAGTACTGAATCTGTAAGAGAATATAAAGTTTTTCTCTCTGGGATCAGTACTATTCGACAAATCTGACTCCCCTCACACAAATCCTCCAGATTATCTGCAGTTTTTTGTTTTCAAAACATTGAGCTCACGGCCTTTCGGACAGCCAGCTGCATGGCCCAAGGACAATGCCAGCAGCTAGACAAAACATCTCCTGCCAAAGAGACCTTGTTGTTCTTAACTGATACAAACACCTACATTCAACATTACATCCACACTGACTCAAAAAAATGATGATAAAGATTATTCACTCACTGCTCTCTCTGTGTCCTTGTGAACTTTTTTGTCTGCTAACTGTGCATTGAGGGCTTTTTTTTCTTGTAATCATAATATTGATCATATATGACCAGTATTCTGACAATCAATGGTTTTTTTGCTCCTTCCTATTGTATTATCCTTTCTTCCCTATGCATCCTGTACCCTTCTGTTGACAGGCGCGTTCACAGATGCTGCCGTGTCACCGGAAATGCAGGTCGTTTTCTGTGTCAAGTCAAATCCCTCGTATGTTATCAGTTATCTATTAATGTACTTGGCAATAAATCTTTTCTTTTCTGAGTTCTGAGTAATTGATGACCAAGATGTCGCAACTCGCTCTCGTCTGTCATCTGTTTCAGCGGCGCGCACACCTGCGCCTCATCAGCCTCTGACTATTTAACCCGCTCTGCCTGGAACCTCGGCCTGGAGCCGTCTGCTTGTCTATGCTCCCAACTCCAGCGCACAACCGTTCCATCCCGGCCTGCGCATTCGTTCCTCACGCACGTAAGCTGTTATTTCCTTACCTGCTCTCCAGTATTCTCCCCTGTGCACAGGTGGATCCTCCAGGCGGTGGATTTCCCTCTCCTTCGCCTCATCCTTACTTATCCCTTCCTCGCTTCGCCGAGCGCGCATCTGGGCGCTCTCCTCCAGGCAGGAGACCTGCGACTAGCCAACGCCAGCCACCTCGACACCTGCAAGTAAGCAGCACACTGTGTGTTAACCCTGCAGGGTGGAAACCCATCTCTCACCCTTGTCTTTGTTCTGCCCTTAGGGTTGCCTGGCTGCACGGCGCACTGTTCCGCCCTCGGCGCTCCCTGTCCTCCTGCAATCCATCCACATCTCACACTCACGCATTCAAACACCTGTTGTTGTTCAATAAAGCTTTTGAATCACACTCGAGCCTGTGTGCATGTTCCCTGGGCCCGACATTATGTCAGTAGGGCTCCAGCAAAGCTGCCCAGTGGACAGCGGGCTTGCACGCCGATTATCCACCCTCGAGGCTCGAGTGGATTTAATAGCTCATCAGCAACAGGTAATTCTCAACCAACTCACCCAAATCACTCACCGGTTGGACCACCTGGATCCCCAGCAGGCGTTCCCTCCGGCTCAGCATAGCGGGCCAACTCCCATCGCTCCCCTAGCTAACCAGGCTAGCCCGGGGCTGCCAACCCGGCTCACAACCTATTCCAACACCCTCGCGCTTCAGCAGGAAACTCGGCGAAGCATGCGGGTTCCTCCTCCAGTGTGAGTCGGTGTTCCAGCGCATCCCCGGGGACTTTCCGACTGATCATAGCCGGATTGGGTATGTTGCCAACCTCCTGGAAGGGCAAGCATTAGCTAGGGCTTACGCCGTAATGGCGAGGCCCAGCTACGCAAACCTGACCTATGCCCAGTTCGTGCACGACTTTCACGAAGTCTTTGATCACTCGGATCGTGACAGTGTGCTAACCAATCGGCTACTTAATCTTCGCCAGGGTAGTCGATTGGCAGCCGATTACGCTGTCGACTTCCGGGTGGCAGCGGAGGAAGTTGGCTGGGGCGATGCTGCCCTCTGCAGCATCTTCCTTCGCGGTCTGAATTCCAGTCTGCGGGACGAGCTGGCCTGCCGGGATCAGCTGGAATGGCTATCCGAATTAATTTCATTAGCTATTAGCCTGGACAACAGGCTGAGGGAGCGGGCTGCCGAGTGGAAGTCTTACAGCCGCTGGAGTGGAGCTTCCGACCCGCGCCTCTCAGTCTCGCCCCCTGGCGTTACCCGCTCCGGAATCCGCCGATGAATCTGAGGCTATGCTAATCGGGCGGACCAAGCTTCCACTGGTGGAGAAACAGCGCCGCAGGGAGCTGGGTCTCTACATGTATTGCGGAGACGACCAGCACCCTGTGGAGGCCTGCCCAATTAAGCCAAAAGGGGGAGTCCACGAGTCGCTGTAGGGGGCCTCACGGATGCAAGCCAGTCTAATCCCCTCTCCAAATGCCTCCTTCCAATTAGGTTCTGTCATAACCCCATCGGGCACGTCACTCACGCACTGGTGGACTCGAGGGCGGAACAGAACTTCATTTCCAAGAGCCTGGCAACCCGCCTGGGCACCCTGTGCCAAGTGTTGCCAGCCCCCCTTAACCTTGTCACTCTCTCCCACACACCTCTGGAGAGGGTCACTCATCGAACCAAACCCATCCGGGTCATCATCTCTGGCAATCACAGGGAGGACTTAAGCCTGTTCGTCCTGCCCACCTTGGCTGCTCCCGTCATCCTGGGCTACCCATGGCTGCATCTCCACAACCCAGTTTTCGATTGGCAGTCTGGCAGTGTCCTCTCCTGGAGCACCTTCTGTATCAGCACCTGTCTCCAGTCCGCTGCCTGCGCCCCGTCAGTGCCTCTCCCTGCCTCCGACTCACCCCCGCCGGACCTCTCCTTGGTGCCCTCGGAGTTCCACGACCTGGGGCTCATCTTCAGTAAGTCCAAAGCGCTGTCTCTTCCCCCCCACCGCCCGTATGACTGCACCATAAATCTCCGCCCGGGGGCGCCCTTGCCATCTGGTCGTTTTTACAGCCTGTCTGCCCAGGAGCAGGAATTCATGGACACCTATATTAAAAAGTCACTCAGCACAGGCATCATCCGCCCCTCCTCATCTCCACTCGGAGCCGGATTCGTCTTCGTTTCCAAGAAGGATGGGTCCCTGCGGCCGTGTATTGACTTTCGGGCCTTAAACGACATCACGGTGAAAGATAAATACATGCTGCCCCTCATGGACTCCGCTTTCAACTCCCTCCAGGGGGCCTCCTGGTTAACCAAGCTGGACCTCCGCAGCGTGTACCACCTCGTTCGGATTCGGGAGGGCGACAAGTGGAAGACGGGGTTCCGGATGCCCAGCGGCCATTTCAAGTACTTGGTCATGCCGTTTGGGCTCACCAACGCTCCGGCTGTCTTCCAGCGGCTCATAAATGACGTTCTTTGTGACTTCCAGGGGGTCTTCGTATTCGTCTACCTGGATGACATCCTGATCTTCACCGAGGAGCATCAGGCTCACGTGAGGCGGGTCCTCCAGCGGCTCCTCGAGAACAGGTTGTACGTGAAGGTGGAGAAGTGCGAATTCTGCACCAACAAGACCTCCTTCCTGGGCTTCATCGTGTCCCACAACCAGTTTCTCCCCGACCCTGCCAAGGTCAAAGCGGTGGTCGAGTGGCCCACTCCCTCGTCCAGGAAACAGGTGCAACAATTCCTAGGATTTGCCAACTTCTACCACCGTTTTGTACCGAAGTATAGCTCCATCGCCTCTCCCCTGACCTGCCTCACCTCCCCCAAGGTGCCGTTCCGGTGGACGGAGGACACGGCATCAGCCTTCAAGATGCTGGAGATGGAGTTCTCCTCCTCCCGGGTCCTGACCCAGGTTGACCCAACACTACAATGCCTGGTCGAGGTGGACGCATCCAACACGGGGGTGGGGGCAGTATTGTCTCAGCGCTCTCCGGTGGACGGGGTGGTGTGCCCCTGCGCCTTCTTCTCCCGGCACTTGTCCACAGCGGAGTGGAATTATGACGTCAGTGACAGAGAACTCCTGGCAGTGAAACTCGTGCTGCAGGAGTGGCGTCATTGGCTGGAGGGGGCAGCGCAGCCTTTTGTGGTCTGGACGGACCACAAAAGTTTGGAGTACCTAAGGATGGCCAAGCGTCTGAATGCCCGCCAGGCGCGTCTCTGTTCTTTGGCCGCTTCAGATTCACGATCACCTATCGCCCTGGTTCCAAGAACGACAAACCGGACGCGCTGTCCAGGCAGTTTGCCCCAGAGGTCCCAGAAGAACAAGATCACACACCATCCTGCCAGCCTCGTGCATCGTGGGGGCTGTTTCATGGTCCATCAGGGACAAGGTCCGGAGGGTACAGGAGGCCGAACCTGATCCTGGCGGCGGCCCAGCTGGGAAGCTGTTCGTGCCATCATCCGTCCGGGGTGACGTCATCCGCTGGGCGCACACTTCTAAGCTCACCTGTCACCCTGGAATTTCCCGACTGATGGAACTCCTCCAACGATCCTTCTGGTGGCCTGGACTTCGGAATGATGTAGCCAATTACGTCCGTGCCTGCCTCCAGTGCACAACGAACAAGACCTCGACCTCCCCCCCAGCGGGGCTCCTCCATCCCCTGCCGGTCCCCGGTAGGCCCTGGTCTCATGTAGCCCTGGATTTCATCAATTCAGTTCAATTCAATTCAACTTCATTTATATAGCGCCATTTCACAACAACAGTCATCTCATAGCACTATCAACTGTAGGGGGAGCCCCCACAGTTGCAGAAAGACCCCAGCAATCAGGCGATCCCCTGTGAGCAAGCACTTGGCGACGGTGGAGAGGAAAAACTCCCTTTTAACAGGAAGAAACCTCCAGCAGAACCAGGCTCAGGGAGGGGCAGTCATCTGCTGCGACTGGCTGGGGGGTGAGGGGACAGAGAAGATGAAAAGAACAGACATGTAGAGAGCAAACAGCACGATGGGGACTCAATCTATGGGAGAGAACAAACAGATGTTAATGACCAGCAAAAAAAAATATTTCATTGAGAGTGAAGAAAGGAGTGAGGCCCAGTGCATTATTGGAGGTCTCCCGGCTGACTAAACCTATTAGCAGCATAACTAAGGGAGGGTTCAGAAACACATGATCCCTCCCTAATTGTAGGCTATATCAAAAAGGTAGGTTTTAGCCCTATTCTTAAAAACAGAGATCGAGTCTGACTCCCGAATCCAGATTGGCAGCTGGTTCCACAGGAGAGGAGCTTGATAACTGAAGGCTCGGCCTCCCATTGTACTTTTGGAGATTCTAGGTATTACAAGTAATCCTGCATTTTGGGAGCGTAGTGCTCTGTTAGGATAATACGGTAGTATTGTGGAGAGCGTGAAAAGATGAAGCTGAGTTTATTTCTCAATTCAGGTTTATTAACATTCACGTATCTCCAACATCCTCTCAAACAGAAAAGAGGAGGCATCACTCCACATCTGTCCTATTTATACCAGGACATCAAAGCCACAGTTACATTGTCATTTTAATGCCAAGACACAATACATCTTCCTCCCGGTCTTGTCCCCTTCACCTCCACACCACTGGTGGTCAGGAAATCCCTCAAGGCCATCTCTTTGCATGACATAGAACACATTTCGCATCCTCCTGTTAATCCCCAGGAGACTCAGACCTATTGTTCATTCTGAGACGTGAAGCAACATTAATATACAAATAGAGTCTATGAAACCACATATGTGTGTACCACATGACCCCCCCAAACGTCTAAGATGAAACAATAAAACACAGTCTGCACATCCTGATAAAATCACAAACATCAGTCTACATGCTGCTTAGGCTTCAACCGTCTTCCATACTTGCTGTAAGCGGGCTTCAACCCTCCTGCGGCGCCATCCTGCTGGGGAGCTGCTGTCTGTGGATTAGAACTGTTAGTCAATCCCTGTGGGAGCTCTGGGGAAAACTCCCTAGGGGGTCTGCCGCGACGAGGGGCCCTCGGCAACAGCACAGCTTTGTCAGCCATCACAAAAGCGGGTTTTAGTCTGTCTATGCCAATTGTTTCCCTTCTGCCTCCTAAATCTAGCAAAAAGTGCTTATCACCTGTTTCCAGCACTCTAAATGGGCCATCATAAGGCAGTCGCAGGGTTGGGCGATGAGCATCGTGTCTGACAAAAACAAACTCCGCATTTTTTAAAGCCTTAGGTACAAAAACGCGCCGAAAACTGTGATGAACGGGGCCAGGAAGTGTGCTCGCTCCCGTGTCACTCAGTAACCGCTGAGCAGGGGGGCACTCTGGCACAGGATTATCTGGGAGAAACTCCCCTGGCAGCCGGAGTGGCTGCGCAAACACCAATTCGGCTGGGGAGGCTTTTAAGTCCTCTTTAGGTGCAGAACGCAACCCCAATAAAACCCATGGTAGCCTGTTTACCCAATTTGCATCCATAAGCGACGCTCTGAGGGCTGCTTTCAATGACCTATGGAAACGTTCACATAAACCATTAGCCTGGGGGTGGTACGCGGTAGTGCAGTGGATCGTTACCCCCAGGCTGCGGGCCATCGCTGACCAAAGCTCGGAAACAAATTGAGGGCCTCTATCAGACGTAATATCCAACGGAACTCCAAAACGCGCTACCCAAGCCGTTAAAAATGCGCGCGCCACCTCCTCGGCTGTGGTTGATGCCAGTGGGACCACTTCAGACCAACGCGTGGTGCGGTCCACCATTGTCAAAAGATGTGCGCACCCCTGTGACGGCGGGAGGGGGCCTACGAGGTCGACATGCACATGATCGAACCTCTTAGCCGGGATGTGAAACGGCTCCAAGGGGGCTTTAGTGTGTTTGTGTATTTTGGCTCGTTGGCAAGCCATGCAGACTCTTGCCCACTCTTTAACGTGCTTGCGCAGGCTTGGCCACACAAACTTCTCTCCTACCATTTTGACCAACGTGCGTACCCCCGGGTGCGCCAGAGAATGAATCGAGTCAAAAACACGGCGGCGCCACGCGGTCGGCACCACCGGACACGGTCGTCCGGTGGAGACATCGCAGATTAGGGGGCCATACCCTCCTGCAGCGCCCTGCTCTCCAGCCTTAACCCTGTTGGTCCAGACTGGAGCACACACACGTCCGCATCGCTAACCTGATCCGCGACCATGGCTGCATAATCTATCCCCACGCGGACTGGGGCCGCACGTACTTCGGCGCCGCTATTTTGTTCCGTGACCATGGCAGTATAATCTACCCCTGCGCGGACTGGAGCAGTTACGGCACGCGAGAGACAGTCTGCCACTACATTAAGTTTACCCGCTACGTGTTGGATATCGGTAGTAAACTCTGAAATTGCAGCCAGCTGCCTCTGCTGCCGGCCTGACCATGGTTCTGAAACCTTGGCCATCGCGAAAGTGAGCAGCTTGTGGTCGACGAACGCGGTGAAACGACGACCTTCCAGCCAGAACTGGAAGTGGCGAATGGCCAAGTGGAGCGCTAACAACTCCCTTTCAAACGCGCTGTATTTTCGCTCGGTATCGCGCAAAGTCCCGCTGAAAAAAGCGAGCGGCTGCCAAGCCCCGGCAACATGTTGCTCTAGCTACCGCCCCAATGGCCACGTCTGACGCATCAGTAGTGAGCGCTATGCGGGCCATTGGGTCTGGATGTGCCAACAACGCGGCGTTTGCCAGGGCTGCTTTAACCTCCGAGAATGCGCGCTCCCGCTCCGGGGACCATTCGATTGCATTTGTGGGTTTTTGCTTTTTTAGCGCGGCATACAGTGGTTGCATGAGCTGCGCTGCGCGGGGGAGGAAACGGTTATAAAAATTCACCATTCCCAAAAACTCTTGTAATGCTTTGACCATTTGTGGTTGGGGAAAATTTGTTACTGCGCGCACTTTGTCCGGCAGCGGAACTGCTCCTTCTGGAGAGACGCGGTGCCCCAAAAAATCAATCTGCGTCACCCCAAACTGACACTTCGCTGGGTTGATTATTAACCCGTGCTCTCCCAACCTCTGGAAAACTGCCGTGAGGTGTTTTTCATGTTCCTCTTCGGACGTGCTGGCTACCAAAATGTCGTCCAGGTAGACAAACACAAAAGGGAGATCGCGCAACACCGCGTCCATCATGCGTTGGAATGTCTGCGCAGCGCCTTTAAGCCCGAACGGCATGCGCAAAAACTCAAAAAGGCCAAACGGAGTTATTACCGCTGTTTTGGGTATGTCCTCAGTGCGTACTGGGACTTGATGGTACCCACGGACCAAGTCTATTTTAGAAAAAATGCACGCCCCCGCCAGATGAATGGAAAAATCCTGGATATGGGGGATTGGGTAGCGAACGTGCGCTGTAGTGTTGTTCAACCTGCGGAAATCACCGCAAGGTCGCCACGAGCCGTCAGCCTTAGGGACCATGTGGAGCGGGGAAGCCCATGGGCTTTTCGAGCGCCGGATGATGCCCAACTTTTCAAGGTTGGCGAACTCCTCGTGCGCTATGGTCAGTTTAGCTGCATCCAAGCGCCAAGCTTTTGCAAAAACGGGGGGCCAGCAGTAGTAATAAAATGTTCCACTCCGTGTTTAGCAACGGCTGCTGAAAATGTGGGAACCGTGAGTGCTGGAAACTGAGTGAGGAGTGTGTGGAACTTACCGCTTGCCGTAGCGACGTTTGCTTGTGCTGTGGGCGGGGTCACTCGAGCTGCACAGGGAATAGAGTAAAAAGACTATTGGGAAGATCAACCAACAACCCATGTGAGCACAGAAAATCAGCCCCTAACATGTTGAAGCTCACTGCAGCTATAATAAAAGTCCACTCAAATGTACGGCCTTGCAGGGACAGAAGCAGAGTCCTCTCACCGAAGGTCTTAATGCTCGAGCCGTTCACTGCCGATGCTCCGTGACTCCCGGGACCTGCCAGCCGGTCAGCATAGGTTGGCGTGATGAAACTGACTTGGGAGCCTGTGTCCACGAGGAATTGCCTCCCCGAATGCGCATCCGTCAAGTAGAGCAGCTTGTTCTGTTCACCAAGGGCCGCAGCTGCTACCGACCCTCGGTTCTGGCGTTTCCCGAGCTCTTGAACTGACACGGTGGTATACACTTGCGTGCCCTCTCTGCGAAGCGGTGATGGTAAAAACAGAGGTCGTCTCCTCGGCGATGTTTGGTCTTCACCGCCGCCGTTGTCGGTGGGTCTACCTCCGCCGCCTCTGGCCCCCTGCCATTCCCGGCCGTCGCGCCGAGGTCTGTTGCTGCTGCGGTGGCTGTGTGCCGTCTGCTGGCGTTGAGAATCCGCTGTGCCTCCTGAGCCAGCGCGCGGAAGTCCCGCTGGGCCACGAACCGTGAACTTGCCAGGGTCGCCCTCGTCTCCGACGGTAGGGTTCTCAGGAAAATGTGGGTGAAAAGGAAATCGTTGTTGTCTGAGCCTCTCAGCCTCAGCATGTCTTCCATCAGGTCGACAGGCGTGCTTTCTCCCAAATCGTTCAGGGCCAGGAGTCTCTCTGCTCTCTCCTGGGCTGAGGGAATGAAACGCTGAATGAGCGCAGCCTTCAACCCGCCGTATTTGTCGCCAGCGGGTGGGCGCTGCACAAGGCTCTGCACATGTCGAGCTGTGCGGATGTTGAGCTTGGCGATAACGTGGTAGAATTTCGTGTCATCTGCCGTTATTCCCCCTAGAGCGAACTGAGCCTCGGCCAAGAGGAACCAGGAGTCCGGGTTGTCCTGCCAGAATTCTGGTAGTTTGACTGAGACTGCGTTTCCCTGGCTGGTTCCCGGCGAGTCCAGTTCGGGGGAATCACTTCTGCCCATGATACGTCTTAGGGTCACCAGTGTGGAGAACGTGAAAAGATGAAGCTGAGTTTATTTCTCAATTCAGGTTTATTAACATTCACGTATCTCCAACATCCTCTCAAACAGAAAAGAGGAGGCATCACTCCACATCTGTCCTATTTATACCAGGACATCAAAGCCACAGTTACATTGTCATTTTAATGCCAAGACACAATACATCTTCCTCCCGGTCTTGTCCCCTTCACCCCCACACCACTGGTGGTCAGGAAATCCCTCAAGGCCATCTCTTTGCATGTCATAGAACACATTTCACATCCTCCTGTTAATCCCCAGGAGACTCAGACCTATTGTTCATTCTCAGACGTCAAGCAACATTAATATACAAATAGAGTCTATGAAACCACATATGTGTGTACCACAGTATCAGATCTTTTAAATAAAAAGGAGCCTGATTGTTTAGAGCTTTGTAAGTAAGAAGAAGGATTTTAAACTTAATTCTAAACTCTATGGGAAGCCAATGAAGGGAGGCCAGAACCGGAGAGATATGATCTCTCTTTCTAGTACCTGTTAAAACTCTTGCTGTAGCATTTTGGATCAGCTGAAGACTTCACCGGTCTTCCCACATCCAACTCCTACAACACCATCCTGACCATCGTGGACCGGTTTTCTAAGGCTGCCCACTTCGTGCCGCTCCACGGCCTCCCTACGGCGCGGGAAACAGCCGACCTATTGGCCCAGCATGTGGTCAGGCTACATGGGATCCCAACTGACGTTGTCTCTGACCGGGGGCCTCAGTTCGTGTCCAAGGTCTGGAGGTGCTTTTGCAACGCCCTGGGGGCCACGGTGAGTCTGTCCTCCGGTCACCACCCACAGTCCAATGGGCAGTGCGAGCACACTAATCACGAGCTGGAGGCTGCTTTGCGCTGCGTCACCTCCTCAAGTCCCTCTTCCTGGAGCACCCATCTGCCCTGGGTGGAGTGCGCCCATAACTCCACCTTATCATCTGCCATCGGGATGTCTCCTTTCCGGGCGTCCCTGGGGTACGACCCTCCGTTGTTCCCCGAAGAAGAGGGTGAAGTGGCAGTTCCTTCCATCCAGGCGCATCTCAGACACTGCCGGTGCCTGTGGACCAAGACGCGCCAAGCGCTATTACGCACAGCGGCGCGCAACTCCAATGCAGCAAATCGCCACAGGAGAGCCGCTCCTCGTTACCAGGTGGTCCAGCAGGTATGGTTATCCACCCGAGACATCAGCCTGAAGGCGGAGAAGAAGAAGCTGGCTCCACGCTTTATTGGTCCCTTCCCTGTGTCTAAGGTAATTCATCTGGTGGCTGTGCGTTTGGCTCTCCCCCCCTCCCTCCGTGTCTGTCCAACATTCCACGTCTCCCAAATCAAGCCTGTGATTTCTGACCCACTCTGTCCTCCTCCTAGGGCGCCTATCCCTCCCGTGATGATTGACGGCGACCCTGCATGGATGGTCACCTCCATCCTGGACTCCCGCCACTGGGGTCGCGGGCTACAATATCTGGTGGACTGGGAGGGGTATGGCCCTGAGTGGAGATCCTGGGTGCACCCTTCCTTTGTGCTAGATAAGCAACTTATCACGGAGTTCCACCGGGTGCACCCAGGTAAGCCAGCGCCGGGAAGCGCTGCTCGGTGGGGGAGTACTGTCACAACTTGCTCTCGCCTGTCATCTGTTTCAGCGGCGTGCACACCTGCGCCTTATCAGCCTCTGACTATTTAACCCGCTCTGCCTGGAGCCTCGGCCTGGAGCCGTCTGCTCGTCTACGCTCCCAACTCCAGCGCATGGCCATTCCTTCCCGGCCTGCGCCTTCGTTCCTCACGCACGTAAGCTGTTATTTCCTTACCTGCTCTCCAGTATTCTCCCCTGTGCACAGGTGGATCCTCCAGGCAGCGGATTTCCCTTTCCTTCACCTCATCCTCGCTTCGCCAAGCGCGCATCTGGGCGCTCTCCTCCAGGCAGGAGACCTGCGACTGGCCAACGCCAGCCACCTTGACACCTGCAAGTAAGCAGCACACTGTGTGTTAACCCTGTGGGTCGGAAACCCATCTCTCACCCTTGTCTTTGCTCTGCCCTTAGGGTTGCCTGGCTGCACGGTGCACTGTTCGCCCTTGGCGCTCCCTGTCCTCCTGCAATCCATCCTCATCTCACACTCACGCATCCAAACATCTGTTGTTGTTCAATAAAGCTTTTGAATCACACTCGAGCCTGTGTGCGTGTTCCCTGGGCCCAACATTATGTCACAAGAGGAAGAGGAATGTGACAGCAAGCACCCCTAGTGGACTCCAGTCTTCACCTCCAAGCTTTCTGGCAGCTGGACCATGTGCAATCCTGCAGCTCATGTCCTGGTAGATGCACTGGATGAGGGAGATGATCTTCTCGGGAGAGAAGATCAACAACTTCCACAGCGTCTCATGGTCCCCACTGCCGAAGGCCTTCTTGTAGTATATGAAGTTGATATAAAGGAGTGAGTTCCACTATAAATCAGTGCTAGGTTTTAAAAAAATCTCACAAATAAGCTGACTGAAGTTATCTTTTAAAATTAATTATTAAGTTTAATGTATTTATGGCTGAAACTTTACCACAGCAGTCCACTCTTCACATGTACTACACATTCTTCTTCTTCTTCTCTTAGATTTGATTGGCGGTTGGCAACCAGCTTATAGGTGCATTACCGGCTCGTACTTCACTCTATATGTTTGTTTAAAAATAAAATACAATATACATGTCACAGATTTTTGCTTATGTCTAGTGAGATTTACTCAACTGACGTGGAAAAAATAGAATAATTTGTTCTGATGAAGCTCTAAGTATTCTCTGAATATGCTCATCATGTTAATACAATCATGTTTCTGTACATCATGTGATATGTTGCAGATTATAAATTACCATGCAAACAATACTGCACTAATACTTGGATGAGCTTTTTTTGGACAGCTATTAGACTGTTACAAATCTGAAGTGTGGCAGTTTTGATGGAAAATCTATAGATTATATCTAAAGTCATTTTTAAGTGCTGATTTGTGATGTTAGTATCTTACCAGCTGACTGTGGCTAGTTATCAAGCTAACAACACTGTAGAGGGTAAAAGGGAAGGATGTGGAAGCGAGGCACGAGCATAGGATGACACAGAGTCTTTATTAACCCTCTAACATATATGTACAGCCTATGGCCCCAGCGTGGGCTGCTGGGGCCGAATCCCTGTAGAAGAGCCCCCACCCCACCCCTCCCACCCCCAGTTTCTCTGTGTTCAGGTTCAGGTTCAGGTTACTTTATACTTTACTTTCTCTTTATATAGCTTTATTAACCTCACATAGAAACTGGGGCTGACACATTATGCATGGGTATGAACAAAGGAAATGTGTGGCGCAGTTATCATAACACTTGTTACTTTCATCACAATACATTCACCCCCCTGCCCTTCATGCTGTAGCTTGGAGCAGCAGGGGGCGAAGGCGCCTCATTGTCTGGTCTAGTTACCCCCTGAAGGGGCTTCCCACTTCAGTCCATTATTCTGCCCCTCTTCCTGCTTCTGGGTGTGAGAGAATGTCCACACGCTGTCTAGTGTCACCACAACACTACTAATTTACTTGCCAACTTACTAACAGCTTTATTAGTTTGAAACCTAATTTTAAAGGACAGAAAACCACTGTAGCTACAGTCTCCATCCTCTTAGTAACTCAGAGAAGGCAGAATGCTTCATTCTTATTATCATTTCTTTATTATGTCTTCTATGATGCTAAATATCTAATATTCGTACAAGTTACTGATATTTGTTCACTTTCTGACTCCACTGAACTTTGTGTAGAAGAAAGATGTCTCATAGAAAGCATCTGGTTTCTGAAAGAGCAGTGTCTTGACAGCAGAATCACCACCCCCTGGGCTGCTCCACCTCCAGACACCCAAATGGAGGCTCTGCTGTTTTTCTCTGCTAATCTGTTGCACTGGCTTATGATGTTTTGTATGCATACATGACACCTCTTCTCATACATGTCATTATTATTATTATAAACCTGGCATGCGGCTGCTGGACATCACTTTGAATTAACCACTCAAGTCCGTGCGGGTGTTTAACAGGTAAACAGCACGTAAAGCGAGAGTTGCAGGCATAAAATAGAGTTCTTCCTATCTGCTTTTGACTAGTTTTGACTGAGCCTAGGTCCTGGATGTGTGACACAAAAACCTGAAATAAAAACTGAATTTGTATGAAAGGAAGTGAAACTGAACTCTGATAATGAATTAGGGAGCTGAATTTTTCAAGTAAATGAAATACAGTTTCAATTTTATTGCAATACACGTTCAAACCAATAGATTCAATTTCAAATTAGATCATTCAGATTCAAATTTCAAAAGCTATTATTCAAACTGATTAATTCAGGTTCAAATTCAATTATTCAAATTCAAATAAAAAAAATTCAAAATCAGGTTCTGCTGGCACAAACGTTATCCCATAAACATCCACGTTAAAAGAAACTGATTATTTTCACTGCAGATCATTTTCAGATCTTCTATCCTCTGTCAAAATACCACAACTGCACAAGAGTATCTTAACAAATATATAAGAAATAAACACCAAATAGATGAATGAAAGAATAGATGCTTTTCATCGGCCTAAGCTTTTAAAAATATCTCATTAAGGAAAATACAGCACTCTAAATTTTATCCATTTGCATGATGTGTTAAAATGAGCTCAAAAGCACTGCAATACAGCATCACTGACTTATCTGGAATTTAATTATTGATCTTAAAATCTGATTTCTAGTTTTGTGTTCCCATTTTATTTAATCAGGCAGTGATCAAACACAGATATTGATGACTTATTACCATCACTGTATAGTGATTTAGCACCTAGTATAACAAGATTCATCAGCTTAACACTGTATCTTTTGAGTTTGTTGGTGTTTAAGAATCCATTTGCAATAAAGGGAAAGCTAAAAATATAAATAAATCGATAAATAAAAAGTTGCAATGCTTCTTCCAGCATTTTGTTTTTTTCTTCCAGCATTTGTCATCTCCTCCAGCCTGTTGCTTTTCCTGTTTGATCATGTCACGGGATGAACATATTTTATTGTGTTTTTTGGGTTTTATGTGGTTTTTAAGTTTATGTTGCATGTTTATTTATAGTTTGCATGTTTTGTTGTTTTTATATTTAATCATTGTGTTTTAAATTGGAAATGCTGTCTACTTTTCAAGTTGCACTGTCTACTTTGCACAGTTTACCCTCGGCCGGGGGATCACGGGGATCGTGAGATCGTGGGTTCGATCCCTGCCCCCGGCTAACAGTGATCTGTGTGGAGTTTGCATGTTCTCCCCGTGTTGCGTGGGTTTACTCCGGGATTTCTCCGGTTTCCTCCCACATGCCAAAAACATGCAGGTTAGGGATAAGGGGCGCTTGCGCACGCAGCGACCGGCAGCTGGTGGCTTGTCACCAGACTGCAAAACAAATCTACCTACGGGTACAAAATAAGTAATAAAAAAAAAAATACTTCCACTCTGTGCTTCCCCTAATTACTAATCAGCAGCACCTGTGTTGATTGGAGATGTGCAGCACCTGTGGCTGCACATAAGAGGTGCTCTTGCAGTCCAGAGGAAAGCTTTTTTCCAGGAGGAAGGAGCCCTGTCTGTAGTGATGGGATGGCAGGCTCCAGAGCTCCCAGGGTGCTCCGAGCTTATCCAGGAAAAATGGCGAAGCGCGTTTCGAGGCGTGTATTGTTGACTTATGTGTTGATGTTGTACCACGTGACTGGGTCAGGAAGCCATTCACGATTTTGCACACAACATGAAATAGTGAGCAGCAATACACAATGGAAATCCCCGTCCCTCACGTTTTGTGTTGTCGATGTTTGACTGTGTAAGGGATTTGTCACAGCCAATTTTCAGATGGAGGCAGCACCAAAAACATGGACTTCTCCTGTGTGGGAGCATTTTGAACGCATTTCTCCCATTGATGTATTTTCCACAAATAGTGGATATTTATTATAACTGAGGTGATGGCTTAGAGGTAAAGCATTGCTCTATAAGTGGGAGGCCTGGGTTTGAATCCCAGCTGGATCATTCTTGTAATTTTATTTTTATTTGCAAGACGAAGTGTCTGTTGTGCTTCAAAGAGCTTAGATTGTAGTGCACGTATGTGGGTTCCATATACTTCACATGTGTATCACTGTATGCTTATTGTGTGCTTCACGTCTCAGAGGAACAAAAGGTCTGAACCTCCTAGGGGTAACAGGAGGATGTGAAGTCTGGCCTTTTGTATGCAGAGAGATGGCCTTGAGGGATTTCCTGACCACCAGGACTTTAGATGAAGACGAGAAGACCTGGAGGGGGAGACATTGTGATTTGAGATTAAAAGACCATGTGACTGTGCTTTGATGTCCCGAGGTATTAAAGGGACAAATGTGGGGGGTTCCTTGCTCTTTCTGTTTTTGAATGTTGGAGAATGTGAACGTGAATAAAACTGGTCCTGAGAAATAAAACCAGCCTCATCCTTCCACATATCTCCACAAGATCATTATTACACATCATTATACTGAGGCACTATTTCCATTGTGCCCTGCATGAGAATAAGGCCAGAGTTGAATATACTGGGAAAGACAGTATAAGACTGTTTAAAAATTATTATTTCTTAATAAAAATGGAAAAGTAGTACAAGCACACCAAGTAACAGAGGCACATTCACTGTAGTCACCCCAGTTTTATTATTTCTTTTTCCCTTATGATCATTGATATTTCTTAAAAGACAGCACATTTATTGAAATTGAAAAAATACACACTAAACCAATAAGGCCCTTGTAAAAATCTGCATGCTGTATACTTTTTGTCAACTACATGGCCTCATAGAGCAAATGAAGTTTCACATGACGCTTCGTCGATTTGAACCATTTTGATGGAAAGGTTCAAGTCTTTAAGTAAGCCGTATCTGGCCATCACTAAGTGGTAGCCTTTTGGTAAAATGTCTGTCTTGTATCTGGAGAGCTGGGGTTCAAGTCCCACTGGGATATTTCTTATAATTTATTTTTATTTGTAAAGTGAGGTGCCTGTTGTGCTTCATAAAGCTTGGACACAACAATAGCACATTATTATGCTGAGGCACTATTGTGCACTATTGTGCCCTGCATGACAATAAGGGCAGAGATGAATGTACTGGGAAAAACAGTATAAAACTGTTGAAAAGTTATTATTTCTTAATAAAAAAAATGGATAAGTAGCAAAAGCACATGCACTATAGTCACCTCAGTTTTATTATTTCTTTTTTCCCTTATGATCATTGATATTTCTTAGAAGTAAAAAATCTGTGTGTTGTATACATTTTGTCCACTAGATGGCCTAGTAGAGAAAATGAAGTTTCACATGAGGCCTCATCTATATGAGCCATTTTGATGCAAGGCCTCAAGTCCTCCAGAAAGCCTCATCTGGCCATCACTACCTGCCTGAGGGAAGGCCTGGCCGGATGAGGGCCTGCTTGGAGGAGAGCCCTGCCTGAGGAGAAGCCCCAGCCAGAGGAGAGTCCTGCCAGGACAGCCGGCCAGATGAGTGCTCTGCTGATGTGAGGAGGCTGCTGGTCCCAGGAAAATGGCAGAAGGAGGGCATCACTGAGGAGGAGGAACAGTAATGGCCACGACCCCCATGATGACGGCATTTGGGGGAGGACACTTCCGTGTAGAGCAGTTGGGGGGCTGCAGGCGAGAGACAGCAAGAGGCAGAGTGAGGAGCTCTGCCTTCGCTGTAAGTATCTGGTTCCAAAATAGCAGCACCCCATGACCATGATGATGATGATGATGATGGTGGTGGTGGTGATAGAAATATGGATATACTGTTGGCAAGTGTCTTCCCCTGTACAGGTTTCCTGAGGGTGTCAGTGTCGTGATGGCAGATGGAGCCTGGCCTAGAAGGGTGGATCCTTCTCCTCAGCTTTTATGGACTTTTATTTGTTTTCAGCCCACTTTTAGTCTTCTTTTTAGCTTAGGTTTTAGTTTAGGCTTTTTATTTTTTAGTGGGTATTTGGATGTATTTTATGTAATAAATTCCTTTGAACATCTTCACAGGCCCAAATGACATAATGTTACATACTCTTGTACAGTGAGTGGCGGTATGCACCTTTCAGTTGCTTGCTATCCGCCGGTAACCGAGAGAAGAAGAAGTAGAAGAAATTTCCCCTTTGATTGCTACCTGTGACTCTTCACCTGGTTTTAAAGAACCTTGCAGTTTGTTTTTAATTACCCCCCGCCTATATGTTACATTTTGGCGCTGTGAGCAGGACCCAGGTTGGTAGCCAAAGGTAGAATGAGGATGTTTGTTTTTGTTTTTTTATAGGTGAATTGATGCCCTCCTTTTATATGAAAGGTATGGGACCTTTTTTGTGCTGGACTTATGGACTGAAGCCAGTGGCAGGGATTGCCAACATTAAAGTGAGGGGGGGATGTCACGGGGTGAAAGTATTGTGTTTTTTGTTTTGTTTTTTTTTGGGGGGGGGGGGTATGTGTTTTTTAAGTTTGTGTTGCATGTTTATTTATAGTTTGCATGTTTTGTTGTTTTTATAATCAGTGTGTTTTTAAATTGGAAATGTTGTCTACTTCCACCCTGTGCTTCCCCTAATTACTAACTGGGAACACCTGTGTTGATTTGGGATGTGCAGCATCTGTGGCTGCACAGAAGAGGCGCTCTTGCAGTCCTGAGAAAAGCTTTTTTACCAGGAGGAAGGTGCCCTGCCTGGGGACGAGAACCCTGCCTGAGGGAAGGCCCAGCCGGATGAGGGCCTGCTTGGAGGAGAGGCCCTGGCTGAAGTAGAGCCCTGCCAGGACAGCTGGCCAGATGAGAGCTCTACTGATGTGAGGAGGCTGCTGGTCCCAGGAAAATGGCAGAAGCAGGGCATGACTGAGGAGGAGGAACAGTAACGACCACCATGGTGCCGGCATTTGGGGGAGGACACTTCTATGTGGAGCAGTTGGGGGGCTGCAGGCGAGAGACCGCAAGAGGCAGAGTGAGGAGCTCTGCCTCCGCTGTAGCACTGTGATGTTTCTCATGTCACATTTTTATGTGTGCAACTTTTTTGTTATAGTTTTGCAGCTTTTCTTGTAAATCAGAGACATTTTTTCTTGTAAATGTTGCCTACTTTTTGTATAAAAATTCAGTATTTCCCCCTTGTTTACCCACAAAATTCAGTTTCTCATAAAAATGTAGCATTGTTCTCAAATTTGCAATTTCTGTCATGGAAAATATGCCTTTTTCCTTACATATTTGCAAAATCATTTAAATTTTGGATTTTTTTTTTTTTTTTTACTATCAAGTTTCTACTTTCTTCTCATCAATTTATATTATTTTCTCCTAAATCTGCATGTTTTTTTCTCATAAATTTGGTTAAGGTTAATTTGTTATTTACCTTTGGGGGGGATACCTGAATCCTAAATTTGAAAACTGAATGTCATTGTAAAAAATAAAATGTCTAAAGAATCCAGGGTAAGTTTTTAATACCAGGATGATTTAGTCACAAAGCTACTCACAGATTTACTATCATTTCATGAATGAAACAGCACAACTAAGGTGTGGTGTGCTGTGTTCATAATGCTTCTGCAGGTAGGATAACTGTTACTTTTGTCATAGTGTAGCGGACTAAATCACAGTAGTGTCCTTAGTTCATCTGCTTGGTAAGAAATAGCCACATGGTGGCAAGTGGTGACATTATAAATTAATGAAAAAAATGTTAGTCCTGTCAGAATAAATGAGTTAATCAACACAACTGATAAATAACCAAAAAAAAAAAAGCTAAGAATAGTGGTGATTAAGCCTAATTCAGCAGCTAGATTAACCTGTTAATACTGATTGTGCTGTTAAGAAGCTATTAAGAGGGAAGAAGTGGTGATGAATATTTTATATCTTTTCACATTTTTGGCATTGGAAAATCTAGCATGAATTACATCCTCCAAAATTGTCCATGAAGTGCCTCTTTTTTTCTCTTTTTCTGAATATTAACTGAGCTTTTTTATATCAGGACTGATAGAAAAATTCCATATTATTATTATCCCATGCTTTTCCTCTCTCATGTCTGATGTTTATATGTGCATTCCATGTAGAATAAGTTCATATATTCCTTTATATTCTTTCATATTATATGTCTGATATATTTTTGGTGTGTTTCTGTGAGCAATTATTCTCTATCTGCGGCCTTCAGTGAATGTGCATGCATGCATGTGAGGGCAGGTCAGCAGAGATGTAAATAAGGACCTAGGCTAATCTCTTTGCTCTGTTGGCATGCCCTGCTAAGATTCTGTGTCCGAGGAATGTGCTAAAACTTTCAGTTCATATAGATTAGATTCATAGACACTTAGTCTCCAGGAGATGTCGCTGACATCTCCCCCTTTTGTTTATATATCCTGAAAAGCTATAAATATCAAACTCAGAAATGATGTTCAGAGATTTGGTGTGTGTGTGTGGACTGAGGGCCACACCATGTAATTTCTCCCCCAGTGGCCATGGGGTAAATAAATATACCTACATTCAAATATTCCACCTGATTTTTGACTCAGAATGATTATGCTGAAAATTATTTTATCATTTAGCGCACCGAACAGCGGATCCAGATAGCTCCGTCCTTCCGGCGCCTCTGCCCAATTTCAGCAAGTGCACAGTTGACGAAAGATCTTCCCAGGCTGAGTATAAGGCTCAGTGTTACTGCAGTGAGGGCATTTCGGAACCGAGGCACTGGAACTGACTGGGTGACGGGTCCAAGAACCCTGAAAGGCGGCTTGACTGTGAGTACATTTATTTGTTGTGTATCCCTGGGATGAAAGTCCCCAAGGGTAAAATGTTGTTTGTTCCCTGGGATGATAGACTCCCCGAGGGTAAAATGTTGTGCTAAGCGCTTGACACCGCAAAGTCTTGGTACGCTTCTGCTCACCTTAGCTGTGGTTCGGTTCGATCCAGGTTTTCAGTCTGGAGCAGTTCAAGTTTCTACGAGGTGAATGCTTAGCTGTGTTGTCTGCATGGCGAGTCGTCCTATGATGCCTGAGTTCATAGGACGCGCTATGATGATGAGGCAGAGATCATAGGCAGCCCTATGATGTCCTAGAGACGTGTTTTCAAGTCTGTCGTACCCTATGCTGGTGAAGGGTGTCCTGTCTCAGATGGGTGCGATGTACTGCTTGCCCTCAGGTGTTTCATCTTCATGGCATCTTTTCTGATGTGCAGCAGTTGTCGTCATTCTATTGCTCTCCATCTGGTGGGTCTTCTTCTTCTTCTTCATTGAGACCACTGGTTGAGGGATAGGTGTGTCGTAATTTCAGTTCATGGACAGGATCATGAAAATCATAAAGACACATGGTATAGGATGTCCTATGATGTTCAGGCAGTGATCATTTGACATCATAAAGACACATGTCCTGTCTTACTATTTATCTGGGTGTGCTTGAGTAAAAGGAACTATCTTATTCTTCTTTAACCTATTGAAAATGAGTCACCAAAATTAAAAACAGAAAATATCATTATGGTATTTACTTAGAGGAAATGATTAAAATATCAAAGAACATAAAGATGTTACTTTTACCTGAGGCTAGAGAAGGAACTCAGGAAGTTCCAGTCTTGTGGTCAACCATAGCAATTGCATCCTTTAATAACATATCTAAAACAAAGCGAATCTATTATGCTGATTTATAAATACATCACGCTCACAAATTAACTTCAAAGCAATCCATATTATTTGGAATAACCTAAATTTAACACCAATTCAAAGTTTTATGCCGAAGCAGAAGGGAAAGAAACTTGTTGGTTGTTTAAGGGTTATTCTCATGTGGTGAATCATTGGCCTAAAGCAAAATGAATGCCAGAAACGCATGAAGCCTACACTTTACAGTTAATCAAGTGTGTAACCACACATTTTAAACTTTTAAGTTAAAAACACATATATTTACGCATCATTTTAAGCAGCAATTGCGAAGTTTTAAAGTTATATACTGTATGTGTGCTTTCTTTCTTTTAAATGCTGCATTGTGTGATTTATTCCACAGGAAGCCCATTAAGATAAGATAAGATAAGCCTTTATTAGTCCCACACCTGGGAAATTCCAGGATTGCAACAGCACAGGGATAGCAACACTCAGAGCAACAATCAGAAGGCAAGAAAAAAAACAAGCAAGCAAGAGCAGCTAATATACATATGTACATATTACTATAAAATATATATATACACACACACAGACACACAGTGCAGAGCATTGTAGCTGGATGGAATAAATATATGAATATATAAACACACAGTGATGGAATAAATATGTAAATATATAAACACCCACAGTACGGAGCATTGCAGCTAGGTGGAATAAATATGTAAGTATATAAACACACACAGTGCGGAGCATTGTAGCTAGATGGAATAAATATATAGATATATAAAAACACAGTGCGGAGCATTGTAGCTAGATGGAATAAATATATAGATATATAAATATGAACACACCCAGTGCTGAGCATTGTAGCTAGATGGAATAAATATGTAAATATATAAACACACACAGTGCAGAGCATTGTTGCTAGATGGGATGAAACGGCATAACCCTCTACTTAGTTATCCTACATGGTATGATTATGTGCCCATACATATTCTCACCCTCCATAGCGACCGGTATTTTCCTAGTTGTATGCCGGAGGGGACCATTGTGTAAGTCTATTGCATCTTTTGCATTTAAAAACTATTAGTTTGTTACGTCTTTTTGCTATCTCTGCGAGCAGCCCTGCTTAGGTTGTACATTAAACTTAAGGACTCTAATAAATGACACTGTTTTATTCGAGCGTGATCTTAAAGTAATGCTAACCTGTGCATATTGGTAAAAGATTTAGTGATTCACTGAATATTTAGCAAAAAGTTGTCTTTGTAATTAGGAAATCACATTATTCAATTAATAGAAGCTTTAGGTGTTCCTTAAACGGATTGTGTTATTCTGGGTTCATGTTTTGTTTTTTGTTTTTTTCAACAGAAAAAGGAAAGCATTAACCAACTATTTATCTTTCAACAGGATTTAAAATTGAAAAGTCAAAAATGTGAAAACTAACAATCAAATGATCACCATTAGCTTTAATTCTAACAAATCCCTGGTGACCAAGATGCACAAAAACAATTCACTTGTGTTTCTTATAATCAACAGTGGAATAAGCACTGTAAAAACTTAAAAGGATAAAAGTTGAATGACTAACAGTAATACTTACGAAAACAATGTATGAGGAGACAAATTTTGCACTCCTGCTTGTGATTTCTGACACAAGGACAGGGTGGAAGCCTATGGCTTCCCCCGATTTATTTTCAGGGTGACCCCAGCATTGGACCTTTGTGATGGACGGGAGGATAGAGAGCGGTGTGGGGCAGGCTGGCTGGGGCAAGGGGAACACCACGTTTGTCATCAACCTGGACATCAGGCTCATTGGCTGGGGGCAGCGTGAGGGGAGGAGGACCTCACAGGGGACAAGCAGACCTGACATTAAGTAAAACAAATGACACTGACATAACTCATATCAATTTAACTGACTTTGACTTTGAAAATGCAGTGTTTACCTGAAATGATATTGCAGGTCTGACACATTGCAATGATGCCTCTCACCAGATGATGGTATGACAGTATCACATTTCAGAAATGTGATAGGAATAAGGAATAATTGTGTTGTATGATTGTGATGTGCTAAAGAGCTGGGCTGTGCTCCTGGTGCCTGGCTTCAGCCAAGCCAAGCCTTGGGACTACACACCACACCAAAATTTAGGAAATAAAACATTTCTTGTGCAGAATGAAGCAAGATTCTAATTAAGCAATATGTACACCTTTTCATTAACAGAAGGAGTGGGACAAACTTTCACAAAGATGCACTAACACAAATTCAAAATGTCTGTGTTCAACAGGACAGACAGATGTGCCCTTAATGACTAATTCAGAATTGGTTACATGCTAAATCACATTAAATCTGCACAGACAGCTGGATTAATTGTCCTAACTGACATTTGTAAACTAGGTCAAGGGAAGACACTCACAAAAAGAGGCATGATTATGGAAACCTCATTTTGAGGGTGTTGTACTGCTCACAAAGTTTCATCTAAATTAGCCATACCAATATATACCACACATTCTAATGGCACAAACTGTATCTTAAAGAAAAGATTTCCTTCTTCCAATAAAAAAAAAAAAAAAAAAAAGGGACAACCCATCACGTTGTTCAAGTACGCCGCAACTTTGATGCATGAGCATCTCCATGCATTGGGGGGCAGGGGGGTACCAAAATAATTAATTAGCAAAAATCCTCAGAAAAATAGATGGTAAATAAAAATTATCAATAAATGATCAATAATGTAGGAGAGGGGAAAAAAATCATGTTTATAAGAAATAAAGTAAACTGATAAGGAAACAGAAAACCATACAAATTTATGGGAAAAGTTCCAAATGTCCCTTCATGGATCATCACCTTATCGTGGTGGGGGGTTTGCGCGCCCCAGTGATCCCAGGAGCTTTGTTGTCCGGGGCAATTTGCCTCTGATAGGGTCACCCAAGACAAACTGGTCCTGGGTGAAGGGCGAGACTAAGAACGATCCAAGAGACTTTCATGATAAATTCTAGATCAAGGATTCAGTGTACCCCGCCCGGTATGGGGTTACCGGGGCCCCACCCTGGAGCCAGGCCTGGGGGAGGGGCTTGATGGCTAGAGTCTGGTGGCCGGGCTCAGCCCAAAGGAGTTACATGGGTCCACCCTCCAGTGGGCTCACCACCTGCAGGAGGGATCATGGGGGTCTAGTGCTATGTGGATTAGGTGACGGTCAAAGGCGGAGACCGTGGGGGACTGATCCCAAGCTTTCTAAACTGGCTTTTGGTATGTGGAATGTCACCTCTCTGGTGGGGAAGGAGCCTGAGCTGGTGTACGAGGTTGATAGATACCGGCTTGATATAGTTGGCCTCACCTCAACACACAGCTCCGGTTCCGGAACCAGTCTCCTGGAGAGGGGCTGGAGCATGGCCTTTTCTGGAGTTGCCCCAGGCAAGAGGCGACGAGCAGGGGTGGGTATTCTTGTATCGCCCCACCTTGCTGCCTCTATATTGGAGTTTTCCCCGGTGGAAGAAAGGGTTGCTTCCCTGCGCCTTCAGATTGGGAAACAGGTCCTGACCATCATTTGTGCCTATGCACCAAATGATGTTTCAGAGTACCCACCCTTTTTGGAGTCTCTGACTGGGGTGCTGGAGGGTGCTCCTCTTGGAGACTCCATTGTCCTACTGGGGGACTTCAATGCACACATGGGCAACGACAGTGAAACCTGGAGGGGGGTGATTGGGAGGAATGGCCTGCCCGATCTGAACCCAAGTGGTGTTCAGTTATTGGACTTCTGTGCTAACCACAGTTTGTCCATAACGAATACCATGTTCAAGCATAAGGGTATCCATATGTGCACCTGGCACCAGGACACCCTAGGTCGCAGGTCGATGATCGATTGATCAATGATCAAAATCGATGATCGATTTTGTTATTGTGTCATCAGACCTGCGACCGTATGTCTTGGACACTTGGGTAAAGAGAGGTGCAGAGCTGTCAACTGATCACCACCTGGTGGTGAGTTGGATCTGATGGCAGGGGAGGGTGCCATTCAGACTTAGTAGACCCAAATGTATAGTGAGGGTGTGCTGGGAGCGCTTGGCTGAGGCCCCTGTCCAGGAGGTCTTCAACTCCCACCTCCGGAAGAACTTCAATCACATTCCGAGGGAGACTGGAGACATGGAGTCTGAATGGGCCATGTTCTCCACCTCTATTGTTGAAGCGGCGGCCCAGAGCTGCGGCCGCAAGGTGGTCAGTGCATCTCGTGGTGGCAAACCCCGAACCAAGTGTTGGACACCAGTGGTGAGGGGGGGCATTAAGCTTAAGAAGGAGTCCTATCAGCCTTAGTTGGCTTGTGGGCCTCCCGAAGCAGCTGAGGTGTACCAGCAGGCCAAGCGGAGTGCAGCTCGGGTGGTTGCTGAAGCAAAAATGCGGGTATGGGAGGAGTTCAGTGAGGCCATGGAACAAGACTTTCGGTCGGCCTCCAAGAGATTCTGGCAAACTGTCTGGCGGCTCAGGAGGGGAAAGCCGCTCCCTGTCCACACTGTGTATGGTGCGGATGGGGCGCTGTTGACTTCGACTGGGGATATCGTCGGGCGGTGGAAGAAATACTTTGAGGATCTCCTCAATCCCACTGATACGCCTTCCACAGAGGAAGCAGGGCTTGTGGACGAGGGGGATGACTCGCCTATCATAGGGGCTGAGGTTGCCAAGGTGGTTAAAAATCTTCTTGGTGGTCGGTCCCCGGGGGTGGATGAGAGTCGCCCTGAGTACCTCAAGGCCCTGGATGTTGTAGGGCTGTCATGGTTGACACACCTCTGCAACATTGCGTGGAGGTCGGGGGTAGTGCCTTTAGCATGGCAAACCGGGGTGGTGGTTCCTCTCTTCAAAAAAGGGGACCGGAGGGTGTGCTCCAACTTTAGAGGGATCACACTCCTCAGCCTCCCTGAGAAGGTCTATGCCAAGGTACTGGAGAGGAGAGTCTGGCCGTTGGTCCAACCTCGGATTTAGGAGGAGCAATGTGGTTTTTGTCCTGGCCGTGGCACATCGGACCAGCTCTTTACCCTTTCGAGAATTCTCGAGGGTTTGTGGGAGTTTGCCCAACCAGTTTACATGGTTTTTGTGGACTTGGAGAAGGCATTCGACCGCGTCCGACCACGCCCCTCGTGGTTTTTTGTGGGGGGTGCTTCGGGAGTATCAGGCTTGTTGTTATGAGTTATTCGGTCTCTGTACAACCGTTGTGAGAGTTTGGTTCGTATTGCCAACACTCGGTCGGACTCAGTCCCAGTGAGAGTTGGACTCCGCCAGGGCTGCCCTTTGTCACCGATCCTGTTCATAATTTTTATGGACAGGATTTCTAGGCGCAGCCAGGGGATGGAGGGTGTTGTGCTTGGTGACCACAGGATCTCATCTCTGCTGTTTGCAGATGATGTTGTCCTGTTGGCTTCATCCAGCAATGATCTAAAGTTCTTGCTGGGACGGTTTGCCGCTGAGTGTGAAGCGGCTGGGATGAGAATCAGCACCTCCAAGTCTGAGTCCATGGTCCTCAGCCGGAAAAAAGTGGATTGTCCTCTCTGGGTTGGGGACAGGCTCCTGCCCCAAGTGGAGGAGTTTAAGTATCTTGGGGTCTTATTCACGAGTGAGGGGAGAATGGAGCGAGAGATTGACAGACTGATCGGAGCAGCATCTGCAGTGATGCGGACGTTGTGCCGGTCTGTTGTGGTGAAGAGGCAGCTGAGCTCTAAGGCAAAGCTGTCGATTTACCAGTCAATCTACGTTCCTACTCTCACCTATGGTCATGAGCTTTGGGTAATGACCGAAAGAACGAAATCACGGATACAAGCGGCTGCAATGAGCTTTCTCCGTAGGATTGCTGGACTCACCCTTAGAGACAGGGTGAGGAGCTCAGTCATCCGGGAGAGGCTCAGAGTAGAACCGCTGCTCCTCCACATTGAAAGGAGTCAGTTGAGGTGGTATGGGCATCTGATTAGGATGCCTCCTGGATGCCTCCCACTTGAGGTGTTTCGGGCACGTCCCACTGGGAGGAAACCCCGAGGCAAACCCAGGACTCGGTGGAGAGACTTTGTCTCCCAACTGGTCTGGGAATGCCTTGGTATCCTCTTTGAAGAGCTGGAGCAGGTGGCTGGGGAGAGGGAAGTCTGGGCTTTTCTGCTTGAACTGCTGCCTCCGCGACCCGGACCTCCAGAAAAGTGGTAGAAGATGGATGGATGGAAGTTACAAATGTCTAGGGAAGGTCCAATTTATGCTGATGGAGCTTACTGTGGTACTCAATTTAGAATCTACTACAAAGACAAAACAGATTCTTACTCAATTATGTAAGAAGAGAACAATGCTTTAGGGAGCTCAAAGCAAAATAATTTGACCTTCCCTGCATAAACCTATTCCTTTCAAAACCTTTGCATATATCTCATTGAGCTAAATAAGTGTGAAGGCAAAAATGTTTTTTAAGAAATTATTAACATACTTACTAAATAGATAAAGGCTCTCCCTTGCAATAATCCAAATACTGCTATGGAAACACTGAAACCCTTAACCGAAACAATGTCAAGATTTAAAATAGCTGAAATGATTCACTTAGATAATGGAATATATTTAATGGAATACACTTTGTAAATCAAATCATATCACTTTTAGGTACAGTACCCAAATTGTTGGTACCGGTACCCAATATTTACCTAGGAAACCATTTAGCTTACCATCAACAATCTACAGGATCAGCATAATGCACAAATAGGATTATGAAAGATGGATTAGGAAAATAGTGACAAAGAAAAATAGGAAAATTGTGAATGGCAAACCCTACTATTGAAGCCATTTAACTTAGGTGATGAGGAAGGGTTTCTGGTTGATTACATGCAAAGAATGACAACTGACAGAGATGTTATCCATACTGCCCTTCCCAGGAGGGACCATGTGATGAAGGAACCGTGGGAGATGTACCCATCTTTTGGACAAACCAGGGGATTTGGTCATCAAAGAAAAACTGGACCAAAACTCCCTGGCAAGGACAAAACAAAGGTTATCCTGGCGATGCCAACAGCTGTAAAAGGCGAAGGACGTGACACTTGGGTGCATCTAACATTTTACCCCACTTGGAACCCTCAGCGAGAGACTGTTTAATACACATTACAAACTCACTAAATTAAAAAAAAAAACTCAACAAGTGACTGTTTAACTGTTTCTCTATGCAAGTGTCAGCTGACGGCGCCCCCTGGCGTCCAGTAACGGCTTTTGCATAGCAAAGCAGTTGTTTGTTTATCATGGTGAGGCAAAAATGCAAGGGAAAGAAGGGTGCTGTTGGTATTGTTGCCTTTTTCATCCTCGTAGTAACGCTCTTGTTTTGGTTATTTTTAAGTTGTTTCCACTGACTATACACAGCAAAGAACTGTTATGTTTGTTCCTTAAATAACACCAACAGCTGGACAAGTTATCTGCTGCTGCTAAAATAATACAGCTACTAAAGGCTGTTTGTTTCTTAAGAGAGGCTACATACAGAAATAACACAGCAAACATCATTTTGGATCACACCTGTCACAACACTTATCACTCCACTGATCGGAAACATGATGACACTCCTTACTCTGCGAAGGCAAGGTTGACTTCATCAGGGAATTCCTCTGAGGTGAGGTCCTTTTCGACAGCTTAACACTCTATAAGTGTGCAACGGCTTACAGTGTGTCTCTCCCCTGTACTGCTACCTGCTTGACCAACAAGGCGAGCAAGTGTTATACTAAGAATCTACATTGTTAAAGGGGGGTTGGGGGTCATTGGGCATACCCACACCTGACCAGAAATTTGGCAGGGTTGTGTACCCCGTTTTGGCAACTGACCGTACCCCCCTCATGTTGGCAGCGCAGGTGGGCAGGGTGAAGAGAGATGATCTCTTACCACATAATGCCATTTGGGGCACGGATGTACCAGGAGTGGGGTCCCTTCATTCATTGTTTCCTTGAGTGACAATGGGCAGGAACACCTTATGGATTGAAACACTTAATTATAGGCTACAATTATTTGTAAAATTATAACATAGAATAGAATGGTTCTTGGTCAATTAACTGCCACCCGTAGGGGTGTGTACCCTGTTATAGGAGGTTATTGTTGTACTTTTACCCATAAAAATGATTCAAATGGCCATTTTATTACTTCGGTTACACACAGCCTCATTGCTTTGCAGGCAATGATAGCAAAATAAGTTACTGATTCTCTTCATGGAGAAGTCTCATCATGAACTTGTGAATGCTTTTTATAGTGGTAATTTCAGACTTTTCCTGTGAGAGTCCTTGTGTCCGTAATACGATGATGAGGCTGGTTTTTGTGAGCAATTATTCTCTATCTGTGGCCTTCAGTGAATGTGCGTGCATGCATGTGAGGGCAGGTCAGCAAAGAAGTTGAAAAGTGGAGACAGGGACTGCTACAGGGAGGTTAAATATCGGTTTAACAGAGAGCTGAGGAGAGCTAAATCTGTGTATTCTGAGAGACTCCAGCAGCAGTTCACTGCTAATGACTCGGCTTCTGTGTGGAGAGGACTGAGGCAAATCACCAACTATCGGCCTCAGGCTTCTAAAGGTCAGGATGACAAAGCCCTTTGTCAAAAACTGTCCCAACATTACGCCCGTTTTGACACCTCATCAGCTGTGTCCAACTCACCTACTCCACCCAGCTCCACTGCCTCCTCAGCCCCTAATTCATCAAAAGCGGTCCCCCCCTCCTCCTCCTCCTCCTCCCCCCCTCCCCTTGTCAACAGTGAGCAGGACGTGCACAGACAGTTCTCCAGACTGAACCCGCGCAAGGCCCCCGGGCCGGACGGTGTGTCTCCCTCCACCCTGAGACACTGTGCGAAAGAGCTGGCTCCTGTCTTCACAGACATTTTTAACACCTCCCTTAAGCAATGTCACGTGCCGACCTGCCTCAAATCCTCCACCATCATCCCTGTCCCCAAGAAGCCACGGATTACTGGACTTAACGACTACAGACCTGTAGCGCTCACCTCTGTAGTCATGAAGTCCTTTGAGCGCCTGGTCCTGTCTCACCTCAAGTCCATCACCACACCCCTCCTAGACCCGCTGCAGTTTGCCTACCGTGCTAACAGGTCTGTGGACGACGCAGTCAACCTGGCCCTCCACTCCATCCTGCAGCACCGGGACTCCCCGGGAACCTACGCCAGGATTCTGTTTGTGGACTTCAGCTCCGCATTCAACACCATCCTCCCCGATCTGCTCCAGGACAAGCTGTCCCTGCTCAACGTGCCTGACTCCCTCTGCAGGTGGATCACCGACTTCCTGACGGACCGGAGACAGCATGTGCGGCTGGGGAAGTCTGTCTCAGACTCTGTTAGCATCAGCATTGGATCACCCCAGGGCTGTGTACTTTCCCCCCTACTCTTCTCCCTAATTTATACCAACTCCTGCACCTCCTCCCACCAGTCTGTTAAGCTGATTAAGTTTGCGGACGACACCACCCTCATCGGGCTCATCTCCAACGGCGACGAGTCCGCCTACAGGGAAGAGGTGGCCCAGCTGGTGTCCTGGTGCAGCCACAACAACCTGCAGCTGAATGCTCTGAAGACAGCGGAGATGATTGTGGACTTCAGGAAAGTCACAACCCCCCTGCCCCCCCTCACCATCACAGGCTCTCCCATCACCATTGCAGATTCCTTCCGCTTCTTGGGCACCACCATCACCCGAGACCTCAAATGGGAGCCAACCATCAGCTCCCTCATCAAAAAGGCCCAGCAGAGGATGTTCTTTCTGCGGCAGCTGAGGAAGCTCAAGCTACCCACCAAGATGTTAGTGCAGTTCTACACGGCCATCATCGAATCCATCCTCACCTCCTCCATAACTGTGTGGTATGCAGGAGCCACTGCCAGGGACAGAATAAGGCTGCAGCGCGTCGTGCGCACTGCTGAGAAGGTGATAGGCTGCAAGCTCCCATCTCTCCAGGACCTGTACATCTCCAGGACCCGGAGGCGTGCTGGCCAGATCATAGCCGATCCTTCACATCCTGGTCACGTACTGTCTGCCCCCCTCCCCTCAGGTAGAAGGCTTCGGTCCATTCGGACTAAAACCTCCCTGCACATGAACAGCTTTTTCCCCTCTGCCATCAGACTGCTGAACATTAAGTGACTTTTTGACTCTCGTGCACTATGTACAGCAGCTCAACCAGACTCACGTCATTCATCACTGTTTTTCTGTTGCATTATCGACTGCACTATGTGGTGCTTCACATTATCTGCTACTTGCTAATTTTTAAAACTGCCTTGACTAGTACTACTCATTATTACTAGTATTATTATTAGTATTATTATTATTATTACTTATTATTACTTATTTTTCTACACTTATTGCACGTTTTTAGTCCTTTAGTTTTTTAGTTTATCCCTTTTTCTCCTCATGTTTTTAATGTTGCAGCATGGCACCGAGACAAATTCCTAGTTTGTGTACTACATGAACAATGGCAATAAATCTGATTCTGAGATGTAAATAATGACTTAGGCTAATCTATTTGCTCTATTGACATGCCCTGCTAAGTTTCTGTGTCCGAGGAATGTGTTAAAACTTTCAGTTCATATAGATTAGATTCATAGACACTTAGTCTCCAGGAGATGTCTCTGACGTCTCCCCCTTTTGTTTATCTATCCTGAAAAGCTATAAATATCAAACTCAGAAATGAGATTTTGTGTGTGTGTGGACTGAGGGCCACACCATGTAATCTCTCCCCCCAGTGGCCATGGGGTAAATAAATTCAAATATTCTACCTGATTTTTGACTCAGAATGATTGTGCTGAAAATTATTCTATCAAGGACCAAGAATGTGACAGCAGCAGGGTGAACCAAGAAGGAGAGGAGAGAAGAGGTAAAGTTAACCAGAGAATCAGCACAGGTGTCCATAGGGAGAGAAAGACAGCACTGATGACTAGAGAGAGAGAAGAGGCACACATGACCAGGTAACGATAGTCAAAACTTGATTTCTGTCAGTGCTGAAATATTTGAACACATAGTGGGTATTATTAAGTAGGCCTGCTGCTTCATAGTGGCATAGACTATTACAAGGCTGAATATAGATTTGGTAAATCAGAGAAATAATTTTTACAATAATTTTTACAACTGTTACTAATATGGGAATGGCAAAATACCCCCCCCCCCCCCGACCACACATCACTGAGGTGGCAAGAACAAGAACAAAGTTTTTTGTGGTCAGGACATTTTTTTCACAAGAAACTCAAGTGCAGAACTTCTAAATTAGTCTTGTCCTTTTAGCAAAGTTAACAATTTTGCATTCTTCCTCCACACTAGGATACATATACTGTCATTTTTTGCTTAAAAAATCCTTTTCCTTTAAAAATGAAAAAGAGGACACTGGAGACAATGGTCTGTACTGAAAGCCTGACAGGCCTATAATAAAAAGATTTTTTTTTAAATCCTTATAAGGGCAGAGATGTCAAACCCCCCCCCCCCCCACCCCACCCCACCCCACCCCAATGTTTGAAACAAAGTTACACCCTTGCATGGAGGCAATTAGCCTATGGTACCGGTGAGGTGTTATGGAGGCCCAGGTTGCTTTGATGGTAGTCTTCAGCTCATCTGCATTGTTGGATCTTGTCTTTTCGGCTTCCTCTTGACAATACCATTCTCTATGGGGTTTGGAGCAGGTAAGTTTGGTGGCTAATCAAGCACAGTAATACCATGGGCATGAAAGCAGAAATTGGTACTTTTGGAATTGGTACTTTTGGCAGTGTGGCCAGGTGCCAAGTCCTGCTGGAAAATCAGCATCTCCATAAAGCTTGTCAGCAGAGGGGAGCATGAAGTGCTCTAAAATTTCCCGAGAGACTGCTGCGCTGACTTTGGACTTGATAAAACACGATGGACCAACACCAACCGATGACATGGTTCCCAAATTGGTTGCCAAGGCCTGTCTTTTGGAAATCAAGGTCATAGAGTCTGGAGGAAGATTGGAGGGCCACAGAATCCAAGATGCTTGAGGTCCAGTGAAGTTTCCACAGTCTTCTCTTAACCATGTATTTTCAGACTATTATCTATTAACATTTGAGTTTTATTATTTTTGACTATTTGGTAGTGACTTTACATCTGACACTGAAGTCCCGAGACAGTAAAGCTGGCGTGACCAAATGAGGCTTGTGTCGAGGCCCATATCATGTTTCAGAAGATCACATGACCCAAGACAAACGAGGCCTGTTCCCTAGAAATCATGTGACTGTCTCATTGTGTGACTCACTTGCTGAAAAAGGCTTGGGAAATACAGGAAGTGTTTTGCTTGATAGGTGATGCTGAGGATCGTTACATGCAGGAGACTGACAGTATTTCTTAGAAAATGGAGCCACCAAAAAGGTGAAGAACATCTGCTGATTTGGAGCATTTTGACTTGATATCTCCAAATAAGGAAAACTAACACATAGAGTGGTGTGAAAAAGTGTTTGCTCCCTTCCTGAGTTCTCATTTTTTGTACTAGTACATACCCGTCCATGCCCGTAGAAACCAAGTATAATCAAGTATTTCTGCATGCCCGCTGCTGAAGGGTCTCCTCCTGTCTCAGACGGCTGTGTTGTTCACAGTCATGCCTGCGGTATACTGTTTGAACCTGAGGTGTTTCATCTTCACGGCATCTTTTCTGACGTGCAGCAGTTCCCCTCACTATTGCTCTCCATCTGGTGGGTCTTCTTCCTCTTCTTCATTCAGACCACTGGTTGAGGGATAGGTGTGTCATAATTCCAGTTCATGGACAGGATCATGAAAATGGATCTGAGCAAAAAGTGGCTTTTGACCCTGTTCAAGAAGACCCGTGCATGCCCGTAGAAACCAAGAAACCAGAGCACCCGGAGAAAATCAGCGCTTTGCTTGGCATTTTACACATTTGTAGTGTAGACTGCCATTCCTCAAGGTTACACATTTTTACTGTGTCAGCTGACATGGTACAGACCCAGAAAGCAGACACAACTCAGGAAGCACAGTCAACCTTTTATTAATAATAGTGTGAGTGTGTGGATGTGTGTGTGAATGTCTGTAGTGAGTGTAGTGCGTCGTTGAATCAGCTTGGGGCGAGCAGAGCACCGTGCAACCTGGCAACCCTAGGAACAGAGCAGAGAGATAGTTAGGGGTTATCTTGACAGGGCAAGTTCCAGATAGAACTGTCCTTACTTTCTGCTGAGTTGGAGAAGTACTTAGGTTGGCACAATGGCCCAGGCCAGGAGGACAATGCCAGTCGCCCATTGGAGATGTAGCAGGCAGGTGAACGAGACAGGGGTGTCTGCCACCGGGAGGACACCGCCTGTGCACAGGGGTAAAGGTTGGGTGAGAGGGAAGGTTCAGGCTTACTTGACTGCCGAATGGTTAGGAGACCCTTGGCGAGTGGAAGCGCTGGGGGATGATGAGGCTGGAAGCTCAGTGTGGAGTTTGGCGAGATCAGTTTCCTCAGGAAGGAAGCAGAATACTCCGCGCTGATTCCTGGGTCTCATAGAATATATAGGCAGAGCCAAATGGCAGACAGGTGTGTGCGCAGGTGCGCCTAATTGGCAGCCATGACAGTACTCCCCCCCCCCCCCAACGACACGCCTCTCGGTGGTTGATCCATCCTACCTGGGTGCGCCCGGTGGAAGTCCCTGATGAGTTGCTTGTCCAGCACGAAGGAGGGACGCACCCAGGATCTCCACTCTGGCCCATAGCCCTCCCAATCCACCAGGTACTGTAGACCATGACCCCGGCGTCAGACGTCCAGAATGGCGTTGACCTTCCAAGCCGGGTCGCCGTTGATCATCATCGGTGGTGGTGGGTCCCTGGTTGGAGGACACAAGGGGCTGGAGCAGACAGGCTTGACCTGGGAGACGTGAAAAGAAGGACAGATGCAGAGGGAGGGGGGGAGAGCTAGCTGCACACACACTGGGTTGATTATTTGTGTGATGGGAAAGGGTCCGATGAACCTTTGAGACAACTTCCTCCTCTCACCCTTTAAGTCAATGTGTCTTGTAGACAGCCATACCTGTTGGACCACCTGGTAGGCGGGAGCTGGAGCCCTGTGACGGTTGGCCACTGCCGTGTTGCGCTCAGCTGTGTGTTGCAGAGCCTCCCGGGTAGTCTTCCAGATCCAACGACACCGCTGCAGGTGGGCACGAACTGAAGGAACTGCGATGTCCCCCTCCTCCTCCGGGAACAGCAGGGGATTGTATCCCAACGAGGCCTGGAAAGGAGGCATGCTGGCTGATGAGATGGTGGTGTTGTGCACATACTCAATCCAGGGAAGGTGGGAGCTCCAAGGCAAGGGGTTCTTGGTGGCAACGCACCGCAGCGCGGCCTCCAATTCTTGGTTTGCTAGTTCACACTGCCCATTGGTCTGAGGATGATTGCCCGAAGATAGGCTCGCTGTGGCCCCCAAGGCACTGCAAAACGCCCTCCAGACTTGGAACACGAACTGGGGACCCCGGTCCGAGACGATGTCCAAGGGGATGCCATGAAGATGAACCACATGCTGGACCAGGAGGTCCGACGTCTCCTTGGCCGTGGGCAGCCCCTGCAGAGGGACGAAATGAGCAGCCTTGGAGAATCTGTCGACCAGAGTTAGAATTATCGTGTTGTGATTGGATGATGGGTGACCGGTGATGAAATCCAGAGCCACATGGGACCATGGCCTGCTGGGGCTTGGGAGGGGACGGAGTAATCCAGCTGGAGGGGCAGAAGACGTTTTCCCGGTGGCACACTGAGGACAGGCCCGGTGTACTCCTTGACGCCCCTCTGCAGCGACGGCCACCAAAATGTCCTCTGGATCAGCTCCACTGTGCGTCCCTGCCCTGGTGACATGAGAACTTGGATGAATGACCCCAATGAATACCCCCCCCCCCGGACGGCTGATGGGACAAACAGTCTACCCGCTAGCCCCCCACCTGGGTCAGGCTCATCCTTCAGAGCCTTCAACACCTTGTCCGTGATACCCCAGGAGATGGCACCCACGACACACGAAGGAGGTAGAATAGGGTGTTCGGGCTTCTCCGTCGTCTCCGAGGTAAACTGGCGGGACAAGGCATCCGGCTTCGTGTTCTTCGACTGGGGACGATAGGTGATGGTGAAGTCAAACCTCCCAAAAAATAAGGACCAGCGGGCCTGGTGGGAGTTCAGATGCTTGGCCGTCTGAAGGTACTCCAAGTTCTTGTGGTCCGTCCATACGATGAACGGCTGGGAGGCCCCCTCCAACCAATGATGCCCTCCTCCAAGGTGAGTTTGACGGCCAACAGTTCCCTGTCACCGATGTCATAATTGCGTTCAGCTCGAGATAGGCGCCGGGAGAAGAGCGCACAAGGTCAGATTTTGCCATCCACCAGAGACCTCTGGGACAGGACTGCTCCCACCCCCGAGTCCGAAGCATCCACTTCCACCAAGCACTGGAGAGAGGGTCTACCTGCGTCAGGATGGGAGAAGAGGAAAACCTGGACTTCAGTTCAGCAAAGGCTGCCGCCACCTCCTCAGTCCACCAGAAAGGAACCTTAGGAGAGGTCAGACTGGTTAGGGGGAGAGCGATCCGGCTGTAATTCTGGATGAAGCTGCGGTAAAAGTTGGCAAAACCCAGAAACTGTTGGAGCTGCTTTCTGGATGATGGGGTAGGCCACTCAACCACTGCTTTGATCTTACCCGTGTCGTAGAGGATCTCATTGTGAGAGATAATGAAGCCCAGGAATGAAGTCCGGTTGACATGAAACTCACACTCTTCTGCCTTCACAAAGAGTTTGTTCTCCAATAACCGCTGCAGTACCCGCCTCATGTGCACACGATGCTCCTCCAGGGACTGCAAAAAGATCAGGATGTCATCCAGATAAACAAACAAGAACGTGCCCAAGAAGTCCCATAATAAATCCTTAATCAGCCTCTGGAAGACGGCAGGGGCGTTGGTGAGCCCGAATGGCATCACAAGATACTCAAAGTGTCCACTCGGAGTCCGGAACGCCGTCTTCCCTGAACTCCCTGAACTCCCTGAAGTCTATACAAGGTCTCAGTGAGCCATCCTTCTTGCCAACGAAGAAAAAGCCCGCCCCACCGCTGACAATGATGGCCGGATTATGCCTGAGCTCAACGACTCCTTGATGTATGTCTCCATCGCTTCCTACTCCGGGGCAGACAGGTTGTAAAGCCTACTGGATGGTAAAGGAGCTCCAGCGTGGAGATTAATGGCACAATCATAAGGGCGGTGGGGGGGAAGGGAAATGGCTTGTGTCTTGCTGAAGGCGGCCCCCAAGTCGTGATATTCAGGAGGGACCTTATCCAAATCAGGAGGGGCAGGGATCGTGGCACTCAGCGGCACGGAAGGCGAGCATGCAGCAGACTGAAGGCAGGCACTCAAACAAAATGAATTCCAGGCAAGGACACTCCCGGACCGCCAGTCTATGGAGGGGTTGTGCAGGCAAAGCCAGGGATAGCCGAGGATAACTGGGGATGAAGAGGTCGGCAGAACATATAACCTCAGCTCCTCCCGATGATTGCCCGATGTAATAATAGACACTGGAGTGGTCCGGTGGGAAACTGTAGCAAAAGGGGATTTACAGAGGGTGATCAGTCTAAAGGGGGTTTCCAATAACTGAGCCAGGAGCCCCAACGGGGTTGCCAGTTCCCCAGAGATGAAGCTCTGCTCGGCCCCGGAGTCGATGAGTGCCTGTGTAGTGAATTCCTTGTGTTTGATACAGAAATGAATGGGAATCAGAAAGCTAGAGAGGGATTTTAACTGAGGCGAGTCCGTGAGTCCCCCTACTGAGACTCACGGACTCCCCCTTTTGGCCATACGGGACATACCTCAAGCTCGTGCTCCTCGCTCCCACAGTAAACACATAAGCCTAGTTCCCGCAGTCGCTGTCTTTCAGCAGCATACGGCTTAGTTCGACCTGTCACCATAGGCTCTGGCTCATCCAGGGAATCTACTGCAGGTAACGCCAATAGGGAGGGCTGTAGGGAACAGTGAGACTGACTACCCGAGCGACCGGAAGTCCTACGCTCAGCTGTCCGCTCCCTCAGTCTGTTGTCAAGGCTGATAGCAATAAAAATTAGCTCAGTCAAGTTCGAGGGTTTTTCTAAAGGAGCTAACTCGTCCCGCAGGCTAGGACAGAGGCTTCTAATGAAGATACTACACAATGAGCCATCCTCCCACCCCAACTCTGTGGCTACGACCCGGAAGTCTACGGCATAATCGGCAACAGCCCTCCCCGTCTATTTTAAATTCAACAACCGGGAGGTAAGCACACTATCACGGTCGGAGTGGTCGAACACCTCCTTAAACTCCCTAACAAACTGTGTGTAAGAGAGAGAAGCATAGACAGCCCTAGCCATAACGGCACAGGCCCAAGCCAAAGCTCGCCCCTCCCAACAAATTCACCACATAGCCTATACGACTATGGTCAGAAGGAAAATCCCCCGGCACCCGCTGAAACACAATGTCACACTGCAGCAAAAAACCCCGAGCTTCTCCTAATTTACCACCGAAACGGATTGGAGTAGGTATGGGAGTAAGGCGGAACAGGAGCCTGATGTAACCTGGCTACTGACAGGGCTAACAGGTGCAGGGGAGCTAACGGGAGCTGGAGGGAAGGCCTGTGGGTTAGCTAGGCGGTCCAACCGGTCAGTAACTCAAGCTAGCTGTGTAAGTATAGTTTGCTGCTGGTAAGCTTAACTGGTCCAGCCGAGCTTCTAAGTTGTTTACCTTGCGTGTAAGCGCGCTGTCTGCTGGGTCACTCTGGCGGAGTCGTACTGACATGGTACAGACCCAGAAAGCAGACACAACTCAGGAAGCACAGTTAACCTTTTATTAATAATAGTGTGAGTGTGTGGATGCATGTGTGAATGTCTGTAGTGAGTGTAGTGCGTCGTTGAATCAGCTTGGGGCGAGCAGAGCACCGTGCAACCTGGCAACCCTAGGAACAGAGCAGAGAGATAGTTAGGGGTTATCTTGACAGGGCAAGTGCCAGATAGAACTGTCCTTACTTTCTGCTGAGTTGGAGAAGTACATAGGTTGGCACAACGGCCCAGGCCAGGAGGACAATGCCAGTCGCCCGTTGGAGATGTAGCAGGCAGGTGAACGAGGCAGGGGAGTCCGCCGCTGGGAGGACACCACCTGTGCACAGGGATGTTGGGTGAGAGGGAAGGTTCAGGCTTACTTGACTGCTGAATGGTTAGGAAACCCTTGGCAAGTGGAAGCGCTGGAGGATGATGAGGCTGGAAGCTCAGTGTAGAGTTTGGAGAGTTCAGTTTCCTCAGGAAGGAAGCAGACGACTCCGCGCTGATCCCTGGGTCTCACAGAACATATAGGCAGAGCCAAATGGCAGACAGGTGTGTGCACAGGTGTGCCTAATTGGCAGCCATGACATCAGCACCTCTTTAAAAACAACATTGCTCAGAAAGCGACACTTTTGCTTAGTTTCTTCATCTTGAGCAAGAATACAAAGACTGCTCGATCTGCCAACTCTGCTCGCAGCAATGTAGAATTGGCCATGGCTGAAGAAATCTCTTGTGCAGAAAACACCAATGCGCTGCAAAGACTGGCCCTGTGACTTATTCACAGTCACGATGCCTGAGTTCAAAGAAACATGGTCTATATAACATCATAAAGACACTGACATGGTCTATGTGACTTCATAAAGACACATTTGTCTGAGTTCAAAGACACATGGTCTATATGACATCATAAAGACACAGACGCATGGTATATGTGATATAAAGACACATTTGTCTGAGTTCAAAGACACATGGTCTATGTGACATTTGTCTGTGTCCTGTGATGCCTGAGTTCAGACGCATGGTCTATATGACATCATAAAGACACAGACACATGTTCTATGTGACATCATAAAGACACATTTGTGTCTTTTGATGCCTGAGATCATAGGACGTCCTATGATGTTCAGGCAGAGATCATAGGCCATCCTATGAAGCGTGGCACACACACAGACGCGCAACGATTTCTTGCTTTTATAGAGTGATGATGATGATAATAGAGTGATGTTTGTCACACTTAAATGTTTTAGAATCTAAAACATTTAAGTGTGACATCAAACAAATTTAAATATTAGACAAAGATAACACAAGTAAACACTTTTCTTATTAAGGGACAAAACTCCAAACCTACATGACTCTGTGTGAAAAAGTGATTGCCCCCTAAACCTAATAACTGGTTGGGCCACCCTTACATGTCATGTGAGCCTCTACAAAGTGCTCGCAGCTCCACATCGTCAACGTAGGACATGGTGCTCAGGAATCAGGCGGGTGGAAAAATAAAAAAAGGGGGGGTGAAAAAAGAAACACAACTCCACAGCTGGGCTCTTAGTGAACTGGCCGCTCTGTATTGTCATGTGTGCCTCTATGAGGCGCAGAGAGAGAGAGATATAAGCCCATGCACTGGATGGAGTCGTGTGTTTTAATAACAGAAAAAGCAAATAGTTCATAGTGTGTACGATACAGCAATGCCAAAACAAGGTAATGAAACGTGCAGAGTCTCAGAGCGGTAAAGGGCTCTGGAGGGTAACAGCACTAGAGAAAAACAGTGGAACAAGAGAAAAGACTTACACGTAGTGCCTCAGAGCAAAGCAGCGCTCTGGAGGAAAAAACAGCACACGGTGAATGTAGGAGAATGACAATCACTGGAGCGGCAAGGACTGAGTGAACAAACTGAGTACAAACAAAAATGACAACATGAGTGAAAACAGGTGTGGGACCAAGAGCAGGAGGAGGAAACAAAACTGGTTATTAGAATCAGCTGGGTGGTAATGACAGGTGAGGGAGGGTTGAAAACCTGGCGGGTGACACCCCAGCCGAGCGTAACCCCGGAAACACAGCCAACAGCTGTCAACCCAGAGAAACACAAGATAGAACTCAAAACACATAATAGGAACATACAAAGGTAATAATGAAACTCAAAGCCAACAAATACAATAAATATACATAAAGGCAGAGTGAAGTGCCATGAAGCAGTCTGGCAGAGGACCCAGACTCACCACGTGACATAGCAGCAATAACTGCAATCAAGTGTTTGTGATAACTGGCAATGAGTCTTTTACAGCGCTGTGGAGGAATTTTGGCTTTCTCATCTTTGCAGAATTGTGGTAATTCAGCCACATTGGAAGGTTTTCGAGGATGAACCCGCCTTTTTAAAGTCATGCCACAGCATCCTAATTGGATTCAGGTCAGGACTTTGACTAGGCCACTCCAAAGTCTTCATTTTGTTTTTCTTAAGCCATTCAGAGGTGGACTTGCTGGTGTGTTTTGAATCATTATCCTGCTGCAGGACCCAAATGTGTTTCAGCTTGAGGTCACGAACAGATGACCGAACATTCTCCTTCAGGATTTTTTGGTAGACAGTAGAATTCATGGTTCCATTTACCACACCAAGTCTTCCAGGTCCTGAAGCAGTAAAATAGCCCCAGACCATCACACTACCACCACCATACAGATACATTTCAAAAAATTTGAAAATCATGAAAAAGTTCAATATTTTTCGTCTCTCATTTCAGAAAGTGAAACCCATATATTACGTAGATTCATTACACAGATAGTGAAATGTTTCAAGTGTTTATTTATTTTAATTTTGATGGTTATGGCTTACAGCCCATGAAAATCCCAAATTCAGTTTCCAAAAAAATTAGAATATTACATAAAATTAATTAAAAAACAGTTTTTAAATAGAAATGTGGACCAACTGAAAAGTATGTCCATGTACACACTCAATACTTGGTTGGGGCTCCTTTTGGATTAATTACTGTATCAATGTGGCGTGGCATGGAGGTGATCAGCCTGTGGCACTGCTGAGGTGTTATGAAGGCCCAGGTTGCTTTGATAGTGACCTTCAGCTTGTCTGCATTGTTGGGTCTGGTGTCTCTCATCTTCCTCTTGACAATACTCCATAGATTGTCTATGGGGTTTAGGTCAGAAGAGTTTGCTGGCCAATCAAACACCGTGATATCATGGTCATTAAACCAGGTTTTGATACTTTTGGCAGTGTGTGTGTTGGGGGGGGGGGGGGGTGCCAAGTCCTGCTGGAAAATGAAATCAGCTTCTCCATAAATCTTGTCAGCAGAGGGAAGCATGAAGTGCTCTGAAATTTCCTGGTAGATGACTGCGCTGACTTTGGTCTCGACAAAAACACAGTGGACCAACACCAGCAGATGGCATGGTTCCTGAAATCATCGCTGACTGTGGAAACTTCACGCTAAACCTCAAGCAACTTAGATTCTGTGCCTCTCCACTCTTTCTCCAGACTCTGGGACTTTGATTTACAAATGGAATGCAAAATTTACTTTTATCTGAACAGAGGTCATTTCCTGGTGTTTGTCCACTGTGTTTTATCAAGACCAAAGTCAGCGCAGTCGTCTACCAGGAAATTTCAGAGCACTTCATGCTTCTCTCTGCTGACAAGTTTTATGGAGAAGCTGATTTCATTTTCCAGCAGGACTTGGCACCCCCCACCCCACACACACACACACTGCCAAAAGTATCAAAACCTGGTTTAACGACCATGGCATCACTGTGTTTGATTGACTAGCAAACTCTCCTGACCTAAACCCCATAGAGAATCTATGGAGTATTGTCAAGCGGAGGATGAGAGACACCAGACCCAACAATGCAGATGAGCTGAAGGTCACTATCAAAGCAACCTGGGCCTTCATAACACTCAGTAGTGCCACAGGCTGGTCACCTCCATGCCATGCCACATTGATACAGTAATTAATCCAAAAGGAGCCCCGACCAAGTATTGAGTGTGTACATGGACATACTTTTCAGTCGGCCAACATTTCTATTCAAAAACTATTTTTTTTAAATTAATTTTATGTAATATTCCAACTTTTTGAGAAACTGAATTGGGGTTTTCATGGGATGTAAGCCATAATCATCAAAATTAAAATAAATAAACACTTGAAATATTTCACTCTCTGCGTAATGAATCTATATAATATATGGGTTTCACTTTCTGAAATGAGAGACAAAAAATATTGAACTTTTTCATGATATTCTAATTTTTTGAGATGTACCTGTATTTTACTGTTGGTATAATGTTCCTTTTCTGAAATGCTGTTACTTTTACTCCGGATGTAATGGGACACGCACACCTTCCAAAAATTTCAACTTTTGTCTCGTCAGCCCACACAGCATTTTCCCAAAAGTCTTTGGGATCAACAAGAAGTTTTCTGTCAAAACTGAGACGAGCCTTTATGTTCTTTTTGCTCAGCAGTGGTTTTTATCTTGGTATTCTGCCATGAAGGCCATTTTTACCGAGTCTCTTTCTTATGGTGGAGTCATGAACACTGACCTTAACGGAGGCAAGTGAGGCCTGCAGTTCTTTGGATGTTGTTGTGGGGTCTTTTGTGACCTCTTGGATGAGTCGTCGCTGCTCTCTTGAGGTAATTTTCGACAGCTGCTCACTCCTGGGAAGGTTTACCACTGTTTCATGTTTTTGTCATTTGTGGATAATGGCTCTCACTGTGGTTTGCTGGACTCAAAGCTTTAGAAATGACTTTATAACCTTTTTCAGAGTGATAAATCTCACTTACTTTGTTTCTCATTTGTCCCTGAATTTCTTTGGATCACAGCATGATGTCTAGCTTTTGAGGATCTTTTGATCTGCTTCACTTCTTCTTCTTCTTCTTCTTTTAGATTTGATTGGCGGTTGGCAACCAGCCTACAGGTGCATTACCGCCACGTACTTCACTCTATATCATCACTCTATCTGGTCAGGAGCTGTAGTCCTTCTATCATCATTGCTGTGTCCAATTGAACCTCAACTCTATCTTCAGACATCAGGCAGGTCCTATTTAAGTGATTTCTTGATTGAGAACAGGTGTGACAGTAATCAGGCCTGGGTGTGGCTCAAGAAATTGAACTCAGCTTTCCAAAAATGTGATAAACCACAGTTAATTTATGTTTTAACAGAAGGGGGGGTGTCACTTTCTCACACAGGACCATGTAGGTTTGGATTTTTTTTAACCCTTACTACTAAACACCTTCATTTAAAAACTGTATTTTGTGTTTACTTGTGTTATGTTTGTCTAATATTTAAATTTGCTTGATGATCTGAAACATTTAAGTGTGACAAATATACAAAAAAAAAAGAGAAATCAGGAAGGGGGCAAACAGTTTTTCACACCACTGCGTCTCCCAAAATCATTCCCTTTAAGGATGGTTTTATATCATATAGAGTGTGTGTGTGTGTGTGTGTGTGTGTGTGTGTGTGTGTGTGTGTGTGTGTGTGTGTGTGTGTGTGTGTGTTCACAAGACATGAATTCTTGTCATACCAATTTCAATTATCTCCCATAACACAAACACATTGATATATAGTACTTTATTAATATACCATGGCTGATATATTGTGATATGTTGATACTTTGATATCCCATGTTCAACATAAATTCAGCTGGCATGCAATACCTCATATGGGGATTCTAACATAACACTTAAGTATTATTATTATTATGAATGAATGAATCTTTATTTCGGATAGATTAGATTAAAAGATTAAAAGAAAGGAACAGAATAATATAACAAAGGGAGAAAAAAATCCAACAAGGTCAAATTAAACAATAACTCCTCGGATTATACAGTTCAACATAAGTTATTCGAAATGGGTGATGGCTGAAGCCGCAGCTTATATTGTCCACCCATGTTCCATCTAAGAATTCAAAAGGAAGATAAAATAAAAGTGATTACAAATCAGAACAAAGCCAAGACAAAACGTGACAAAAAACTAAGCAACAGCACAACGCAGACTGGATATGATAATCCTTGTGTGATTTTACATATCGTTTTGTATATATGTTTGGAGTATTTCTTCCTTTAGTTTTTGTTTAAATTGTTCAAGCGTTGTACATGATTTTAATTCAGGTCCAAAAGCATTCCACAGTCTGACTGCTTGCACTGAAATACAGTGTTGCTTGGTGGTAGATCTCACTGAAGGTTTTTGAAATATACATGTTCCTCTGAAATGATATTGTTTCTCCCTTATTTGGAACAACTTTTGGATATTTGCGGGCAGTGATAGATTCTTCACTTTAAACATTATTACTGCAGTTTTAAAATCAACCAGATCTTTCAACTTGAGAGCTTTTAATTTAAGAAAAAGTGGGTTTGTTGATTCCCTGTAAGCAGCTTTGTTTATTATTCTAATAGCTCTCTTCTGAAGCATAAAGATTGGATATATGTTTGTTTTATATGTATTTCCCCATTCTTCAGTACAATATGTCATGTATGGGAGTATTAATGAATGATACGAAGTATATAGTGTGGGTTGATTCAGCAAATATTTCACTCTATGTAGTATTACAATTGATTTGGATATTTTACCTTTAATATAATTAATATGTGACTTCCAACACAGTTTATTATCAATTATTACTCCAAGGAATTTAATTTCGGATACCCTTTCAATCTCTTCACCATTTACACTGAGTTTAGATACTGAATTGTTGTGACACTTGTTAAAAATTATAAATTTTGTCTTACTTAAATTGAGCGTTAATTTGTTTGACTCAAACCACAGTTTGAGCTTTCCTAATTCATTTCCGAGTGTATCCAAAAGTTGTTCCAAATTGCATCCACTGCATAATAAATTAGTGTCATCTGCAAACAGTATTAAATCCATTTTTTCCGAAACTTTACATATATCATTTATATACATATTGAATAACAATGGCCCCAAAACTGAACCCTGTGGGACTCCGCAAGTAACCTTCAGTAACTGAGTTTTTGCTGCCAACACATACATACTGATATCTGTTCTTTAAGTAACTACATAACCAGGACAGTTCTACCCCCCTAATACCATAATTTTGTAGTTTCTTTAACAATAATTTATGATCCACTGTATCAAATGCTTTTTGATCCAGGAATACCCCAACTGAATACTCTTATTTTCTACAGCAGTTGATATTTTTTCTATAAATTCCATTAGAGCAAATACAGTTGTCCTCTTGTGTCTGAACCCATATTGTTGCTCACACAATAAATTATTCTTCATTATAAAGTTGTCATTTCTCTCACAGAATATTTTTTCGAGTATCTTAGAAAATTGCGGCAATAGTGAAATAGGCCTGTAGTTTGAAAATTCCCCTCTGTCACCCGTCTTGTATATCAAAATTACTTTTGCTATTTTCATTGCATTGGGAAATATGCCTGTCAATACCATCACAGTCCGTAGATGTTTTACTTTTGAACGATTTAACATTTTCAATGACCTCTTTCCCATCTGTGTTCTTTATGAAGATGGAGTCTTTTATAGTATTATTACCTCCGCCAAGGAGGTAATGTTTTTACCGGGGTTTGTCTGTTTGTCTGTCTGTCTGTCTGTCTGTCTGTTACCAACATAACTCAAAAAGTTATGAAAGGATTTTGATGAAATTTTCAGGAAAGGTGTGTAATGGCACGGGGAACAGATGATTAGATTTTGGTGATGATCTGAGAGTGCATACCTCCACCAAGGGCTTTGTTTGTATTTGTGCAGCAGGATTACACAAAAACCACTGGATGGATTTGGATGAAATTTTCACCAGAGGTGGTTCTTGGGCTAGAGAGGAACCCATTACATTTTGGTGATGATCTGAGAATGCATACCTCAGCCAAGGCTCTTATCATCTCACAGAGTGTTATGATTCAATGATTCAAAGGTTTTATTGTCAATACTACCATACGTGCAAGACATACAGGAGAATTGAAATTTGACTTGGCATTGGGCGCGCTCTGTAAGCGCATCCCAGAGCTGCGGCAGCCATGAAGGTGCCAGTCATAGAGGGTAAAGAAGGGAATGGGGGGGGGGGGGGTGACACAATGGGCAGAGAGAAAAAAGCATTGTTAATCAAAATAAAGTTCATTTTATGACCAAAATTGTGATTACATAGAAAAAAACTCTAATGCACAATTAGCAGACAATATAGATCACACAATAACAAAGCAGCGAGAGAGACCAGTGTGTGTAGTAAGCATATAATCAGTATGATGCAGTGTGGATGTGTCAGTTGCTAGTGAACAGCAGAGGGCACCCCCTGGCAATGAATCATGTGTTCTACACAGATAAGCATGTCCAGAGTCTATCTCTCCTCGTGCATGCAGATGGCAGAGTTCTGTAAGGCACAAAACGCTGTCCTTGAAGAGCTCAGTCTGCTGAAACAACAGCAATTGTTTGTCGATTGTTTGGGTTAAGAGAAGCCAGCCGCCTCTTCCACCTTATCTTCATCGAGGAGGAACGTAAAGAGGGCACCAAAAACAAGGTCAAATCTGCACAGTGCACTCAAAGCATAGAATTTTCCTCTCTCATGCGATTCTGTGCTTCATAATTTCCACAGGCTTAAAAACATTCCCTGGAGAGCACTAGCGACTCGAGATGTATTCCACCATCTGAATCAGTTACCATTCAGTTCACCATGCCGCTATTCGTGCACTCCCCAACTGGTCGAATTTGATGAAGGAGCTTTGCCTGGGTCCGCATTTTGAACAGCTCTCCCACCTTCCTCAATTTCTGATGCATCAGGAAACTCCAAAGCCAAAGTAGAAGTCCTGTGGTCATAGCCAATAGATGTCTTCTGCATCTCCAGTCGAATCACACAGACACATGAGTTCCCAATGTCCATGAGTCTCCCCCCTTGGGTTCCCCCCTAACCTGATCTTCTTTTAAAGTGGTGTCAATCGCATTTAAGCCGCTTCCAGATCCATAATTTCCGTTTGGATTAAGATTCAGCCAGAAGAAAAGTGACAAAAACACCGACAAAAACACAACATTGCAAGCTGGGATCAGAAGGGAGTAGGATTAGGAGGGAGAGGAGGGAGAAAAGCGTCTGCTCTCTCTGAATGCCGGAAGAAGAAGAAGAAACAATAGCAACAATACTCAAAAAGTTATCAACGGATTTTGATGAAATTTTCAGGAAAGGTGTGTAATGGCACGGGGAACAAATGATTAGATTTTGGTGATGATCTGAAAATGCATACCTCAGCCAAGGCTCTTACCTTCTCACAGTGTGTTAGCAACAATACTCAAAAAGTTATGAACGGATTTTGATGAAATTTTCAGCAAAGGTGTATAATGGCATGGGGAACAGATGATTAGATTTTGGTGATGATCTGAGAGTGCATACCTCCACCAAGGGCTTTGTTTGTATTTGTGCAGCAGGATTACACAAAAACTACTGGATGGATTTGGATGAAATTTTCACCAGAGGTGGTTCTTGGGCTAGAGAGGAACCCATTATATTTTGGTGATGATCTGAGAATGCATACCTCAGCCAAGGATCTTATCTTCTCACAGTGTGTTAGCAACAATACTCCAAAACTGATGGACAGACTTTGATGCCATTTTCACCACAAGTGGCTATAGGCCTACACACAAACCCATTACATTTTGGAGGCGAGCCATGACAAACGGAAGGAGCCTTGGCGGAGGTATGCGCTCTCTGAGTGCTTTTCTAGTTATCATCATCATCATCATCATCATCAAATAATGACGCAATTGCATCATTATGTTTCCAGATCCACTGGTATGTAGCCCACCTGTAATATCACCGTAAGACCTCTGTACATCAAATGACCAGCAAATGTCAGTACTCCCAAATGAGCTGTTAATAACATTGGTCAACACCAAATTTATTGTCTAAGTTTTTTTAGCTGACTTAGGACAATTTTGATGTGCTGAATCCAAAAATCACATTGGTTTTGCTCAATCAGGTCACCTTTTTGAATTATGGCCACATGTTGTTTTATATGTTTTTGTTTACATGCATGGGTATTTTCGCTTTCACTCAGATTGTGAAAGCAGTCTCACCTGCAGATGATTTTTTTGTAACTTGGATTTTTATTCATTTTTCATCATACATATTACATTCAGATCACAGTCTATATTTTAAAAAAAAAGGAGCTAGAGTAAGAAAGAAAAAAAAAAAAAAAAGGAAAAAAAGGGGGGGGGCAAATGTTGGAGCATCAAGTTTTTAGTTTCCATCTCTTAATTCTTCTGGTTTTTCAGTGTCTTTGGTTATTCTTTCAATTTCTGTCTCGTTGTTGCACTTTGTAATGTGTCCATTTCCACCATTTTTTTTTTCATATTGTCCTTCTTGCATTCTTTGTCGATATGTTAGTTTTTCCATCAAACGTATATCCTCAACAATGTCAGTCCATTGTTCTTGGTCAGGAAGAACTTCTGATCGCCGTTTTCTTGTGATTGTTTTTTTACATGCAATCAACAAGATTTTAACTAGATATCTGTCCTCAGCCTGTATTACATTGTCTCTTTTAAGATCACATAAATACATCAAGTTACAGTTCATTGGTATATTATATCCTAATATCCTCTGTATTGTCACATGTATAGATTTCCAGAATGATGAGATTTTGCAGCATTTCCAAAACATATCTGAGTGGTCTGCATTTTGAGCCTCACAGCCCCTCCAGCATATAGATTGGGTATTTGTATATTTTCTTTGAATCTGTGGTGTAATGAAATAGCGAATCAGGTTTTTCCATCCAAATTCCCTCCATGTCCTTGAACTTGTTGATGTGTGTTGTGTTTTCCATATTTCTTGCCAGTTTTCTTCTGTTATGTTTAAATTTAGCTCTTTCTCCCATTTCTCCTTTATATAGTTACTTGAATGTTTGTTTGCCATAAGTTTCTGATATAGCTTTGAAATAATTCTTATTTTATTTCCTGCATATGAGCTTAAAATGAATTGTATAATCTCGCTCACATCTGTGTGGAGGTTATGCCTAATCTTCTTCATATAATAGTCTCTCATCTGCAGATATCTGAAGAATTCCAATTTTTCTAGTTTAAATTTTCTTCTGATGTTTACAAAGCTCCCGAAATCTTTTTTTTTTTTGGATATTGCCCCATGCTGTGATTTCCTTGTTCACCAGATTTTTGTATCCCCTATCTTGCTTTGCCGGTTCAAACTGACTGTCAAATGCTACCCATTTCAATAGTTTTATATCTTCCTTTATATTATATTTTTGTACTATTTTATACCACAGTTCCAAAGTAAATTTAGTGATTGGGTCTATTTGTTTGATTTGCTTATATGCATCCTTATCTCCTATTATGCTTTGTACTGGGAGTCCCTCAATTTCCTTTTCCATTTCTTTCCATTTTGCCTCATATCCTCCGTCGCACCAACATATGATATATCTTATTTGTGCTGAGTAGTAATATTCCTTTAGACTCGGTAGGCCCATGCCTCCTTTCTCTTTTGGTAACTGGAGAGTTTTATATTTCACACTTGGCTTTTTACCTCCCCAAACAAATCTCGATATCATCCTGTCCCACTTTGAGAACTGGGCACCAGGAATCTCTGTTGGTAGGGCCTGGAAGAGGTAAAGCAGTCTAGGTTGTATGCTGATTTTGACTGTCTCAATTTTTGAATTCAGATCCATATTTAAGATTGACCATCTATCAATATCTTTTTTTATTTCTTGTTCTAACCTATCATAGTTTGCTTTATAGATTTTGCTTAGATCTTTAGGTATGCTCACTCCAAGGTATTTTATTTCTTTTTGTTTCCAGTTTAGTTTGATCTTATCAGTTATCTGGTTTAAAGGGTTATAGTGGAATGTCAGTATTTGTGTTTTTGTTATGTTTATCTTGTATCCTGATAATTTTCCAAAATTTTCTATCAAGTTCATCATTTCCATTATTGATTCATCTGGTTGTTCAAGGTAAACTATAATATCGTCTGCAAATAGTCCAATCTTGTGTTCCGCTCCCTTTATCGTTGCACCTTTTAATTTCTTATTTTGTCGCATCGCTTGAGCCAGTGGCTCTATGAACAGAGCAAACAAGGTGGGCGATAGGCAGCATCCCTGCCTGGTTGATCTTTGTATATTTACTTTGTCTGTTAAGCTACCGTTTATCTTGATTCTTGCCACAGGTTTTTGATACAGTGTCTTTATGCATTGTACTGATTTTTCGTTAAATCCAAAGCGTTCCAGCACATTATATAGGAACATCCAATTAACCCTATCAAATGCTTTTTCTGCGTCTAAACTCATTATTACTGGGCTTTTCTTTTCTTTATGTATTTGATTAATTATATGTATTGTTCTCCTGATATTGTCATGTGTTTGGCGTCCCTCTATGAAACCAGTTTGATCATCTTCTATCAATTCCGTCAAGAATATCTTTATTCGTTTACATATAATTGTTGTATATATTTTATAATCCACATTTAATAAAGACATTGGCCTATAGTTTCCGCATTGTTCCCTATCTTTCCCTGGCTTTAAAATAACTGAAATAATGGCTTCGTTCCATGATGGAGGTATTTTGTTGTTGTTTAATGTCCAATTAAATGACTTTAGGAGCTGTGGCGTGAGTTCTTCTATAAACAGTTTATAAAACTCAGACTGGTATCCATCACTACCTGGTGATTTACCGTTTTTAAGTGACTTAATCACATCTTTAATCTCTTGTGTTGTTATTTCTGCTGTTAGCTTTTCATTTTGTTGGTTTCCTATTGATGGCAAGTCCAATGTGCATAGAAATTTTTTAATATCCTTAACATTTGTCTCTTCAGGTTGCGAGTATAGTTCTTGATAGAAATTATGGAATATTTCTTCAATGTTTTCTGGGTTAACTGTGGTTTTATTTGTGATGGGGTCCTTAATCTTATATACATTATTCACTGTTTGTTGTTTTCTTAACCGTTTTGCCAGCAGTTTTGTGGCCTTTGGCCCCGTTTCATAATATTTTTGCTTTAAATATCTATTTTTCCTTTCAATTTCATCTATTTGTATTTCTTCTATCTTTATTTTTTCTTCCTTAATTTCTTGGTATATTTTTGGGTCATTTGTGCTTTGATGTTTACGTTCTAATTCTCTCAGTCTCTCACATCTTTGTTCATATGTTTCCAGTTTAGACTTATTTGCTTTTCCTGTTTCAACAATTAATTTAACTCTTAACACGGCTTTTAATGCATCCCATAGTATTGTTGGGTCCACTTCTTCATTATCATTCTCTTCGATATACTCGTTTGTTTACTTTTATTCTTTCTTTCATTTTCTCATCATTTAATAGTCCTACATTAAGTTTCCATGTTGTTTGTTGTTTTCTATTGTTTAAATATATTTCCATGTATATAGGATTATGATCTGATATTTCTGCCCCTCCAATCCGACAATTTCTCACCCTGTGTCTGTCACCTTCATTCATAAGGAAGTAATCTATTCTAGAGTGTACTTTATGGACTGCTGAATAATGTGTATAGTCTTTTTCGAGTGGGTGCAGGTCCCTCCATATGTCTACCATACCCATTTCTGCCAGTGAGGTTCTTATGAACTTTGTTACATGTTTTTTTGTCTTCTTAACACTTGTTGTGTCAACTTCATGATCCATGACGGCATTTAAGTCTCCTCCACAAATTAGGACTCCTTCACTGTGTGTTGCTATGAGATCAAACAGATGTTGAAAAAAACCCTTGTCACTTTCTGGTGGGGCATAGATGTTCACTAATGTGATCTGCATACCATCTATTCTTCCCTTTATTATTACATACCTGCCTTCTTTATCCTGGATTTCTTGTTCACATTCAAATTGTATTTTATTTGAAATTAGTATCATAACCCCCCTTTTAGTTCCTCCCTTAAATGAACTGTAGTAGGAGTTCTTATAGCCAAATCTCTTTAGTTTCTCATGTTCTGTCTTGCTCAAATGTGTCTCTTGCATAAATATAATTTCGGCTTTTTCCTTCTTGAATTTTCTTATTATTCTTTCCCTTTTAACAGGTGAGTTCAGACCATTCACGTTTAATGTCATTATCTTAAGATTTTTACCCATATTCGTGTTTTTCCATTTTTTTAACTTGTGCTCCTAACCCCTTTAACAACAAAACTAACACATATTTGTACAAAAACACATTAACGAATCTCGACCTCCGTAATTTGGGCCTTTCTTCTGCCCACTGGTCCCTGTTGGTGGGTGGAGGGAATGTCCTCACCGAGTGAGGGGCCGTCCCTAGACCTGTATTTACTATCCAAGTAATAGTCATTAGTCTAGAAATGTCCAACAAAAATCACTTTAACCTCTCCTAGCCGTTTGTTTCTCTTTTACCTTGTCTTCTTGGCCTTCATTTCTTCTGTGTCCTTCTTAATCTTTGTCATACTCTAGGCTTTCCGTTGAAAGCCTTGCAGTTTTTCTTGGGCCCGGTGTGCCACGTCCGTCTCCCGTCTTCTGCTGCTCACTCGCCTCCACTCCGGCTGTCGCGATGCGTTCAGTGCCGCCGCTGCTCCAGCCGCTTCCTCCGGTACGCTCACCACAAAGCCTCGCTCCGTCATGTCCCGCGCTGCCTCTCTGGCCGTGTTGTAGGTTTTTACGCCGTCCTCCCAATGAATTCTCATCTTCGTTAGCAGCGTTTGGAATCTAATTTTTTTCTCTATCAGCATTTTTTTAATGTTGGCATATTTCTTTCGCTGCTGCACAATTTCTGTCGGGTAGTCATGGTCAAAGAATATCTGTTTATTGCCGACTCGTATCTTTTTTTTCCACGCTTGTGTCAGGATTCTTTCCTTTATGTCGTATTTCAGAAAGTTTACCACAACTGACCTGGGTGTAGAGTTTGGATTCGGGTTCTGTGCCGAGGCTTTGTGCACTCGTTGGATAGGCAGGTCCGTTTCATTGGGCAGTTCAAGCTCTTTTTTTAAGAAATGATCCATGAATTTCGTCATCGAGTTGCCTTCAATGCCCTCCGGAATCCCGAAGATGCGTATATTGCTCCGCCTGGACCTGCTCTCCAGGTCGGTTATTTTTTCCTGCATCCTCTGTGTTTGTGCCATCAGGGTCTGCAGCCGCTCGCTTGCCTCGGTCTTCCAGTCTTCCAACTCCGATATTCGAGCCTGTGCTTCTGTCATACCTGCCCGTTGAGTGCGCAGCTCCTCCATGTTTTCAGCTAGTTTGCGCTCCATTTCTCTTCGGAGACCCATAATTTCCTCCTTCATCTCTTTTTTCAACTCTTCCTTAAGAGCCGCTAAATCCTGTTGGAGTTGTCGCTTTAAGTCTTTTAAGTCTTTACCTATATTGGCGATGCCAGTGTTCATAGTATCCAGTTTGGCGTCCTCCATTTTCTCTGTTGTAGTCACCTCGTTTTTTTGGGCCTCGTGTTCAGCGATTTCTCCTGCATTGTTGAAGAGGGATTCTTTGATTTTACCCTGCTTTTGTCCATGTGCCCGGCTTCTTCGTGTTTTCATCCCTTGGTTTATTGATCCATTTATGTCGAGTTGGCCATTTACCAATGATTTTTAATCCGACTAGGGAGAGCTCTCTGTTTAAGCGTTATGTCTCTCCGCCATCTTCCCGGAAGTCTCCACCTGCAGATGAATTTAATAAATTTTTGTTAACATTGGCCCTATTTTGGCACAAGAAATAACCATTAAGGCACCTATAGGTAATACAACTAGAAAAGCACTCATAGAGCGCATACCTCTGCCAAGGCTCCTTCCGTTTGTCATGGATCATCTCCAAAATGTAATGGGTTTGTGTGTAGGCCTATAGCCACTTGTGGTGAAAATGGCAGTTTTGGAGTATTGTTGCTAACACACTGTGAGAAGATGAGAGCCTTGGCTGAGGTATGCATTCTCAGATCATCACCAAAATATAATGGGTTCCTCTCTAGCCCAAGAACCACCTCTGGTGAAAATTTCATCCAAATCCATCCAGTAGTTTTTGTGTAATCCTGCTGCACAAATACAAACAAAGCCCTTGGTGGAGGTATGCACTCTCAGATCATCACCAAAATCTAATCATCTGTTCCCCGTGCCATTACACACTTTTCCTGAAAATTTCATCAAAATCCGTTCATAACTTTTTGAGTTATGTTGGTAACAGACAGACAGACAGAGACAGGCAAACCCCAGTAAAAACATTACCTCCTTGGCAGAGGTAATTATTTAGTTTAGTTTACTGGTTTATTTGTCAGGGACCATGTACAGAAAAAAACATTAGACACAGGGTAAAGATGCTCTGTACCAGATTATAGCATTCTCACTAATTTCCATCTGTAGTCCCTGGGGTGGGCAGGAAGATCCATCCATCCATCCATCCATCTTCTTCCACTTGATCCGCTTCGGGTCACGGGGGTGCTGGAGCCTATCCCAGCACCTTTGGGCAAGAGGCAGGGTACACCCTGGACAGATTGCCAGTCCACCACAGGGCCAACACAGAGACAGACAACCATTCACTCTCACAGTCGCACCTAAGGACAATTTAGAATCCCCAGTTTGATGCCAAGTAACCTAACTTGCATGTTTTTGGCATGTGGGAGGAAACCGGAGAAATCCCGGAGTAAACTCACACAGACACGGGGAGAACATGCAAACTCCACACAGATCACTGTTGGTCGGGGGCTGGGATCGAACCCAGGATCCCCCGGCCAAGGGTGAGTTGCTGTGCTGCTGCAGTGTTAACCACTCCACCACCGCGCTGCCCAGGCTTTACTTCATTTGTGGGTTTAAGGTTATAGATCAGTTTCATAATTTATTTAAATTTGGTGCAGGTATGTTTGGGTAAAGTTCAGACCTAGTTCTTGTACTCATTTGATAAAATATTCATTAAAGTTGCTGGCTACAACTAAGCCATCTAAGTGAAGTTTTCCAGTTAAATTAAGATAAGATAAGATAAGATAAGCCTTTATTAGTCCCACAACGGGGAAATTCCAGGATTGCAACAGCACAGGGATAGCAACACTCAGAGCAACAATCAGAAGGCAGAAAAAAAAAGCAAGCAAGAGCAGCTAATATACATATGTACATATTACTATAAAATATATATATACACACACACAGACACACAGTGCAGAGCATTGTAGCTGGATGGAATAAATATATGAATATATAAACACAGTGCGGAGCAATGTAGCTAGATGGAATAATATGTAGATATATAAACACACAGTGCGGAGCATTGTAGCTAGATGGAATAAATATATAGATATATAAATATAAACACACCCAGTGCGGAGCATTGTAGCTAGATGGAATAAATATGTAAATATATAAACACACACAGTGCAGAGCATTGTTGCTAGATGGGATGAAACAGCATAACCGTCTATTTAGTTATCCTACATGGTATGATTATGTGCCCATACATATTCTCACCCTCCATAGCGACCGGTATTTTCCTAGTTGTATGCCGGAGGGGACCATTGTGTAAGTCTGTTGCATCTTTTGCATTCAAAAAACTATTAGTTTGTTACATCTTTTTGCTATCTCTGCGAGCAGCCCTGCTTAGGTTGTACAGTCTGACAGCCGTTGGTAGGAAGGACCTGCGAAACCTCTCGGTTGTGCACCTGGGATGATGTAGTCTGCTGCTAAATGAGCTCCTCAGTGCATTCAGTATGTCCTGCATAGGGTGGAACTCGGACTCCAGCAGAGATGACAGTTTAGCCACCGTTCTTCTCTCTCCTATCTCCTCCACTGGATCAAGGCGCTGCCCCAGGACAGAGCTAGCTTTCTTGATCAGTTTGTTCAGTCTCTTCCTATCGGCTGCAGTAATGCCACTGCCCCAGCAGACCACTCCAAAAGTGATGGCTGATGCCACCACCGTGTCATAGAATGTCTTCAGCAGCGCCCCTTGTACACCAAAAGACCTGAGTCTCCTCAGCAGGAACAGCCTGTGCTGTCCCTTCTTGTAGAGTGCGTCAGTATTGTGTGACCAGTCTAGTTTATTGTTCAGATGAACACCCAGGTACTTATAGGATGTCACCATCTCGGTCTGTTCCCTGTATATTTACTGGTGCTGTGAGGGGTTGCCCATGCCTGTGGCAGTCCACCACCAGCTCCTTAGTTTTCCTCGCGTTGATCTGGAGGCAGTTCCGATGGCACCAGTCCACGAAGTCCTGGAGCCAACGATCGCAGAGTCATCAGAGAACTTCTGTAGATGGCAGTGTGTTGTGTTGTGTGAGAAGTCCGCAGTATAAAGAGTGAACAGGAAGGGAGCCAGCACTATTCCCTGGGGGGCCCCCGTGCTACCGATGATCGTGTCGGACACACAGTCCCGGGTTCTCACAAACTGAGGCCGGTTCGTGAGGTAGTCCAGGATCCATGATGACAGGTGCTGGTCCACCCCTGCGCGCAGCAGCTTGTCCTTCAGGATCATCGGTTAGATGGTGTTGAAAGCACTGGAGAAGTCAAAGAACATGATCCTCACCATATTCCCGGGCTTCTCCAGGTGGGACAGAGAATGGTGAAGGAGGAAGATCACCGCATCCTCCACCCCAATGCCATGCTGGTAGGCGAACTGGAGTGGATCCATCGCTGGTTCCACCAGGGGGCAGAGGTGAGCAAGGAGCAGTCTCTCCAGGGTCTTCATCAAGTGGGACGTCAAGGCCACCGGTCTGTAGCTGTTCAGGTCTTTGGGGTGGGAAGTTTGAGTTGTTACCCATGCATGCCCATAGAACCCAAGTATAAGCAAATATTTCTGCATGCCCATAGAAAGGAGGTGTAAGCAAGCAAGTCAGCACTCATTCAATGATGCCTGCCTTTGATTTCTGATGGTGTCATAGTGAGTCCTATGATCTGTGATGATGTCATAGGGAGTCATATGATGATGAGACATGCCTGTGTTTGATCTTGGAAGCTGTCCTCTGTCCTATGATCTTTGATGATGGCATAGCGAGTGCTATGATGCCTGCATTTGATCCTGGTTTAAATTAGTGTGTCCTATTCTTAATTGGGTGACGAGTATCTGTTCTTTCCTGTTTCTTGCAATTCGCATTCGGTTTCAGTGCTGTGTCCTATTGGTAATCGGGTGATGAGTATCTCTTCTTTGGTGAGTGATGGTCTATATGACATCATCAAGACATCAAGGCAGGCATCATAGGACCTCATGCCTACATCATAGGTAGCCAGTCCTATTGTGTATATGACAGCATCGCGAGTCCTATGTTGTCTGATATCATAGGATCATCATAGGACATCATGCAGACATCATAGGCCATCTTATGATGTGCTGTGATTGTGACACACAGACATGATGTACTGCTTCGAATGGATGTGGTTTAAAGTAGTGTGTCCTATTGTTTATCGGATGATGAGTAAGATTTCCAGATTTACACCGAAACTGAGATTTCTTGAATTTATAGAGTGATATTTTGTAAGATTTCCAGATTTACTTCTTCGAATGGGTGTGCTTTAAAGTGCTGTGTCCTATTGTGTAGATGACAGCATCGCGAGTCCTGATGGTCTATATGACATCATAAAGACATCAAGGCATAGGGACATCATAGGAGCATCACAGGCTGTCCTATGATGCAGACGTCATAGGGACATCATAGGCTGTTCTATGATGTCCTATGATCGTGACACACACACACACACACACACACACACACACACACACACAGATTTCTTGAATTTATAGAGTGATAGAGTGATAGAGCGAACTTGTGAGGGAAGGCGTCGAAGAGAAGAAGAAGATTGGGACCACATTTGTCTGTGTTTGGCTGGCGGTAGGATTGATTTGTTTGTGGCGGATAGTAAAAACTGTACGCAGTCTGTAAAATTATGGCATCTAGCTCTGACGGGTATGACCAAGATGAGGTGGGCTGGACACTATCCAGGCCTGGAGGCTGGAAAAGAGCAGCTGGGGGGGCACCAAGACTTAGAAGCGGGTCAGATGAGAGTGATGTGGGAGGAAGTAACAATGCGAAGAAAACATGAACTGGCAAAAATGGATGGCTGTTTGAGGATGTAGGGAATAACTGCAAGGTTGTCATTGAGTTCAATCAGGGTGGGGGGCACTATCACCCGGTTAAGCTAACAAAAGCAATTGAGAAAGAAATTGGAAGAGTTAAGTTTGCAAAGTTCTTGAAGAATAACCGGCTCTTAATTCATGCCACAAGTAAACAACAGCAACAGAAAATACTGACAATGACATGTCTAAACGGAGAACAAATGAAGACACATGTTCCTGGCGTGACAGCTAACTTGAGGGGAGTTATATCAGGTGTCCCTTTGTGCATGTCTATGGAAGAAGTGAAAAACGAGATCCAAGGAGGAAAGGTGAAGGATGTGAAAAGGCTATAGAGTAAAAAAGAAGGCTTGCTGAAGGACACACAGTCTGTCATGATTCAGTTTGAAGAAACACTCCCTAAATCAGTCATAATAGGATACATGTATTTCAGTGTCAGAGAATACGTCCCAAAGCCACTCAGGTGCTACAAATACAAAGGATGGGTCATACTGCTCAGCAATGTAGGGGAAAGCTAAGATGTGCTAGATGTAGAGGGGAGCATGAATATGGTAAATGTGACAAGGACGCCAAAGTAAAGTGTTGCAACTGCGGGGGTGAGCACAGTGCTGCATATGGAGGATGTGTTGTGCAGAGGGAAGCTAGACAAGCCCAGGAAATCAGAATAACTAAGAAAATCTCATATGCGGAAGCTCTAAAGACAGTTAGAGGCAGGAATAGTCAGAAACACAGCAGGCCTTCCTCAAAGAAGTTCATTTCAAATGGAAGCCCAGCAATCAACAGGTCCCATGCAAGCACAGGATCGTGCTGCTGCAAGGAATGTTTGTGTTCACAAATGCAAAATGGATGATGGCACATTGATAGTTAAGAGAAACTTTATAGCTTTTATCTGCCACACTATGAATGTTGCTGCACAGCTACAGAAGAAAAGTGACAGAATGTGGAAGCAGCTGTTACGATCCGAGTGCTGACTCTGTCCACGCTCAGGTGGTCCGGTATTCCTCCAGTTCTACCCCATTCTGGGTCTGGTCTTATGGCCTCCTCCAAGGCTTTTATTTTGACAGCGTCTCGCCAGACTTCCGGCTGTCAAAGACCAGCTGCTCCGGGACAGCTGTATGATATTGTCATTAATTACCTTTCCCCTTTTCCTGATTGGGTTCTCTTCCCCTTTTAAGGAAGCACTGAGGATTACTCCTCGCTGCGACCTACACCCTATGACATCATGCACCTCAGTGGACGTAGCTGGAGTTCCTACGCCCAACTCCAGTTTCTTCTGTGACTCTGTTCCTCATCCTCTCGTAAGTGCTAACTGCTCAGCATAGGTTCCGTCCTCGCTGCCTTCCCTAGCCAATCTCCCGAGGTAGAGTTTTGTGGCAGAGTTTATGTGCGTGTTTTGCCCATCGAGGCTTATTACTTTGTCATCCTATGTATTCATGTCCTTTGTTAATAAAGACGCAAACTCATCGGTGACTATAGCGTCTCCTTAATGGCTCGCGAGAGCCATTCATGACAGCAGCAGAAAGCTTCCTAGATGTGAAAGATATCACAGCTGACCAGATTCATGCTTTACTGAAAGCTGAAACTGGGAAGAGTGCACATGCTGAAACAAGATCTTAATTATGGTACTACACATACTACAGTGGAATGCAAGGAGTCTTATAGCAAACGGACAAGAACTCAAGAAGTATCTTTACAAACTACAAGTTGTTCCACAGGTAGTGTGTGTACAGGAGACATGGCTTCAACCTCACTTAGATTTTGTTATTCCAGGATACAGTTCAATCATAAAGGATAGAATTCACACTGTAAATGGAGGAGGATGTGCCACTTTCATTAACGATGGCCTGGCGTATAGGGTGATTCCCTACCCTGAGGATATAGAGTGTAATAGTATTGAAATATGTAGGCCAAATGGACAAGGAAATATTAAGCTGATAAATTATTACAACCCGTGTAGGAAGTTAACAGCAGATATTTTTAGTGTCATGGCAGGGGACGAGCATATGAAAGAGGTATGGTGTGGAGACTTTAATGCCCACAATAGCTTGTGGGCATTAAAGTCCCACTGTGGAGGGACGGTCTTCTTATGAAATTGAATAAAATGGACATTGGTGGTAGGATGTATACTTGGATAATGGATTTTTTTTAACACACAGGACAATTAGGGTTAAAGTAGGATCAGAAGTTTCTAATGACTTTGAAACAGAAAACTGTGTTCCTCAGGGGAGTGTGATAAGCCCAGTTTTATTCAATTTAACCCCTTGACGCCTGAATTTATTTCCAACTGTGAACAATTTTTTTTTTCATAATTGAAAATCGTTGTTTTTTTGTTTTTTGTTTCTTTTTTTGGATTGTTGTGAATTCGCGACAATAGGCGTCAAGGGGCTAATGATTAATGACATGTTTGAGGATCAAGAGGGATCCATCAAAACAGCACTATATGCAGATGATGAAGCCATATGGACAAGGGGAAGAAATGAGAAATTGGTGTTCAAAAACACCAGGAAAGCAATGGAGAAAGTGGAAAAGTGGTCATATGACTGGGGATTTAACTTTTCAAACAGTAAAACCTGCTATATGACTTTCACAAAAAAAATGCAGAACTGGTACAGAATCATTAACATTATATAATCAATCAATAGAGGAAGTCAATGAGTTCAAATGTCTAGGATTGTGGTTTGATAGTACATACACATGGAGAGTTCATGTTGAAAATCTGGAGACAAAATGCAAAAAAGTAATTAATCTCATAAAAGCTGTAGCTGGACACGAATGGGGTGCAAATAAACAGGCATTAATTGACATTTACAGAGCACTGATGCGATCGACAATAGACTACAGATGCATGATTTGTGGAGCAGCGGCAAAGACAACTCTGGAAAAATAGACAGAAATGCAGCATAAAGCGCTTCGCCTGTGCATTGGAGCCATCAAAACAACACCAAACAATGCAGTTTTAATAGCAGGAGAAATGCCAATGGATTTGAGACGAGATAAACTCCCATTATCATACTGGGTCAAGCTGAAAGGAAGTGATGAAGCAAATATTTCAAAAACAACACTGCAAGACTGCTGGGAATATTCTAATTTGGGTTTGGTGGACAATTGAAAGAAGGACCAGAATGTACACTACCGTTCAAAAGTTTGGGGTGACTTAGAAATTTCTTTATTTTTGAAAGAAAAGCACTGTTTTTCAATGAAGATAACTTTAACCTAATCAGAAATACACTCTATACATTGCTAATGTGGTAAATGACTATTCTAGCTGCAAATGTCTGGTTTTTGGTGCAATATCTACGTAGGTGTATAGAGGCCCATTTCCAACAACTATCACTCCAGTGTTCTAATGGTACAATGTGTTTGCTCATTGCATCAGAAAGCTAATGGATGATTAGAAAACCCTTGTGCAATCATGTTAGGTCTGCAATGCTGTAATTGCTGCAAATGGAGGATTCTTTGACAAAAGCAAAGTTTGAAGGAAAAAATTATTATTTCAAATACAAATCATTATTTCTAACCTTGTCAATGTCTTGACTATATTTTCTATTCATTTTACAACTCCATCCATCCATCCATCCATCCATCCATCTTCTACCGCTTTTCCGGAGGTCCGGGTCGCGGAGGCAGCAGTTCAAGCAGAGAAGCCCAGACTTCCCTCTCCCCAGCCACCTGCTCCAGCTCTTCAGAGGGGATACCAAGGCGTTCCCAGACCAGCTGGGAGACATAGTCTCTCCACCGAGTCCTGGGTCTGCCCCGGGGTCTCCTCCCAGTGGGACGTGCCTGAAACACCTCAAGTGGGAGACGTCCAGGAGGCATCCTAATCAGATGCCCATACCACCTCAACTGACTCCTTTCAATGTGGAGGAGCAGCGGTTCTACTCTGAGCCTCTCCCGGATGACTGAGCTCCTCACCCTATCTCTGAGGGTGAGTCCAGCAATCCTACGGAGAAAGCTCATTTCAGCCGCTTGTATCCGCGATCTCATTCTTTCGGTCATTACCCAAAGCTCGTGACCATAGGTGAGAGTAGGAACGTAGATTGACTGGTAAATCGACAGCTTTGCCTTAGAACTAAGCTCCCTCTTCACCACAACAGACCGGTACAACGTCCGCATCACTGCAGATGCTGCTCCAATCCGTCTGTCGATCTCTCGCTCCATTTTCCCCTCACTCGTGAACAAGACCCCAAGATACTTAAACTCCTCCACTTGGGGCAGGAGCCTGTCCCCAACCCGGAGAGGACAATCCACCTTTTTCCGGCTGAGGACCATGGACTCGGACTTGGAGGTGCTGATTCTCATCCCAGCCGCTTCACACTCAGCGGCAAACCGTCCCAGCAAGAGCTGTAGGTCATTGCTGGATGAAGCCAACAGGACAACATCATCTGCAAACAACAGAGATGAGATCCTGTGGTCACCAAGCATGACACCCTTCATTCCCTGGCTGCGCCTATAAATCCTGTCCATAAAAATTATGAACAGGACCGGTGACAAAGGGCAGCCCTGGCGGAGTCCAACTCTCACTGGGAATGACTCCGACCGAGTGTTGACAATACCAACTAAACTCTCACAACGGTCGTACAGAGACCGAATAGCTCGTAACAACAAGCCCGATACCCCATACTCCCGAAGCACCCCCCACAAAAATCCACGAGGGACGCGGTCAAATGCCTTCTCCAAGTCCACAAAACACATGTAAACTGGTTGGGCAAACTCCCACGAACCCTCAAGAATTCTCGAGAGGGTAAAGAGCTGGTCCGATGTGCCACGGCCAGGACGAAAACCACATTGCTCCTCCTGAATCCGAGGTTCGACCAACGGCCGGACTCTCCTCTCCAGTACCTTGGCATAGACCTTCCCAGGGAGGCTGAGGAGTGTGATCCCTTTAAAGTTGGAGCACACCCTCCGGTCCCCTTTTTTGAAGAGAGGAACCACCACCCCGGTTTGCCATACCAAAGGCACTGCCCCCGACCTCCACGCAATGTTGCAGAGGCGTGTCAACCATGACAACCCAACAACATCCAGGGCCTTGAGGTACTCGGGGCGAATCTCGTCCACCCCCGGGGCCCGGCCACCAAGGAGATTTTTAACCACCTTGGCGACCTCAGCCCCTGTGATAGGCGAGTCATCCCCCTTGTCCCCAAACCCTGCTTCCTCTGTGGAAGGCGTATCAGTGGGATTGAGGAGATCCTCGAAGTATTCCTTCCACCGCCCGACAATATCCCCAGTTGAAGTCAACAGTGTCCCATCCGCACCATACACAGTGTGGACGGGGAGCTGCTTTCCCCTCCTGAGCCGCCGAACAGTTTGCCAGAATCTCTTTGAAGCCGACCGAAAGTCTTGTTCCATGGCCTCACCGAACTCCTCCCATACCCGGGTTTTTGCTTCAGCAACCACCCGAGCTGCACTCCGCTTGGCCTGCCGGTACACCTCAGCTGCTTCGGGAGTCCCACAAGCCAACCACGCTTGATAGGACTCCTTCTTCAGCTTAATGGCCCCCCTCACCACTGGTGTCCACCACTTGGTTCGGGGGTTGCCACCACGAGATGCACCGACCACCTTGCGGCCGCAGCTCTGGGCCGCCGCTTCAACAACAGAGGTGGAGAACATGGCCCATTCAGACTCCATGTCTCCAGACTCCCTCGGAATGTGGTTGAAGTTCTTCCGGAGGTGGGAGTTGAAGACCTCCCGGACAGGGGCCTCAGCCAGACGCTCCCAGCACACCCTCACTATACGTTTGGGTCTACCAGGTCTGAATGGCTTCCTCCCCTGCCATCGGATCCAACTCACCACCAGGTGGTGATCAGTTGACAGCTCTGCACCTCTCTTTACTCGGGTGTCCAAGACATACGGTCGCAGGTCTGATGATACGATAACAAAATCGATCATCGACCTGCGGCCTAGGGTGTCCTGGTGCCAGGTGCACATATGGACACCCTTATGCTTGAACATGGTGTTCGTTATGGACAGACTGTGGTTAGCACAGAAGTCCAATAACTGAACACCACTCGGGTTCAGATCGGGCAGGCCGTTCCTCCCAATCACCCCCCTCCAGGTTTCACTGTCATTGCCCACGTGCGCATTGAAGTCCCCCAGTAGGACAATGGAGTCTCCAGGAGGAGCACCCTCCAGCACCCCAGTCACAGACTCCAAAAAGGGTGGGTACTCTGAAACATCATTTGGTGCATAGGCACAAATGATGGTCAGGACCCGTTTCCCAACCCGAAGGCGCAGGGAAGCAACCCTTTCGTCCACCGGGGAAAACTCCAATATAGAGGCAGCAAGGTGGGGCGATACAAGAATACCTACCCCTGCTCGTCGCCTCTCGCCCGGGGACACTCCAGAAAAGGCCAAGCTCCAGCCCCTCTCCAGGAGACTGGTTCCGGAACCGGAGCTGTGTGTTGAGGTGAGGCCGACTATATCTAGCCGGTATCGCTCAATCTCGTACACCAGCTCAGGCTCCTTCCCCACCAGAGAGGTGACATTCCACGTACCAAAAGCCAGTTTAGAAAGCTTGGGATCAGTCCGCCAAGGTCTCCGCCTTTGACTGCCACCTAATCCACATAGCACCGGACTTCCATGATCCCTCCTGCAGGTGGTGAACCTACTGGAGGGCGGACCCATGTAACTCCTTCGGGCTGAGCCCGGCCGGGTCCCATGGGTGGAAACCTGGCCACCAGACGCTAGCCTTCGAGCCCCTCCCCCAGGCCTGGCTCCAGGGTGGGGCCCCGGTAACCCCATACCGGGCGGGGTACACTGAATCCTTGATATACAATTTATCATGAGAGTCTGTTGGATCGTTCTTAGTCTGGCCCTTCACCCAGGACCAGTTTGTCTTGGGAGACCCTATCAGAGGCAAATTGCCCCGGACAACATAGCTCCTGGGATCACTGGGGCACGCAAACCCCCCCACCACGATAAGGTGACGATCCATGAGGGGGTAAATAAGTGGTGGTAAATAAGTGTGACTTTTCATGGAAAACACAAAATAATTGTCTGGGTGACCCCAAACTTTTGAACGGTAGTGTATGTACACTGTCACAAATACAGAAATGAAAGACAGATAATGGAAAATGAAGTTCGAGAGGCCGGTAGGGAATGGGATTTAACTGGGATTCTGGGAACAGATGGAGATGAAGAGGCTCTTTTTTAAATAACACAGGATTAAGTCATAGAATTTAGGGGTCAGGCTCAGATGACATAATGTTACACACTTTTGTACAGTAGGTGGCGGTATGCACCTTTCAGGTGTTTGCTATCTGCCAGTAACCGAGAGAAGAAGAAGAGCGACGACCACTTTTTTTGCATTTTTTTCCCTGCGAGTTTATCAATGCATTTCGAGAGTTTTTTGTTGTTTCCTTTTGCATTTTTGATGATGTTTAAGAAGAAATTTGCTTTTGCTTTAAGGAGCTGCATGGTGACTTCATTTTTGAGGCTTTTAAAAATCCGTCTATCTGTACTTAAATCAGTTTTTAGCCATTTAAGAGCTAAATCCCTTTTTTTAATGAGATTCCGTAATTATTCATTTAGCCAGGGTAGATCCTGTTTTCTCTTGTGCTTAGATAGTGTTATTTTATATTTTGAGATAATTTCTTTGTTTATATCATATTTTCGCATGTCTGTTCACAGTTTGTATCACAATTTATTTCATTCCACTTTGTGCTGCAACTCATTTTCAAATGACTTATGTTTTTCTTTGGTATGTACGAGATATATTTTCCACCATCAGTAGGCTTTTTGTATCATGATTTTGACAATTTGCGGACTACTAAAGTCAGATTATGATCAGACATGCTAGTAATTAGATTGTATTTTCTATGTGGTCGTCTTCTTCTTTTGAGATTTGATTGGCGGTTGGCAACCAGCCTACAGGTGCATTACCACCACACACTTTATATATATCGGTCTTCTTCTTCTTTTAGTTTTGATTGGTGGCTGGCAACCAGCTTACAGGTGTATTACCGCCACATACTTCACTCGATATCATCACTCTGTCTGGTCAGGAGCTGTAGTCCTATCGCTGTAGTCCTTCTATCATCATTGCTGTGTCCAAGCAAACCTCAACTCTACCTTCAGACATTACTCTTCGTCTCCTCGTACTTCACTCTATATCATCACTTCACTCTGTATCATCACTGTCTTTCTGTGTGTCTGTTTTTCCTCATGACTTTGTGACATGTTCCTCATAGCTTTGTGACATTTTCCTCATAGCTTTGTGACGTTTTCCTCATCGCTTTGTGGCATTTTCCTTATAGCTTTGTGATGTTTTCCTCCTAGCTTTGTGACGTTCTTCCTCCTCTTTACTCTCGTATCTGGATCTCTGTAGTCCGTATCTGTGGATCATCTCATTAGTTTTCTTCCTTTACACTTGATTGGTGGTTGATCCACCAGCCCATGATGTCTTTGAACTTAATGATCCCCCACTCAACGAGTCCTCAGCTGTCTCCCAATGTAGCCCCTTAATGCAAAGATATTTTTCTGCTTTCACAATGATTTTGATTTTTTTGTTTTCTTGGAAGTCTGTGCAGTGCAGTTGATCACATCTACCACAAATAAGACAAAATTATTTTCCTTCAAAACCACAGTATCTTCCTTAATTCTACTACATGCACTGCAAGTCTGCACACTTTCCCTGTTTGAGTCCACTCCCACTTTTTTTAGCTGGCACCTTTTTTGTAACTTCTGCGTATGTTAATCCCTGGAAGACTTTTTTCTGCTGAATTTCTGCTGCTGTTTTGCTGGCTTCACAACCTCAATATGCAGCGCTTCTTCTTTAAGATTTGATTGGCGGTTGGCAACCAGCTTACAGGTGCATTACGGTCACTGACTTGATTATCATCACTCTATATCTTTGTATAAGGAGTTCTGAACAACTCCTTATACAAACTTGGCTCCTCTTTCACACTTGCCATATTCATGTTCACCGGAGCATCTGGCACATTGTTGTCTACCTTTGCATATCGCTGCTACATGACCAAACTTTTGACATTTGAAACATCTTGAGTGGAGGAGGAACGTAAAGTCCGACTTCATAGCTCATGTAGCCAATAAACACCTTACTTGGCAGTCTTGTTTCATCAAATTTTAACATTACTGACAACTATCGCATTTTTCGCCATTTCTATTAGCTTTCAATCTCCATACCTCTGTCACTTTTGCTCCAGTTAAGTTCCTCATTATTTCATCAGTTGAGACAGCCGTTGAAATGCCCAATATCATTCCTTTCATTGCCTTATTTCCTTCCAATACTGAACACTGCACATTTTTTCCCTCCAGCTTAGTGACTCTGATTGCTTTTCCTTGTTGAACACTGTTACATGTAGCCAGCAACAAACCACTTCTTCTTCTTCTTCTTCTTTTAGATTTGACTGGCAGTTGGCAACCAGCTTACAGGTGCATTACCCCCATTGACTTGATTATCATCACTATATCTTTGTATAAGGAGTTCTGAACTTGGACTGTGTCCGAGGTGCGGTTGCCACTACAACAAACCACTACAAAGAACCCTTGCATTTAAAACTTCTCCAAGTAACCCATTAATTGCATTTGTGAGCTTAATTGGCCCCTTCCTGAGAAAGTTTAATGATTATTTTACACTCCTTCTGTTCATTTTGGGATCGTTCATCCTCTGATTCCTCAGCACTTGATAACGGTCTTGACTGAGTTTCCTGACATCTATGTTTGCTTCTTTTAGACTCCACCGTGCTCCAAACTTCCTCTTCCCTGCTTCCTACCTCCATTCCTCCTAGTTGAATTATATCCACTTCTTCCAGATTTTCAAGAGCTGTCCCCTTTTGATCCTCGAAGTATTCCTTCCACCGCCCGACGATATCCCCAGTTGAAGTCAACAGTGTCCCATCCGCACCATACACAGTGTGGACGGGGAGCTGCTTTCCCCTCCTGAGCCGCCGAACAGTTTGCCAGAATCTCTTTGAAGCCGACCGAAAGTCTTGTTCCATGCCGTTGGTCGAACCTCGGATTCAGGAGGAGCAATGTGGTTTTCGTCCTGGCCGTGGCACATCGGACCAGCTCTTTACCCTCTCGAGAATTCTTGAGGGTTCGTGGGAGTTTGCCCAACCAGTTTACATGTGTTTTGTGGACTTGGAGAAGGCATTTGACCGCGTCCCTCGTGGATTTTTGTGGGGGGTGCTTCGGGAGTATGGGGTATCGGGCTTGTTGTTACGAGCTATTCGGTCTCTGTACGACCGTTGTGAGAGTTTAGTTCGCATTGCCAACACTCGGTCGGAGTCATTCCCAGTGAGAGTTGGACTCCGCCAGGGCTGCCCTTTGTCACCGGTCCTGTTCATAATTTTTATGGACAGGATTTCTAGGCGCAGCCAGGGAATGGAGGGTGTCATGCTTGGTGACCACAGGATCTCATCTCTGTTGTTTGCAGATGATGTTGTCCTGTTGGCTTCATCCAGCAATGACCTACAGCTCTTGCTGGGACGGTTTGCCGCTGAGTGTGAAGCGGCTGGGATGAGAATCAGCACCTCCAAGTCCGAGTCCATGGTCCTCAGCCGGAAAAAGGTGGATTGTCCTCTCCGGGTTGGGGACAGGCTCCTGCCCCAAGTGGAGGAGTTTAAGTATCTTGGGGTCTTGTTCACGAGTGAGGGGAAAATGGAGCGAGAGATCGACAGACGGATTGGAGCAGCATCTGCAGTGATGCGGACGTTGTACCGGTCTGTTGTGGTGAAGAGGGAGCTTAGTTCTAAGGCAAAGCTGTCGATTTACCAGTCAATCTACGTTCCTACTCTCACCTATGGTCACGAGCTTTGGGTAATGACCGAAAGAACGAGATCGCGGATACAAGCGGCTGAAATGAGCTTTCTCCGTAGGATTGCTGGACTCACCCTCAGAGATAGGGTGAGGAGCTCAGTCATCCGGGAGAGGCTCAGAGTAGAACCGCTGCTCCTCCACATTGAAAGGAGTCAGTTGAGGTGGTATGGGCATCTGATTAGGATGCCTCCTGGACGCCTCCCACTTGAGGTGTTTCAGGCACGTCCCACTGGGAGGAGACCCCGGGGCAGACCCAGGACTCGGTGGAGAGACTATGTCTCCCAGCTAGTCTGGGAACGCCTTGGTATCCCCTCTGAAGAGCTGGAGCAGGTGGCTGGGGAGAGGGAAGTCTGGGCTTCTCTGCTTGAACTGCTGCCTCCGCGACCCGGACCTCCGGAAAAGCGGTAGAAGATGGATGGATGGATGGATGTCCCCTTTTGCATCCTACCGCCATCAATGCGTGTGATCAGGTTTGTTTGTAAAAATCAAATCAAGGAAAGTTTGAGATGAACGGGTTATTTGGGTTACTGATCATCTGATACATCAGAAACTTATTGGTGATGTCCTTTAATTTCTGTCTGTAGGTTTTACAAAGCCAATTTAAGTTGAAATCACCCATGAGAATTAACTCTTTGCTGCCAAACTGTTTCAGTACATTTGATAGACAATTAAAGAATGTATCCTTAGAGGATGGAGGTTGATAGGTCACAATCATGCGCATGCAGCGACCGGCAGTGGGTGAAAAAGTTTGGCGTCTTAGTCTCTGTTTTTATGCACTTGAATGTGTTTTAACGTAATTCTCTGTGCTGTTTTTGTCCTTGAATGTATGTGGACTATATAATGAAGAGCTCTTTGGTTCCATCAGTATAGATTTTCTTCTTGTTTTTGCACTGTGGCTTCTTTCTTGCCGGCTCTTTGACTGGGACATCAGCGCAGTCACGTCGGTAAGAATGCAGTACTCCAGAGACATATTACTGCAACTAAACATGGATAATACAGTGTCTGTGTTTGAGTCTGGGCCGCAACTGCCGGACTTTATTTTAAGAGACTTTCATGGACACAGCGATGAAAAGAGGAACAAGAGAAGGAAACGTGGAAAGCGTGGAGGTGTAAGATTAAACCTGAGGAGGCGTCAGCTTAACCGCATTCCTCTTCCTTCCATTATTATGGGGAATGTACAATCCCTGAGAAACAAAGTGGATGAAATTCAAGGAAATGTACAATATCAGAAGGATTTCAAGAACGACTGTGTTATGGCTTACACGGAGATGTGGCTTACGGATCGTGACCAGGACCCGGCCCTTTGTATTGATGGTTTTGGAGCCCCACTTCGCTTGGATCGGCAGGAAGAGGTAACGGGGAAACGACGGGGGGCGGCGTATGTTTGTATATTAATAAACAGTACTGTACATCTGTCACGGTCAGAGAGCGCATCTGTACACCAGATGTGAAGCTTCTGTCCGTATCGCTACGCCCCTTTTATCTGCCTCGCGAGTTCCCCCAACTTTTCATAACGACTGTGTACATTCACCCAAGGGCGGATGCTGCCTCCACCTCCAGCACCATCTTTGATGTGGTACAGCGGTTGCAGTCGATTTCCCCAGAGGCTCCAAATTTTATCCTAGGGGATTTTAACCATGTGCGTTAGATGGTTTTTAGATGGTTTTAATTCAGACACAGAGCTGGCTAATGCTCTTAATTGTTTTTATGGTCGTTTTGATTCCTTTGATTTTAGCACAGAAACCCAAGATTTGAAACAGAAACTCAAAGACAATCAGCACTTTAATATTGAGGTGCAGGATGTTAAAAGGGCGTTCTGTGCTGTAAAAGTGAACAAAAGTCAGGGCCCTGATAATATATGTGGACACTTGGTAAAGTCCTGTGCACATGAACTGAATCCTGTGTTTCACTACATTTTTAATAAGTCCTTACAGACACAACATGTGCCTAAGGTCTGGAAAGATGCTGTGGTTGTCCCTGTTCCAAAATCCAGCTGTCCTAAAATGGTAAATGATTTTAGACCAGTTGCCTTGACTTCAATTTTAATGAAAATTTTTGAAAAACTGGTCAGATTTGAGGTCCTAAAGCAGACTGAGCATGCATTGGGTCCTTTGCAGTTTGCCTACAGGCCTCACAGAGGAGTGGAGGATGCCACTGTCACTCTGTTTAACATGCTTTTAAAACATCTGGATTTTAATGGGACACACGCCAGGCTTTTATTTGTGGACTATTCTTCTGCTTTCAGTACAATCCAAACTCATATTTTAGTTGAAAGGCTCCTGCAACAGTTTGAGTTGAGTAATAATCTGGTGGGTTGGATTCTGGATTTTTTTAACCAACAGGACACAGAGAGTAAGGGTCAATGGTACATTGTCTGACCAAAAGTGTTCTTCTACTGGCTCTCCTCAGGGGTGTGTGTTGTCACCACTACTCTTCATCCTGTACACAAACATGTGTCAGAGCAGACATGACAACAGACAAATTATAAAATACGCTGATAATTCAGTTGTTGTTAGTCTCCTTCAGGATGGTGAGAGTGGCCACGGCCCAGTAGTTGATGATTTTGTTCACTGGTGTGAGGATTCCTACCTGCAGCTGAATACGACAAAAACTAAAGATATGATTATTGACTTTAGGAGGAAAACTCCCAGGCACAAAGTCACTGTACTAAAAGGCCAGACCATTGAATGTGTGCAATCTTACAAATACTGTATCTTGGGACGATTATTGATAGTAATTTAAACTTTGAAGAGAACTGTGAAAGGGTGTGCAAAAAGGATCAGCAACATTCGCATTGTTTAAGGAAACTCGCACACTTCCAAATTGACCGAACCATAATGACAATGTTTTATCGGGCCTTTATTGAATCTGTTTTATCCTTTTCTTTAGTGTCATGGTTTGGTCAGATAAAACTGAAACAGAGGAAATCCTAAGACCAGGTAGTTAGATGGTCCAGTCGTTTGCTTGGTGAGTCACAGCTGAGAATGACATCCCTGTACACCAGACAGGTACAGAGGATTGCTACCTCCATCTCAAATGATGACTCCCACCCTTTGCACTGCAACTTTCAGCTTCTTCCCTCCAGACAGAAGTTTGTTATCCCAAAATGTAAAACCCAGTGCTACAAAAACAGCTTTGTTCCTGCTGCTGTCAAAGAGTTGAACAAGATGTAGCAATACAGTATATTGCACATAATTTAGTTATCTATTTATTAATTTTTATTTTATATTTGTTTATTTTTGTAGGCTTTTTACTTGGGTTTTAAATCTTTTATTGGGTTTTAGACTTCAGACTTTTATTGAGTTTTTATTCTCTTTGACTTAGTTTTAACTTTTTTTAATGTGACCCTTCTCTCTTATCTCTTTGTTTTTTCTCTTATCTCTTTGTCCTATTTCCTGATTGGTGTAGACTTGAGTACTTTTATCGTGTTTATAGTCAGCTTCATCTGTGCTTATGTTTGTGTTCATGGTGAATGTAATTGTGGTTTGTAAATATGTTTCTAAAAGGATGTCACCTGACTGCAAAACAAATCTACCTACGGGTACAAGTAAAGTAACCTGAACCTGAACCTGAACTTCAAAGCAAAAGACATTTCTGGTGATAGTAAAACTTTAACTCCAACACATCCCAACACATTATGAAGATTTTATTCCTTCTCTTGTCAGTAGGTAGATAGTGTTACAGCTTCTCTGCATCAGACTCTAGACACTGTGGCTCCTTTCAAAAAGAAAAAAGTCTAATCAGAAATTTCTGACTCCTTGATTCAACACAGAAACTTGCAGCTTAAAACAGAAGACTTGTCATTTGAGAAAATGGCATTCCACTAAATTAGATGAATTTTATTTAGCTTGGAGAAATCGGCTTCTAATTTATAAAAATTTCTTAGGAAAGCTCGAACAACTTATTATTCTGCATTATTTGAAGAGAACAAGAATAATCCCAGGTTTCTTTTTAGCACTGTAGCCAGGCTGACAGAGTCATGACTCTGTCAAATCTAGCATTCCTTTATAGCTTACGAGTCCGGACTTTAAGTACATTTTCAATAATTATATTTCATCTGAGATAAAATCAGTCAAATCTTTAAATCTCTCAAACCTGTTAGAGTTAGATAAAATAATTTTGTCATCCAAGTCAACTTGTCTATTAGACCTCATTCCTACCAGTTTATTTGAAGAAGTCTTATCCAATTATTAGTAAATTAAAATTATGGTTTGACAAAAATAAATTCTTTAAATTTGTATAAAACTAAATTTATGTTGTTTGGAAACCATATTATACATGAACAAGTGAAAGTGATGATTAATAATGTGTTGATAGAAAGCATATATGAAAATAAGTTCTTAGGAGTAATACTAGACCACAAACTCTGCTGAAGAGCTCACATAAAACACCTGAGCTCAAAGCTGGCAGAGAATATTGGACTTTTGGGTAAAGTTAGGCAGATTCTAAACCACAACGCACTGTATACACTGTACTGTTCACTTGTTTTACCATATCTACTTTATTGTGTTGAAGTCTGGGGTAACACCTGCAAAAGCACCCTACAGAAATTATATACATTACAAAAGAGCAATAAGAATAGTAAACAATGTAGGCTATTATGCTCACACTAATGTTTGGTTCTTATAGTTAAAATTGTTGAAATTTATGGATCTGGTGAAATAAAAAACTTTACAAATATTTTATAAAGCAAGAAATAATTTACTCCCTGGAAATATACAGAAATTTTTCTGGAGAGAAAGGGAGAGCATGATTTGAGAGGAAGATTCAATTTAAAAGTTCCTTGTTTTCGTACTACGCAGAAAAGTATGTGCATTTCAGTTTGTGGGGTGGTTTTGTGGAATGGTTTGGATGAGGACATTAAACAGAGTAACAATGCCATACAGTTTAAGAAAAAGTACAAAAATATTATTATTGAAAGGTATAGACTTGAGGAAGGGAATCGTTTTGCTCCCTATTGGGAAAGAAATAATGATATACATTGTTTTTCACGTGTTTTTATTGTTTTTCTTCATTCTGGATTGGTCTGTATAGGTGGTAGCTTGTTTACATTTAAGTATTAAGTACTTACAGTATTGGGGGTAGGACTTGAAAAGCTTTTGTTTCTTCCTACTCTTTTTCGGGCACTCAAGGAAAGGGTTTCATCACTTTGCATTGTTTTTTGTATCTTTTTGTGTATTTGTTGGATGTTCTTTTTTGTTTCCTTTTGTCCGAAATAAATAAATTCTACTCTTCAAATAATTAATTCATCAGTAACATTAGCCCATATACCACAGGCTTTTAAAATTGCTGTAATTAAAGGGGTGGTGTGCATACACAGGGCTTGCTTTTCTTGCTTCCAGCTGCAGCCACCATCTAGTTCTTAAGAGTGAAAAGAAGGGCCAAGTGCATAAGCTCCTTCCTGATGGTTTTGGTTCTGCAAGTCAAGACTCTCACTGTGCCTCACAGTGGGTACCTTGCGGTTCCATGCTAAACTGTGAGGGATCTCAGAGCAGGTTGGATCCCCATAGGTACAGTGTGCATGACTCACCAGTGTGTGGACATGCTCTGACACTTACCATTCCAATCACCTGTTGACTTGCAGGTTGGGCCTAAGGGCAAAGGCTAGAAGAAGGTAACTGAATTCAAATTCCCCTGCTGCCTTGTAGGGTATGCCTTATCAGGCAAAGGCTTGGAGAAGGTAGCTCCAATTCAAATCCACCCAGCTATGGGAAAATAGCTTCGTCATTGTGGGAAAAGGATGACGGACACTCCCAGAAGGTGGAGGCCTGTTATAACTGGGTAAAAGGCTAATGGCAATTACTCTAGTTAGCAGAGTACTGTAACCTGTAGAAGGCAATGGCAAACCACTGCAGCACCCTGCCAAGAACATACATGGAAAATCACAGATTGACAGATTTCGAGTTGAACAGCGTAAATGGTATCTCATCAAATAAAGATGCTTCACTCTATACAGGATCTCATGCAAGACAGGAGAGCCTGGATCATCATCCTTCTACTGTCAAAAGCAAACAACCAATCAAAATAGGAACGTGGAATGTAAGAACCATGATACAACCTGGGAAGTTAGAGAATATCATCCAAGAAATATCATGTATGGAGATCAACATTTTAGGGGTATGTGAAACAAGATGGAAAGAAAATGGATGTATGAAGATCTATTTTGGAGGACAAACACGTGAAAGAGAAGTAGCAATAATAACAGACAAAGAAACTGCAAAAACCATCATAGGTTACTGAGCGATATCAGACAGAGTAATGCTAGTCAAGATAGAATGACAACCCTTCAATGTTACCATTGCACAAGTTTACTCTCCTACAGCTACTAGTTCCAAGGAAGACTTGGAAAAATTCTATGAAGATCTGGACAAAGCAAAGAAACAATGTAAATCACAATTGTAATGGGAGATTTCAACAGCAAAGTAGGTGAAGGAAGAAATGGGCAAACAGTTGGTCCTTTTGGGATTAGGAGACAGAAATGAAAGAGGGTAAACACTTGTGGAATGGTGCAAAACCAGTGACCTGATAACACAGGGTTACAAAAATAACTTTTTTGTAAGTTGTCTGTGTTTTTTAAACTAATTTAAGACAATTTACACCGCTGAATCTGAAAATGACATCTATTTCTCTCGATCAGGTGCTAAGTAAAAACCTGTACTTACTTAGTACTTACTTAGTACTGTGCATGTACCTACCTTTATATAAAGGTAAGTACATGTAAATTGAGTTATGTCATCATTGTTCAAAATTCAGAGAATTTCAAGACATAAAAAAGAATTCTGCATCATATAAAGCGAAAATACCCATACATGTAAACAAAAACGTATAAAACAACA